>CM070524.1:46339817-46948733 GCA_036346145.1 Olyra latifolia
ATTTTGATATGGTGATATCCTGACCTTAGGTCAATCTTGGAAAACACACATGCCCCTTTAAGCTGATCGAATAGGTCATCGATCCTGGGCAATGGGTACTTATTCTTGATAGTAACCTCATTCAAAGACCTATAGTCCACACACATCCTTAAGGTCTTGTCCTTCTTCTTGACGAAGATTGCTGGGGCTCCCCAAGGTGAAGCGCTTGGGCGAATAAAACCCTTCTCTTCCAACTCTTCCAATTGTTTCTTCATCTCAGCTAGGAGATTTGCAGACAACCGATAAGGTCGTTGAGCTATCGGCGCCGTACCAGGAGCTAACTCTATGATGAACTCTACATCTCGATCTGGCGGCATGCCTAGTAATTCTTCAGGGAAAACATCTGGAAATTCTTTAGCAATTGGGACTGATTCCAATGCTATTCCCGTTAGTTGGTTCAGGGAACTCGTGGCTCTCGAGCTGAGATCTGAATAAAACTGGGCATGCACTCCTTCACTATTGACCAGAGAAATGGCTCGGTTGGCACAGTCAATCTGCCCTTGATACTTGGTCAACCAATCCATGCCTAGAATTACTTCTATCCCTTGGGATTCTAGGACAATTAAGTTCGCTAGGAACCTTACTCCGCTAACTTCTAATTCCAGTTTCGAACATACTTTATCGGTTCTCATAGTCCGTCCAGGGGACTGAATAATCATAGGGTTCCTTAGGTTTGTAACATCCCATTTATTTAATTCCACAAAACTTTTTGCAATGAAAGAATGCGATGCATCGGAATCAAATAGAACTATGGTCGGTATCTTGAATTAACAAGGAACTTACCAAGCACAACATCTAGGCGTTCTGCGCCTCTTCAGTAAACATGGTTGACTGGCCTCTGCCAGGCAGTGCGATCTTGAGTCTGCGGCGTTCCTCGGCCTCTTCTGGTCAAGTGCGCGAGATGCAAATCCAAGGTTGAATGGCACGGGTGCCACTGGCTTCTTCTGTGGACACTTGCTAGCATAATGTCCCCACTGATGACAAGTGAAGCATTGAATTGCTTGATTCTTGTCGTTTTGAGGGGTCTGAGCATTGGGAGCTTGACGAGGGGTCTGCTCAGACAGGCGAGGTTGAGAGGTTGGAGTCCTTTGGACTTACTGTTGCTGCGGAGCAGTAGGCCGATTGGACTGATACTGGGTGAATCTGGGCCTAGAACTGCTTGAGCCTTGGTTTTGCTTCTGCGCCATCTTTCTCTTGCGTTTCTCCATACGCTGGCGCTCGATGTCCTCAATCACCAATGCTTTGTTGACCATTTGCTGAAAGGTAGCAAAGTCATTGGCGGCAATAAGAGCTTTAATGTCCGGGTCCATGCCTTCCATGAATCTCCATATCTTGTCCGACTCATTGGCCACTTCTGTAGTAGCATAGCGGGCAAGATGGTTAAACTTGTTTAAGGACTCAGTAATTGTCATATTGCCCTGCTGGAGACGATGGAATTCCCTCCTCTTCATCTCCATGATACCCTTGGGAACGAAGGATGCAGTGAAAGCTTCAGAGAATTTCTCCCAAGTAATAGCATCAACATTCTGGTGTGTGGCCCTAAAGTTGTCCCACCAGATAGCAGCATCTCCCTGAAGTTGGTGTCTAGCAAAACTGACACCCTCATGATCAGCGCACTGAGTCATGTCCAGCTTCCTCCTTATCTCACGAAGCCAATCTTTTGCAACGAGAGGCTCTGTAGATCTAGTGAACACAGTAGGCCTTGTTCTCATAAAGTCGCCGAATCGGGATTGAGGTTGATATGGCTGCGGTTGAGCTTGCGCAGGAGCAGCAAGGTTGTTCAGGTTGTGAGCTATGGCCTGAATAGCTTGCAGATGCATTTCCAGAATCTGGTTAAGCTGAGGAGGATGAGCAGGCGGTGGTGGCAGATTCTGGTTTTCTGGAATGGCCGGGAGTGGGTTGGCAAAGGGGTGCACTCCCGCTGCAGGTTGAGCTTGAGCAGCTTGTCCAATAGGAGGTGGGTTGGGTTGGCCTTGTCCAGCCTGACCTTGACCACGGCCAGCAGCACAAGCTCGGGTGTCCACCATCTAACAGCAATTTTTGAAAATAAGATACGAGAAGGGAAACCAGAGGGGATACTATAGGGGAGGTCACAACATCTATGCAATCAACATCCAAATAGCATACCAAAACACAAATAATTCAAAACATTCTTAGTTCAAAACCAAAATTTGAGAAAGCTACATCACAAAGGCCGATGTAGTCAGTCTCTTAAAAACCTTTAGAAAGCTAACATAATAATTAAAACGTTCTACGATTCTATCCTTACAGGGGACCTAAACTTAGGGTTTTAATCAGAATCTGGGTTCTCGTCGAACACACGCTCCATGGGCTCCTCTTTATTGTCTTCTGGGGTCTCGGCCCTCCGCGAAAGAAGAAGGTGAAGACAAGGTTCGGTATTTTTAGACTTTGAAACAGGGGAGAGAGTGGCCAAATGATTTTAGTAAAGAATTAGCAAACAACAAGATGAGGGTTTATCAACAAGAATTTTTGGAAAAATAATTTTTTTATAGCAATTTCATAAATCCTTAAACTACTCTAGCTATCTAAGGTTCATCCTACAGACAGGCTCTGATACCAACTCTGTCGGGACCCGCAAAACGGAGCCGAATCCCTGCTGTGCTTACCTGTACTAGTCACTGGATCAAGTAGCTAGTACACACAGATATACAGTTTGGATCATCACCATTCAACGAAAAGTAATTTATTACATCAGAGTCACATAGTTATTACAAAGTTTAGGCTTCATGGCCTGGCAGCGGAAATTCAAATAAGATAGTTCAACTCAAATGGTAAACCCAAGCAACTCCACAAGCATGCCCGAAGAATGCGCTCCTAGACGTCGGAGTAGTCTTCATCCTGAATACCATCAGCGAAATCCCCGTCTTGGTACACTTCCTCATTGGCGTCGCTGTCGCCGGGAAATCCCGCCGACGGTGAGGTTCAGCGCCCCTCCCCGATGATGGAGAGGACGCCGAGAGAGAATAGTGGTGAGAGAGCAGAGCGCTCAGTGAATAAACTAGTGCTAATGTGAATGATCAGAATGCTTGCCCTTTCTCATTGATGTGCATATTAATTTATACATCTTTAGGGCCAGGGTTTACATGCATGGGAAATACCCAAAGTACCCTGACCTATGGGGGAATACCCAGATTACCCTGAACTCTGGATCGTCGATCCTACGATCAACCTACTCCCTAACATGCCCTTGGGGAACACACTCTGACAAAGTTGTTGATTTGATTTGATTCGATTCACTCTTGTCAGAGGCTGTCGCGAAGTCTTCGTCTTATGACCCGAAACTTGTCAAAGATCACTCTCGGTCTTTCTGAAGGGTCTTCGTGAATCCCTCGTTCAGACACCTTCTGCGATCCTTCGGTGGACACCCCGAAGACTCTTTGTCCTTCATGTTCTTCTCTTGATCCCTCGTGCATGTCCAAGTCTTCGACTCACGGTCTGACTCGAGCCTATTTCGGATAGGCTTTGTCACTTACCCCCTTCGGGTAGCAATCTACCCGAAGAATCTTCGCAACATCTTCGTAGACATCCACCTCTCCTGGAGATGGGGTGACTGCCCCTACAATAGAAGTCCCTTACGGTCACGTCGCCACCTCGCCCTGGTGTCTGGCCGGAATGTCCAGCCCCCCTTCTCCACGTCGAGGTTGTGTTCCCGAAGATGTTGTTTCTTCTTTTTCTCCGATGATATCTTCGCTCGTTGATGTGACTTGGACTTGACGTTCTGACTTTGTCAGTGGCCTCGAAGTCGGCGCGTTGATCTTGGCCGTTAATCGTCACACGTGTCATCAGATCTGTAGGCGCCCGTTGGAATTTTCTTTTTATATGTATATTTTCTTTCTGCGCCTGTTCGGTTTCTTTGCGGCGCATCCTCGCCGTTGATGCGGACATGTGGCATTCATCCGTGTCATGTCGGTTTCTATATAAGGGGCCGCGTTACTGTTCTTCTTCCACACTCGCGTTCTTCAAACTTATAACCTCCGGCCATCGGCTTTTTTTCACTCTCGCGCATTTCGACCGCCGCCGCTAGTTCTTCCGCCTCTACGCATTCTTCCGTCCGTCGCTGGTCTGCTTGCCCTTTTGCACCCTTGCTGCCGGCCATTCCTTCGCTCTCGGGCTCCTCCGCCGCCGTCGTCAGTTGATCATCGCCCCGAGTTCCCCGCCGTTTTCCATCTCGGGCTAAGCTTGGAGGTACGCCACTCGCCCACATTATTTGCTTTGTTTTTTTTTCATTGCGGGTTATGGGGTTTCGGCGTTTCTTTGGGGTCGACGCCGGCAAACTTGTTGGCGGGGTTCTTGTTCCAGTCATGACGCCGCTCACTTGCGGTTGTAATTTTTTTTACGAAGTTTTCGCTGTCAAAATGCTGTTGAAACTGTTCTTGTTCCTCTGCCTCTCTCCCTCCTTTTTTTAATTTTTATTTTGATTGTCCCGAAGGAAAGCTTTTCAAAAATACTGATTTCCTTCTATTTGTGCAGCCCTCGGAACCTTCAATGGCCCCAAAGAAGATCTTGAGCCCTGCGGACCTTGCGCGGCTGTCCTGGGAGCTGGGACAATCTAGGAGGACCCCAGATATGCTCTTGAAGGTGTCAGATGGCTCCCGTGCTGACGAGGAAGACTTCAGGCTCCCAGGACAAGAGACAACTCCTCAACCTAACGCTGACGAGGCAGTTGTCTTCCATTCTCAGGTGAAGGCCGGTCTTCGGATACCGTGCACCCGCCTCGTCGGGGAGGTCCTCGAGCTGTACAAGGCGCAATTGCAGATTTCTCCCGAACACGCTGGCGGCTTGCGGTGTTGAATGGGCGCCGAGTCATGGTGCACAACTCGGCCCGAGTCTTGAGGTTTCTTCACGGCTTCGGGCAAGGAAGACCAGCGGCAGCCCCTTCGGTTGCCTGAACTTCGTCATGAAATCTACGCATTCTTCGGACTTCCCTTCGCTGGCCACGAAGAAAAAATGGGATGGAGCAGATGGGCCGAGCCGAAGTCAGATCTTGGTTTTACGGAAGATAGATGCAATGGGCCTCATTGAGATATATCCCGGGAGCCGCGGACTGCATCAAATTTCCTGTGGATAAACTATCCGGCTCCGAGGAGGCACAGCGGCTACTCCTCCAAAGGATCAGCAAAAGGTTCTCCATGCGCTGCCTTGCCGAGGAGTTCTACGCAGCCAAGGTTGGACCACTAATGCGCAGCTGGGAGGACTTTGTCATCGTCGGTGATGAAGGCGCCCATCTCACTCTTCGCGACGAGGATCGCCGTCCCCGTAAGCTAGAATCGGCCGTGGAGAGGGCCGAGGGGATGTTTGGACCTCTTCGCCCAGAGGAAATCGCGAGAGCCCGCGAAGCTAGAGTAGGAGCCCGCGTTAATCGCATCCTCGGGGTAGTTACCCCCTAGGCGGAGCCCGAGCCAAAAAGGGGCGGGAAGAGGAAGATCGCCGAAGGCACTGCCGCGGGGCCATCGAAGCGACCCCGTGGTAAGTATCCCTTTACCTGCTATATGTCTTCGGTCTATTGTTTTTAAACTTTTTTTTATAACTTAGAAGTCGGCATCGCTGAGGACGAGGAGGAAGAGGAAGAGGAGGCCGAGGAGGAAGGTCGGCTGGCCGATGATGACCGTGACTTCACGGACGCGCAGTGCCGCCGGTGGTGGTGATGATCCACTGGACGTCTTGGTCAGCAAGACTCCTTCGGAGCCGTTAGATCCCGAACATGGTTCCAACGAGGTCCAGGATAGCCATGGAGCCGGGTCTCTTCCTTCGGGTCGAGGTCCCATGACTCCTGAAGGAGCCTCCTTAGATGTCCAAGAGGAGGCCGAGGACTATACCGCCGGCTTCGTCGTTGACACGGAGTTCTGGTTGGCCGATTCTCCTTCCGCCGAAGGTTAATCACTAACCCTCAATACTCTTCTTTTTTTTTTTTTTTTTTTAAATTTTTCCTTTTGTTTTTTTCAGAGGGTGTCAACGAAGAGCCACCATCGGCGCCTATCCCCGAGGCCGCTGGTGGCAATACCGATGCCATTTTGGCGTTGGTGGCGACTGCTGTTGTGGAGGGGGGGCCTTCGTCTTCTGCTCCATCTGTGCCTGGCGCTGCCGGTTTGACTTTGCCTGCTTTTGCGCCCGGCGCCACTTCTTCGGCAGCGGCGACAACGGTACAAGGCGGAGCTTCTCGTGCTACCCCCGTGCCCGGTGTTGCACCTGCTTCTGGTGACTTCTTCGTGGAGCCCACCGCCATCCTCCACGATGAAAATGTGGATTCTATCCTCGGGGGCGTTCCTTCTTCGGTCCTCGATCGTTGCGAGGCGTTCCCTTTGCTGGTGAACATGCGCAACGTCGAGTTGAGCCATGCCTCGGTAATATATATATATATTCCTTTTATTTATTATGTTTTGGTTTAAAGTCTTCGTGTTACTTATGTTTGTATTTCATTTTGTAGAGTTTGGTCTGGAACCGTGCCGCAGCGGCACATGTGGTGGACCTCTCTGAGAAGTGTACTGCTCTCGAGGGTCGTTTGGCTACATTCGACCGAGAGAACCACACCCTTCGGGAGGTGAGCGCGAAGGAGAAGGAGCTGGTGATTCTTCTCAGGTCAGAGAAGGAACAGACAGAGCAGTGTGCAAAGACTGCCGAGGAGGCTCTGGCTGTGCTCCGTTCTGAATTTGAGGCTCAACAAGCTGAATTGGAGTCGTCGCGCAAAGAATGCCATGGCCTGCGCGACGAAGTGAGAAATGGGGCCGTGGAACTTGGGGCTCTTCGCAGTTCTGGGGCGAAGATCAAACAACAACTAGAGGCATTGCAGGCGGAACTACTTTCTTTGAGTCAGGTTTTTGCTAAGGAAATTACCAGACTGGATCAGAGTATGGCGCCCGAGGAATCCGGCGTTGGTCGCCAAATATTTGAAGGAAGCCATCGACCTTCGTTGAGGGTCATTATGCTATGGATCGATCATAGCGGTCAGCTCTGCTGTGATTTACAACGGTTGAAGGACGCTGGTGCACACATTTTTTAGGTAACTCCTTTTCAAGTGTGCCCTACCCTTCGGGCTTCATTGCCAGCTGTTCAATCATGCTCTCGCCAAGTTGTTCGGGATTTCCTTGTTAATTTCTGGCGAGCCGGGGAGCCAGCTTTTTGCCGCGCTTTCATGGCGCATGCGAGGAGTCAGGCCTCTTCAACTCCTCTGCCGAGGGCCGCGGGGCATCAAGTGTCAAGCTTAAGATCTTCCAACCGCTTGCTCTCAGTTCGAAGATCCTTCAGATCCTAAGGGCAAGAAACCAGCGGAGTAGTGTAGTAGTAGTTTTAGGATTGTAATTTGTCTGATGTAATATATAACCTTTTGTTTCTAAGTGGTCGCGTACTTGTAAGTGAACATGTTTATCTATACGATGTTTTGCTTGCATTTAGCCTGAGCTTATTGCTTCTTTGCTTTATTGCACCACGCGTAATATCGTTAGCGCAGGCAGGATTCACGAAGGCTCATGGCCTGCACAAGTTGTGCTTCGGGTGCTCGGCGCGAGCGCTTCTAGCCTCGCACCAGCCCCTTTGAACTTTAGATTTTTATACGTTCGCGAAGGCTACTGGTCCACGAAGGTGACATTCTAGGTGTCTGGCGCGAGTGCTCTTGGCCTCGCGCCAGCCCCTTGGCGTTTTAGCGCGTTAAACCTTCGCGTAGGCTCATGGCCCGCGAAGGATACGATTCGGGTGATTGGCGCGAGTGCTCTTGGCCTCGCGCCAGCTCCTTGGCGCTTTATCGCATTAAACCTTCGCGAAGGCTCATGGTCCGCGAAGGATTTAGCGCGTTAAACCTTCGCGAAGGCTCCTGGCCCGCGAAGGATATGATTTGGGTGCTTGGCGCGAGTGCTCTTGGCCTCGCGCCAGCCCCTTGGCGCTTTAGCGCGTTGAACCTTCGCGAAGGCTCCTGGCCCGCGAAGGATATGATTTGGGTGCTTGGCGCGAGTGCTCTTGGCCTCGCGCCAGCCCCTTGGCGGTTTAGCGCGTTGAACCTTCGCGAAGGCTCCTGGTCCACGAAGGATATGATTTGGGTGCATGACCCGCGAAGGATATGTGTGGGTGCTTGGCGCGAGTGCTCTTGGCCTCGCGCCAGCCCCTTGGCGATTTAGCGCGTTGAACCTTCGCGAAGGCTCCTGGCCCGCGAAGGATATGATTTGGGTGCTTGGCGCGAGTGCCCTTGGCCTCGCACCAGCCCCCTGGCGATTTAGCGCGTTGAACCTTCGCGAAGGCTCCTGACCCGCGAAGGATACGATTCGGGTGCTTGGCGCGAGTGCACTTGGCCTCGCACCAGCCCCTTGGTTAGTTTAAAATGTCTGCACGGGAATGCTCATTTCTTCATTTCATTTGAAGTTACATCGTAGAGATTACATTCCCGAAGGATTTTTCCGGTCGCAGCCGGTTGTCTGCGCTTGAGCCTCGTTAAAAACTCCGCTCGTAAAACCCGCTAGGGAAAAAACCGAGTCGGAGAAAAGAGTACTCAGCGCCTTTACATTCTTATGGGTAATATTTGATCAGGCTCTTCGCGTTCCAAGTGTTTGGGACTGGAGAGCCGTCGAGGTTGGTGAGGTGGAACGACCCTTGTCTTGTTTGTTTGTAGACGATGAAGGGTCCGTCCCAATTGGGCTCTAATTTGGATTGCCGCTATGGCTTTTTTCGAAGGACCATGTCCCCTTCCTGGATCTCCTGTGGTCTCACACGCTTGTTGTAGGTCTTGCTCATTAGCTCATTATACTTTTCTAAAGCTTGCTTTGCCTTGTGCCTGTCCTCCTCAACGGTGTCAGTTGGTGGTTGATCACTAATGTTGACTCCACCTGTTATGATCTGAAGGGTCTTAGCTTGGATTTCAGCTGGCGTTACTGCCTCTTCTCCATACACCAGTCTGAAGGGTAAATATCCCGTTGGTCTCGTGGGTGTTGTGCGAATTGCCCAGAGTGTCTTCTCCAACTCTTCTGGCCATTTTCCTTTTGATTCATCCGCTAATCTTCTTTTCAGTGATTTTATGATGTTTTGATTTGCCCGTTCCACTGCACCGTTCGCTTGTGGGTGTCCCACAGAGGCATAACATATTTTGATGCCAAGGTCTTCACAAAATGACTTGAATTTTGATGAGATAAACTGTGATCCATTGTCAGCCACTACCTCTTGGGGTATGCCGAATCTGCATATCACATTTTTCCAAAAGAAATGCTGGGTCTTCGCAGCTGAGATGTTCATCAATGGCTCTGCTTCAACCCATTTGGTGAAGTAGTCGATTGCAATAATGATCCATTTAAACCCTCCCGAGGCCTGCTTGAGCTCCCCCACAATATCAATTCCCCACTCGCGAAGGGCCACACCGGGGTGAGGGTCAAGTTTGTTGGCGGAGCCTTCGGCTGGTTTGTCATCCATTGACATCCTCGGCATCTTTTTATGAACTCCTCTGCATCGCTGTTGGCCGTTGGCCAATATATTCCCATGCACAACACCTTTGCTGCTAGAGCTCTTGGGCTTTGATGCGAACCACAGACTCCTGCGTGTGTTTCTGCCAGCGCCTCCTACCCCTCCTCTCTAGAAACACATCTCATCCATGGTGTGCCGATTCCCGACTTGTAAAGGAGGCCATCCATTATTGTGTATGTCCTTGCACGTTGTTTCGTTGTGTAAGCTTTCTTGCTATCCTCGGGTAATTCACCATCACGAAGGTATTTCACGATGACTGTTCGCCAATCTTCCTCTAGGGACCTTGCTATAAGCTGCACTTCGGGACATATAGACACTCGTGATATCGCTTCATAAAACACTCCCTCGGTATTTTTGTGAAGCACGCCATGCTTTGGCCAAATGCTCGCTTCTCGATTTTCCCCCTTGGTATTGTTTTCACAGAGATTCCCACCTAAATGCTTCTCCATTGTTTTTATCGCTTCGGATACTTTGCCATTTCGCATCTTTGGCTTGAAAATCTTTTGTGATATGTCCTTCTATTAGCTTTGAGTCGGTGTGGATGACGACTCTTTTTGCGCCGAGGAATTTTGCTTTCCGAAGACCCAACAGAAGTCCTTCGTACTCCGCCGCGTTGTTTGTCGTTTTGAAATTTAGCCTCGTGGAATACTCAGACTTTGTCCTTCGAGGTCGCATAATTGCCGATGCTCCAGGCCCTTCTGCTGTGAATGAATCATCGGATTTTATGCTCCACAAGGGAGGTAGTGCGGGTCCATCTTCCGAAACTTCAGTTGACCATTCAGAGATGAAGTCGGCCAGTGCCTAAGCTTTTATGGCTGTCCTTGGCTCAAAGGAGATGTCGAAGGGTGCTAATTCAGCAGCCCATTTTGCTATTCTCGTCGTGGCGTCTTTGTTCTCGAATATAGATCTGAGAGGGTACGCTGTGGGCACATTTATCTTGAATTCTTGAAAGTAGTGCCGTAACTTTCTTGATGCCATAAGTAACGCATAAGCTATTTTTTCTAGCTCAATATAGTTTCTCCTCGCTCCTTGTAATGATTCCGATACATAGTATACCGGCATTTGTCCCCCTTCGGCTTCATCCTTGATGAGGACTGCGCTGACTGTAAAGTGGCTTGCTGCTAGATACAAGGTTAGATGTGGTGCCCCCTTCGGGCTGGCGAGTCTTGGCAATTGTTGGAGGTGATCCTTCAGCTTTGCGAAGGCGTCTTTGCATTGTGGTCCCCACTCGAAGGGTGCTGTCCCTTTAATTGTGTTGAAGAAGTGTTTGTGTTTTTCTGTGGCCTTCGGGAGAAATCTCCCTAGGGCTGCCAACTTTCCCAGGAGGCTTTGTGCTTGTTTCTTGTTTTCTGGATCCTTCATACATTGGATTGCATCTATCTTCTCTTTGTTAGCTTCTATCCTTCGGTGCGATACAAGGAATCCCAGCAACTTCCCTGTTTCCACCGCGAAGGCACATTTTGTCGGGTTTAATTTTATGCCTTCCGCTCTCAAGCTAGCGAAGGTCTCTTGAATGTCGTCGCAGTGATCCCTTCTCCGCTTGCTCTTGACGACAATGTCGTCGACATATGCCTCCACGTTTCTTCCCATCTGTTTTGAAAGCACCTTCGCAATGAGTCTTGCGAACGTTGCGCCTGCATTCCTTAGACCGAAGGGCATTCTTCGAAAGCAGTATGTGCCGAAAGGCGTTATGAATGCCGTCTTCTCTTCATCTTCCTTTCTCATATACACTTGATGATAGCCTGAGTAGGCGTCCAGGAAACTCATCAGTTCACAACCCGCGGTTGCGTCAACCAGCTGGTCAATTCTTGGTAAGGGAAAATCATCCTTCGAGCACGCCTTGTTGAGATTTGTGAAGTCGACGCACAATCTCCAGGTGCCATTTGACTTCTTTACCATCATAACATTTGCTAGCCACTCCGGGTATGCCACTTCCCGTATAACTTGAGCTTGGCGCAATTTCTCCACTTCCTCCTTCACTGCTTCCTGTCTGTCAGGCCCCATCTTTCTAAGTTTTTGTTTAATTGGTTTGGCATCCATTCTCACATTCAGCGAGTGTTCCATCGTTTCTCTGGGGACTCCCTTAGATTCTCCAGGCGCCCAAGCGAAGATGTCACTATTTTGCCGAAGCAAATTGACAACCCTTTCTTCTTCTTCTTCGGAGAGGGCAGTTCCGATAGATACTGTTCTCTCTTCATTTTCCGGGAATAGCCGAATCTTCTTCGTTTCGCTCTCTGGCCTGACCTGAGGCTTATAACCCTTCGGTCTGTATTGGGAGTCGACCCTCTCGGTAGTCTGGACTAGTTTAAGCTTTGGTATGCCTTGGAGCTCATTTTTTCTTGCCGATTGTTGACATCCACGAACAGAAATGACGCCCCCTTCGGCAGGCATTTTCATGCAGAGATAGTTGTGATGTATGATTGCTCCGAAGGCATTAATGATTCCTCTTCCGAAGATTACATTATAGCGGTACTCCATATCGACGACATCAAAGCAGATGCTTTTTGTTGTCTTCCTCTTGCCTTCACGAAAAGTGACAGGTAAAGTTATCTAGCCGATAGCAGCCACAGGTTCGCCGCCGAATCCTATCAATGGCATGTTCGATGGTGTTAGCCTATCTTCAGAAATATTGAGCTGTTTGAACGCATTTGCAAAGATGATGTCCGCAGAGCTTCCTCCATCCACCAGCGTCCTTTGGACGTCATATTTAGCAATCTCAGCTGTGATCACGAAGGGGTCCTGATGTGGAAACTTCACGCCCCTGGCGTCAGTTGTGTCGAATGTTATCGGCGGAGCTGGAGTTGGTTTACTTGTCACCGAAACGTGCGACACTTCGCGGATGAATTCCTTTCTCTTCCTGTTTGATGGGAGATTCAACGAAGAGCCTCCGGTGATGACATGAATAACCCTTCGGTTTGGCTCTTCGACATTGTGAACCCTCTCGGGGGACCTGCGGTATTGATTTCTCGGACGCTGGTCTTGCCTTCTTTGCCTTTTCTGGTTCTGGTAGTTTTCGCGTTGCGTCTTGACATCTCTACAGTCCTCGGTTGTATGGGAATAATTCTCTCCATGCACCGCACAGTACTTCTTTTCCTTGATCTCCTGGTTGCCTCCTCGAAATCTATCATTCCTGTGGTAATTTTCCCTCTGGTAATTGTCATTCCTTCGATCATCCCTTCTCGTGTTATCTCTTCGATTGTTGTACTCCTCTCTTCGGGGATTGTAATCCCTTCGGGGATGGTCCCCTCTTTCATTGTTATCACTAGATCTTCGCTCATCAATTCGCTTGGGCTCAATGTTGCTTATCCTCTTGTTGGAATTGTTATGTTTCTTGTTCTTCTCTGAGTTGCTCTCTTTGTAGTTATCACGGTCTTTGTTTGTATTGAGCTGGCCTTGTCTCCTCAAATTTTTCTCATCTCCCTTTGCATATCCTTCAACCTCATCGTAAAGAAGCGCAGCTGATTGTGGGGGGTCCTGAGTCAGCTTGTGAAGAAGGGGTCCAGGTTGAAGACCTCTTCGGAATGCATTAATTACCGAAGAATCAGAGACATCCCTTATCTGGCATCGTACAGCAGCAAATCTTTTATAGTAATCTCTTGTGCTTTCCTTCTTGCCCTGTTCTAAGGCAAAGAGGTCCCCTTCTACCATTCTTTGAATATAATTGCCTTGAAAATTGTTAGCGAAGGCATCTTTGAATTGGTTCCATGAGTGTATGGATCCTTGCGGCAGTGAAGTATACCAAGATAGTGCAGTGCCCTTCAAGGTTAACAGCAGACTCTTCGCCTTAATGTCATCATCTCCACCTGCTGCTTCAACTGTCGTATCATATACATCCAAGAATTCGTTTGGATCTGTTTCTCCTGAGAATTTGAATACACTTGGCATCTTGAATCCTTCGGGCCATTTTTTGCCCCGAAGGTATGCACTCAGAGGCCCTTTAGTAGCCTTCTTCGGCTGTGCCATTACATTTTGCCAGTGTTGCTCCCGGTTCTCCTCTGGGTATGGTACCCTTTGGGGCATGTAACGCTGTTGGGGTTGCATTGTCACGAGCTCTCTTCGGAGCAAGTCGATTTGTTCCTCCAGCAGCCTTCTCCTATCTCGCAAGATGTTCTCAGCAGTTGTAATGTCTTCGTGTTGATGCTCTTGCATAGGATGGGTGGGTGGGTTTTGCTGTATCTCCTCTCGAGCGACTCTGCTGGGTCCTTGCTCGTCGAATCTCCCCCCACCCACGTCCGGGACATCTTGGCCCAGGTTTCACCAACCCTGCGAGTTGATGCCGGGAGCTCTTGGAGTGCTTCCGCCAGGTCCTTGCGTCGGCGCGTCCTCCCGCTGACGTTCAGTCGTTGGCGCGGTGGCGATCGCCCTTTGGGCCACTCCCTCCATTGTCTCGCCAGTGATGTCTCGCTCGCCATGGATTTCCCGCTCCTGCCTTGCGTACGCTCCGTCGTGCCCTGACTCCGGTGGCTCGCCTCCGGCCGCTGCAACACTCCTCCTGGGTCTAGCCATCACTGTAATCGCCCGCCTCTCCCCACGGACGGCGCCAACTGTCGCCGGGAAATCCCGCCGACGGTGAGGTTCAGCGCCCCTCCCTGGTGATGGAGAGGACACCGAGAGAGAATAGTGGTGAGAGAGCAGAGCGCTCAGGGAATAAACTAATGCTAATGTGAATGATCAGAATGCTTGCCCTTTCTCATTGATGTGCTTATTAATTGATACATCTTTAGTGCCAGGGTTTACATGCATGGAAAATACCCAAAATACCCTGACCCATGGGGGAATACCCAGATTACCCTGAACTCTGGATCGTCGATCCTACGATCAACGGCTAGACTAGTTTTCTTACAATCCACGTTAACCTACTCCCTAACATGCCCTTTGGGGACACACTCTGACAAAGCTGTTGATTTGATTTGATTCGATTCGCTCTTGTCAGAGGCTATCGCGAAGTCTTCGTCTTATGACCCGAAACTTGTCAAAGATCACTCTCGGTCTTTCCGAAGGGTCTTCGTGAATCCCTCGTTCAGACACCTTCTGCCATCCTTCGGTGGACACCCTGAAGACTCTCTGTCCTTCGTGTTCTTCTCTTGATCCCTCGCGCATGTCCAAGTCTTCCACTCACGGTCTGACTCAAGCCTATTTCGGATAGGCTTCGTCACTTACCCCCCTCGAGTAGCAATCTACCCGAAGAATCTTCGCAACATCTTCGTAGACATCCACCTCTCCTAGAGATGAGGTGACTGCCCCTACAACAGTCGCATCCTACTCGTTGGAATGAGCAGCCCGAGAATAAACTCGAGGTAAATAATCTTAATTACTTGCAAGACAATGCATAGATGCTATGCAGGTTTCAAGGGGAGGTTTGGGGTAATTTTGCATAAAGCCAAGTTTCAAACTTTTAGACCTAGTTTGAGAAAATGGTTTTGAAATTGAAGTTTGAACTTTATAATTCTTTCTTTTGGAAAAGACAACACCTACTGACTTAACCAGATCATCATGGCACCCACCAAGAAGACAACTACGCACATACAACACCGATTGCAAGGCGATTCCCAAAACAAGGAGAGGGGGAGAGAGAGTTTTACAAAACTACAGTGGGTAGCTTCCGTCGTTCACCCTTAACCATTGGACGAGGCTTTCATGAAAGTTTACACTCTGCAGAGATTGTACGCTTTACCCATGAGTAGGTGGCTTCCTAGGAATCACCCAAAGGAAGTGGACACCACGAGGTCTTTCACTACAACCTTCCCTTAGACCGGCATTCCCACTAAGGATTCCACACCGACGCCCCTCTTGTGCCGATAGGTTCTGTTCTATGGACACATCTGAATACCCACTCCCAACCACAAAGGAAGGTTCTGTTCTTATGGACATATTCAGATGCCCACTCCCTATTCCACCAGGAATGCCAGACTAAAAGTCCGAAGGGTACTCAACCAGACTCTGCCCATACAGCACTCAATGGTCGTGACCGTTGAACTAGTCTAGGTACCACAAGGAATCGATCCTTAAGTCAAACGGGTATGGTCCACCATCAACCCAATCTCGAGCATACTGCCACCAAGCAGTTGCCAACCACCTTGCAACCATCCACCCCGATGAGAAACCATTTTAAAAAAAACCCGGGATAGCACCCACTATCCCTACAAACAATTGCCGACACGGTAGCACCTACTACCGGCCATTCAATTTGCAATCAAGTTTTTATCAGGGTTAAACACAAAAGTAAGTCTCTAGATTGCAATTGCTAAGCACGTAATGTAAAAATCACTAAACAAGGATGGCAGCAAGATTAAATAATATTAAATAGCTAGGGTTAATGAGGTTGGCTGTGTATATCAATCATATAGGACTTATCTACAACTTAGCATAAATATTGTTTTTAACTTTTAATTAGCATCTAGGTTTTGCAAAGTCTAATAAAACAGCTTATGAAAACGGGTAATAGCAACATGGCACAATGACTTGCCTTGATCCCGTAGTTGGACCGATCACAAGAAAGTCTCCTCAATGACGGATCTAACGCTTAAAAGAAATACAATAAGAACCATGTGCGATAAAATATGATGCATGCATGACATGTCATGAGGATGATGAAAACAGATGTAACAGTATAAAATAATTTTATAAAACTTCTGAAATTGGTTTCATCATTTTTGGAAATCTCTATAATTAGTTATGATTTTTATAAGCTTAGTATTAAAGGTACAAAAGAGAGTTAAATAATAAATAAATTTCAAAATTTTACCAAAACAGTACAGAAATCATATTATAATATATCTAACTTTATAAAATAATTTGAGATATTTTTGGACCTCTAGATTAATTTATAAAATTCCTACACATGCAAGAACTAATATAATTATCAAAAATTAAATTTAACGAAACATGTAAATAAACAGTACAAAAAAAATAATATATAATTTTATGAATCTAATAAAATTTATTTCATGACTTTCTGAATTTTCTACAAATTTATATGGAATTTACAACATTAGGCATAATCTGCAAACAAAGAAAATAAAAGAGAAAGGGGTATTGGGCCGGCGGCGCAAGTGGGCCGGCCCACTCGGCCTCACGAGTCTTGAGGGGGCAAGCCGGGCGCTGACCGACGGGCCCGCCTGTCGGTGGGAGAGAGCAGGAGGCGGGCGGGTCATGGCGGGCGGCCGCCGGCCGGCAGCAGCCGGCGGGCCGGGGAAAGGAGGAGCTGCAAAGGAAACACACGGCCAAGTTTCATGGCGCGAATCGCCGAGGCGGTGGCGCGGCTTAGCCCTAGTCGACGCGGGCGGCGCACGCAAGGGCGGCGAAGCGAGGCGCGACGGCGGCGGCGGCGGCGGGTGAGCACCTACGGCGCAAGGGGGCCAATGGAGGTGGCGGCTTATGGAGGCGCCGAGGTTGCTTGGTCGACATCTTGGCGGCGGCATGACGGGGAGCACGGCGGGAGCTGAAGCGGCGCGGTGGTCATGAGGCTGGTAGGAGGGCAAGGGTGCTAAGGGGGCTCACCACGGCGACAAATGGGGGACGATTTGGTCCGACGGCAGGAGGGAATGGCGGCGGTTCCGGCGAGCTTCCCGGCGGCTTCGGCGACGGCGACGTCCTACCGATGGCGAAAATGGGTCAAGGGGTGGATGACGAACATATTCTATGTAGAAGATTGGCCACGTAGCTTACCGCAAATCGCAATTCCGGTGAGGGCAGAGAGATGAACGAGGGAGATGGATTTTTCTGGCTCTCGGTTTGGAGAAACCGATGGGTGCGAGAAAAGGGGGTTTATAAGAGAGATAGAGCACCTAATCTTGGAGAATTAGGATAGAGACAAGGGGGATTTGGATCTGCTAAAATTAGGGAGAATCCCATAGTAAGGGATAGAAAGAAGAGAGATTTAGGGAGAATTCCCGAATTATCTGACAAGTTAACAGGGAAGGGGGAAGACAGACTTACAAGTGGGTCCCACGTGTAAGAGAAGAAAGATTTAAATATAAATTTATATCTTGGTTTAAACATAAGGTTATTATGCATTTATGCTTTAAATATTCAAATAAAACATCACATAGTCAAAACAATAAGAATATATTTTTATTATGTTACTTTGTTTAAATAAATCATTTTAAAATATTTTTCCAAGGAACATACTCATTTTAAAAGGGTTTTGAATTTCAAGAATTTACAAATGCAATGCAATGCATGTATGCATGATTTTTATTTTTGAAAAAAAAATGAGGATGTTACAGAGATGGTGGTGGTATTGCTTCTTATGAGCATTCTAGCTGTTCCTTTCGGTCATACTTTGACCTTCATTCGAATTCTTATAGTTCACAAACGTATCCCAGTGATCCTGCAACTTTGGGTACTTGTTGAAGTCGAGCTTTCGATTCTTCTTAACATACTTCGTGTTCAACTTCTTTTTATATGTTTGGAATGCGATGGCCATCTTCTTCAACGTGTAACTCTTCACCTTCTCTACGGTCCCTTGGGGGAAGGTTAATGTCTCCTTCAGGTCGGTCCAGATCATGTTCTTCATATATTCAGGGAAATTATCCCATCTCGCGATGCTAATTGGCACATGGTCCCTGACGTGGACGCCGCATGCCGAATTGAATGGCCCAAGCGCCCTAGGGGTGCAAGAGGTTGGCCGTTATCGCTGACATCGGTGATAACATGTCTTGCCTTTGACTTCTTGTTTGAACCTCGCTGACGTGATTAGCTACTCGATTGATTGATCTGAAAATATGGTACAATAATGAATGGGTTAAAATGTTGGCTTAGCATGATGGTGGAACCGGCATATACATATTCGATCTAATTACCATGGTCGTCTCAGCAGCCTCGGGGGCCTCATCGGTCTCGACGGGCCTTGCGGCCTCGACGGAATCATCGAGCTCATAACCATCTTCTCCCGAAATCAAACTTCTCATGAACTCGTCTCCATCAAATCTTTCTCCCGCCATCGTAGTTTCGTAGTCTATAAGAAGGCATTGAAAATTAACGAAAAAAGATCAACAAAAGTATACCTGCACATTTCACATATACTTATACATTTCACATATACTTATACATAAACGGGCGGCAACGACGAGGAGGGCTGTGGGGAAGAGGAGATAGAGGAGGACGGCCGACGGCGACAAGGACGGTATATACATTACATTTCACATATACTTATACATTTCACAATTGACATATACATCTCAGAATTCAAATTTGCTATAAAATTGGCATATACATATACATCTCAAAATTCATATAAATAAGATACAGAGGCCGGAATGTCTTCCATTATCTAAAAAACTAGTACATACAAATAAGATACAACATACACTATTGCTAGCTAAGCTATAAGCCTGTAATGCTTATCATGCATTCATGTGCTCTTGTATCTTGTATCCTCTTTTTTGTTAACCTCCTCTGCAATTTTGAACACCTTGTGAATGGATGTAGCAACACCCAATAGGAAATTATGCTCGGTTCAAAAGATGTTATGCGCAATCCAAATATGAATGTGATATGAATACAAACATAATATAATTTGTTAATCAGATAGAAAATCTATATTTTATTTGTATCCTAATGAATACTATAGTCGAATGATACAAACATTTCACATCTATTTGGCAATTTAACTACTTTACAAACCTTTATATTTATATGCTATTTTTATAATGGTGTGATGATTCTATAGCATTAAAAAAATTCATATAGCTGTGCACCCCCAGTTCTGAAATCCTGGCTCCGCCACTACGTAGGTTTAGGCATTTCGTCGAACACTCTATGGGCGCACCGTGATTGTGCTCCTGTTGGTCGTGCCGCACTCCTGTCGGTCGTGCCCGCCTGTGTCATGCTCCATCATGCTTGCCCACGCCCGCACTCACTGTCCCATTCTCTGACTGCACCTTGCTAAGTAGCGAGGGAAGGGAAGGAGAGAGGAGCACATCGAGCACCTTGCTCGCGGGGTCATCGGAGGTGAGGAAGACGGCGGCGCGCGCGGGGTCGTCGTTCGCGAGGAGGACGGCGGTGCGCGCGGGGTTGTCGTTGGCGAGGAGCACGGCAGCGCGCTTGGGGTCGTCGGAGGAGAGGAAGACGGCGGGGGCTAAAGGCGGCGTCAACGAGAGAGGTTGGAGACAATAACATTTATGCTTTCAACCTCTCTCGCTTTCGAATTTATATGATGGGGGCATCAGTCCCGGTTGGTGTCATCCACCGGGACTGACCTCACATCAGTCCCGGTTGATTACACCGACCGGGACCAACGCCCCCATCAGCTGGTGCCCTATGAACCATCAGTCCCGGTTGGTGTAACAAATCGGGACTGAATGCTCACTTAGTCCCTATTGATTACACCAACCGAGACTGATTTCCCAAAAATAAAAGAATGCAGCGGCGCGAGCTGGGCTCGAACCCGTGACCGTGCCATATGGGGAGCCCGCGCTCAAGTGCACGCTGCTAGCCTCACTAACATGTGGGCCCATCTCTAGTAGGTCCCACATGTCATTGGTACTAATTTGCTATTAATTTCTCAAAAATTATAGAAAACTGTTGGGAGCCTTGAAATTTCCCTTTATTTTTTCAAATTTTAGTATAAATTTCCACCTTTTATATAAATTCAATTATTGCTTCATTGCTTACTAAAAAATAATAAATCATACTTATTCCACACTAAAATGATTTTAAAAAAATAAAATAAATTAAAAATTCACATATTCTTTAGAATATTATTTTCCAACCATCTTAATACAGATTTTTCATCTTTTTATATAAATTCAATTATTGCTTCCTTGCTTAAAAAAAAATCATATTTCATACATGGGTTTATATAACACGGTTGGACTTATTTGCTAACATACTTTGTAATTTATGGCAAATTACATGTGGGACCCACAAAAGATGGACCCACATGTCCGTGACCTCCATTTTGGGGAAAACAATCCCGGTTGGTGTCTTCAACCGGGACTATGTGGGCCATCAATCTCGGTTGGTGTCTCCAACCGGGACTATGTGGGCCAACAATCCCGGTTGGTGTCTCCAACCAGAACTATGTGGGAATTTAAAACAACGCAATATTGGCGCGAACCGAGGAGCCGCCTCTGCCTCTTTGTCTTCCTCGGCCTCTTCTTTTAAACCGATGATCTTCCTCTGCCCAACCATCTTCCTCTGCCGCGTGCCTCTGCCTCTTCGATCCATGGCCTCTTCCTCTGCCTCTTCCTCTGACTCTGCCTCTTCCTCCGCCCCACCACCACCGATGCCTGCCCCGCCAGCGGCTCTGCCTCCACCGCCGCCATTGTCTTCCGACGATGAGAGTCGCCCTCGGAAGCGCATTCGTCGCAACCGGCCGCGGAAGGAGTCCGTCTTCTACCCGGCGGAGTTCTCGATGTTGAACGAGCTATCCGGCGACGACGAGGACGACGAGGACGTCGTTGCGGAGGAGGACAAGGGGAGGACGAGGACAATGATCCAAAGGAGGAGGAGGACCACAACGACGCCGACGCCTCCAACAATGGCGCCGACGCCGACGATAAGGAGGAGGACGACGACGAAGACGACGGCTAGTTAAAAAATAATAGAAATTAATTAGTATATTATTAGAAATTAGCTTTAAAATTATCATCTTTTGTGGTAACCCTGTGGGACATTGTACAGGGTACCATTATTTGTAAATTATTATAATGGTATAATATATGTATATTTTCTATAATATATGTTGTTTTTGGACCCATAAGATTTGTCCTCACATTTTTTGAGCCTACTACTATTTTCTACAAATTTTTATACATTTATTCACAAATACATTCATGTACCAAAAATTAAAAATTAAAAGTATAAAACATTCTGTATAAACTATAAATTATGATACTATAGAAAATGTACATTGGAAGTTGCTGTAATACACCGGGTTCTTCCTGACATCAGTCCTGGTTGGTGTAACAAACCGGGACTGAATGCTCGAACCCATGACCTTGCCGCACGGGGAGCCCGCGCTCAAGCGCACGCTGCTAGCCAGGGGAGAGGAGGGGTTTTGATCGGTCCTACAGAGCACAGATCTTTTCTGTACCCTTCTTAGGAGAAAGGGATGTGCGTACTGACATGTGGGTCCCACATGTCATTGGTACTAATTTGCCATTAATTTCTCGATAATTATAGAAAACTGTTGGGAGCTTTGAAATTTCTCTTTAATTTTTCAAATTTTATTATAAATTTCACCTTTTATATAAATTCAATTATTGTTTTATTTCTTACTAAAAATAATAAACCATACTTATTCCACACTAAAATGATTTTTTAAAAAATAAATTAAAATTCATATATTCTTTACAATATTATTTTCCAACCGTATTAATACAGATTATATAAATTAAATTATTGCTTCCTTACTTAATAAAAAATCATAATTCATACACGGGTTTATATAACAGGGTTGGACTTATTTTCTAACATACTTTGTTTTTACGAGTGATCCTTCATTATGATCGTGTCGTACATAGGGGGATTCTTCTATATCATTCAAGACAGTAATGTCTACGTCCACCATAAAGGAGGTAGCTCGTCAAACTGATTGTACTTTTCTTCATCTGTGACTCCCTCAACTCCGACGATCCTTCTTTTACTTGGAAGAACCAGGTGGTGCGTTGGCTGATCGCTACTGCTAGTCTTCTGCTTCTGCTTGTTATCTTCGATAGGCTTGTCCTTTCGCTTCTTGCTTTTAGTAGACTTGTCCTTCTGCTTTTTTGGTTTGCTGTTCATATCCATCACATAGAATACCTGTGTCACATCATCTGCGAGCACGAACGGTTCGTCCCTATAGGCCACTTGCTTGAGATCCACGGTTGTCATACTGTACTCGTCGATCTCAACGGCTGTCAATTTGACCTATTGGCACCGAAACAGAGGGATTTTTAAAGGTCCATACTCGAGCTCCCAGATATCCTCTATGTAACCATAGTAAGTGTCCATCTTTCCATTTTTGTCCAAAGCATCCATACGGACACCACTGTTTTGACACCACTGTTAGTACTACTCGAAAGGGAACATACTATGCAGGAACACGGGTCCAAGAATTTCTCTCTTTGATAATGTGGACCATGAGATGGACCATAATATCAAAAAAGGACGGAGGGAAGATCATCTCAAGTCTGACCAGACTATCGACCACGTCATCCTACAGCTTAGATAAGTTTCGTGGTTCGATGACCTTCTGTGACATCGCGTTGAAGAACGAGCACAGCTTTACGATTGTCCCTCGTACCCAGTCCGGTAGAATACCTCTCACCGCCACTGGGAGCAACCGTGTCATCAACATATGACAATCATGTGATTTCAGACGTACCATTTTATTCTCTTTCGTATTGATGAGTCTCCTTATGTTCGAGGAGTATCCATAAGGGACCTTCATACTGTTCAAGAACTTAATCATGTTTTTTTCTCTTCCTTGCTCAGAGTGTAGCTCGCAGGGTAGAGGTAATGTTGTCCTTTCGCTCTCTTTTCCGGATGTAGGTCGTTCCTGAGTCCTAGTAGATGCAGGTCCTTTCGTGCTTGAAGTGTATCTTTTGATTTTTCATACATATCTAGGAAGCTTAGCAGATTCACGCAGACATTCTTCGTGATATGCATGAAGTCCAGTGAGTGGCGGACCTCTAAGTCTTTCCAGTAAGCTAAATCCCAAAATATTGACTTCTTCTTCCAAATGGGCTTCGTATGACCTTATTCAGTCGGGACAGATTTGCTACCAGGACCCTTTCCAAATACTACTTTCAGATCCTTTACCAGAGAAAATACAAGTGTCCTACTGCGATGCAGGGGCTTCTTATGTTTCTCTTCTGTCCCATCGAAATTCTCACCCTTCGGTCGTAACGGGTGCTTCCTATGGAAGAACCTACGGTGGCCCATGTACACGACCTTTCGGGAGTTTTTCAGATACTTGCTGTCCGTATCCTCTAAACACTGGATGCAGGCTTTATATCCTTTGATAGATAGGCCTGACAGGTTACCAAGTGCAGGCCAGTCGTTGATGATTACGAGTAGCAATGCACGTAGGGTGAAGTGCTCTCTTTTGTACTCATCCCATACACGTACACCATCGGTCCACAGCGTTAGCAGATCTTCCACTAACAGTTTGAGGTACACGTCGATGTCGTTTCCAGGTTACTTCGGCCCTTGGATAAGCAACGGCATCATAATGTACTTTCGCTTCATACACAGCCAAGGAGGAATGTTGTAGATACATAGAGTCACGGACCAAGTCTTTGGATCGCCGCTCATCTCGCCGAACGGGTTCATCCCATCCGTACTCAACCCAAACCTTATGTTTCTCGCATCCTCAGCAAAGTTCGGGTATTTTCTATCGACTTTCCTCCACTGGGAGCCGTCAGCGGGGTGCCTCAGCCTTCCGTCGTCCTTACGATCTTCTTTTTGCCGGCGCATCATCTGGACATGCGCTTTGCTCGTAAATAAACGCTTCAACCGGAGGATTATAGGGAAATACCAGACCACCTTAACGAGAAGTCTCTTCTTCTTACGTTTCCCCTCTTCCTCGCCTTGGTCATCACTCCTAGTCTTATACCTCGAAGTTTTGCACACCAGACAAGCTTCCAAATCCTGGTACACATTGCGATAAAAGATACAATCATTCCGGCATGCATGTATCTTTTGTACCTCCAACCCCAAAGGGCAGACAACTTACTTGACGTCGTACATAGTTTCAGGCAGCATGTTACCCTCTGGAAGCAACTTCTTTATGAGGCATAACAACTCATCGAACCCCTTATCAGACAATCCATTGGTCGCCTTCCATTGCATGAGTTCTAGCGTGGTACGTAATTTTTTGTGGCCCTGTCGGCAGTTTGGGTACAATAGTGTTCTGTGGTCCTCCCACAGGCGCTGGAACTTTTCGTAATGTCTTTCATCGGTGTATTCTCCCTCTCCATCAAGCAGCATCTGTTCTAAGTCATCATCGCTAAACTCCCCAATATATCTTCAAAATAACCGTGTTGGCCAGCATCCGGGATATTGTTGTCCCCCTCTTTTTCTTCTTCACCATCTTCTCGTATAGTCTCTTCTTCACTGTGCTTGGTCCAACAGGTATAGTTTGGCATGAAACCTCTTGAGAGCAAATAGAAGTGAAGGTGGCTGGATTTTGGCCACTCCTTCTCATTCTTGCAGTCTATGCATGGACAACATATATAGCCTGACTTCGTGTATGCATCGGCCACACGAAGAAAAGCTTACAAACCTTGCAAGAACTCCGGGAAGCGTCGGTCCATGTACATCCATCGCCGGTCTATCTACATTATGTTACATCAAGGCAGCTATTATCTCATTTTCCAATAATAAATTTTAACATTTCGTAAATTTCAAATTAAACCAATATTAAATTTATTTAAAAATTTTAGGTGGATAAATTTTATTTAAACCGAAACATATATTTGAGCTAGATCCACACCTAAAATGAATGACTTGGTAGATAAAAGTTTAGATTCAAAATTCTTTTATCGATCGATGGAACTAAAACCTAAATTTAAGCTAGATCCACACCTAACAAGAATGTCTTGGTAGATAAAAATCTAGATTCAAAATTCTTCATCGATCGATGGAACCAAAACCTAAATTTGAGCTAGATCCACACCTAAAAAGAAAGACTTGGTAGATCAAAATCTAGATTCAAAATTCTCCATCGATCGATGGAACCAAAATCTAAGTTTGAGCTAGATTCACAGCTAACAAGAAAAACTTGGTAGATCAAAGTCTAGATTCAAAATTCTTCATCGATCGATGGAACTAAAACCTAAATTTGAGCTAGATCCACACATTCAACGTGAGCTAATTTAATCCAAGCAAATTCCAAACTTACGCAACAAATTATTGCAACCTACATGAAAAGATCGAGCTAGCTCTCTACATTCATAATCTTTCATCAATCATGAGAAACCTTAAATTTTCTTCACATTTCAAGCAAAGAAAAAACTCTATTTTACACCAAATGTAGGGAGGAACGATGTTACTAACCTTGGTTAACTTGGCTGTGAGTAAAATAACCAAAATTTTGGCAGCACTTCCCCCTTTCTTGAAGCTCTTGGCTGGCGCTGCACTGTTCTTGATCGATCATGAGAAAAGATCAAATTTTCTTCATATTTCAAGCAAAGGAAAAGCTCCATTTTACACCAAATGTAGTGAGGAACGATATTACCAACCTTGGTTAACTTGGCTGGGAGTAAAATGACCAAAATTTTGGTAGCACTTCCTCCTTTCTTGAAGCTCTTGGCTGGCGCTGCACTGTTCTTGATCGATCATGAGAAAATATCAAAAAATTTTCACATTTCAAGCAAAGAAAAAGCTTCATTTTACAACAAATGTAGTGAGAAACGATGTTAGTAACCTTGGTTAACTTGGCTGAGAGTAAAATGATCAAAATTTTGGCAGCACCTCCCCCTTTCTTAAAGCTCTTGGCCAGCGCTGCACTGTTCTTGATCTGGCAGAGTGTGGGGAGGAGGCGGGGAGGAGGAGGTTCAAATAAGGCTGCTTAGTACCGGTTTAAGAAACCACCTGTACTGATGCTCTAACATCGGTACCGGTTGGTCAGGCCGAGTTCTGGTTGGTGTAACCAACCGATCGATGTTAGAGAATCGATCGTTGGTTTCTTCACCAAGATCGATATTCCCCGGTCCATGATATGGAAGGCCATTTCTGTCCGAGTGGTTGCTGTACCGGCCCATGTTATGAACTGGTACTGATGGGCACCCAGATCACCATTTCAATGCAAATCGGTATTTGCACATATCATCAATTCATTGCACAAATCACCATTTCAAATTGAAGAAAAAGGCTACCACCGAACTATAACTCATTTGATGAATATTTGCACATATCACCAATTCATTGCACAGATCACCATTTCACCATAACTCATTTGATGAACATTTGCACAGATCACCAATTTATTACACAGATCACCATTTCACAGATTCATACTTGTACTCATTTGATGAATATTTGCACATATCACCAATTCATTGCACAGATCACCATTTCACCATAACTCATTTGATGAACATTTGCACAGATCACCATCACTCACAAATAACCATTTCATCATCCATCACACACTGATACAAATAATTCATAATTAAGGACATCACATAATTAAACACTGATCCCATTCCATCACAAAATAATTCATCACATAATAACTAACACTGATCCACTACATCACATAATTAAACAACATATATACATATATATATATATATATAATAGCTATATTTTAGTCATCCTCCTCCGCCATCAGCGCCTCCCAGTCGATTTCGTCATTATCGGGCAGAGGACGAGACGGCGCACGCGGCGTGGGATCCCCACCTCCATGTGCATCCATTACTGGAAGCTTGGCGGTGGGAACAACGGCCGTAGCAGCAAGACTAGTTCCTCCCAGCTGCGAGGTTGATATAGTGGCGGGTAGTAGATGGGGCGCCGGCGGTCGAAGGCCCTCCATGCCTCCTCCAGGTTGGTGCCGGAGGTTGCGGCGGAGGTGAGCGGGGCGGCGCGCGAGGTTGTGGCAGAGGAGCTGGGTGGGGCGGCGCGGGCGGTTGCGACTAAGGAGGTGGACAAACCTGCTCTGGCGGTGGAGGAGGTGGACGGGCCTGCGCTGGCGGCGGGAGATTGCAACGGAGGATGGGGATTGCAAGTCACCCTGCAGGTCTTGAGGCGGCGAACCATGGCGGAGGGAATACGGTGCGGCTGGTGGCGGTGGCAGAGGAGAGAAGGGGATTGAAATGGTGTGGTACTGTTCTCTATGTGGATGGAGGGGGAAAATATAGGGGAGGGGAAGATAGAAGGTCGGATCTATTAAACACACGGAAAATTCTAATGCAGTCAAATGTGATTAAACACACAAAGCAAATTTCAATGCAGAACTGCAAAATCCAATGCGAAATCAATAAAAACAAGTTATAATGAACGGAAGAAAATCAAGGAACTGCAAAAGTTTAGGAACCGAAGAAAGCCAGAGATGAACTGAAGCCGAGGTGGGAGGAAGAAAAAGAGTGTGGAGCTAGCCAAGGAGGCGGGAAAGAGGAGGTTCAAATAAGCAGGCTAGCTGGCCCGGGGTCTGCTTAGTATCGATTAGTTACACCAAGCTGTATTGATGCTCTAACATCAGTACAGATTGGTGTAACCAACCGGCATGGATGTTAGAAAATTAGTACCGGTTGATGTCTTCAACCCATACTGATGTTCCCCTAGACCCGTAGACCGTTGAACCGGAACTGATGTAACTGTCAGTCTCGGTTCATGCATAACCGATACTGATGTGCCGATATGAAAGGCCATTTCTCTAGTAGTGGCCTACTCCGATGCCGATTGGGTTGGGTGCCATGATACGGTTGGGTGCCATGATACAAGACAATCAACTTACGTTGGGATATTGCGTCTACCTCAGTGGCTCCCTCATCTCATGGTCTTCCAAGTGGCAACCAGCTATCTCTAGCTCGATCAAGGAAAACTTTCTCACAGAAATTTCGGCAGTAACCGGGATTACGGAACCCTCCCCGCCCCCCAAAAAAGCTAAACCGCTCAATAAACTCAGACTTAAAAATAATTTGGTTTTTTGAATCCTTTTTTCTATCTCCAGGACTTGTCTAAAAGCTCTAAAACACAAATTAAATAGAGTGGATCCGACTTTCGATAAGTTCTCGAAATTAGAAGATAACCTAGAAAAGTAGATAAGTCGATAAGTTAAGATAAGAAGAACAGGGGCTAAAACTGCACCCCAAATGTTTCTCATGAAGCTCCGCCACTATCTAGAACTATTAATTGGAAGATCTACTGTTTGGGTATCTATTATCTGATAGAATCTCAAACACATCTACTTTATTGCACATGAACATATTGAGTTTAGTCAATGCTTTGGCTTGTTCTGTATTTTATGGAAAATCACCAGATTGGTAAAGGAACTATTGCTAAATACCTCGTGCAATCTTGATCAATATTCTGCTATTGTGCTTGAAATCTTCTAATGTACATGAATATCCTGAATTTGGAACATGAATCTTTGTCAATTCGGTTGGAGCAAGGTGCTTGTTGGCTGGAGTAGATGCATGAACGCAGTTTGAATCTACGAACGGTATGGCGTGAATTTGTAATTAGATTTTATGCATGTCCGCACTTGTACATGATGAACATATATGTATTGTTCAAAATGCAAACGGGTATGGCATCCAACATGTAATAGAATTGCAATAACAAAACAGTGAGGATGTTTTGTATGAAACCTATGGATTGAGTGGCAACATGAATAAATATTTGTGCAGTTGTACATATGTAATGAATAAACAGGCGTGCGCCCCCTTATTGTCTCGTTGTTGTGTGCTCACTGTTTAATCCACATGAAGATAGAGGGGCCACGAGTCTGTGACGCATGTAGTGACGGTTCGTGCTTGCGCTCTATGTTCAAATTGGGTATGGCGTTAAACCTGGTGTAAACGAGAAATACAATCTTCTTTGGAAGGGCCTTGGTGTACAAGAGGATAGGGCCTGTTTGGATACATGGTTTTGAGAAATCATGATTTTATAATACATAAAGTTTTTAATTATGTATATATAAAAATCATGGTTTCAGCAAACTCCACTAAACTCTAGTATTCATTGGAACTATCACCTGTTTGGATACTCCAAAAATACCATGGTTTCTACTAAACCATAGTTTTGGAATGGAGTATTTTTTGGTCATCCAAACACCTCATAATTTTGAAAATCATGGTATTTTTAGAAACCATGGTTTGCCTCGAAACTATAAAATTAAATACTTTGTTACTAAACAGGCCCTAGGTTGTATGGCTTTGGTGGGCACGTGAGTTCTACTACACCGTTTCGGAGGATAGGAACGATGTATTGTTTTATAGAATTTCTCTAATCCCTAACATGGATGTTATTTTTGTTTTTTTTTCGTTTGGAATACCAGCATCTGCATTGCAGTCGACCTGTTTTTTAATGAAATTTTTTTAAAATACAAATCGTTAAATCAAATTACAAAAAAACAATACATAACCGTATTTATGAAAACATCACGCGTATTCGGCACGTGATATGCCGAATACACGTAGTCGGCATGTGATACGCCGACTACGAAGTATTCGGCATACCACGTGCCGACTACACAAATACAGGTGTAGTCGGCATGTGATATGCCCAATACGCCGTAGTTAGCATTTTCATGTACGCTTGTGTGTAGAAAGTATGCGAGATGCCGAGTACACGTAAATACGCCCGTTTTCATGTATACTGGTGTGAAGAAAGTACATGAGATGACGAGTACAACGAAATACGTCCGTTTTCGTGTACACTGGTGTGAAGAAAGTATACTAGAGTACAATGCAAGGTGAAAGGAAGAGCAGAGCACGACCTTATCGGTTTAGCAAAGAAAATGGAAAGAGGATGATGCATATTGCATGAGAAAGGTAGGGGAGGCAGCGGCTGAGAGAGAAAAATAATGGTAGTGAAGCCCACGCCAGAAGAAATAAGTAGGGGGAGCATAGAAAAACACATGTTGTTATGTAAAAAAACAGAAATAAAATGTGACAGGAGAGGGAAGAATGATATTTCATGCGTTTTGAAGCCGTGTGTTGGAAGCTATCATAATTGAGTATGCGTAAAAACAGAATTTAAATTTATTTGAACACTTGGATACAAACAGTAGTTTAATAGTACAAACATAACTGGTTGGAGATGCAGGAAATCAGATTACAACTTAGCACATAAAACCATAGAGGCATCCCTCTAAACGAAGAATAAAATAGGACCAGTTGGAGATGCATGGGGCAACCCGTGACGTCTACTGAGTGCACCATGGCTACTTTCCCTTATCCCATGCTTTTGATGGCACAGCTCTGGTACGACATGCCCTCCCTCGTTTCCTCTCTCTCTCCGTCTCATGCTCCGCTGCCTTCTTCCTACGCTCATCCTCACGCTCCTCGTCTTGTTTATGCTTGCACTCTGCTAGCTGGCATTTCCATTCATCCTGGCGGTCCAGCCTTTCAAGGGCCCTCTTGTCCTCAGGGTTGATCTCCATGTCAAGCCACTACTCAGATTCACATTGCGGTGTGGGGACTGCCCTTGTTATATAAACATTTGAATGGAAATAATAGGGAGCAATGCAGTAAGAATGAGGTATGTTACGTACCTACCTTCGTTACGATTTGTCATTATAAAATGCAAGATTACAAAATTTACGGTGGGTTCTTTTCAGCTTATCTTAATTATCCAGCTTATTTGACTTATCTTGTAACTTTGAGAATTTTCTAAGGTAGTCTCAAGAGCCAGTTGGCCTTTATGTTTAGGGTTTAGGAAACTTTTAGACACGCCTACGAGATAAAAAACGGACTCAAAAATTAATTAAAAAAGTGATTTAACTTATCTCACTTTTTTTTATTAATTTTTGAGTCTATTTTTTATCGCGTAGGTATGTTTAAAAACTCCCTAGACCCTAAACACAAAGGCTAACCGACTCTTGAGGCTATCTCGAAAAATTCTCGAAGTTACGAGAGAAGTCAAATAAGCTGGATAAGATAAGCTGAAAAGAACCCAACCTTAGTCCCGTACTATCTTAAACGTAAAAGATTTAGCGCTACACATTTAAATGAAATAACGACTCACTGCCCTACGAACACGATCAAAACTAAGTGTGTATCATAATTAAACTCGCCTAATAAACTGAACTTAACTACGGGATTAGACATTTAGGGGCTATTTGCTTGCCGTATGAGCTCAGTCAGGCTGTATGAGCTCAGCCAGGCTGGTGGGAGACAGGCTGAGGTGATGCAAGGGGATGTTGTTTGGTTGGTTGTATGAGATTGAACAGGCTACGCAGAGATGTTGTTTGGTTGGCTGCACTAGGAGGGAAGTGAGATGGACAAATTCAAAAAAGGAAAATTAAAATAAAGAAAATAAAATCAAAAGTGAAAATAAAAATTCAAAAAACAAATACTAGAAAAACAATAAACTTGAAAACAAAAATAAAAATTCAAAAAATTATGAAATTTTTTCAATACCTTGTACTTGAATCTACGGTTCCATTTTTTTTGTTTCATTGAATTTGGATATCGTTTGAATTTTTAAATTTTTTTGAAAGAATGAAAAGTTGAAGTAGGAAGAACTGGACTGAGTCGTTAGTCGTTGACTGTTGGTAGTCGCGTGCCATGCCCGTTTACTATGTCGGCCTGGCCGCGGGAAACGGCCGCAGCTCGCGTTTCCCACGAGCCAGGCTAGCACAGTGAATTTGCATGGACTGGCCTGGCTCCCACGTCCGATTCGGGCAACCAAACACCGATTGGGTGGCTTGCGTGAGTCTGGCCAGGCCAGAGCTACCCAACTAGACACCCCTTACCTTCGCACTTTCACACAGTCCAATACCTGCTCTTTTCCTTTTCAGCCTCTTGCTCTTCACATTAATGCCAACAATGATCAAGACAGCACTAACAAAAAATAAGACAGTTCGGCTATAAGGAAGCTCACCACCACACTTCTACAAGCGTTGCTACGGAGCCACAACACTTTTGCGAAGACGCACCTCTACGAAGTACTGTTGTGGAGCCACCGCTCGCAGCATCGCCCTCCCTCTCCATTTATAGCCAGCCATGCCCCCCTAATGGGCTTTTTAAATCAAGGTTATGTGGCCTTTGATCACACCTAGACGTGTGCCAACTACACCGTAGTCGGTTTCTCACGTGTCGATTACGGTGTAGTCGGTTAATCACACGCCGACTACAACATAGTCAGCGCACCACACATCGACTATAAGTATTTGGTATTTCATGCGTTGTTTATGGGGGTTTTTTTTGTAGATATAGGTAAGTATCGCATATTTCTGTATTTTCAATTTTTTGTACTTAAAAAAATTTCCTTTTTGTAAAAGCATTGCAGTGGACATGTTGGTGCGCGGTTAGGGGTGGACATGAGCCGAGCCCGAGCGAGCTCGGTCCGGCTCGTTCGGGCTCGGTACGGGCACCAAGCCAGAGGAGCAGCTCGGCTCGAGCTCGTACCTAGCTCGGTCCAGCTCGCAAGCGCTCGCGAGCTCACGCCATCGCCTGGGGCCTCCGCTGCCGCCGCTCCTCCGGATCGGCCGTCGCCGCTCGCGGGGCCTCCGCCGCCGCCGCCTCCAGATCGGCCGTCGCCCAGCTGGGCCTCCGCAGCCGCCACCCTCCGGATCCGGGTGTCGCCGTCGCCTCCGGATCCGGTGTCGCTGCCGCTGGGCCTCCACCGCCGCCGCCCCGGATCGGCCGTCGCCCGCCAAGGCCGAGGCTCTCGCCGCCGCCCTCCGGATCCAGCGTCCACTGTCGCCATGGGGCCTCCCGCCGCCACCTCCGGATCGGCCGTTGCTGCCATGGGCCTCCGCCGCCGCCTCCGGATCCGGCGTCGCGCCGCCCCCTAGGCCTTCACCGTGGGGCCGTGGATGTCGCCGGAGGAGGAGGCCGCGGGGAGCTCGTCGGAGGAGGAGGCCGCGGGAGCTCGTCGGAGGAGGAGATCGCGGGAGCTCGTCAGAGGAGGAGATCGCGGGGTGGAGGAGGAGAGAAGAAGCATCAGGATGAGGCCGTGAGCCCGTGAGGGAGGAGATGGAAACGAGGAACGGCCGAACGGGGGGAGAGGAGGAACTGAGAGTGAGGTGGTGGCCTGGTGGGCTGGTGGAGACGTGGAGTGGTGGACCGGTGGGTACCGGGTACGAGCTACGAACGAGCTCCGAGCGAGCTCATCTCAGCTCGGCTCGGGTTCGGTTAGGGGACGAGCTGAGACGGAGGCTCGGCTCGGACTCGTTTACGGCTCGAGCCCGAGCTAGCTCGCGAGCCCGAGCCAAAGTTCCACCCCTATACGCGGTTATTCGAGCTATCCGCCCTCCGCGCTCGATTCAATTTTCGAATTTGGCCAGTAACGTTGGCGGTGACGGTCAGCAGGTCGAGGCGTCAATTTTGTCCGTCAATCCAATACGTGCGCGATATTTCCTATCTTTCTTTTCGGCGATATTTCCTTTCCATAGTCTAGCACCCAGTAGCAGACTAGCAGTAGATGAGGTCAAACGAGCCTTCCCCAGGAAGGAAGCCGCACAAAAACCCAACCGTCTTTATGCCCGTTCATTATCTCGCACACTGAACGCCACCACCAACACGATCCTCTCGCCTCCCCTTCACCCGTGTAGCAACGGCAGCGCAGCGCCGCCCGGATCGCCCGCCATGTCGTGGTTCAACTCCTCCTCCTCGTCCTCCGCCCACCACTCCCACGAGGTCCGCAGCATCCACTCCTACGCGCCGTACTACGACGACGACGATGACGAGGGCTCCTACGACCCCTACTTCGACGGAGGCGAGGGCTCCTACCCCCCGGCCTACCTCGACGAAGGCGAGGGCTCCTACCTCCCGTACTACGACGAGGGCGACGTCAAGCCGGCGCTGCTCCAGCATTGGCCGGGTGGCCACGTGTACGGCAGGGCTGGGGTCGGAGAGGACGTCAAGCAGGTGAAGCAACCTCGTGCGGGAGGAGGAGGGGGGCGGGGAGGCCGCCGCGTGCATGATGAGGAGACGGTGCTTTCGTGGCCGGTGGCCGAGCAGTTCAAGTCCACGCTGTGCACGCAGGAGTCGCTCGTTAGGCTCCGCGCCAGGTACAGCATCCCGGAGGGTTCGGCCTGCACCCGGCCGGCGCCGCCCAGACCGCGTGCGCGCCGCCGCCGCGGCCGGCGCGCGGGGGCCACGGCGGCGGCGTGGCGGTCTGCGTGTACGCGCAGGCGTTCGCGGCGGGGATGCGCCTGCCGCTGCACCCGTTTCTGAGCGACGCGCTCGCGCACTTCGGCATCGCGCCGTCGCAGCTCGCGCCCAACGGCTGGCGCGTTCTGGTCGGTTTCACCGTGCTCTGCCACTTTCGCGGCGCCGGCGCGCCCTCGCTGCCGGTGTTCCGCCACTTCTTCACCCTCACGCCGCTTCCCAAGGGGAAGGGCTGGTTTTCCTTCCGCGCCAGAGAGAGCGTCCCGGCACTCTTCACGGGGCTCCCCACATCCAACAAGGCGTGGAAGGAGGAGTTCCTGCTCGTGTCTCCGCCGCCTGACGCGCCGTGGCGGTGCCCGGTGCGTTGGGGAATGCCGACCAAGGAGGCGACGAGCGGCCCGCTGCTCACCGAGACGGAGGCGGCCGTGGCGCGCAGGCTGGCGCAGGGGCAGGGCGTCGTGGACCTCAAGACGTACCTATCCGAGAGCAACCTCGTCGCCGCCAAGATCAGCCGCGCCCCAGCGTGTGTCGGTACGTATGCGCATGTCCAGAAAGGGTTATCGATGTAGTACAAACGCGGCAATGTTTAATCGTTTTGCCTCCAGGGACAGATGCTCCACGAGGTTACGCCACGGCGGCGGTGGCGGCCGGGAAGAAGAGGAAGGCGCCTGATGGTGGCAACCGCGGCGGCGTGCTTCGGTCGGAGCTGCAGGCGAAGGAGAAGGCTCTCGCCAAGGCGAGGGGCGAGATAAGCCGACTGAACAAGGAGCTGGCCAATGCCAAGACAAGGGAGCTTGCCAAGGCGCGGCAGGCGCTGAAGTACGAGCGGAAGCTCGGGACGCAGGTGCTCAGGTCTGAAGGCGGCGGCATAAAGGATGCTGGGGCCGGCAAACGGCGTTGTGGCGCCCAGTGATCACGTCGCGCCGACCGGGGCTGGTGGGGCAGTGTTAGGGGTTCCTTTTTGTGTTTTAGCAAGGGCTTTTGAGCAGTTGACGTTTCTGCTTCTGCATGATCAATACTTTCTGCTGATCTAAAAAAATAGTAATTCTGCTTCTGTATGATCAATATTGTTTCTGCCTCTGCATTAACAACATTGATTGATTTGGTTGGTGAGTACTAGATTGCCAATGGAAAATTTGTGCTAAATACTGGGTAATGATTTGAATCATGCAAATTTATGATATTTTTTTTTATGTTGATTGAATAAAGGGGAAAAAGTACTGATATGTAGTTCAGTTGTCCAAAACAGAGGTTGTAATAGTTCGATTCTGAAGAGTTTATTCTCAAGCTACAGTGTTAGGCTACCCAAAATGGGCGCATACTATGGTGGTATGGCCTAATAGATGCAGAAGACCGAATCGTCTATGCCCAGAAAAGGCAAAACCATATAGGAATACTAGATTTGGTTCTATTTGATTGAGCTAAAAGTTGATTATAATCTGAAAAGTTGAAAGTCTTCAGAAAAAATGCTTAGAGAGGCTGAAAAATATGTTAAAAAATATTTTTGGGATTTTCCAAAAAAACCATTGAAAGCTTTGAAAAAATGACTTCAAAGTCCTATAGGATATGACTTGTAACTTCTAAACTGATTCTAAGCTTAAAAAGGGGCCTTGGGCCTTTTGGCTTATGGGAGGGAAACATAAGCAGTTCTCTATTTTTTTTTACCGAATTGCTAAAAATTTAGAACAGCATTGAAATTTGTGTTTGTAGGAAACAGCGCATCAGCAAATTTACACAAGTTTTTTCTAGTTACATCTTTTTGTTCAGGTATCAAGGGCCTGTTCGGTTGGCTGCATCAACCCCAGCCTGGCTGATGGGATGCTGAGTTTGGTTGTCTGTTGAAGCTAGGCCCAGGAGACGCATATGAGCTCTGGAGCTAGGCCCAGGAGACGCAAATTCATTGTTCCAACCTGGCTCACTACATACGAGCAAAACGAGGGTTCCAGCCGGGCAGGCTGAGCACGCGCGCGAGATGAACGTGGCTGCCCAGATACTTCCAGCCACTGCTAGCTTGCTACTACTACTTTTCAGTTTTACAAAAATTTTTAAAATTCAAACGACATCCAAATTCAATGAGACAAAAAAAATAAAACCGTAGATTCAAATATAAGGTATTAAAAAAATTTTCAGATTTTTCGATTTTTATTTTTATTTTCAAATTTATTGATTTTCTAATATTTGTTTTCCATCTATTTTTCTTTTTTATTTTTGCCAATATTTTTTGATTAGTATCTCCGATCATCAAACCGATTTTATCTTTGTATTTCTGATATTTTTTCGAACAAAACTATACCACACTTGCCATATAAATTTCAAATGATTAATTTTTGTTTTTTAAATTTCAAGATTTTGATTTTTGATTTTCTTTTTTCAATTTATTGATTTTCCAATATTTGGTTTTTTGCATTTTTATTTTTGTTTTTGAATTTATTGATTTTCTAGTATTTTTTTTTTCAATTTGTCCATCATCTATTGAATTTATCCATCCAATTTCTCTTCTAGTGCAGCCAACCAAACAACATCTCTACACAGCCTGTTCAACCTCATATAACCAATCAAACAACATCCCTTTGCATCCACTCAGCCTGGCTCCCACCAGTCTGGCTCAATTCATACAGCCTGGCTGAGCTCGTACGGCAACCAAACAGCCCCAAGTGATGCACAAAACAGCCTACAGCTTACAGTTGAAAGAGCATCGGCAGAATTGGCAAAACACTAGCTGATAGGCTGATAGCTCTATTGCTGATATCTGAATTAGCAAAATTCCAATGGCCTTGAAGCTCTAGCTGCCTTGTGGGCATTCCAGAATGTTCCACCTTGCAAAACCAGTATTCACTTGACAGCAGTAAGTGTTAATTTGCATTCTGAATTTGTTATTTTCCACTCTGGTTTTTTACCTGGCACAAGACAGTTACTGTTTCTAAGATGGTATTCTAGCTGCAAGGAATTTTTATAACGCTATTCAACCTGTAGAATTATTTGAGCAAAAAACAAAATGTAGAATTGCAACTTCTGCAAAAAAAACATTCAGGCTATTGACAATCAGCAAGGGTGAATAGAAAATCGTGCCACATGTTTTTGTGTAATTTCAAACAAAATGTTTTCAAACACGTTACTACGAGCCTAATTATATCATTAGTGTAGATTTGTGCTCATGAATGATAGTACAGCATAAGACAAGATGAAGACCGTTTCTAAGGCTGAATTTGTACCTCTTACAAGGCAGTAACAGTTTTTAAGACGGTATTCTAGATTTCTAGCAGCAAGGAATTGTGATGTTATTCAACTTGTAGAACTACAATTTCCACCAAAAACATTTGGGCTAACGGCAATCAGCATGGGCAAACAGAAATTTGTACCACATGTTTTCGTGCAGCATGACCAACCAAAATGTTTTTACACATGTTACTGCTAGCCTAAATGTTTTAACACATGCCTACTGCTAGCCTAATTATAACTTCATTAGAGTAGATTTGCACTCAAGAATGATGATGCAGTATAAGAAGGAAAAAATAATGTTCACAAAGATTGCCCGATCATATGCACCCTCAGATTTTAGGAATTGCATTGCATGACCGACTCAGCTACTCCGTCGAGTTTTTACTCTTGTCCGAGATCTGCTGCAAGTCACTGCTGGTTGATTCATTAGATGTGTTGGACTGCTCGCTGATTTTCTCTGCCGAACATCTGCTGGAGTCATCGTCAATGATGGAAGCAAAAGTAAGCTGGAGGGAATACAATACTAATCCCACTGCGTTGATTCCAAACACAAAAGTTGCTAGGTAGCACAGCCCATTTATAATTGTTCTGCAGAGGAAAAACATTTTGAAAATTAGACTAAAGGATGGCAACCCAACAGAGAGAATAAACAGAAACTGGATGAAGTTTCAGGCACCTTATTGTTATCGTTATCTGACGAACCTGAAGAGGACAAAAAAAAAGAATATTCCATTAGACAAGCTGTGAGCTAATTATAAACTATAGCGTACCCTGCACTTCACTCATGTTCTTAACACACGAACACAGTTTACTTACTGAATCTAGCCATGTACACATGGGCATTAGGGGTGAGGGAGAGACATGGGCGAGAGAGAGTGTTATTTCTTTTTATGATGACCAAAGATACTCAGATAAATACACCATGTCTAAGTCTAATTCTAGATACAATTTACATCCTACTTGTAGTGACTAGCTAATGATATAGAACATACACATAGGAAACTAGAAGGAATGACCACACCAATGACTGCTGGCACTCTAATTAGACAGGCTTCCCAAGTAATGAAGTTATATCACTGCTGGCACTCAACAAAACCAATGTTTGTCCACTGTAATGTCCTTAACGATTGACAGCCATTCACAAACTAGACAAATAATAAATATTTTCAAGTTATGTAGACACATTGAAAATATCAATGCGTTTATACTGATGCATTGATTCTGGACTTTATCATTGTCAAATTTTTTTGCTCTGATGTGAAGAAACCTTTCTTCACTAACACAACTGTAAAAGATTCTGCTATTCACTGAACACAGTGTGTGCCTCTCCCAATGCCAAATGATGAACACTGTTGCACATTGCTTAAAACCTTCGGTTATCCTTTGAATTAATTTCAAGTTTACAACTATTCTATCAATTTATTGTTTCAACAGTCAATTGTATTTTGTCTTGTAGTTTGACACTCGAAGAACATATTTCCAGGTACTAGTTAGATATCTAATGAACTAGCGGTCTAGCATAGCTTGTGGGATCCGATACTTGATTATGAAATTTTTGACACAGCAGACAATGACAGCATGACATTGCATGATATCAAGTTCAATTTGGTTCATATAGATGAACAAAAATTTAAATCAGAACTTTCATTTTGGCGTCTTGACTTTATTTCCATTTCTTAATACAATGAAAACCCAACGTATTTTTCTTTTTTCAAAGAAGGAAGGTTTAATCTAATTCTAACATTATAGTTTGCTTTGGATTTTGTTGATTTAAGAAATTATGGGCCAAAATGAATGGAAGTGGTGTTTATAATTTATTGAAAACCAATCTGTACCTATTACTTATAGCAAAATATATAATACATTATAGATAGTGTCATCGAAACTCTTCGGACAGAACACTTAAGAGGTTTTTCCTCTAAGCCTCATGCCTAGCAAAGCGGCATCGAGACCCAACGAAGGAATAACCTACAGAAAGGAAAACAAGACTAGGCAAGACCCTTGGTGTATATGGTATTCCTTTTTTTAGAGTTTGAACCCCTTTCCATTACATGGGCTCCCCTATTTATAGGGGAGACAAATTACACCCTAAGTACTCACATGTCCTCATCAATCTACAATAGTAGGGATATGTAACAGCCCCACTGTTTATTTTGGTTAGTCATGCCTATCATTCTCTCTTGGTCATAATCTTTTCTTGGCTTCCTGAAAATTTTTGCATCAAGATGCATGAAACATTTTAACTTTATGTTGAGAACCTAAAACCATAATACAAATCATCTAGACGAGCAAGGTGTACTATATCCGAGCAAGAAGTGGCATGACCGAGCAAGTTGATGCTCGGACTAGCCTTGATGAGCAAGGACTAGCCTGAACGGGCAAGGAGTTGGTCGGATGACCAAGGTCATGACCAAATTCTGTAGAATGAAAATCAACTTTCTTAAAAATAATGAGCTACTTCTTATGTACCTATTTCTTTGCTACCCGCAGCCAATGGCAAGTGGATCTCTTCTCCTACTGGCTGAAATGGGCGGTGCAACCGCAACCCCCCTTATTCCTTGACTTTTCTCACTTAGAATACCACCCATAGCCTCTCTATTGCTTGCGGGACCTGGCCCCACTTGTCAATGGATGAGACTAGCACTATAAAACCACCTCTCTACCCCTTCCACCCAGCCATTTGCCTCATTTCTTCCTGCCTCCTACGAGCTGAAGATGAGTCATAGCCTGTGCTGTTGATCCTTCATCTCCATCTTCTTTTAAAATCTGCCACCAAAACACAAAGATTCAACAAAAGTTTTATATACCGTTGGAAAGCTTAGCTCATTAGCTATCCATCCATCACCATGGTAAGCACATGCACAAGGGTTTGCTATGGTTCTTGGCTCCTTTTCTATATGCTGTTCGGTTTCTGGACAGCAACATACTGATTTCGTTTTCCTCTTTTTTTTGCCACTTTCACCCATATCCAGGCTTTGGGATGAGCAAGATTAGCTTCCCCACTTCCTAAACTTCAAATCCATCCAAGCCATTCGTGCATGCACAAGGTTTTAGGTGAGTTCCTGGTGTTTTTCCCCTCTGCACTTCACTGCTCTAAACAGCAGAGAGGTAATCCATTTGTTTCTTACCTTGTGTCATCCTAGCTCACATGCAAGCCTCAAGATGAGCACAACGAGTTTCCCCACAAGCTGAGGATGGAGAAGTACCAGGTCCACGCCCTTTGAAGGGAAGGAACAGCGAGGGACAAGCTCAAGAGCAGCCGAGACAATCCATGCAGATCGACTCTGTTCCCTATGATCTCTTCATCCATTCGGTGTCAACCTCTAAGCAAGACCTTCCTTGCTTGGTAAGAAACTCTCCTCTACCCGTCCTTAATGTTTTCCATCAGCTAGAACTCATGGCTAATTCATTTCCTTGCTAAAATTGAAGAACTCAAGCAACCCAGCCCAAAATATTCATTTTCAGCACATTCCCAGAATAGCACTGCACGAAATAATTTTTATAAAATCATTTGTTGCTCATATTAAAATTTGCCCAACATGAAAAAGATACATCTCAAAATTCTCTATAGCTTTCATATAGAACATGAGCTCAACCGAGCTTAGTAAGACCACCTAAAGTCCCTCCGAATAATCTAAATGTCATTTCGACCATGGAAAGTCATCACCGACCATGACCAGCTATTCCCGACCAAGAATTCCGGATCATAAAAAGCTATTCCTGACCAAGATACACTCTGTCCGAGCATGTATAGCTATTCGCGACCATGAATAGCTATTCCTGACCATGAATGATTATGCCCGACCAAGATCCAACTATTTCCGACTAAAAAGAGAACTCATGCCTCAAATAGCCATATCTACCTCATCCGAGCTCAGAATTGAGTGATTCTTTTTTGCTAAATTTGCATTAGCTCATGAACTTTCTGAATATCTCAAAATACTTGGTGTTTTTTTTTTTATTTTGGGTCTTATTGTATGTTCTTGTTATTGAACGATAGGCTCTGACGTTACGAAAGAGCCCAAGCTTAATCAACAAGCTCCCCACGACGACCTACAATAACCAGGCATTATATACTCCCTCCTTAGATTCATATTGGTCCTGTTTATCTAAATGCTTACAAATGTGTGTATGTTATAGAAAAATGGATGCAAAACATGTGTACTAGTAATTTGGGTAACTTTGCTATGTCGGGTGGGTAATTAGCTATAGACCTACTTGCTACATGGAACCTCCTTTATAAACTTGACACAATCATCCTTTGCTATCTATAGCACCGACGTTGTAGAAAGGCTTCGACAAGCTTAGCGGTACTAGTGCAGACGATTGTGGGAATGATTTACCAACTACTCAAAATTTGAGAAACTATTTGGAAATGGTTTAGAGAGGTTATCTTTGTGATTTTGGTGTCAAATGAAAACTAAAAGCAAGATTTAAACTTGGACGAATGGTCGTGGAGACCGGTGCTTTTGCACGAGAGCTAGATTTTGTGGTTGATTCGCCCGAGTAAACAAGGACCGAGTTTATGGTGTAGCTAGAACCAAGAATCAATGTACAAACCACATGTGCCTTTATGGGAAGGCCCTGGTATAATAGGTTGGTTAGTTCTAGCAATAAACCGCTAGGTGAAAGGTGACTAGGTAAGGCCTTGGGTTCATACGAGCATGGCTGATCAAGCATGTTTGTAGGGACTTTGCTAGTTAAGCACTGTTTACTAAGAGAACGTGGTGACTGTGGTGTAAAGGAGGGCCACTCCATACACTAGTGAGGATCCATGGTGCGGTAGTTGTTAGAGCTATCAATGTAGAAACCTTGTCATGAACTTTCAAACAGGTACCGATGGTATCGCATGACATGCATGGCATGGTGGGATGTTTATGTCGTGTGGGTAAAGTTGTGCAACCTCTGTAGAGTATATGATCTATTTGAATAGCCGTGTCCACGGATAAGGACGACTTGGGAAATTCTCCATCATATTAGCTTTATGATTTATGAGGTGCTTTGGGACTTGCATGGAGGGAAATCCTTGAGAAAAACCTGGTCAGCAAGCGTATTGCCGCTGTTTTGTTTTTAGGGCAGCTAGCCCAACGTTTATGGATGGTTAATCCATGCATCATTATGGATGGATAAGCCATGGGAAGTCAAGGTCAGCAAGGGTATTGCTGTATTTGTCTAATGTGTTTACTCATAATTAGTATGATTCTTTTATGACAACTAAAATGCTCTTACAAATTTTGGTTGCAAATACATTTCAATCTATATATGTCTATGTCTTTGCAAACATTGTTTTATGTTGAAAATTAAGCTTATAGCTCTCCATTGTTTAGAAGCCACTCATGAATTGGTCATATTACCATAAATGTGCGAGTACCTTTTGTACTCAACCCAGTTGCTGCAATTTTGGGTGATAGGATGAATCCTTGCTTCAGTACTACTACCAAGCTAGATGCGATGACGTTAGCGGGTGATGCGATGTTCTTGCTTCCAGTCGGTTGCCTATGGGATATTGGAGGCATAACACACTAGATCTTTTGCTATCTTTGATGTTTCTACAGCTACTCTGTTGTTGAAACTCTACTTCTATTGCCACTCTGAATTATTTGCACTTTTGGATCATGTATGGACAGCAGCCCAATATATATAACGTATGTTGTCTATCTCAATGTTGTATGTTTGTGATACCACTCTATGTATGGATGTGTGCATGTTAGTCGCTGATCCTTGGGAGCTAACACGAGATGCATGTCCGGGCACCCGAACTTATGTTCGTTTCAATTGAGGATGCTCACAGGATTTGTTGTTGCTCGTGTTGAGGATTAACATGTGTGACTTGCTCGGGCAGTTCACATGTTAGTCTTCAACTAGGGACAGCGAATGAGTAGTCTTTTCTATTGAACCGAATGTGATTTCAAGAGGGTCCCCATAGGATACAAAGGTCTTTCTACCTAAATGACCAGGCTACCCTTGCTCACCTTCTAAAGGCCACAAAAGTCTTTTCCAATCCCCTCTAGAGACTACAGGCCATTCTGCCCTCCGATTGTCATAATAAAGCAAGGTCACAAACGGGCTTTCAGCCTATGGAGTGGTTATAGCCTATTTCCTTGAAGAGGGATCCAATGATGTTTATCCTGATGGAATAAGTCCTTGTACTGTTGGTCTTTGTGGGGGGCTGCATGGCAGTTTTTTCCTTTTTTTGCTGCTCCAACCAGCAACCAGGACAGCATCTTTGCTGCTCCAAACAGCACCTTTAGGACAGCATCTAGAACAGCATCTTAGACCACTTTTAGGACAGCATCTTAGACCACCTTTAGGACAGCATCTAGGACAGCATCTTAGACCACCTTTAGGACAGCATCTTAGCATATGCTTGGCTGCCTTGGCCAGCTATAAATATGTAACCCCAACCCCTCGGGTTTGTATGGCATTGTGTGAGAAATAAACCAGAAAATTGCCCTAACTCCTAGTGTCATCCTCTCAATGAGAGTAAGAATTCAGCTACCAACATTTGGTATTAGAGCCCGTGTTTCCTGCAGTCTAAACATCTCTTGCTCATCTCCTTCCCACGCTCGTAGCCTTCACCAAAGAAGCTGTAATAACAAATGTTCTTCTGCTCTTCCTCCATCTCTGAACAGACGAAAGCAAAGAATTGCTCGAGGCAAGCGGCTTCTTCCCAAGCGGCCCGCACTAGCTAGCGCCATGTCCGAAAAATATCTCGGCCTTCGGTCACCTCGGCCTTGGCACCCGTAGTGGCGAGGTCGCCAGCAGCGAAGGACGCGAACGAGCAGCGAGAACAGAGATCGCAGCGACAATGGCGAGATGGGCGAGGGCGGCAAGCAAGCGGCGGCAAAGAAGAAGCGAAGAAGCAAGCGGCGGCAGATGTAGTACGTCGGGCGGCGGCAGCGAGTTCGAGGTTCTGCAGCGGCGAGAGCTCAGCAGCTCTGCTGCTGCCGACGGCATTACCGACGTGGGGCTCAAGTTGGCGAGAAGCGGCAGGCGAAGCGAAGCGAGCGCTGGTAAACGCGCCCCCATGAACGCGGTGGCGGCCAGACAGCGCGGACGCTACGACGGCGCTCGGCGAGCATGCGGCGGCAGCGCTCCCCGAGCGGTGGCGGCAACCAGACAGCGCGACGCGCTTAACGGCGCTCCCGGCGGCGGTGGTTGGTCGACGGAGAACGCGGCCTTCACAGCGGCGGCGGCTCTCCTCCCCGGACCGTACTATGGTCACCACGGGATCGAGCCATTGCCGGGGCGTCGGTCCGGCGGTGGGTGGCCTACCTCTAAGACCAACTTCGTCGAGTGGGTCAATTGCGGTGATGGTGCGGCTCGAGTGCGGCGCGTGTGGGGTAAATTGACGGCGGCGTCGACTACTACGAGGATCGACGGGCGCCGGATGCCTCATAGCTGCAGATTCCGTCGGAGATGCAGCTTCGCTTCAAAAGCGAATCGCCATGAGGCTGGGGCGCCATCGCCGCGCACGCGATCGGCAGCCGAGCGCCCGCGAAGACCACACCGCAGCGCTTCGCAGGAGTGGAGAACCCGCCTTCAAGCGGTGAGGGCGTTGATGACTTTGCTCTCCGTCTCAACACTCTGCTGCGAGAAGATGGTGCGCTTCGGCGACGACACCTCGACGAGGAGAGCCGCCCGAAGCTCTTCCGTTGTATCCCCGAAGTACAAGCGGATCGCCGCCGATCGAGTCTCTGCTGACCTCTCCACGATGTCGTCGAAGAAGCGATAGGTCGTCTCAAGGTCGTCGGCAATGACGAACCACGCTCTCTCGGGGCCTATCACCATCGGCGGAAGCTTTATCTCGCTCGGGAGCGATGGGAGGCTCGCCAGGTGACGGGAAGAAGAGCCTTCTTCCACGACAGATCGCCGCAGCGCGCGCTTAAGCGCAAGAAAGCGCGCGACTCGCCCAGTTCGTCGGTGGGGTGCAGGGCGTCTTGGAGAGACGCCATGGGCGCCCGTAAGCGGCGCCGCCAAGCAACAAGCCGCAAGACGAGATTTACTGCCACAATCAGGGCAAGCAGCCATTGGGCCAAGGATTGTCGGCAACCACGACGCGGCCAGCCCACGTTGCCTGTACCGGAGGAGGAAGAGCGGCTCTGCTCGCTCGCACACGCAAGCATCGAGCTACCTCCAGTGGCATCGGCGCGGCGAATCTCCTCCATCTCGATGGCCGAGAGACCGCGCTTTTCGGCGGCAGCTCAAAGAGCGGCGTGGTCGACGGGTGGTGCCTCGACATCGGGCGGTACCCATCACATGACCGGTCGGCGGAGTTCTTCACCGAGCTTGACTCCAACGTTCGAGCTCGCAAGTTTGGGGCGCCTCCGGCGTGGAGATCAAGGCGTCGGCTCATCTCTTCGCGCCCGCGTCGGAAACCTGTCGCTTTCACGAAGTCTACTACATCCGCGTTGAGAACTCTATCATCGACTTAGGGACGGTTTGGATGAAACGGTTCGCGTGGCGATCAAGAGCGAGTCATGAGGATTTGGGATCGCCATCGCCGCTTTCTTGCCAAGGTAACCAGAGGCACCAATCGACTTCGTCCTCAGCGTGCAGCGGCACAACCTCTCGCCTTGTTGCTCGTCGAGACGACGAGGCGTGGCGATGGCATGAGCGCCGCACCTTTCACTGAGGCCCCGAAGAGGCTCGGTGCCAACGAGATGGTCTTGTGACTGCCGTGCCTTGACCACGTGGAAGCGATTCTGCGGCGTCTGCGTCTTGACCAGCGAGCGGCTCGCTTTTCCCTGCGGTCGAGCTTAGAGCCAAGGCGGCTCGAGCTTCGTGCCGACGGGACTTGTGTGGCCCGTGACACCAAACGCGGGAGACGACGCTACTTCTCGCCGCTCGTCGGCGACCTCTCCCGCTACATGCGGGTCATGGTTCTCGGCGGCAAAGGAGAGGTCGGGACGCCATCAGCGCGCGCAGTTATCATGCGAGGCGAGCGCGACCGCCAAAGCTGCGCGTCTTCTTGCAGACCGACAACGGCGGCGAATTCACGGCAATCGAGTTCGCGTCGTCTTGTCGCGGATAAGGGCATTAGCGCCGCTACTCAGGCCGTATAGCCCGCAGCAGAGCAGCGTCGTCGGCGGCAAGAACGAGCGGTTGTAAGGATGGCTCGGGCCTCACTCAGCGAAGGGGCGCGGTATCTCTGGGAAAGCGGTGGTACGCGGTGTCTACATCCTCAACCGCCGCCGCTTAAGGTTCTTAACGGCAAGACGCCAGATGAGGCTTAACGGGCGCCGCGATCTCTCTTTCTGGTACGCCCTTCGTACGCCTCGCGTTCAATCAAAGAGCTTAGCCACATCGGCAAGCTCGGCGAGCGAAACACCCCAGGGTGTTCATCGGCTCACGGAGGCTCGAAGGCCTACCGCATTCTTGACCGAGACCTGGCGTGTGCGACGGCCTTGACGTAGTGTTCGACGAAAAGCGAGGATGGGCATGGGACAAGCGGTGGGCGGCGGCTCGACTCCGACGTCAACGACTTCACCGTCGAGTACGATCACTTCAAGGGAGGCGAGGAGTAAGCGGCTTCACCAAGCATGCCTACTCCGATCCCGAGCTTCCACCGACTCGGCATCATGTTCTCCACCACAACTTCGTGCGGCAAGCTCTTCGCCAACACCACCACAAATGGAAACTCCATGCATCCCAAAGACTAACGTCCGCTCCTCCGCACGTCCACTCCGACACCAACTCGTGTCGACCACGGCGATGGAGTTCGCCCTTCGCTCTCTCGCGGCGAGGCGCCTCGGCAGCGTACCACGGCGGCGAGCCGTTCTTGATATCGTCTGTTGAGAACCTTCTCGGCGACCGGTAGGTCGGAGACTAGTACCTCGCGATCGAGGCGATTTGCACCTTGCGTGTGACGACGGCGAACCCGTTTTTTCGCGGAGGCCACGAGACACGCGGCATGGCGTCTTGCGATCTGATCCGGAGATGGGCGCGTTGAAAAGAACCGCGCTGGGAGCTTCTTGATCTCGCCGTGGTCACCGCGATTACTCTTAAGTGGGTGTTCAAGTGAAGAGGATGAAGCCGGCGCCATCGTCAAGCACAAGGCTCGCTTGGTGCACGCGTGGTTTCGTGCGGCGAGAGGATCGACTTCGACGATGCCTTCGCTTCGTGGCACGGATGGAATCCGTCGACTCTTCTTCTTGTTGGCCGCCCAGAAGGCCGGCATGTTCATCACATGGACGTTAAATCGGCGTTTCTTGGCGATTTGAAGGAGAGGTCTCGTGCGCACCACCGCCAGATTTGAAATTCCGGCAAGGAGGGCAAGGTGTTGCGCTGCTAAGGCCTCTATGGCTGCGGCGAGCGAGGCGTGGAATGCCAAGTTGGATTCACGCTCAAAAGCGATGGGCCGAGCCAAGCCCGCGGCGAGGCCCATCTGCGGCGAGATCGCGAGGACGCATCACTGGCGGTGGGTGTCGTCGGCGACTTGGTGATCACGGCACCAGGATGTGGAGGTGGCGGCGTTCAAGGAAGAAATGAAGGCCACTTTCGGATGAGTGACACAGGGCCTCTCCTTCTACACAGGGATCGAGGTGCGCGGGATCGACTCGGAATCACGCCGACAGACCGCTTACGCCCAGCGCTGTCGTTGAGCCGGCTGGGCTCACCGATCGCAACCAGCGACTCAATCCGATGGAGGAGAGGTCGGCCGAGCGCGACGACACGACGGAGGAGGTGGGCCTTCACGCATCTGCGGCGTCTTGTGGGGAGCCTCCGCTACTCCTCGCCCGCACGCGGCTTTGATTTGGCTTTCTCCGTCGGCTCGTTAGTCGGTTCATCGGATCGACTTCGAGCACCAAAGAAGTGTGAAGAAGATCATCCGCTATGTTGCGGGGACTCTCGACCACGGCCTCTTCTACCCGAGGTGCGGGGAGAGGCACACCTCGTTAACTCGGCGGCAGCGACCACGGCGGCGACATCGACACCAAAGAAAAGACGAAGGGATTCTTTTCTTCCTCGGCAAGTGCCTCGTTAGGTGGCGATCGATTAGCGACAAGTGGTGGCCTGTCATTGAGGCCGAGTACATACGCTTCCACCGCTCGACTCGAGCACTTTGGCTCGCTCGGCTTGGTGATCTCTCCGGCGAGACACGAAGCGGTGGAACTTCGAGGTGGGCAACAAGTCCGCTCAGCCTCGCAAAGAACCCCGTCTTCCATGAGCGAACAAGCACATCCGGGTCGCGGTACCATTTCATCCGGATTGCTTGGACGAAGGAAGCATCAAGGCATGTTACATCAACACTAAGGACCACTTGCGGACACCTTTCGCCAAGCCCCAGGAGGATCAAGTTCCTTGAGCTTGACTCCGGGGCCGGATGGTCCAACTTTCCCACAAGGCGACGCACAAGACTTAGGGAGAATGATGGAATAAGTCCTTGTCTTTGTTGGTGCGTGTGGGAAGCTGCGTGGCAGTTTTTCCTTTTTTTTTGCTCCAACCAAAGAACCAGATAAAGATCTTTGTTTGCTCCAAACAAAGACCTTTAGGACAAAGATCTAGACAAACATCTTAGACCACTTTTAGGACAAAGATCTTAGACCACCTTTAGGGCTGACATCTAGGACAAAGATCTTAGACCACCTTTAGGACAACATCTTAGCATATGCTTGGTCGCCTTGGCCACTATAAATATGTAACCCCAACCCCGGGTTTGTATGGCATTGTGTGAGAAATAAACCAGAAAATTGCCCTAACTCCTAGTGTCATCCTCTCAATGAGAGTAAGAATTCAGCTACCAACATATCCTAACACTGGAGCGGAACCCATTGTACTATTGGTCCCCAGAGCTAACTTAGCTGCCAAGTCGCCCCTGCCGCTTCGCATGTTTCGTGCGTCACGATCCTATGGCAAAGGCCTAGGGTGTTTCAGTTGCACCTTGCTGGTATCTCGTACTGAAGCGGATTGCTTCGCTTTGTCTCCCTGGGCGAAGCTCCCACAAGGGTCTGGCTGTGATTCGCCTTGAAGTCCGTGCCAAAGCGGACTGCTTCGCTTCAGCTCCCTAGGTGAACCTCCTGCAAGGGTCCAGCTTTGCTCCACTTTGGAGTTCCTAGCGAGGCGGATAGCTCTCTCTTGAATAATCATGTCTTAGGGGTGGGTTTAACATCCCGACAACAGATAGTTTGTTTGAGTTGGTACATTGAATTACTGTGTCCATATTTGAAATGCATCCTAACAATACAAGTCTATAATCACAAGTAGGTTTTTTTTAATGGCTTTGGCATCTATCTTGTAAGCTTACATTTTAGCTACAAATTGGTACGAAATGTTAGGTCCTATATAGAACAAAAGGAAAAACGAAGGAATATTATAGGACGCGTAAGAGTGGAAGCGTATGAACTAGAAGTTATCTTGCCAAGAGCATTCAAAATTCGACTTGCAAATCCCCAGTGATATGACAAGCACAACACTCCTTGTGCCCATCACAGGTTACAGCTAGTGTAAAACATACACCTTTCAAGCAACTCTCCCAAGAGGTAGGAAATGCAATAATTTCTACTTTATCTTTCAATTTTAATAAGGAACATGGCTAAGGATCGGACGTCCAATCCTAGCAAAAAAATAAGATGCTTTTTCCGAAACATGGGCAAAGTATACCAAAACATGGGCGTGTACTACTAAAACATGGAAGATATATTGATGAACATGGTTGAACATGGTCGGAGCTCTGACAAAACATTATGGAACATGGGCGAAGTAATGATGAAACATGACAAAAGAACTAATGAAACATCATGTTTCGTAGTTATTCAAAGATTTTTCACCCCATACAAAACAAAATTTTTCATAACAGTAAACACTATGTTTCACAAGAACAAAAGCAATGTTTCACCAGTCAAAACCAAATGTTTCATATGAGCAAAAACATGGTAATGTTTCGTAAGAGGAAATCAAATGTTCCACACATTTCCTATTGATGTTGCATACGCATATGAGTGATGTTTCATGGTAAAATCAAATATTCCATACATTTGGTCATCATTCTCTAAATCCGACAAGCCCCTACGTCATGCTCGCCGGATCCAACGCCAAGCTCACCAGATGAGGTTGTCGAGAGAGTAGAGATAGAGAATAGAGAGAAAGGAAGAGAGATGGAGAGGCATGAGAAAAGAGGGCACGCAGCAGCGCCGGTAGTCAGCCGGCGCCCAACGGCTTCGATGGAGGAGCTAGCTAGACGAGGACCGGTTTCATCTACACTTGAGATGGTGGCGAGACCCACACACGTGCGTGGTGTGACAAGGGAGAATGTAATTGTTTATAAATGCATGAGAAAGAATATCAATAAATTTATATGCGTGCCTTATATTTTAAAACAAGACCATCAAACTATATACCTTATATAAAAGAAAAAGGAACTGAACAAACAAACGCAGATACAGCATAACCCAGTCCCCATACTGAAGTCGCCAATACCAGCAACAAGAAGTCAAGAACAAGATTGTTTGGAGAGCTGACCGAGAAATTGTCGGAGATGGTCTGCCGGTTAAGCGCGGCCTCGATGGTGGTGGTGAACTTGTACAGGATGAGCGCGATGACCCCGGCCGCAATCCCGCCGAGCAGCGCCTGCACGGGAGACGGTGGCTTGTCGGTCTCTATTGGCGAGGAACTCATCAGCCTCAGCCCCTCCAGGGCCTCCTCGTTCAGGTTGTTGGGCTTCTTCACCCCGCCCGACCGCACCCTCTGCGCCAATGGACAACACCAAGAAAGGCGCAATAGCGTGAAGTGAGTCGTGGTACTGGAGAATGGAGGTGGGGGACGGGAAGGAGGACTACCAGCTCCTTGGCGCGGCGGGCGCGGCGGCGGAGGGAGCGGAAGAGGAAGACGGAGATGGCGCCGGTGAGGAGGACGCTGGTGGCGGTCTGGAGCGGGGTGGGGTTTTCGTCGATGGAGAAGAGCGTCGGGGCGCGGAGCTCCTCGGGGCCGTCGGCATCGCCGGCGTCTGGGGGCTCGGCCACGGAGGTGGACGGTGGCGGTTCCGGCTCGGCGCGGAGAGCGGTGGAGCAGCGGAGGCGGCGGCCGGGGCGGGGGAAAGAGGCGGCGGGGAGGCTGCTGGATGGGAGGAGGCGGAGGAGGAGGCGCGGCGAGCAGTGGAGTAGCAGCATGGTGGCACTGGAGTGGTAATCTCAGTCCGGTTGTTCAGGGGGAGAGAGAGGATAACGCGTTTCTTCCTGGCAAAGAGCAAATCCCGGATATTTTTTTTAAATAAAATTAAATTGCATCGCATGTCTAACAGCTATTCAGAGTTTTTCTAAGCTCTAAGGCTTCCGACACCGGATTTTTTTTTTTTTGAACTCTCACCAGGTACAGTTTAAGTGCGCAACTCACACTTTACACACGCACACACCCACACACACCCCATCCACGTAAGGCTGGAACTACTCTGCACATATAGTATTAGGGCACAGAGAGCGGACCACAGTCACTTATAGCTTTATTCCGGGAATTAACCCGACGAGTGCGGCACCAGGGATCGACCTCGCGATCTCCTGGTGGCTAGCTGCACTGAGCTAGCCAACCGAGCACAGCTCGGTTCGCTCCAACATCGGATTTTTGAGTAGCCAAAGTTGCGTGATTGTTTCGATTACCAAAGTGGTATGAAGTGGACAGTTGTGATGATATGAGCGGACCATGTGTCATCCTAGATCTATAAAAAAATTCAATTAAAATTAAAAATTCATAAAAATATTTTTAAAAATAATAAAATTATTTAAATAATATCTAAAATTCTTTAAAAATCTGAAAACCTAAATCTAAAAAAACTTAACAAAGTCTTAATTTGTTAAAAAAAATCCTAAAAGCCAAAAAACATGAAAATCCTAAAAGTCATAAAAAAAATTATAAATAAATTTTCTTAAAATTTTTTAGACTTTTTAGGAACCTTAATTTACTATTCATCTCTCCAACTCCGGTCCTTTTTTTTTATCCCTATATTTCTCTCTTATATTTTAGTCTCAACCCTATGTTCACTAGTCATAGCCCTATTTCTACAATAATATGACCAACTACGATAAAAGTAGAGAAGTACCATTGGAGATCCCCTAGGATCCAAGGCAATGGGTGATCGAGCGTGGTACATACCAATACAGCAGTAGGAAAACCACGTAGACCTGGTAGGGTTAGAGATCTAGATAGGTTGGGTCAAGTCGGGTCATGTTTTTACCTAACCCGACCTGGCCCTCATCGAGGATCTCGCGATGGCATCCTGACCCGGACCCGACCTACCCTGCCGATGCCTTGGCCCATCCTGACCGGAGGAGAGGAGAAGGATGTTGACCTTAGAGAGAAGGAAGCCATCAGCCCACGCTGCGGTGTCGTGTGCCACCATAGGGGACAGAGCCAACGACCCACCGTTGTGGTGTCTTTGTCCGCCATCGTGTGGAGAAAGAGCCCTTTGCTGCTGCCGCCATAGGAAGGAGGAGCCTGCTTACCGCCGCTCAAAGTGGCCATGCCCAAAACCCTAACCCTAAATGCGGCAAATTGAGGAAGAAAGAGCCAGGGTGGGTATCGCCGAAGAGTCAGGGACCGCTTGACTACTTGGCCTCACCACAGTGGTCATGACCGATGACTACAAAGAAGGGAGAGGAATTGAGGCAGAGAGGGAAGGAAACGAGGAAGGGTCGTGGTGGGGTTGTGGTGACCGGGGAAAATAGGGGAAGTTAGGGCTAGGAATTAGGGCGGGTGGGACTGTCGCCGGAGAATCCGCCGACGGTGAGAACCGGCGCCCCTCCCGGTGATGGAGAGGACGCCGAGAAAGTGGTGGTGAGAGATCAGAACGCTCAGTGAATAAACCAGTGCTAATGTGTATGATCAGAATGCTTGCCCTCTTTCAGTCATGAGCTTATCTATTTATACAACTTTAGGGGCAGGGTTTACAAGCATGAGAAATACACAAAGTACCCTGACCCATGAGGGAATACCCAGATTACCCTAAACTCTGGATCGTCGATCCCACAATCAATGGCTACAATTGTTTTCTTACAATCCACGTTATCCTATTCCCTAACATGCCCTTGGGGGGCATACTCTGACAAAGTTGTTGATTTGATTTGATCCGATTCGTTCTTGTCGAGGTCGTCATGAAGTCTTCGCCTTGACCGACTTGTGAAAGATTATTCTCGGTCTTCGAAGAGTCTTTGTGAATTCCTCGTCCGACACCCTTCTCCACCCTTTGATGGCAATCCCGAGGACCCTCCATACTTGAGATATACTCGAGAATACTTTACCCTTCAGCGTATGTCCACGCCTTCCATCCACAGTCGACTTGAAGCTCATCTTAGATAAACTTCCTCATGCTCCCCTTCGTTAACACTTTACGCGAAGAATCCTCACAACATCTTTGTGAACATCCACCTCTCCCGAGAGATGGGTTGGTCCCCTACAACGAAGCCCCTTACGGTCACGTCACCACCTCGCCGTGGTGTCCGGCCGAATATCAACCCCTTCTCCACGCCGAGGTGGTGTTCCCGAAGATGTTGTTTCTTTTCTGTCTTCGTTGGTATCTTCGCTGATTGATGTGACTTGGACTAGAGGTTCTGATGTTGTCAGTGTTTTCGAAGTCCGTGCGTTGATCCTGTCCGTTAATGATCACACGCGTCATCATATCTGTAGGCGGTCGTTGGGATTTTCTCTCTATATATATATTTTCATCTGCGCCCGTTCGGTTTCTCAGCGGCGCATCACCACCGTTGATGTGGACACGTGGTGCTCATCCGTGTGATGGTGGTTTCTATATAAGGCTCTATGTTACTGTTCTTCTTCCCCACTTGCTTTCTTCACACCCGCCGTTCCGATTTCCTTGCCTCTGTGCGCTCCGTCCCCCGCCGCCGGTTCTTTTGCTTCTGTGCGCTCCGTCCCCCGTTGCCGGTTCCTTTACTTCTTGCACATTTCATCCGCCGCCGCCAACTCTCTCGCTCGTGCACCCTCCTCCGGCCCCCGTCTGCTTGCTTTCGCTTCCGTGCTCCTGCCGCTAGTAGATCATCGCCGGTGGTTCCCCGTCGTTCTTCATCGCCGATTACTTTCGCAGGTATGTTCCTCACCCGCCTTTTTGCTTGCTTTTGGGTACATTTGTTTTGGATGTTTGGTTAGTTCGACGTCGACGAATTTGGCCGGCGAGATCTTTGCGTCATTTGCCAGTTCATTCATACTCCGATCCCCGCTTTGTTCGAATAGTAGTACTATAAAGTTTTTCGCGGTTTATTATTATCATTCATGTTCCTTCCTCGTTGTTATTGTTGTTTTTTTATATATATATATGATCCCGAAGGGCTGCCTCACGAAAGTGCTAACTTTTCAACTTTTTGTGCAGTTTCCTTCATCTTCCATGGCGCCGAAGAAAATTCTAAGCCCGGCAGACCTCGCGCGGCTGTCTTGGGAGGTGGGGTCGTCTAGGATGACCTTGGATATGCTCTCGAAGGTGTCGGACGGCTCCTTCGCTGATGACGAAGACTTCAGATTGCCGGGGCAAGAGACGACTCCTCAGCCAAATGCCGACGAGGCCGTCGTCTTCCACTCGCAGGTGCAAGCGGGTCTTCGGATTCCCTGCACTAGCTTGGTCGGGGAAGTCCTCGAGTTGTACAAGGCGCAGCTCGTACACCTCTCCCCAAACGCCGTGGCGCTGACTTCTTGTGTTTGAATGGGCTTTATGAGCCATGGAGTTCAACCCAATACCGAAGTTTTTGGTTTCATTCACGAAGGCGGTGGCGAGGGGAAGACCAATGGCAGCCGGATGTCTGAACCGTGGTAAACCGCACACCTCGCAGATTTTCCTTCACTAGCTACGAAGAAGAAGTGGGGCGGCTGCTGAGGCTAAGCTGAAGCTGCTCGGTTTTACGGAAGGTTGATGAAGCCGATTCTTCTCGAGGTATACCCGGAGAGCGGCCGATCAGATCAAGTTCCCTGTAGAAAAGCTCAACGGTTCAAGAAGCGCAGAGGTTGCTACTCGGAGGATCGAGAACGCTTCTCAATCGTTCTCTTGCCGAGGAGTTCTATCTTTGCCAAGGTGGGGCGTGATGCGCTCTGGGAGACAGTGATTGTGGATGACGGGGCGACCACCTCTCCTTACGCGACAAGGACCACCGACCTCGGAGGTTGGAAACGGCATGAGAGGGCGAAGGATGTTCGAGCCCTTGCGCTCGAGACGGTCGCGCAGACTCATGGCCGGGTGGATAGCGCGTCAACGCATCCTTGGGGTAGTTACCCTTGGACAGAGCCCGAGAAGAGGGCCGGAAAAGGAAAAGCTGTCGAGGGACCACTGCGAGCCCGTCTAAGCGTCCCTGGTGAGTATTTTCTTCGTCCATACACCTTTGATTCGCCTCTTTTTTTTGACTATTCTTGAATTCAACCGCAAGCGTCGAGGACGAGGAAGGAGATGAAGAAGAGGTTGAAGAGGAGGGCCACCTTGTCGAGGGCGATCACACTTCACCGGACGCATAAGCGCCGCCAATGGGGAGATGATCCCTAGGCGTTCTAGTGAACAAAACCCCTCGGGACCCATAGATCCCGAGCATGACTCCAACGAGCTACAAGATAGTCTTGGGCCGGGTCTCTTCCTTCGGTCGAGGCCGTAACTCTGATAGGGCCTCCTTGGATATCAAGCGAGGCCGAGGACTATCTGCGCCGGCCGTTGTTGACACGGAGTTTTGGTTGGCCGATTCTCCTCCCACTGAAGGTTAATCACCGATCTTTAAATCTTTTTTTTTATTTATATAAGCTTCTTATATTTTTCTTTTCTTCAGAGAGAGTTAACGAAGAGCCACCCTCGGCGCCTATCCTCGGGGCTACTGATGGCGATACCAACGCTATCTTGGCCTTGGTGGCAACTGCCGTTGCTGAGGTGGGGCCTTTGTCCTCTACCCCCTGTGCGCCTGGCGCTGCTCCTGCGCTTGGCGCCACTTCTTCGGCAGCTGCGACAACTATAGAGGGTGGAGCTTCTCGAGCTACCCCCTTGCCCAGTGCCGCCCCTACCTCCGGGGATTTCTTTGTTGAGCCCACCGCCATCCTCCGTGATGAACATCTGGACTCGATCCTCGGGGGGTGCCTTCGTTAGTCCTCGATCGTTGCGAGGCGTTCTCTTTCCTGGTGAACATGCGTAACGTCGAGTTGAGCCTTGCCTCGGTAATATAAACTTTTTTTTCATTATGTTTTGTTTTAAAGTCTTCGTGTTACTTATATTTGTATCCTCTTTTTCAGAGTTTGGTTTGGAATCGTGCTGCAGCGGCACAAATAGTGGACCTCTCGGAGAAGTGTGTTGCTCTCGAGGGTCGCGTGGCTACCCTCGACCGAGAGAACCACACCCTTCGGGAAGTCAGTGCGAAGGAGAAAGAGCTAGTGACTCTTCTCAGGTCAGAGAAGGAACAAACAGAGCAGCGCACCAAAACCGCCGAGGAGGCTCTGGCTGCACTCCGCATCGAGTTCGAGGCTCAACAGTGAGTTGGAATCGTCGTGCAAGGAATGCAATGGCTCTTGTGACAAAGTAAGGAATTGAGCTGGAACTTGGGGCTCTTCGCAGCTTCCGCGCCAAGATCAAACAACAATTGGAAACATTACAAGCGGGCGCTTTTTACGAGTCAAGCTTTTGCCAAGGAAATTACCGACTCGGATCGTGTCAGAAGTGCCCTCCGAAGAATCCAAATACCGGCAACAAATATTTGAAGGAAGCCATCGGGACCTTCGTCGAAGGGTCTTTGCGTTATGGATCGAGGCTAGCGGTCGGCTCTGTTTCAGCTTCTGGTTAAAAAGGGTGTTGGGTGCACACACTTTTAGGTAACCCTTTTCAAGTGTGCCCTACCCTTCGCCTTCAATGCCACTGTTCGACCGTGGTTCCCGCCAAGTTGTACGGACTTTCTTGTTAATTCTGGCGGCGGGGGCGGCTCTTGCGCCGCTTTCATGGCGCATGCGAGAGCAGAACATCTTCAACTCTCTGCCGAGGACCACCGGCCCTCAGCGTCAGCGGAGATCTTCCAACAGCCTACTCCTCAAGCTCCCAAAGATTCTTGAGATCCTAAGGGCAAGAGACCAAGAGAGTAGCGTAGTTGCAGTCTCTTTTTTTTTTAGAGTTGTAGTTTTTTCCGATGTAATACATAACCTTTTATGTCCTAAGTTATCCTGTTTTGTAAGTGAACATGTTTATCTATATGATGTTTTGCTTTCATTGAGCCTTCTCTTATTGCTTGTTCGCTCTATCGCACTGTATGCTTTGTAAATACCGTTAACGCAGCTTAGCATTCATGAAGGCACATGGCCCACGGAAGATACTGATTTGGGTGCCTGGCGCGAGTGCTTTTGGCCTCGTGCCAGCCCTTAGCGATTTAGCTCATTATTCCCTTGCGAAGGCTCGTGACCCGCGAAGGATACGATTCGGGTGCTTGGCGCGAGTGCTCTTGGCCTTGCGCTAGACCCTTGGTGCTTTTGGTGCATTATACCTTCGCGAAGGCTTGTAGCCCGCGAAGGATACGATTCGGGTGCTTGGCGCGAGTGCTCTTGGCCTTACGCCAGCCCCTTGGCGCTTTGGCGCATTATACCTTCCCGAAGGCTCGTAGCCCACGAAGGATACGATTCGGGTGCTTGGCGCGAGTACTCTTGGCCTTGCGCCAGCCCCTTGGCGCTTTGGCGCATTATACCTCCGCGAAGGCTCGTAGCCCGCGAAGGATATGATTCGGGTGCTTGGCGCGAGTGCTCTTGGCCTTGCGCCAGCCCCTTGGCGCTTTTGGCGCATTATACCTTCGCGAAGGCTCGTAGCCCGCGAAGGATACGATTCGGGTGCTTGGCGCGAGTGCTCTTGGTCTTACGCCAGCCCCTTGGCGCTTTGGCGCATTATACCTTCGCGAAGGCTCGTAGCCCGCGAAGAATATGATTCGGGTGTTTAGCGCGAGTGCTCTTGGCCTTGCGCCAGCCCCTTGGCGATTTGGTGCATTATACCTCCACGAAGGCTCGTAGCCCGCGAAGGATATGATTCGGGTGTTTGGCGCGAGTGTTCTTGGCCTTGCCCCAGCCCCTTGGCGCCTTTGGCGCATTATACCTTCGCGAAGGCTCGTAACCCGCGAAGGATATGGTTCGGGTGCTTGGCGCGAGTGCTCTTGGCCTCGCGTCAGCCCCTTGATTAGTGTGAAATGTCTGTACGGAAATGTTTCTTTTTCATTTCATTTGAAGTTACATCGTTAAGGTTACATTCCCGAAGGATTTTTCCGGTCGCAGTCGGTTGTCTGCGCATGAGCCTCGTTAAAAACTCCGCTCGTAAAACCCGATAGGGAAAAAACCGAGTCGGAGAAAAGAGTACTCATCGCTTTTACATTCTTATGGGTAATATTTGATCAGACTCTTCGTGTTCCAAGTGTTTGGAACCGGAGAGCCGTCAAGGTTAGAGAGATGGAATGACCCTTGTCTTGTCTATCTGTAAACGATGAATGGTCCGTCCCAAATAGGTTCTAGTTTGGATGGCCGTTGTGGCATTCTTCGAAGGACCATGCCCCCTTCCTGGATCTCCCGTGGTCTCACACGCTTGTTGTAGGTTTTGCTCATTAACTCATTATACTTTTCTAAGTCTTGCTTTGCCTTGAGCCTGTCTTCCTCAACGGTATCGATTGGTGGTTGCTCAGTAATGTTAGCTCCACTGTTATGACTCGAAGGGTCTTGGCACGATTTCGTGGGTGTTACCGCCTCTTCGCCATACACCGGTCTGAAGGGAATACCCGTTGGTCTCGTGGGTGTTGTATTTAATTGCCCAAAGTGTCTTCTCTAACTCTTCGGCCATTTTCCTTTTGATTCATCTACTAATCTTTTCTTTAGTGATTTCATGATATTCTGATTTGCTCGTTCTACCGCGCCATTTGCTTGTGGATGTCCCACCGAGACATAGCATATCTTGATGCCGAGGTCTTCGCAAAATAACTTGAATCTTGATGAGATAAACTGTGAGCCATTATCAGCCACTATCTCTTGAGGTATGCCAAATCAACATATCACATTTTTCCAAAAGAAATGTTGAGCTTTCGCACTGAAATGTTAACAATGGTTCTGCTTCAACCCATTTGGTGAAGTAGTCAATCGCAACAATAATCCATTTGAAACCTCCGAGGCACGCTGAGCTCTCCCACAATATCAATCCCCACCTTGCGAAGGGCCACACTTGAAATTTGAGGGTTGCAAGTCTGTTGGCGGGGCCTTGGTGGTTTGTCATCCATTGACATCCTCGGCATCTTTTACAAACTCCTCGCGTCCTTTGTTAGCCGTTGGCGATATATTCCCATGCGCAACACCTTATTTGCTAGAGCTCTTGGGCTTTGATCACGAACCAGACTCTGCGTGTGTTTACGCGGCAAGATCCTTCCCTTCCTCTATGGAAACACATCTCATCCACGCTGCATCGATTCGATTTATCAGAGGCCATCCATCATTGTGTATGTCCTTGCCCATTGTTTCGTTGTGTAAGCTTTCTTGCTATCTTGGGTAATTCACCATCACGAAGGTATTTTACGATGATTGATCGCCAATCCTCTTCTAGGGATCTTGCTATAAGTCGCGCCGGGACATATAGGCGCTTCGAGATATCGCTTCATAAAACACCCCTCGGTATTTTTGTGAAGTATGCATTGCTTTGGCTAGCTAAATGCGCTCTCATATTTCCCTCTTGATATTGTTTTCACAGATATTCCCACAAAATGCTTCTCCATTGTTCTTCTCGCTTCCAGATACTTTGCCATTTCGGCATCTTTAGTTTGAAAATCTTTTGTGATATGTCCTTCTACTAGCTTTGAGTCGGTGTAGATGATGACTCTTTTTCCGAGAGATTTCGCTTTCAAGACCCAACAGAAGTCCTTCAGATACTCTGCTGCGTTGTTTGTTGTTTTGAAATTTAGCCTCGGGGAATACTCGTACTATGTCCTTCGAGGTCGATTACAATTGCGAAGCTCCGGCTCCTTCTGCGTGAATGAACCATCGGTTTAATGCTCCACAAGGAGGTAGTGCTTGTCCATCTCCGGAACTTCAATGACCATTCAGAGATGAAGTCGGCGATGGTCGAGCTTTTATGGCTGTCCTCGGCTCAAAGGTGATGTCGAAGGGTGCTAGTTCAATGACCCATTTGCTATTCTTGTCGTGGCATCTTTGTTCTCGAAAATAGATTTGAGAGGGTATGCTGTAAGGACCTTTATCTTGAACTCTTGAAAGTAGTGCCGTAATTTTCTTGATGCCATAAGTAGTGCATAAACTATTTTTCTAGCTCAATATAATTTCTCCTCGCCCTTGCAATGATTCCGATACATAGTATACCCAAGCATTTGTCCTCCTTCGGTTTCATCCTTGACGAGGATCTGCGATCAAAGTGGCTTCTTTGCTAGATCTGGCGTTAAATGTGGTGCTCCCTTCGGGCTGGCGAGTCTTGGTAATTGTTGAAGATGATCTTTCAGCTTCGCGAAGGCGTCTTTGCATTGTGGTCCCCACTCGAAGGGTGCTGTTCCTTTAATTGTGTTGAAGAAGTGTTTGTGTTTCTCTGCCGCCTTCGGGAGAAATCTCCCTAGGGCTGTCAGCTTTCCCAGAAGGCTTTGTGCTTATTTTTTGTTTTCTGGATCCTTCATGCATTGGATTGCATCTATTTTTTCTTTGTTAGCTTCTATCCCTCGGTGCGATACAAGGAATCCTAGCAACTTCCCAGTTTCCACCGCGAAGGCACATTTTGTCGGATTTAATTTTATTCCTTCTGCTCTCAAGCTAGCGAAGGTTTCTTGGATGTCTTCGCAGTGATCCCTTCTCTTCTTGCTCTTGACTACAATGTCATCGATATAAGCTTTCACGTTTCTTCCCATCTGTTTTGCCAGCACCTTCGCAATGAGTCTTGCGAATGTTGCACCTGCATTCCTTAGACCGAAGGGCATTCTTCGGAAACAGTATGTGCCGAAAGGCGTAATGAACGCTGTCTTCTCTTCATCTTCCCTTCTCATATACACTTGATGATAGCTTAAGAAGGCGTCCAAGAAACTCATTAGTTCGCACCCCGCCATTGCATCAACCAGCTGGTCGATTCTTGGTAAGGGAAATCATCCTTTGGGCACGCCTTGTTAAGATTTCTGAAGTCAACACACAGTCTCCAGGTGCCATTTGACTTCTTTACCATCACGACATTTGCGAGCCACTCCGGGTATGCCACTTCCCGGATGACTTGAGCTTGACGCAATTTATCCACTTCCTCCTTTGCTGCTTCTTGTCTGTCAAGCCCCATCTTCCTAAGTTTTTGTTTGATTGGTTTGGCATCCATCTTCACATTCAGCGAATATTCTATTGTTTCTCTGGGAACTCTCTTAGATTCCCCTGGCGCCCAAGCGAAGATGTCACTATTTTGCCGAAGCAAGTTAATGACTTTTTCTTCTTCTTCTTTGGAGAGGCGGTTCAATAGACCTTTGTTTTCTCTGCATTTTTCAGAATAGTTGAATCTTCTTCGTTTAAACTTTACGGCCCGACACAGGGCTTATAACCCTTCGTCAGTATTGGGAATCAATCCTCTCGGTAGTCCGGATTGGCTTAAGCTTTGGTATGCCTTGGAGCTCATTCTTCCTTGCGATTGTTGGCATCCTCGACGAGAACGACGCCCTTCTACCGGCATTTTCATGCAAAGATAGTTGTGATGTATGATTGCCCCGAAGGCATTAATAATTCCTCTCCCGAAGATAGCATTATAGCGGTACTCCATATTGACGACATCAAAGCAGATACTTTTTGTCGCCTTCCTCTTGTCTTCGCGAAAAGTGACAGGTAAAGTTATTTGGCTGACGGCAGCCACAGGTTCCCCTCCAAATCTTACCAATGGCATGTTTGATGGTGTTAGCCTATCTTCAGGAATATTGAGCTGTTTGAACGCACTTAAAAAGATGATGTCCGCTGAACTTCCTCCATCAACCAGCGTCCTTTGGACGTCATATTCAGCAATCTTGGCTGTGATCACGAAGGGGTCCTAATGCAGAAACTTCACACCCTTGGCGTCAGTTGTATCGAATGTTATCGGCGGAGCTGGAGTTGGTTTACTTGTCACTGAAACGTGCGTCACTTCGCGGATAAACTCTTTTCTTTTCCTGTTTGATGGGAGATTCAACGAAGAGCCTCCGGTGATTACGTGGATGACTCTTCGATTTGGCTCTTTGACATAGTGAACCCTCTCGGGGGACCTGCGGTATTGATTTCTCGGGCGCTAGTCTTGCCTTCTTTGCCTTTTCTGGTTCTGGTAGTTTTCGCGTTGCGTCTTGACGTCTCTACAGTCCTTGGTTGTATGGGAATAATTTTCCCCATGCACCGCACAGTACTTCTTTTCTTTAGTCTACTGGTTGCCTCCTCGAAACCTGTCATTCCTTTGGTAATTTCCCGTTGGTAATTGTCATTTCTTCGATCATCCCTTTTCGTGTTATCTCTTGATTGTTGTACTCCTCTCTTGGGATTGTAATCCCTTCGAGGATGGTCCCTCTTCCATTGTTATCACTTTGGATCTTCGCTCCTCAAACCGCTTGGGTTCAATGTTGCTTATTCTCTTGTTAGAATTGTGATGTTTTTTGTTCTTCTCTGAGTTGCTCTCTTTGTGGTTATCACGGTCTTTGTTTGTATTGAGCTGGCCTTGTCTCTTCAAATTTTTCTCTTCTCCCTTTGCATATCCTTCAACCTCATCGTAAAGAAGCGCAGCTGATTGCGGGGGGTCCTAAGTTAGCTTGTGTAGAAGGGGTCCAGGTTGAAGACCTCTTCGGAATGCATTGATTACCGAAGAGTCAGAAACATCCCTTATCTGGCACCGCACAGCAGCAAATCTTTTATAGTAATCTCTTGTGCTTTCCTTCTTGCCTTGTTCCAAGGCAAAGAGGTCCCCTTCCACCATTCTTTGGATATAATTTTCTTGAAAATTGTTAGCGAAGGCATCTTTGAGTTGGTTCCATGAATGTATAGACCCTTGTGGCAATGAAGTGTACCAAGATAGCGCAGTGCCCTTCAGGGTTAACAGCAAACTCTTCGCCTTAATGTCATCATCTCCTCCTGCTGCTTCAACTGCTGTATCATATACATCCAGGAATTCGTTTGGATCTGTTTCTCCTGAGAATTTGAACACACTTGGCATCTTGAATCCTTCGGGCTATTTTTTGCCCCGAAGGTATGCGCTCAGAGGCCCTTCAGCAGCCTTTTTCGGCTGTACCACCATTGCATTTCGCCGATGTTGCTCCTACTTCTCTTCTGGGTATGGTACCCTCCGGGGCACGTAATGCTGTTGGGGTTGCATTGTCACAAGCTCTCTTCGGAGCAAGTCGATTTGTTCTTCCAGCAGCCTTCTCCTGTCTCGTAGGATATTTTCAGCAATTGTAGGGTCTTCGTGTTGATGCTCCTGCATGGGATGGGTGGGTGGGTTTTGCTGCATCCCCTCTCGAGCGACTCCACTGGGTCCTGGCTCGTCGAATCTCCCCCCGCCCACGTCCGGCGCATCTTGGCTCTGGTTTCTCCAGCCCTGCAAGTTGATGCTGGGAGCTCCTGGAGTGTTTCTGCCGGGTCCTTGCGCCGTGCGCCCCGCCGACATTATCGCCGTTGGCGCGATGCGACCGCCCTTTGGGCCGCTCCCTCCATCGACTCACCGATGATGTCTCGCTTCGCCATGGGTTTGGCGCTTTGTCTCGACGCCCATCGTCCCCGACTCGGTGGCTCGCCTCCAGCAATGCGACACTCCTCCTAGGTCTAGCCATCACTGCAATCGCCCGCCTCTCCCACGGACAGCGCCAAGCTGTCGGGAGAATCACGACGGTGAGAACCGCGCCTCCCGTGATGGAGAGGACGCCGAGAAAGTGGTGATGAGAGATCGAACGCCGATGAATAAACCAAGCTAATGTGTATGATCGAATGCTTGCCCTCTTTCATTCATGAGCTTATCTATTTATACAACTTTAGGGCCGGGTTTACATACATGAGAAATACCCAAAGTACCACGACCCATGAGGAATACCAGACATACCTAAACTCGGATCGCCGATCCCACAATCAATGGCTACAATTGTTTTCTTACAATCCACGTTATCCTATTCCCTAACATGCCCTTGGGGGGCATACTCTGACAAAGTTGTTGATTTGATTTGATCCGATTCGTTCTTGTCAGAGGCTGTCGCGAAGTCTTCGTCTTCTGACCTGACTTGTGAAAGATCATTCTCGGTCTTCCCGAAGAGTCTTTGTGAATTCCTCGTCCAGGCATCCTTCTCCACCCTTTGATGGCAATCCCGAGGACCCTCCATACTTGAGATATACTCGAATACTTTACCCTTCACAGATGTCCACGCCTTCCATCCACAGTCCCGACTTGAAGCTCATCTTGGATAAACTTTCTCATGCTCCCCTTCGGTTAACACTTTACGCGAAGAATCCTCACAACATCTTTGTGAACATCCACCTCTCCCAGAGATGGGTTGGCTGCCCCTACAACAGGGACAGGGCTGATCCTGGCCGTAGGATTGAAATCTTACAGTGGGGTGAGACGGGGCGGGTCGGGTTAGGGCAGAGGCTAACCCGGAGCCGACCCACCTAGAACTGTGGACCCGACCCAACCTCGGCCAGCTGCCAGGTTGGGTTGGGACCCAGTGGGTAAGTAGGGTTAACCGTCTATTGAACAAGGGTTAAGTAGATAGATACTACTAAAGAGTTGAGAAATAAGAGAAATGCCACTCTTGCCATTATGAAATGAGAGAAATTAGATTTATGGCACTATGCGAATCTCAAAGCTCCTTTGGGCCATATACGCGGTTTGTATTTTCGTATTTGATGCATTTGCCCTCATCTTCTCCTTCCCATCTCCTTCTTTCTTCATTATCTCTCTCGGCCTCCCCTCTCTCTTTTCAAGCCTACCCTCCTCAAGCTGCCGCCTCCAGTGCCTACTGTTGCTCGCTGTCGCCAAGTCCTCCTTGGCTCCCCGCTCGTGGCGGCAGGAATCCAGCGCGTTGGGCCTCGAGCTTGTCGATCACAAGCTCCTGGATTTGGTAGCAGGACACAAGCTCCGCAGCCACACTGTTGCCACGCCAGTTCACTGCACCACGCTGCCGCCCCTCCAGCTCGTTGCGCTGCTGCTTCGTTAGCTCGCCGTACCACGTCGTCGCCCCATGAACTCACCGCGGCACGCAGCCGCCCTACAAGCCCTGCCAGTTTGGCACGCCACATCATCGCCCTGCAAGGTGGTGGCCATGACACGGTCACACGCATCCATGCGTAGACTCAGGGCGACCCACAGTACCTGCTCCTAGAGTTGGACATGCGGATCTGCTGCCATGATGGCTAGGGTGGGTTGGATGAAGAGCACGCTAGAGGGAAGAAGTAGCTGGGAGGGAGGAAGGAGAAAGAAGAAGAGAAGAAGGTGGAGGGAAGAGAGCTCATTGGGATAGTCGCTACTGGTGAATCTAAGGCTCGAGGAAGAGCTTGCCGGCAGCTGGCTGGAGAGAGGGAGGAGGAAGTGGGCGAGAGAAAGAGAGAGGGGAAGAAAGTAGAAGGATGACAATTTGATGTAAATATGGAATGAAGACGAGGATAAAATTCGCCGGTGTGTCAAAATATGACAGGTGGCGTACATAATGGCAAATTTTCAATTTCACTAGTTTTATAATGGCAGTTCTACGGATACGCACTTAGTAGTGGCATTTCTCTTATTTCCCAACTCTCCATTAGCATGTATCTAGTTAACCCATTGAACAAATATCACAGACACTCCTTAATCGAGTAATCATAGTTCAAAACCGATCAATTTATTTTTAGGAAATTCAAATTTAACGGTGCCTCGATCGATAGTCTAGCGATAATGCGCAAAAATGGAGGCATGGAGTAGCTAGACACACATGATAGCATTTAAAATGGAGTGGATTTGGCTGAATTTTTTCAAAAGATTCTCACACCAAACACTTTAAGATATTACTATTATTTATAGGATTTTTGTCAATTTTTCCCTTTTAAAGTTGAATTTGAATTTCGTGAATTTGGGCTGATTCATATCGCAATAATATCATAGCAAGCCTGCTCGATACGATCTCAATACGATCGATAATCCGGAATATCACTCAATAATCTACAATAAGGTGAACCATGCCCCCTAGCAAAAATACGATAGTATATGCTTTTAGTCCATCTAGTCAACCATACACTCCTAACCAATTTAAGGAATGCCACATTTATCGTAGCCCCTCTAAAATTTGAGTTGCAAGGTCTGACCAAGAATTCCAATGAAGGTTAAATGTTCAAACCTATGGTTGTCTTCGCTACCTTTATATTCTAGTACTATTCCAGTTGCTTCCTCTCATAGTATTTTTTAGGGAAAATTGTCAACATAGAACTCCCCCTAAGGCATGGCAAACATACCACCCCGCAAGTTGGCCTTGCCCTAATAGCCCTCAATAGTTCCTCTGTCTTAGGGTGTGTTTGGATCACAGCCCTAGTTGGCTATACCAATGAAAGGTCATGGCCAATCCAGAGCATGACCTTTTGAGGGTAAATTTTAAGGTGTTTAGTTTGTAGCCTCAAAAAGTTGCCAACGAAAAAATAAAAATCAAAAAATTTGAAAAGTATTTAAAATGGGTTGCTTAGAATTTTAAATGAATTATAAAATTTATTTCATGCGATTTGGACAATGTGTGAAATTTATACAAAAATGAGAAGATTATAATCAACCGAAAAGAAAAAATCCCCAAACTAGTTAGCTAGTCGCTGTGTCGGGAGGACGGTCTTCTCTGCGGCTGGATGTGGGCCTTCTCGTGAAGGCGCGAGACGGTGAATGGCGAGATGGCGAGGGCAGCCAATTTCCGCGCCCTCGCCAATCTCCCCTGTGTAGTGCAAAATCGATGGCACGCCAATGAATTGGCACGGTGAGTCAAGTGATGGCCATGAATCAAATGGTGACCAAATTGTCATGGCATGCCAATTTTTGGCATGGCAACTCATGGCTATGAACCAAACAGCCCCTCACTCTTTTCTTTTGTTCCCCTTCTTTCACCCCCATTGCCGCCTCCATTTGCATGCACCCCTTCCTCCCTTCCACAGTCGCGCCATGCCTCTTTGCAACTGCATGCCCCTCGCCATTCCCCTCCATCTAGCAGTCTGTCAGGCCTAGGGCACACGACAGCAGCGCTGTGCTTCGGCCAGTCAATCCCTTCAACCACCCTATGCTAACCCTAGATCTGTCAAATCGGAGCAATGAAGCAAAGCGAGGGTTCCCAATCTTTCGCAAGGCTGCAGAACTTTATCCCCTCGTCGATTGCCCCTATTGCGGAGGAGAGCTGATGGCAAAAGAGTCCCACTGCTTGGACAATCCCAATCGAGTGTACTACAAGTGCAAGAACAATCGAAATATGAGTTGCTTTGTCATGTGTGTTGGGTAGGTTTTTGTACTGATTTGTTGGTCATTGAGATGTGCAGGTAGATGGCTGATGCAAGTATTTCATGTTGAGTAACGAATACGAGCAGTACATATGCTGGGCTTGCACCAAGGAGAAAAGGCATCAAGAAATGGAAAAGAAGGAAGCAAATGATGTGTTGTTGATATCAGAATGCTGAAAGATGGCCTGGACAAGCTTGTAGTAACAATAGATGCTTTGTGCAGCAGTAGTAGTAGGCAGCTTGTGACAATTTTCTTAGTTTCTTATGTGTATTGATCTATTTGCTAGCAATGAACGCAGAAGTAGCTTGCAATGTACTGAATTATGTACTTTCATTTGAATGGATATGGATTGATCTGAACATTGATGTGTACTTACTCTATATGGATGTATTGATCTAAATTTTGACCTGTGAATTATGTAGTTTGATTTGGACAGAATATGAACCATTGAACATAACAAGTGCATGAATTCATAGCCATAATTTTGGCATGTGAATTATGCATTTTGATCTGAATTATCCAACATTGATCATTGAACATAATTTGAACAAAATCTTAAACATTGAACATAACAACTATTAGATTCATAGCCATAATTAGGTGATTGAAATTAACAAAAGTGACATTGTCATACATAGCTTGAACATAGTCTTCAACAAAGTTCACAGAAATCAACATACTCTTGAACATAGGTTGAACATAGTCTTGAACATAGATCATAGAACATAGTCTCACATAGATTGAGATTTTACATCACAGAAATCTCTCACTGAATGGCTTGTTGTGAGCAGTCCTCTTAGGGGATTTCCGAGTCTAGGAGCTTGGTGTAGGCTGAGAGCTTGCGAGAGCTTGGGAGCGTGCTAGAGCCTCTAAGCTTGATGGAGCCTATAAGCTTGCTGGAACCTAGGAGCTTGCTGCATCCTGATTGCTTGTGCTCCCCTTCCTAGTTTGAGCCCTGCATTGAAGTGGTTACAATGTGTATAGTAATGGTTAACATTAAAACAAAAATTATAATAACTTTGATAGAGACAGACCTCTTAGTTCCCCTTGGTGGAGGATAAAGGATTGTGTTAGGTCAGCCATTTTGTTTCTATAGTTCCTTGCTATATGGCCATACTGCCTGCACATCTTACATAGTCTCTATCTGTCCACTAGCACATAAGCATGCCTAACCTTTTTCTTTCTTGGCCTCCCAGCTGAGCTATCCAATTTTGGGGTAGCATTGTGAAACTAGTATGAACTTTAGTCCAGCTTGATCTATCGTTTATAGGTGGCATTACTCCTAAGAAGGCTTCTTGGAAAGTCTCCACTGAGTAGTATGGTTGCACAAAATCCTCCAATCCATGGTATTTCTTTGATAAAATGACAGCAAGTGCGTAAGTACAAGGTTTACTTGTCATTTACCATTGCCTACAACTACACTGCTTATCCATTATAAGTTAACAACATGTCTCTAGGTCATTTGGTTGTTGCTCATTCCTGAGATCTCTGCAAGTGCAAGAGAGGCTAGGTGGATAGTGTAGTGCAACACTCTGATCTTTCTATTAAGCTCTTTTAGGACTAATGGTAGCACCCTACTACCCAACTTTACTGCAATTAGCCTCCTAGTGGCTAGCTTTGTCATGGCCATCTGTCCGATTGTATCTACAAGCTCCACTACTAGGCACTCCTTCAAATATCCTATCCAATTGTTGAAGCTTTCGGCAATATTATTGTTCACATAATCCACTTTGCATCTATCAGCAAATTTTTCTCTTGTCCATGGATGCTTATGGTGATCATTCAGAAATTGAATTGCACTGGCACTCCTTTTAGTTACCTTGTCCATGATCAGTTCATGCTTCTCCATTGTGTATGCCCATGCAGTTTGGCACATATGGCAAAGAACACCACCTTTGAACTTTCTTTTGAAGTTGGCTAGCAGGTGCCTGAAGCACTCCCTATGTTCCTCTCCCATACCAAATACCTTGTTAATAGCAGTCTCCAACCCCTTGTTTGCATTAGCGTGGATTACTAGACCATTGAGTGCATCAATGGATGTGTGCAAATGCTGGAGGAACCATTCCCAATTGGATGTGGTCTCTTTGTCAAATAGTCTAAAAGCCACAGAGAACAACCGTCATACCATCCACACTAGTTGTAGATGCTAACTATGTAGTGTACTTGCCAATTAAATGAGTGGAGTCTACCTCTAAATAGGGCCTACAACCTTTCAAGAATCTATCTATGCCTGGCTTGAAAGCAATAAACAACCTATGGAAATATACATTGCCCGCCCTATCCTTTTTGACATCAATCTCAATTATGCTACCAGTGCATTTGGACTGCACTTCTACCTTAAAACCCCACAGGACCTAGAAACTGTCTTCCCAACGTCCTTATATCTCAACCAATGCTCTAGCTCTCCCTTTCCATACATGCTATAGTCTAGCTTTATGTTGTAGGCCACCTCTAATCTATCCTGCAGATTCTTAGCTCCATGCGAGGGTTCTTTCCTAAGGATATCCTGTGCTCTGTCAGCTATCTAGAATTGTGTTGCCATCTTGCCTCCTCTCTTGTTTGCAGTGCCACAAGTGTGCTTATATGGAGGTTTCTTTACCATAAAGGTACTCTTAGGCTTCAACCTAGATGCATGTATTCTCGATCACACTATGTTTGTACAGCTAGCCCTGAATCTATCACTATCATTATACTCAATGCAAAATTCAAACTCTTCCTTGATTGCATTCTGCCAAAGAGCTAGAACAAACGTATTCATATCATTAAAGGTGTTGGGGAACGCGTACGCTACACTAGCGCAAATTTAAAAATTTCTACGGTGGACACTTAGGACATTATGCGAGTAGGGGATCACAGATCGTTACCCTTAATATGGAAACACAATGGAATGAGAGTCGGAGTAGTCGAGTTCAACGTCACGCGCGTCGAGGTACAGGAAGTACTTGTTCATGCCGAGCCGAACGTCTCCTCCTGGCTGATCACCACCACAGCGACGTTATACATACTGTCGCAGAGGAAATAGTCGATCTCACCGACCTTCTCCTTCTTGTCGCCGATCAGCGACGTAGCAACCGCAACAGCACCTCTACGGTATCCACATGTGCAGGGTCGAAACGTCGTGCATCAGTGTGCTAGCACCGCATGCTCTACTAGGGTTTCGAGAGAGTCAGGTGGGGCACGAAGGCTAAGGTTCCTAGTGGCGAACATACTCGTACTACCTGACCCGCCTCCACACCTCCCTTATATGAAGCGCACTAATGAGCTTCTACACTAGAGACCCATTACGACTTTAATCTCACACCGATCAATATCTGTGAAAACATATTAATAGATCCAATCCATTAAGTATGTTCTAACCCGTTAAGTGTGTGACCCGTTAAGTTCATGCGCAAATGGCCGTGGCCTCGGAAACCCTTTTCCAAACCATAAATCAATAGCGGTTCCTAACAGGACATATTAACCCCCGAATGCATAGAATGATCATATCGGGTAAACCTTGATATACTCACATACAGATCCCTTTTGCGGTACGATACCAGTCAAGCTCAAGACGAGATACGTGCCACCCTTGTGATAGCTCAACCATTCACTCGATCTTATGATGGATTATAAAACCGTGATTAACTCTTTTAATCACTTTGGTATGGCCATGCACTTTCCAATCCAATGACATGGAGGGACCCAGAGATATCTCTCCCGTTATCGAGGAGGGAAAATTTCATCTGGATTGCTCACACCCCACGCCATGTTTAATACCATACCCAAAAGTTATTTTTATAACTACACAGTTACGGTGTAACGATTGATAACCCCTAAGTATACAACTACGCATACTGAGACTCAATGACGATCTGAGGTCTAAGAATCATATAGGTATACCACTCGAGACTATAGGCTGATGGTACATGTAAGATAACAATCTTAATAGTATCTTGGAGTAGATCTGTCCAACACCATGTTCTCTAACATATGTCCACATTATTGATTTGATATCTCTATATCTATTGTATGTGAAACATTACCATCAATGAATACATGTGCTAATCAAATCATTATGCCCCACGTAATGATATATATGAGACCAAGGATCATTTAGAATAATATCATATAAAAATGTATCTCACAACCAAGTCGCACTTGATGAACAATGTAAATAATATTTATTCATGGAACCGATAACATATTATCCAAAAGTACATAAACATAGAAGTGATATAATCATCTCACATGATCGCCTCTAGTGCATATCATTAATAATCTCCCACTTGCACTAGAGTCAATGATGCAAGTATTGTATACCCATGGCTCTTGTGTGCGCCTCATGCTTCGACTGTGGAAGAGGTTTTGTCAATGGATTCGGCAATGTTCACATTCGCATGCACCTTGCAAATATTTATATCACCTCTGTCAATGATCTCTCGAATGAGGTGATAGCGCCCGAGTGTATGTTTCGATTTTTGCTGAGACCTAGGTTTCTTCGTTTATGCAATGGCACCACTATTATCACAATAGAGGTCCATTAGATAGGATGCACTGGCGACTGCTCCTAACTTAGAAACAAATTTTCTGATCCAAACAGTCTTCCTTGCAGCTTCAGAAGTAGCAATATACTCAACTTCTATCATGGAATCAGCTACTGTCTCTTGCTTGGAACTTTTCCAGCTCACCACCCCACCATTGAGGCAAAATATAAAACCGGACTGCGATCGAGAATCATCTCTGTTGATTTGGAAGTTAGTGTTGGCGTAACATTTTATGACAAGCTCTTCCTCACTTCCGAAGACTAAGAACATGTCCTCGGTTCTTCATAAGTATTTAAGGATGTTCTTTATAGCTGCTAGTGACTCACCTGAGGCTTGATTGATACATGTTCATAACACTTAGAGCATAGGAGACATCTAGACGTGTACACAATATGGCATACATGATGGATCCAATAGCAAAGGCATATGGAATCACACTCATTTTCTTTCGCTCATTAGGCATCGAAGCACACTGAGTTTTGCTAAGATTAATACCATATGACATTGGCAGGAAACCCTTCTTGAATCCTGCATATTGAACTGTTTCAATACCTTATCAATGTACATACTTTAGCTTAATCCAATTAGCCTTCTCGATCTATCTTTATAAATCTTTATACCTAATATGTAACCTGCTTCTCCTCGATCTTTCATCGAGAAAATTTTTCTCAAATAAGATTGAACAGCCCAAGAATTGGACTATCATTTCCGATCAATAATATGTCATCCACATATAAGATCAAAAATACAAGTACGCTCCTACAAACTTTCTTGTAAGTACAGGCTCTTCATTAATTTGATGAAACTAAACTCCTACACCACTTCATCAAAACTAAGATTCCAACTCTAAGATGCTTGCTTCAGTCTATGGATGGACTTCTGAAGCTTGCATACCAGCATTTTTAGGATCGACAAAACCTTCAGGCTGTGTCATATACACATTCTCGCTCAGGTTTCCATTTTGGAAAGCCGTTCTGACATTCATTTACTGTATCTCATAATCATAAAATGCAAAAATTTCTAGCCTGAACCCAATAGACTTCATCATAGCGATGGGCAAGTAGGTCTAATCATAATCAACGCATTGAATACTTGAAAACTTTCGCCACCAATCGTGCTTTATGCATGTGAACATTTCCATATATGTCTATCTTTATATTATGGACCCATTTGCACCCAATAGTTTTTACACCATCGGACAGATCAACCAATTTTCAAACTAGATTATCATACATGGACTTTATTTGAGATCTCATGGCTTTAAGACATTTCTTAGAGTTCGGTCCCACCATTACGTCGGTATAGTCTTTGGGCTCATCATTGTTCAACAATAATATGTCGCGCTATCCCGTCGTGAGGAACATAAACCTCTCAGGAGCGCAAGTTGCCCTCTCAGACCTACGAGGGGCTAGCGCTTCTATAATGGGTTCTACAACATCTTATATATCCCACTAAGGATTAGTAGGGACTGACACATTTTTTTATGTTTCCCGAATTTCTTCGAGTCGCACCTTGCTCCCACCAGTTCTTTTGAAAAACTCAATTTCCCAAAAGTCACCATTTCGGACGACAAACGCTTTGCCTTCTTCTCGATTATAAAAATAATATCTTTTGATTTCCCTCGGGTACCACACAAAGAAGCATTTATCAGACTTAGCATGGAGCTTGTTAGACGCCATACTTTTTACATAAACCTCACAGCCCCAAATCTTTAGAAAAGACAGTCCAAGATGCTTCCCAGTCCATATCTCTTCTCTACAGATTTAGATGGAACCATGTTCAAAGTGAACGCAGCTGTTTCTAAAACAAGCCCTTGAAACGATAAAGAAACATCAGTTTGACTCATCATAGATCGAACCATGTCCAGTAAAGTTTAATTCCTCTGTTTGGATACCACGTTCCACTAAGGCATTCCAGACAGAGTCAATTGTGGAACAATTTTACAATTCTTAAGATGTTCATCAAACTCTTGGCTCAAATATTAACCTCTGCGATTAGATCACAAATTATTCTAAAACTCTTTGAACTTTCCAAAAGATTCAGATTTATGCCTCAATTAGATAGCTATAGCCATATCTACTAAAGTCAGTGGTAAAAATAATGAAGTACTGAAAACCATTTCTAGCCGTAAAACTCATCAGTCCGCATACATCAGTATGTACAAGCATGGTTCCCTTAGGCGGCGCCTAGACCCGCCTAGGCGCTAGGCAGTGACCTAGGCAGCTAGCCCGCCTATGTAGTCCGAGACAGTAACTAGACGGTTCAAGAGGCGGCCCTATGAGGTGTCTAGATGATGATTATATAGTTTTAAATGGTGATTAATGATTGTGGCTTGATTATGTAGAAGATTTTATTTGAAAAAAATATAATTTGTCCTCTAACATCTTAAATACGGCATATAGCGCGCAAATCAGTTTGGCTCTTAGGCGACGCCTAGTGCCTCGCCTAGGCCACCTAGGCGCTAGGCGGCCCCTCTTCGCCCGCCTAGCGCCTAGCGCCTCGGATAACCTTGTGTACAAGGCACAATATGTCACTTGCCCTCTAACCTGAACTAGTGAAAAGTGTCTTAATCATGTTGACAAGTAAATAAGACTCGTATGTATCAAATAATTCGTAATCAAATGAATCAAAAAGACCATCTTTATAGAGCTTCTCCACTCGCTTCTTATTTATATGGCCTAAGAGACAATGCCACAGATAAGCGGAATTCAAATCATTTATTTTAAGTCTCTTTACATTTATATTATAGACAGGAGCATCTTCAAGATCTAGTACATATAATCCATTCACCAATGGAAAATGACCATAGAGCATACCATTCAAACAAATAGAACACCATTTGTCCTTTATTATGAAATAAAAACCATCTTCTTCCAAACACAAAGAAGTGATAATGTTTTTGTGAAAGGCAGGAATGCAATAACAATTATTTAGTTCCAAAACTAATCCTGAGGGTAACAGCAAGAGATAGACGCCGACGGCCAACACAGCAACCTTTGCTTTATTTTTTGAGGGATTACTGTGGGGATCTAGTGATTTGGTCCCACGTGTATAAACCACCTCCCAAGTGAGACCCGAATTTTCATTGCCCTCGTGGGGACTTGGCCGGGTGGTAGGCTTCGCAAGCAAAGCATTCCACCATCAGGCTACTAGCTTCTTCTCAGCAACCTTTGCTCCACTGCTGACGCGGACCTCCATCTTGCCTTTTGCAAAACTTCTAGTCCTTCTTAGTTCCTCCAACAATTTGCATGTGTGAATTATCGATATGGTATCAAATACCCATGATTCAATAGGTCAAGTAGCAAGATTAATTTCTATAACATTAATACCTGAACTGGAAGCCCGATTCCATTCACTTTATCTTCCAAATATTGCCTGCAGTTCCTACGCCAATGTCCATTCTTATGCCAGCAGTGACAGGTATCAGAAGCAATAGGACCAGTCTTGGACTTTCCATCTGTTGGGGAAAGTACGTGGCCCATGAAGGTTTGACCCACTTACTTACCCGTGGCCCCACAGGAGGCAAGCTCGGGGCCAGCAAGCTCGCGCCCGAGCTTGGTAAGCTCGAGCCCGAGCTTTCCCGCCTTAGAAGCTCGAGCCTCTTGCTTACTCCGGGCTTCTGAGGTACAAAGGAATGTAACCCGGCAAATTGTGCAAGGCCATGACAGATACGCCGAGTCCCTGTGGTCACCGAGAATTAAATGCGCGCACTATACCAAGGAGCGCCTGGCGGCAGCTTCTGACGGGTTGGCGGCCGGTTCCGTCAACCGCCCGCATGGACAAAGATACGTGCTGACCGGTAGCGGTCCGGTGTGGTGATCGGAGGATTGTACTCGATTACCCGGAGGATTTGGTACGCTACCGGCATGGCAAAAAGGCAACAACTAATTCAACTGACCAGCACAAGCTATAGTGGCTGGAGAGTGCCTATAAAAGGGGCGTACAGGCCACAACAACGGACATTGGCTTCACTTCCACATACACACAACTCACTTAGAGAATAGCTACTGTAGAATAGGAGCACTTGCACTCTCGTAGGAGCTCTAGTTCCCGGCGGTAATCCTCCGCATTCAGGTAACTGTAGGAACACACACACAGTGCCTTGAGCACTTCTTGTACTCGAGGCCCGGGCTTCCCAAAGCCCGGACTTCACCCCCTTGTACTCGTTTCAGCTCGGCATTAAACGAAGACTGGATGTAGGGCTGTTATCCCGCAGTGGAGGCTTGAACCAGGATAAAAACACTCGTGTCATCATCCCTTGCGATCCTGTCTCGACGCGTCCGACCACATCGAGACTAGATCTTTTCCTTCGGCAGCGCCCGGCCAGGCGGCTGGGCCTCGGTTCGGGGGACAGGGCCGCCTTCGGGCCTCGCACCCCCTTCCCTTGCTTATTGGTGCTGCGGAGGCTCGCCTCCCAGTCGCCGACAGCTGGCGCCCACCGTGGGGCCCGATTATGGTCTTCTCCCCTCGATCGAGTCGAGGATGGCCTTGTTGTCTTACGACGACATTGATACCGTGGACCTCAACTACGACGATCACGACGATCTCGACGACGTCGACGAGTCGTCTGAGGAGTGGCAGGCTGGTATCCTCGCCGGACCCTAGTCCGATGAGATGGAGGTGGAAGAAACACCCGCCTCGGGAGTAGCTGTTCGTTCCCCAGCTTTGCCCGGCACTTCGCTAACTCACGTCAGCGAAACCCTCATGGAGGGATTGGAGGCACCACCACCAGTACCGCATCCGGACGGACCGCACGCATTCGCGGTCATGTCCGAAGAGGAAGACCTGCCCGCAAGACGCAATCGGGCGCCCGCCCATCAAGGCCGGCAGCGGACCGGCGTGAGCCCATGGTAGTGGAGGGTGCTGATGGCACCGCCTCCGTGGGTGACACCGACATGTCTCCTTTGCGGGAGCCTGCCTCACGTCATGTATTTGCGGCGTCTGGCGGGGCGACCCCGCACCAGCCACGTGCTGACCCAAGCGGAGAGCACCAGCGGCGTGAGGCTGCTCGGAGCCTTTTTGCTGGGTTAGTCGGGCGAACACTGGCGGATATCCGTCGCAGGCCCGCTGGCCCGACGCCCGCCACGCGCGTTACACGCACGCACTCGCCGACCACTACCGTCACCAACCCTGTGCTGCGCAGTTAGCAAAGGGTTAAGGCGATTTTCCAGGTCATGCGTGACCTGGAGAAGGACCCGCGAGAGTTCACCATGGCCGACCTAGGCGCCGCGGTCGCTGACGGCCTAGAGGAGCTCGCCGGGGATCTCGGCGAGCACCTTTAGGCCCAGTCACACACCAATGGCTCCTCGAGGCGGCGCGGCCAAAGCATTCGGTCGCGCTGGCATGCATCCACATCCACAGCGGACGGCGCTCCTCAGCGCACCCCCGGCGGAGTTTTTTCCCGCCTCGGGCCGCTTCCGGGCGGCAGACCCCCCGTTGGAAACAACGGGGCCGCCCCTGGATGCCCGGCCTTCTCCCGAGCTTTGCGCGAGGCCCCATGGCCTCGCAAATTCAAACCCGGGAGCATCGAGAAGTTCGACGGGAGTAAAAACCCCGACGAATATCTCGTTGTTTATACTACCGCCATCCTGGCCGCAGGCGGTAACGAGGCCGTAATGGTCAACTACTTCGCTACCGTCTTGGAGGAAATGGCCCGAACCTGGCTGTTCAACCAGCGCCGGGGTTCGATACGCAGCTGGGAACAGCTGCAGGAGGCGCTCCAGACAAACTTCCAGGGCTGCTACGCGCGCCCTAGAAAGCTCTAGGACCTCAAGCTTATGGTCCAGAGGGCGGGAGAGGGCCTGCAGGACTACGTCCGCAAGTTTGTCCAGGTGCGCAACACCATTCTGTCGATCTCCGACGAGGCCATCGTTGAGGCCTTCAAGGAGGGAGTGCGGAATACCCGTTTCACCGAGGACCTTGAGCTCCATCCGGTCCACACCGCAGCTGATTTGTTTCGTGCTGCGGAAGGATACATCAACGCCTCCGAGGCGGTGGAGCGCAAGAGAGGGAGGAAGGAGGAGAAGGCGGCGGCCCGGACTGGCACGGATGCCAAGAAGGGTGACGCCGAGAAGAAGAAGAAGAAGAAGAAGAAGAAGAAGAAGGAGCCTGCCGCCCCCACCTATGTCGCAGCAGTAGAGCCCGAGAGGCCCGCCTCCTCTGAGCGGCCGCCTCATGCCACAGCCCGCCCGGCAGTGGAGGAACGCCGGCGCTGCCGAGGCGGCGAGCTCTCGGCCGACCTCGACCGCCCAGAGGCTAACCTCCAACAATCTATTCTCGCCTTCTCCATCGGCAAGACGCCATGACTCGCAGAATCGCAGGACGTGGGCGTCGCGTTGAGGACTTCTACGCCGGCGCGGCCCATGCCCAAGCTCCCGATCACGGGTGCTTTGGGCGACGGGCGCCCACGGCGACGCTTTCCAGAGACCAGCGACACGCCGCCGTGATCGCTTGGCGCTTCGCTTATAGCTCGCGACGCGAGCCTAAGGTCGCTGCCCGGGAGGTTTACCACCTTGAGAATGGTAAACCCGGAGACGCACCCCTGCGGTGGTCTCACCAGTCGATCACTTTCTCCGGGGATGATTGTCCCCCCGGAATGACCAGCCCCCCCGCTATCGGCTGGTGCTCGTCCCCACCATCGCCCACACGCGAAGTCGATCGTGTGTTAGTAGATGGAGGAGCTCTCGACATCGCCATCGCCGTGTTCTTGAGCGAATCTGAGTCCCGCCCCAAGATCAAGGACATAGCCATCCCATTCCACGGCATTGTCCCTGGATCGCCCCTGACCGATCGGGCAAATCGTCTTTGCCTGTGGCGCTTGGGACCCCCGTAACTTCCGGACAGAGTACGTCACCTTCGAGGTGGTGGACTCCGAGCTCCCGTACAACGCCATCCTTGGACAGTCCAAGTTCATGGCGGCCACCCACCACGGCTACCACTGCCTGAAGATGCCGGCCCCTCACGGGGTCATCACGATCAAGGCAGCCACAAGGCCGCAATGGCTCGTGACGAGGGCGCTTTGGTCATGGCTCTGACACTCCGAAGCGGGGCTTGGCCAAGGCCGAACGGCCGACAGTCCGCCCCAAGGTGGCCCTGCAGCCGTAGGAGCCCACCAAAACAGTCCCCCTCTCCGAGGACGACCCGGCCAAGGTCGTCCACGTAGGGGTCAACCTCGAGTCCAAATAGGAACTCGAGCTCGTCACCTTCCTCCGGGCTAACGCAGACGTGTTCGTGTGGGAACCGTCCGACATGCCCGGAGTCCCAAGGGAGGTCATCGAGCACAGACTAGCTGTCCAGCCTGGCAAAAACCCTGTCAGATAGGCCCTACGGCGCTTCCCAAAGTGGAAGGCCGACATCATCCAGGAGCAACTTGGCAAGCTCCTCCAAGCCGGCTTCATCCGAGAAGTTGAGCATTCCGACTGGCTAACTAATCCGGTCGTCTTCAAGAAGAAGGGCGGGAAGTGGTGAATGCACGTCGACCATCGCGACCTCAACGCTGCCTGCCCTAAGGACAATTTCCTGCCAAGATAGACCAATCGTCGACGAACGGCGACTCGGCGCTCATGAGCTTCCTGGACGCCTACTCCGGCTATCACCAGATCGCGCTGGCAAGGGAAGACGAAGAGAAGACTGCCTTCGTAACACCTTTTGGTACCTTCTGCTACACGACCATGTCCTTCGGTCTAAAGAACGCGGGAGTCACGTTCCAGCGACTAATGCAAAAGACGGTCCCTGATCAGATAGGGCGCAACGTAGAGGTTTACGTGGACGATGTTGTTGTAAAAAGCAAAGTCCCACGGGACCATGTGACCGACTTTCAGGAAACTTTTGCTAATCTTAGAAAGCATCAAGTTAAGCCGAATCCTGAAAAATGTGTCTTTGGTGTCCGGTCTGAGATGTTGCTTGGCTATGTGATAGGAAAGGCGAGCATCGGGACAAACCCCGAGAAAATCGAGGCCATCGAGAATATGTGGTCGCCAACCTGCACCAAGGAGTTGCAAGCCCTCACTAGGCGGATGGCGGCTCTCAGTAGATTCATATCTCGTCTCGGCTAGCGCAGTGCACCTTTTTGTAAGATCCTGCGTAAGCACGATGGTTTCGAATGGACGAAAGAAGCCGAGGCCGCTTTCAGCGAGCTAAAGCGTTACCTGTCCACATCTCCCGTCATAGCCACACCAAAGCTCGGGGAAGCTCTACTCCTCTATTTACGGTTGCCCATGTCGTAAGTGCTATACTAGCAAATAACGCGAAGGCAAGCAACAACCCGCCTACTACGTGAGCGAGGTACTTCACGGGCCTAAGGAGCGGTACCGAGAGTTGAAGCTCTTGTGCGCCTTGCTTATGGCTTCGCGAAGTTCGCCACTATTTCCAAGCCCATCCATTACGGTCCCAACGAAGTTTCCGTTAAAGGCCATCATTCGAACCCAGACGAGAACGGAGGGTCGGAAAGTGGCAATGAGCTTGGTGAATTTGACATTAAGTTCGCTCCCGAACAATGATCAAATCCCAAATCGTGGTGACTTCTTGGTGAGTGGACGGCCCTACCGATCTTCGAGAGGCTCGCCCGAGCTCGCAAGCCAAGAAGCGTCTTCGACCATGTTTTTCGATGGGTCGCGCTTAATTCGAGCGATCAGTCGCTGGTTTGTTCTCATCTCCCCAAGGAGAACAAATTCAGCATATAGTACTGACTCCATTTTCCCGCAACGAACAATGCTACGGAGTACAAAGGCCTCCTACCCGGCCTACGAGTATGCACTATGCTCGGCATAAAGCGACTAACAGCGAAAGGGGATTCGAAGTTGGTCGTCTGCCAAGTAAATAAGGAGTTTCAGTATTACGACGACTCAATGGTGCGATACTTGGCAGAAGTGAGAAAGCTGGAAAAGCACTTCACGAACTTCGAAATGTGTTATGTTCCCAGACTGGCTAATAGCCTGGCCGATAAAAAGTCTCGGCGGGGGTGCTCGTGCAGCACCTACTAAAGCCCTCTATTCCCTCCGGAGAAGAGGCCACCGAGAAGACGGTTGCCTCGACCCAAACGACTATAACCATTTCGTTCCTAGAGCAGCGCGACACCTGGATGACGCCATTCGTCCCAGCTTGACGATGGGACACCGCCACAGAGACACGGTGAAATTCGGCCCAAAGACAAGTCCGACCTTCTGACACTCGGGGGCTTGTTGTAACGGGAGGGGTTCTAACGGCGATTTTGCAAGTCGTGACCCGAGGAAAGCAAATTTCTCCTCCAAGACATCCACGATGGGATCATGCCCACGCCTCTTCGTAACCCTAGTTGGAAAAGCCTTTCGCATGGGGTACTACTGGCCCACTGCATTGACCGACGCAAGAGAGCTAGTAAAGCGTTGCCCAGCCTGCCAATATCATGCCCGGGTGTCCCACTAGCCCGCATACGAGCTGCAGACTATCCCACTAACCTGGCCATTCTCAACATGGGGAATGGACATACTTGGTCCGGTCCCCAGAGGCCTAAAGGGCTGCACGCACCTGTTCGTCGCTATCGACACTTTCACTAAGTGGATCGAGGCCAAACCAGTGTCGAGCATATCCGCCCAAACGGCCAAGAGGTTCCTTAGGAACAATATCGTGACCAGGTTTGGCGTCCCGAGTAAGCTGATCGCTGATAATGGGACGCAGTTCACAAGCGAGCTCTTCCAGGACTACTGCGAAGAACTCGGCATGAAGGTCGCCCTAGCTTCGGTAGCCTACCCACAGAGTAATGGTGCAGCCGAACGCGTGAATGGGCAGATCATGCAGGGCATTAAGCACCGAGTGTACGACGCTCTTGCCGAGCAACATCACAACTGGGTGGAAGAACTACCCTCCGTGCTTTGGGCAGCCCGGACAACCTCTAATCGGGCTACTGGCGAAACCCCATTTAGGCTCGTATACCGCTCGGAAGCGGTCTTACCCTCCGAGCTAAGACTTGGTTCAGTTCGTGTTGATTTTGCAGGTGAAATCGACAATGACGAGGAACGACTGTTGGATCTCGACCTATCTGAGTCCTGCCGCGAGCAAGCACTACTACGAGCGGCAGCATACCAGCAATCCCTTCGGCGTCACGCTGCTAAAAAGGTACAGACATGGACCTTGCAAGTTGGCGACCTAGTTCTAAGACGAGTTCAGAACCTGGCTCATGCCAACAAGCTCACCCCAAGATGGGAAGACCCGTACACGGTCGTATCAGCCGCACGCCTGGGGGCTGTAAGACTGGCAATGCCGGACGGGAGAGTCCTCAACAGTTCCTAGAATATCGCTCAACTTCGGAGGTTCTACGTCTGAGAAAAGGTCGTAAGTCTCCATTCCCCCTCTCTCTTTCTCCCTTTTGACCATCCTACCATTCCCTATAGGTCCCCCAAAACTAACCCCAGCGACCTAAACTCATGATCGGGCTTGGGAGAAAGCCCGGGCTGTCCTAGTATACATCGGCAGAATAGTGGCTACGCAGAAGCCAACCCCCGGGATTCCTTTGCACACGGGTAAGCCGATATCCATCGCACCACGCAAGATCCCACGCGGGCACACGCTTTCCGGCCCTATATCATAAGCCCGCATAAACCTGCTATAGGCCCGGGATACCTCTAGAGTCCAATACTCTGCCCCTCGCAAAGAGATGGAGCTAGGGCTACAAGCTTCGTTCAAAGCGTACGGTCTCTAAGCCACGCCCGTGCTTCTCCTTAGAAGCTCGGACGTGGCTCAAGGGCTAGGTCGATTTTTCAAAAATTGATCTCTTTAAACCACAACCGACCTTCCGTCGAACCAGAAGCTCGGTCGTGGCTCGGGGGCTAGGGTCGATTTTTCAAAAATTGATCTCTCTAAACCACAACCGACCTTCATCGAACCGTAAGCTCGATGCGTGGCTCGGGGGCTAGGGTCGATTTTTCAAAAATTGATCTCTCTAAACCACAACCGACCTTCTGTCGATCCAGAAGCTCGGCCGTGGCTCGGGGCTAGGGTCGATTTTTCAAAAATTGATCTCTCTAAACCACAACCGACCTTCCGTCGAACCGTAAGCTCGATTAGTGGGCTCGAGGGCTAGGGTCGATTTTTCAAAATTGATCTTCTAAACCACAACAGACCTCTGTCGAACCGTAAGCTCGGTCGTGGCTCGGGGCTAGGGTCGATTTTTCAAAATTGATCTCTCTAAACCACAACCGACCTTCAGTCGAACCGTAAGCTTCGGCCGTGGCTCGGGGCTAGTGTCGATTTTTCAAAATTGATCTCTCTAAACCACAACCGACCTCCCGACGAACCGTAAGCTCGGTCATGGCTCGGGGCTAGGGTCGATTTTTCAAAATTGATCTCTCTAAACCACAACCGACCTTCAGTCGAACCGTAAGCTCGATGCGTGGCTCGGGGGCTAAGGTCGATTTTTCAAAAATTGATCTCTCTAAACCACAACCGACCTTCCGTTGAACCAGAAGCTCGGTCGTGGCTCGGGGGCTAGGGTCGATTTTTTCGAAGGGTCGATTTTTTCAGGGTCGATTTTTTGAACGGTCGATTTCTTAAAGGTTGATTCTCTAAGATCAGATACCCAAGTAAGGACTTCCGATCTTCTCTAAGCCACGCCCGGGCTTCTCCTCAGAAGCACGGACATGGCTCGGGGGCTAAGATCGGTAGGACTATACTGCGTTTTCAATCCTTTCTTGCCTATATGACTACTAGCGTTCATTTGCATGCAGGAAAGACAACAGAAAAAAAGAGAAGCAGCGATAACCACAAACAACTTTATTAAAAGGGTTCTGGGATGGCTTACAAGCCAGCTACAGCGAGTCCCAGCGGAAGGGCCCTAGAAACCCGACAACCACGTCGGCCACCTCGGCAAGCGCCGGGGCAGCCTCGACCAAAGCATGGCGGCAGCAGCATCGCGAACGCGAACGGCATCGACCAGCGCCTCCACGAGCGGATCAAAAGCCCTGCGGAGCCGCGGGACGACTTCGACCAGCGCTTCGACCCTTGCGACGTCGCGGGAGCGCGCCTCCTCCTCCGCGAGCTCGGCCATAGCGAGATCAAAATCCGCCCAAAGCTACGCCAACACTGGATCACGAGCCATGGAAGCAAGAGGGCAAGGTATGGAAGGAAGAAGTCTGGAATGAGAAGTGGCCGTCGCATTGGTCTCTTTTATAGCCAGGATTCGGGAAGCCGAAGCGATCCTAGGAGTAATGGCGTCGGGAAGCAGTTCTGACGCGGAACTGTTTCCAAGACTGAACGCGAATGTCTCTTGGGACATGGCGCAACAGTCAAAACGACGTTCGGCATTCCAGGGAGAAGGCGGACCGAAGAAGTGATGAAGGAAAGAAGTCAAAACAAGTCTACTGCATTAATAAAGGGTATTTACAAGGGCAAGCCGGATTACCGCCCAACAAAAAGGAAAAGAAATGAAAAAAAAGGGGCCTACGGCTTAGGCTGGCACCGGAGCTTCCGAAGCTCGGCCAGCAACTTGTCATGTTGGCCCTGGAGATCGAGGAACTCTTTTTCTTTGGCCCGAGCAGTCTGCATTTTGACCCGTAAGGCTTCGTTGGCAGCCTCCAGGTCCCGCATGGTATCCTGGTGGGTCTTCAGCAGACCCTCCGTCGCGGACGCAGATGACTTCGTCTCGAAAGCTCATGCGAGGAGGTCGTGTTCTCCATCTTGTGAAGCGACCTCGCGACGCAAGACGCCCACCGACTGGATGCGTTCCTCGAGCTCAAGGGCGCGGTTGCGTTCGGCCTTAAGGGCCTCCAGCGACCGGCATGAAACCTCCTTGACATCCTCCCGCGCCGCCGCTAAGGCCGCCTTAGCCGCCGCAGCTCGAGCCTCCAGAGCCACTGCCTGGACTGAGCTCGAGCGAGCTTCCTCAAGCTCAGCACGTGTGGCTTTGGCTTCCCGTTGCCACCGCGCACCTTCTGCCCGCAGGGCCTCTTGTTCGACATCGTGCTTAGCCTCAAATGAGCAAGCCATGCCAACAACCTCGCGGTAGAACTGCACACAGAGGATAGGCTAAAGAAGGGAAGGACAAAAGCAGAGAAGACAAAAAACTATAAAAGCCAAGCCCGGAGACACTTACCCGCTTGGCGACTGCCGCGGCTTCAACCTCATACCGAGCCTGCGAAACGACCATAGGCGCGGGGAGCACGGCGACTTGGCGGCCCGAGCTGCTTGGCCCCTCGACCACCTCTTCTGCCGGCCCGGCTAGGCCCCCCGCAGGCTCGGCCACCTCTCCTGAAGGACCGGCCGAGCCTCCCGCAGGCTCGGCCACCTCTCCTGAAGGCCCGGCCGAGCCTCCCGCAGGCTCGGCCACCTCTCCTGAAGGCCCGGCCACGCCTCCCGTAGGCTCGACCACTCTTCCCGTGGGCTCGGCCGAACCTCCCGCAGGATCGGCCACCCATTCCACAAGCACGACCGAGCCTCCCGCCGGCTCGGCAGCTTCTCTCGCGACCTCGCGAACTCCCCCCGACGGCTCCGCTGATTCCCCCGCAGACCCAGCAGCATCAATGGCGTGAAGGCACGGCTCGGGGGGGAAATCAGTCTCCGCCGCAGCGTCTACCATTGGCCCTTTCCCCAGTCGGTTCACCAGCCACTCCTCGAGCGTCTGGCCAGGGATTGGTCGGAGCCGGATGGAGTCTTGCCGGCTCCATGTGACAAGCCCGAGGTGGTGCTCAACCCACGATGGTGTCGCTGAGATCTACCCCGAGACAGTCAATGGAGCCACGCTCCACAGCCGCACTGGGACGATGCTAGCGGCCGTGATGACCCGGACCGGCCAGTCCCAGCCGAGGAGGAGGGTGTCACTCGCATCCAGCGGAGGAACAGGTATGTTACTCCTGTCAAAAAGCTCCCGGATGCCGCGGATATCGATCGGGCGCCACCCGGTCGAGGTCCGTCCCTCAACGCGGATCGGCGCCAGGCGCTCCGTGCCGTCATAGGTCTCCACCTTCACGAGCGCGGCCTAGGGGCGCACGTCCTTGCGCGCCCCCAACGGGAGGACGAAGGGCCTCGAACCCTGGGACCCGGGTTTGCCCTTTACAGGGTCATTCTCCCAGGCCACTGCCTCCGGCTGCACCGGAATAAGTTCCACCACTTGGGGGGACAGCGCGACTGAAGAACAGAGGAGAATCAGAGCATGCCCGATCGGCCCAAGAGCCGTAACGAATGAAGGAAGGAGACGGGAGAAACCAACAAACGCGAGCAACTTACGTGCAGCCGCGACGGCCTTCCCGAACATCTCGTCGTCCGAGTCGTCGTCGTTCAGCACCAACCGACGCCTTTTTGGCACCGGCTGGATATCCCGCGTGCTGGCCAAATCCCGAGCCCGGGAACCTCCAGCTCGGGTTGGGTCGGGGATGGAATCGCTGTCCCGAGGCGCCTGCCGCCATGCGAGGGCGGCCTTGCCCGAGAAGCGACCGGCTGGCTTCTTCGAAGGAGGTCGCTTGCTCGTGGCCTGACCTTTCGGCACCAGAGCTAAACTCGCGTCATCACCGGCCGTCGAGCTGGTGGCTCCCGTGACCGCCACCGAGACGGGGACAGCTGGCCCGGTTTCCACTCCTGCTTCCCTCTGCAAAAACAGACCATGGGGCGTCAGCCCACGCCCACGAGCGAACCATTCCAAAGGCACCTGGGCCCGCAGAAGCACATACCTCGTCCAGGACATTGCGGACGGCCGAGCCTGACGGCCCGTTGTGATTCGCGGGCAGGAGAAGCCCCACGACCCGGACCACGTCGTCCTGGGGCAAGGCTACAAAGGAAAAAAGAGCGGGAACATTACGAACACGCTCGAAGCAAAGCTCGGGCAGAGGACCGCAAAGTCGAGAATGAAGACTTACGGGATGTGCCTTCGTGGGTAAGGTCGTCCCACCCGCGGATCTCGAAAAAGGGGCGGACCCGCTTCCTCAGCAGGCTCACCCGGTGCCTGGTGAAGTCGGCGACGATGTCATAGCCATTGAGCCCCGGCCGGCCAAGTCCCGAATCTTGGCCGCCAGGGCTACCTCCACCGGCTCCAGCGTGGGCCGAGGCATCGTCACCTTCCCAGGGCTCGCGTTGGCGAACCATAATCGGCAGTTGTCGGACTTCTCGGCGTAGTACCACCGCAACGCCCACCCCCGACGTTCTCCTTGGCTTTGAACACCGGGTACGAGGCCTTCATGTCGCGGTGGAGCTTGAAGTAGGCGCACCCCGCCACATTATTTCTGCCGGTCGTGGTCAGCTTGTAGAAGTGGAGGAAGAGGCTGACCGATGGCTCTATCCCGACGAACGCTTCGCAGAGGTGCGCGAAGATCGTTAGGAACAGGATCGAGTTGGGGTTAAGGTTCACCAACTCACCCCAACTCGATCCCGCACTGGGCCAAGACGGCGTCGACGAACTCGGACTCCGGAACCCGGAGCCCATGGACCGCGAAGAGCTCGAAGCAAACGAACTACTTGCCCACGGGCGCTAGGACCGCCTCCCTGCCGGCCGCCCTCCATCCACCGACCTCGATGAAGCCGGCGGTCTCCAACCCCTTCAGGTCGTCCTTTGTGAGGAGGCTCCGTGTGAAAGGCGCCATCGGGAAGAGGAGGATCGGAGAAGAAAGATGGCAGAAAGGCGGAGGAAGGAAGAAGGCAAAGGAACGCAAGTAGCGCAAGGCAAACAAGTAGTACAAGAGGGTGTGAGAAGAGACGGCAAAAGGGGAAACTGCCTGATATAAACAGGCAAGGGGAGACGAACCGTCACCTGTCCGCCGGGAGACGTGGGAACCGAGGAGGAGGAAGCGGCGCGCGTAACCGCGCCGATTTGGGATTCCCGCCGAAGCTGTGGGGGCCCCACGCGCGCGAAAGGGCAGGCACTTCGCCCGAAGGCAATTACCAGATAAACCTCTAAGCGGCACGTCATCGTCCCGCTCGAGGCTCGGGGGCTAGCTGTTGGGGAAAGTACATGGCCCATGAAGGTTCGGCCCACTTACTTACCCGAGGCCCCACAGGAGGCAAGCTCGGGGCCAGCAAGCTCACGCCTCGAAGCTTAGTAGCTCGAGCAAAGCTTCTCGCCTTGAAGCTCGGGCCTCTTGCTTACTCCGGTCTTTGAGTACAAAGGAACAGAGCCCGGCAAATCGTGCAGCGCCATGACAGATACGCCGGGTCCCCGAGTCGCTAAGAATTAAATGCGCTATACCAAGGAGCTGGCGGCAGCTTCGATGGGGTTGGTGGCGGTCCGTCAACCGCCTGCGCATGGGCAAAGACACGTCTTGACCGGCGCGTCCCATCGTGCGGTGATTGGAGGATTGCACTCGATTACGGAGGATTTGGTACGCTACCGCATGGCAAAAGGCAATGACGAATTCAACGGACGGCGCAAGCTACAATGGCGGAGAGCCTATAAAAGAGCGTCTGAGCCACAACAACGACACCGCTTCACTTCCACATACACACAACTCACTTGGAGAATAGCTACTGTAGAACAGGAGCACTTGCACTCTCGTAGGAGCTCTAGTTCCCGGCGGTAGTCCTCCGCATTCAGGTAACTGTAGGAACACACACAGTGCCTTGAGCACTTATTGTACTCAAGGCCCGGGCATCCCAAAGCCCGGACTTCACCCCCTTGTACTCGTTTAAGCTCGGCATTAAACGAGGATTGGACATAGGGCTGTTATCCCGCAGTGGAGGCCTGAACCAGGATAAAAACACTCGTGTCATCATCCCCTGCGATACGGTCTCGACGCGTCCGACCGCGTCGGGACTAGGTCTTTTCCTTCAGCAGCGCCCGGCAAGGCGGCCGGGCCTCGGTGCGGGGGACAGGGCCACCTTCGGGCCTCGCACCCCCTTCCCTTGCTTATTGGCGCTGCGGAGGCTCGCCTCCCAGTCGCCGACACCATCGGACTTTGGTTTCGGGTTTGGGATCGCTCCCCACCCATGCCTTTTCCCTTGCACTTTCTTTTATTATCCTTATGAACCATCATCACATGACCATAGCCTTTCTTAATGCTTTCCTCTGCTACTTTTAACATCTCATGCAGTTCAGTCGAGATCTTCTCTAAGCTATTCATATGAAAATTCAAAATGAATGGCTCAAAACTTGTAGGGAGCGACTGGAGAATGACATCTGTGGCCAACTGTTGGCAAAGGGAAAACCCAAGTTTTCCATGTTCTCACTACAACAAATCATCTTGATCACATGAGAACTCACTGAACCACCTTCAGCTAGCTTACATGCAAATAGGGCTTTAGATATTGAATATCTTTCAGCCCTATCATAGTTCTCAAACATGCCTTAGAGTCCTTCAATCATAGTGAAGGCATCCACCTACTCATATTGCTTCTGAAGCTCAAAGTTCATTGTGGCAAATATGAGACAGCAAATGTCACATGAATCATTGCAGTGCTTGTCATATGCATCGCGATCAGCAGCAGAAGAATTATCGGGCAGTTCAATAGGACACGAGCTCTCTAGAACATATTCCCTTTTGTCGTGCTTGAGAACAATTATCAAATTATGGTACCAATCCTTGAAATTTGTTCCAGAAAGCTTTTCCTTTTTCATAATAGATCGCAAGTTAAAATCAGGATTTACATTGATAGTACTAGGTGCCATCTATAGTAGAAATAAATAAGCAAAGTTTTAGTATTATGTTCATGTTAATCTTCTATTAAACAATTTAATAAAAGATGCTCACACTAAAGTCACTTCCCCTCTGGTGACTTATAGCAGGTCAAGATCCATATTCGCGGATGTTCTAGTGAGCTTTGGCATCACCGCTAGAACATAGTGACATAAGTAAGCAACACTTTGCTAATCACATCTTTATTTGACTCTTGTTTGTTAGATGGCATCCAATGCCCTAGCTCCCAACACCTATGCCGCGAAAGGACAAACCGTTTTGATAGTTTCATTAAGTAAACTAATACTATGCATGCGGATGTCCGATATCCACCTTATTCGATCAAGAAAATTAATGTCACCTTGCTTTGGTAGACCTACCACCAACGTCTCGACTTTTATAGGTGTAGCTATTGGAAGGGCATCAATTACTCTTAATTTTTGTGAGGGAAACTTTTCTATCATGGCAATCATATCTAACAAATACGAAATATAAAAGAATAGCATGAAAGGAACATAAATAAACCATCACAGATAATCAAAATAAATTGTGAGATACTATGCCCCATGACGCGGTGATCTCCAACGCCATACTTCCTATCCACCGAGCCACCATGCTTGAGGTTTTCATGATCACGTACCATGCTATTACAACTAATAGTTAGCAATGAATTACATGAAAATATCAAGCATCACAAGTCGGCACGTAGGCCGTAATATATCAATTTGGTAGCCCATGCTACAATTAACCATGGCACACAGGCCATGAAAATCACAACCATGCATCACATACACATAGGGTCAATACTATTCACATCATTCCCTGCAAAAACAAGTTAAGCGCAGAATCATATTCTAACTCGCGATGTGAATGACTAATATCTTAACAGCACTACGATCAGATAGCACAAACCAATTCTGACCATTTGTAATGCTCAATTTTCATAAGATCGATCAGATCAATCCATCGTGCGAGGTCCTCTTGAGAAGGTAACAGTTTCACACAACCTCGATCTATTACCCTAATCTGTTCGACAAGCGCAATAGCTCGATGGTGTTACCAACCAGTAGAGGTAATGCACGGCACAAATCTGAATGAACATAAACTAATATTTTGATCGTGTGGCACTATCCGAATACCGTTTGATCTAATCAACCCATGCCAATCACTACAGCATATCACTATATGCACATGATCCAGATCCGAAACTGCACATGATCAGCTCTCATACCACTGTTGGGGAATGGGTAAGCTACGCTAGAGCAATTTAAAAATTTCTACTACGAACACCTAGGACATTATGCGAGTAGGGGATCACATATCGTTACTCTTGACGTGCAGTCGTAGTGGAATGAGAGTCGGAGCCAAACATCTGCTCATCACCGATCACCACCGTAGCGATGTCATACATATTGCCATAGAGAAAGTAGTCGATCTTCCCGACCTTCTCGTGCTCAACACCGATCAGCACTGTGGCAACTGCAGCAGCGCCTCTACGGTATCCACACTTCCAGAGTCAGAACGTCGTGCGCCGGTGTGCTAGCATCACACGTGCGACTAGGGTTACGAGGGAGTCGGGTGGGCACAACAGCTAGGGTTCGTGGTGGCGAACGTACTCGTACTACCTGAGCCACCCCACGTCTCGCCTTATATGGAGTGTACTAACAGGCATCTACGCTAGAGGTCCATTGGGACTCTAATTCCACATGGATTAGTATCCGTGAAAACCCACTAGTAGATCCAATCCATTAGTTACGTTCTAACCTATTAAGTGTGTGACTCATTAGGTTTATGCGCAAGCGGTCGTGGCCCTAGAAACACTTTTACAAACAAGTCAATAGCGGTTCCTAGCAGGACATTGTTGTTGATGCCGGAATTTGGCAAGCCGATGGATTGAAAATCGGCTTGGGCCTTGTGGAAAATGAGCTGAAACAAGTGTTGCGACGGTCCAGATAGGCTTGGAGATAAATATGGAAACTGAATCCGAGTCGGCTAAGACCCTAGTATATTAGGAGTTAGTTAGATATAGAAGATAATATCGAGTTTGTGTCGATCACGGGGCAAGAGTCCTAGTTGGAGTCAAATTTAAAGGGTCTGTATAAATACTTTGCCCTTGAGGGCGTGTAAGAGATCGACACATATTAATTCAATATATCTACTTTTTACCTGTTCTTTACTTTTCGTCACATTAGGAGTAGTTTTTGTCGAATTTAGATTTTGATCGACTTGTTGCATATCGCCTTTCGATCGGCTTCGGGTTACAACCCGGGAGTTTTTACAAGTAAGTACTGTCTCGATTAAGTGCGATCTACGAGCTGGCATCGGCTTTCAGTTGAAACATTATCTTGGTTCATATTGCTACACATCGCCGTTTCAACCATGGGTTAGGTTTCACCCTTCTTTCTACTGATCAACATATTCGTTGGCAGTATATTGTTTACCCTTGTTCTTTCAGCTTATAGCTTGATATTCATCGATAGTCTGTTTACCCTTCCTTCTATCAGCTGGCCGATATTATCGGCTAGTTGCTAGTCTATTTACCCTCTTTTTGATCCTTTGTTGATTTCATCGGCTTAGTGGTAGACTGTTTACCCTTTGAAACTGCTGGATTAGATCAGATCTAAGCCGATAGTTTCGTTACCTGGTACCTTGCTTGAATCTGTTTCCAAGTGTTGCAGATTCTTCATATTATAAATCCAACCAGCTACCTGAAAGATAATTGCGTCTACTCTTGCCGATTGTAGATCAAATTGGTTGGCACGCGTTTGAACCCTGCTTTCGGTGCTGTCGGGGATCCAACACCCTATGCCCACGTGTGTCTGCGTGAAGACCCTTTTTTGCGTCAACACACTTTTTGGTATGCCTGGTGGGACACGATGGCTGATTAGTATGATCGGGCTAATGTCAATGAAGAAAACATCATCCACGTAATCGACGCTAATCTCACAGAGGAACAACGTCAGGACATGGCGGCGAAGATGGAGAAGGTGAGGCATGCCTACCTCGGCGCATTTTAGAAAATCAAACATGGGAACACCGTGTAGAAGGGAGAACTCCCTAAAGTAGTGGATCTAGCCAAGTCGCGTTACGAGATCACACCCCCCCCCCCAAGAAGTTTTAGAATTGGTGCACTCATCGGTACATCATGCTATGGCGAACCAGTCATTGGCTTTCATCGCCAGCCTCAGTCTGGTGATCACCAACATTGTCAAGGAGATAGCGCAAGAAATGATGGCCAATTGAAAGCTATTTGCTCCTAGACCTGCTATACCAACGTACCTGCAATTCACTATCGGCCAACAACTGCAGATCCATGCAACTATGGGCGCTAGGGCAGCTACATCAGCTATAGTGTCTTCACAACCAATGAGGTATGCATCTATGCCGACCTATACGCAAGCCTCATGTGCCCCCGAAACTAGACCATCAGGAGCACCGCCGAGTCCTCAGACCTAGACTCTGGCGACATCCTTCCCACAGGCACATCAGATTCCTCAACCAACGCCTGTGAGGCAAGCGTACCAACAGCTGACCATGCCTAGTCCGACGCACTTCACCCCGGTGAATCAGCATCAACATCTGACCATGTCTAGTCCGCACCGTTCGCTCCAATGAATCAACAAGCAGAGTATCAAGCTCTCCTTAACCGATACCTGTTCCTGAGCTGATTCTAGTCCAAACTCAAGCTCCTTAGTACTCATACACGCTAGCCAGACTCATAGCCCGGAGCCTTGGACAAGGATCACAGCCACTGGCATTGAGACATACTGGGGATATCACCTGACAAAAACTCAGCTAGGACCTGCCTACCCAACTATCTTTACCCTATATCGGGATTGAACGATCCCTTCGCTGGACATCTCCGCTCAACGCTACGAGGGGCAACTGGCAGGCAACGAGAGATCGTCCCCTCTATTGGCTAACCTAGCCAATCAGATCACTAATGTCCTGTGGGATCAATTCGGGATCCAACCTAAAGGTTAGATTATGGGGTATAGGAAGCCATACCCGGATTAGGTAGACCAGTATGCTTTCCCCGTTGGTTTTAAAGTCTCGAATTTTACTAAGTTTTCGGAGGATGAATAGACTTCAACCATGGAGATATTGGCCGATTATTGGCTCAATGTGGGGAAGAAGGCCGATACAATCACCATCGTGTCAAGTTGTTCCCATTGTCCTTGTCAGGGCCGGCGTTTACGTGGTTTACATCTTTGCCCGCCAACTCCAATAATACCTGGGCCGACTTGAAAAGCTGATTTCATGAATAATTTTTCAACAGAAGTGCAGAGCTGAGAATTTCTGACCTCAGCCCTGTCCGTCAAAAGTATAGGGAGTCGGTTAACGACTACATCAAGCGGTTCAGAGATGTGCGCGATCGGTGCTATTGTGTGGTGATACCAAATGCCCAACTGGCCGATCTTGCGTATCAAGGCCTACTGCCCTAGATTATGGAGAAATTCAGTGGACAAGAATTCTTTGATCTAAGCAGTCTGGCGCAACATGTATCGACTCATGAAAGCCGATTCACTGAGAATAAAGAGTTCAAAAGTAAATTCAAGAAAACTGAAGGCAAAGTCAGCTGCATCAACTATGCGTCAGACGATGAAGAATCATCAGATAAAGGACCTGCAGAAGTAAACGTAGCTGAATGGGTCACGGGAAACAAGAAACAACTAGTATGTACTTGGCTCAAACCTTCCAAAAAAACATACTGAAAGTCAAGTACTTGTTTGACATGACTAAGTGTGACAAGATATTAGATATGCTGCTACAACAAAACCACATCCGATTACTCAAGGGTCACGTGCTGCCTTCTCCAAAAGAGATTAAAAAGAAAATATATTGTAAATGGCACAATCATACTATCATAATACCAATGATTGCAATATCTTTAGGCAGCAAATCCAGTCAGCTATCGAAGATGGAAGGCAAAAATTTAAAGATACGAACACAATGCAAGGGAAGGAAAAGGTTCAGTACTGGGCCGATTAGGTGGAAAAACAAGATAAGCACATCTCGTCAAAGGTGACGTTCTCCAAAAGCGTCACCCAGATGGTTAATCAAAATATCCAGTTTACTATCGGCTTAGTGAATATCTCCACAAATGCTTCAGGCATATCCAAAATAGTAAAACCCAAAGGAGATCCAAAGGTCGGTACATGGTATCGGCTAGAAAAAGATGAGCAGACATCAAGACCGATATTGAAGCAGAAGGTAACGTTTGACCAACTTTTTAACAAATACCAGAAACAAGTGTTGCGATCGGCTCAACGTGAAATACCGTCCCAGAGAGAACACGTACGGGACAGGTTGAGGAGGAATCCGGACATGGAGCATTGGGAGTGTCCCTTCTTTCAATTCTTCCAGGAAACAAGGATGACAATGCCATTAGTGTGGGATTGTCTGATGCAACACTTCCCGCATCACCATTACTCTAGGAGCCCAAGTCCTAAGAAGCAGAGGATATTGGCTAAAGATAGGATTGAAGAGAATAGGCTAGAGCCTCGGGGGGCAAGACCAGAGGAGAGACTAGAAGGCAAGGTGAGAGAGCTAATAGAATCTAAACTTCAATGGGTTCCTAATGGACTAACAAAGACTCAGCGGAGGCGTCTGCAAAGACTGAGGACCCATGAGCAAAGGGACGCTGAGGCCGAACGCGAAAGGGACAGAGCCTTTGACTAGCTGAAGCCGATGGTGACAAGGAAGGACTGGCACAAAAAGACCATATCCGTTGAAGAGCCATCCTCCAAAGCCGACATCAACATGGTGTTCATACTTCCTGATGAATACCGAATATCGAAGGTATGTATGTCGGACCATCAAGGATCTATAGGGGCACAATTGTGCCTTAGTTCACAAGAGGCCATATTCAAGAAGCCTGGGGAGCATCGGCATAGCAAGCCGTTGTTCCTAGACGGTGAGCGATGCCCAGGATGTTAGTGGATGAAGGAGCCACTGTAAATTTGATGCCCTATTCGACGTGCCGTAAGTTAGGCAAAACCACAAAAGACTTGGCCAAAACCAATATGGTGCTCAACAACTTCAACGGCAACCCAACAAAAGCCAAAGGAGTGCTGAGTGCAGAACTTACGAAAGGAAGCAAAACTTTGCCGACTGCGTTCTTTGTAATCGATGGTAAGGGCAGCTACACGGTACTACTTGGGCGAGACTAGATCCATGCCAACAGTTGCGTTCCCTCAACTATGCATCAAGTCTTACTCCCATAGGATAGCGATCGGGTCGAAACAATGCACGCAAACACAACTGCTCACATCACGATGGCCAATACCGATGTTATCTGGCCACTTGGTGACATTGAGTGTTTGTCCGAAGAGGTGCTGGAAAACTGCGACTTCATCAACGTCAGTCGATCAGGCTTCAAGCCGATTGTAACTGAGAACGAGTCAGCTGAAGCCACGACATCTCTATGGGATCTGAAGCCATAGAGGACTTTTAGGAAATGTTAGCCCAAGGGTTTATGTCTGCTGATGCTTTCGAAGAAATCGATATAGTGGATGGTGAAAAGGAAAGGTCAACTTTTGTAAGTGCTCAGTTATCTGCTGAGCTTAAAGTTGAATTAATAAATTGCTTAAAGAGTATCGGGGTAGTTTTGCCTGGGAATACATTGAGATGCCGGGTCTAAGACGATCGATAGTTGAACATCGGCTACCAGTAAAATCAGGGTTCAAATGTAGGATCGAGATGTCGCCTAGAGGGGTGAAAAGGCGTTAACAAATTTTAACAAATTAATTTACGGAGGCTGACGAGGTACCGGACAGTCCGGTGGTTAGGCCCAAATACTCCGATTGATACCGGAGTATCCGATGCTGATATCGAACAATCCGATCAAGAAATTAGTGTTAGCTTAAATCTCCCTCACAAACTTAGATCTAGGAAATTAGCCTGCACCAAAGAGTTAGAGCAAGCAAGTATAGGCTACAGGAGCTGATATGAACAAAGTTCACAACCAAGTAGTAAATCTCAAGCAAATCAAGTAAAGGCACAAAGAGGGAGAAAACCGAAGATGAAGAGGAGACGCTTGACGATGTTTTTCCGAAGTTCAGATCCTTGAGGGAATCCTACGTCTCCATTAGGCCAGCTTGGTCACACTTAAGTCCGGGTCTCTTTCAACCCTTTTCCTCCCATGGTTGCATAAAGCACTCCTTGGCTTCACTCCTTGTTTCTTTCCTTGCGGAGGTGGAACCGGCCTTCACAAACTTCCCACGGCCACCACACCAAGCACCGGTGGCTCGAGGGCAACTCCTAGCCATATAGGAGTCCTCAACCTCCAAGAGTAACAAATCGCGCGGAGTATGAACTTGAAGATGGAGTTAAGTGCTTGAAGATCAAATCTTGCAACCTAGAGCACTTGAATCTTGCCTCTCAACCCTTCCAAGTGGTGAATCAAGAGAATCTAGAGAGGGGAGAGGTTTGGAATCTTAAGAACAAGATAGGGATGTGTTTGAATCTGAGTGGAATGGCTAACCCTAGCTAGGGGGTAGGGCTTAAATAGGAGAGCCTAAAAACTAGCCGTCTGGGGCTAAAACTGCATTTACATTGGATAGTCCAGTCCAGGGACCAGATAGTCCGGTGCAGAAGCCCAGACTTTGAAATTTCGGACACTTCGATTCACAAGGTATCAGACACTCCGGTTAAAAATGGCAATTCAGTCAGTGAGATCAAAACTCGGATTTTCTAGACATTTTGGTCCACAGGGTATCGGACATTCCAGTGGATGTACCGGATACTCTGGTTAAAAGTGGCAGTCCAGCCAGTGAGATCAAAACTCTGATTTTCCAGATATTCCGGTTTCAAAGGTACCGGATATTCCGGTGGTAACTACCGGATACTCCTGTTGCCAATGAGTGAAAAAACATCCCTGTGAGAAAATAGAGTGTAACGTGTCTCTCTCTCTATTGCAAGATTTCAATCCAAAGCGATAGACACCTCTAATAGTCATAATCCGTCGCATCCCTCTTAATAGTACGGATGTCCTTAGACTCAATAAAATGGGAAAAGATACATTATTAGGAATGTTGCCGATGGATGTCGATTTAGTTTCTTGAGGGGTCCACAATCTTCTCGAAAATCTCTATTTGGACTAAGTATCTGTTCATTACTCATTGCAGCGCATTGGTCCTTAATTGCTTGTCATTAATCATCAAAACAATCTGGGGCCTAGATGCACTTTCATCAAGCCTTTTAAGCAAGCTCCGAGAAGGTTTAATACTGAAATCTACGACGCGGTTAAGTTAGAAATTGAAATACTCCTTGAAGCTCGCTTCATCAGGCCTTGTCGATAGGCTGAGTAGATATCCAAAATAGTCCTAGTCAAGAAGAAGAACAGGAAGATTAGAGTTTGTGCTGACTTTAGGGATTTGAACAAGGCGACGCTAAAGGATGACATCCATAAGACGGTGTTTAGGTGCCTCGGTGCCATCGGCTTATTCAAGTGGGTCGTTATGACTTTTGGATTGAAGAGTGCTGGAGCAACCTATCAGCGTGCTATGAATCTAATATACCACGAATTGATCGCATACTAGTGGAAATATACATTGACGACATAGTCATCAAATCCAACGAATAGTATGAGCATATAGTCGATCTGTGAAGGGTGTTCGAGAGAATACGAGCATTTGGGTTAAAGATGAATCCACTTAAGTGCACTTTCAGTGTATCAACTGGACAATTTCTAGGGTTCATGGTGCAAGAAAGGGGAATTGAAGTCAGCCAGCAAAGGGTGGAAGCCATAATGAAGTGTGAAGCCCCCAAGTGCAAGAAAGATCTGTAGAAGTTGATCGACATAATAAATTATCTCCGAAGATTCATCTCCAACTTGTTAGGACACCTTGGAGCGTTCATGCCCTTACTTGGTTGAAAGCTGATCAAAAGTTTGTCTAGGAAAAGGAGCATCAGGAGGCTTTCGATGATATCAAGAAATATTTGTCTAGTCCTCCAGTGCTAACAGCACCGCAAAAAGGAGTCCCATTCAGACTTTACATATCGGCTGAAGATAACTCGATTGGTGCGGTCTTGGCAAAGAGGTTGAAGGCAAGGAGAAGGTAATATTTTATCTAAGCCAACGACTTATTGATGCTAAGACGAGGTATTCTTCAGTAGAGAAACTATGTTTATGTTTATACTTTGCCTACACCAAATTGAAGCATTACGTCTTGGCTACTGAGTGCAAAGTGATTTGTAAAGTCGACGTAATAAAATACATGCTGTCCGCGCCCATATTGGAAGGACGGTTAGGTAAATGGGCATATGCACTTGTTGAGTATGACCTAAAGTACGAATCAGCTAGAGCAATTAAAGGACAAGTATTGGCCGATTTTATTACTAACCATTGTCTTGCCGCCACTGAAGGGCTGGTGTGGGCCCCAGTTACCGGGAACCTCGGTGCGTCTGTGCTAGCCCAGGATCTTGTCTTGCTAGCACAGCACCTTTTATAAAATGCTGGAATCATCACATACCTGCGATAAAAATTATTAATATCAAAGAGTTCAATTATAGTATGGCTCGTTTTTGCAGGCCGAAAAGGTCAAATCTATAAAACAAAAATGAACTCTTACCAGAGTTCTGCATAGCGGAAACAGTAGGAACAGTAGGGTCTCAAGGCTGTGCCCAACCTAATCAGGCAAGAGACTGGAGTCCCACCTAACCCTCGGCCTATACGTCATTCTTGAGGCTCTTCCTCTTCTTGTCGATGTCGTCCAGGCCACACTCCACCTCAACGCCACCTAAAAAGGTGAGTGGGTGCGAGTGTGAGCGCTCATTCAACCGCGCTCGCGAACCAAAATCTTGCTAAATGCAAGTCAGATATGCAAAGCCAATTTTGGTGGGGATTGGATATCTTTTATTTGCTATAAATCATGCCATAAAACTTTAGAGTTAAAAGCCCTATTATATATGGCATTTTCAAAATCAAAGACGTATCGGGCCATATATGTATGCCAAACATTTCATATTTTATCAAAATGGCGACCACATATTCTTAATTAAGGATCACGTGTTACACGTGGCGGACACATACCATCGCCATGGTCATGGTCTCCACAATCGGCAGACTAGCTTCCATCGTCATGGCAAGCTATCCCCGACAATATGGCGAACCCATGCCCATACAACAACTGGCGCACGTCTACCATCTTCTGGTGAACCCGTGCCCATACAACAACTGGCGCACGTCTCCCAGGCAATGGCGGTAGACTCACCCTCTTCGCCAAGAGGCGTGATCCCCTTGAGCTCAACTATGGCCTGGATCCTCAGATCCAATCAATAAATTCTCGAGTGATTGCGACTTGGTTCACACTCAGGTTTTGCAGATACCTGAGTGTATGGATTGTTTCTTTGGCTTGTCGAGTGCAAGGAGTACTCCAGAACGGGCCTCAACACATTCCCATAACCATGTACTCGAGATATTCACTAAGATTAGACTATCCAACATGAAGCCATTAAGACGTTTTAATGTTGTAATCTTAATCAGAGGAATGTAGCTCTGTCGTGGTACACGTCATGCAGATGATGGGACCGTACCTTAGAGGTACCTGCTCCGCGTACGGTGTTCGTCGGGATCAATTAGTACCGTTGATAGCAGGCTATACCGCTGCACTTGCACCATTGATAGCGGCTATGCCGTTACTTGGATTGACCCGTCATCCTAAGACCGTACCGTTGACAGCTAAGAAAGAGATTCATGGACTCTAGACTTAAGAAGGTCTAAGCCATGGTCAAAGGCTTATTAGCCATAAAGTTTAATTTGCTAAACCTTAGGTTATCAAAGGATAGGATATGAAAAGTCAAGGAGAGATTCGTGCTTACTAGCACAGCTTATAAAAAGGAATAGCTAGACTGGCTCTATTAGCACTTTTGAAATTATCATAGGATATTTGGAAATCCATTTAACATGTAGACTATCATAGGAAATCAACATAATTTAAATAAAAGCTGGGCAAAAGGATGATCAAGAGATTTTGGCTCGCCTGGACCGAGTGTGTCGATTGTCTTGTCGTCAATCCTCAGGCTATTCTTCTGTGTCTTTCGAATCATGTGGTCGTTGTGGATAGAGGTGCCTTGATTTGGGCCGGTGACGTGTGAGCAGAGCAGGGCACGGCGGGGCTTCACATCGCAGGCGCTTCCCGGTGGTCGGCTCGCACGGGCCATTCTTGATGTAGATTGGCGACGACCTAAAGATTCTCTAGCCGAGAGGAATCGATGCATGTCTCTCCATGGTGGCCGGAGGAGTAAAGCGGGTGATTTGGCCAGCGGGGAGAAGTTTCCGTCGATCTCGATGTCCACGGCGTCTCAGGCCGATTCCTTCGGGGACTATGGAGAGGAGGTGATGAGGGAGGTGCGGCCGTGATTTCAAGCCATGAGGCTTAGCGGTGAAGGCGAATTGCATCGCCGAGGCAAGGCGGTGGAAACCGAGCAAGGGAAAAATAGGAAAATGGAGTTCGGCTGGCCTTTTATAGGTTTCTAGGCTACGTAGATTGTCAACGGAGGGATAGGGGCAAGGCCAGCGCAACGTGCGCGTGGCGCAAGGTATGGCGAGCAGGTGTCCTAGCAAGGATTGCACGGCAATGACTCAGCGCGGCCGGGTCGGGACTGGCGGTGCGGCCGGCGCTGTCGGGCTCGGCGAGCTAGCTCAATGGTAGCAGCAAGCAAGCAAGGCAAAGCGCGGCAGGCGAGCATGGAGCCGGGCGTGGGGCATGCCAGCACGAGCTCGGGCTTGAACCAAGGCAGCAAGGGAGGGAAGCAGGGGAGGAAAGGGGGAAGAAAGAAAGGGGAGCCGGTTGGGCCTTTCCTGGGCCAGCTTGGATCAGCTCGGGCTGAAGGAAAAAGGGAGGGAAGGGAAGGCCGGCCCAACTCTGGCCATGGGCTGAGAGTGGAATTAATTTGGGAAAGAAAGAAGGATTAAGCCCAAGGGCACTATGGTGATTTCTTTTTACTTAAAGTTGAATCAATTTTAAGAAAATCAATGCACATAATTGTGTATAATTTATTTTATATGAGAAACCTATGATTTTAGTCATAGACTTGTTTTTTTGTGTGTATATATATATTTTTCATATATAATTTATACCTGTGTATTAAAGTTAAAGCTGAGCTTTTAGAAATGTTTATAAGAATATATATTCTTTATACTGGACTGTTTATATAAAATTTTTTGAATTATTCGAATTTTATTTCCAGTAATATATTAACTGGTAATTTATTAATATTTTTATCATGAATAAAAATAAGGTGTTACAGCTGGTCAGTATTGCACCCTGGACCTTGTTCTTTGATGGGTCAATTTGTAGTCAAGGAAGTGGTATTGGCTTATTGCTGATATCCCAAAAGAGTGTAGGTTTGAGTTTGAATCAAGAGTAGAATTGCCATGTTCAAATAACCAGGTAGAGTATTAGGCTTTACTAAAAGGATTGCAATTGCTAGAAAGTGTTGAAGCCGATGCCGTGGAAGTTTTGGCGATTCACTCTTAGTCATGCAACAAGTATCTAGAAACTACGAGTGTAAAGATGAAGTTTTAAACAGATACTTGGATGATAGCCTATATATCATCGGCTTATTCAGAACGTTTGACATCGCTCATGTTCTCCGAGAACAAAACTGCGAGGCCAACGTGTTAGCACAAAGTGCGTCTGGCTACAAGCCGATTGAGGCAAGGGATATACTAGAGATTACGACTGTGGAGGATGATTGGAGGCAAGAGATCATCAGGCATTTGCAGAACCCTTCTGGATGTAAAGATAAGAAACTAAAACGAAGGGCTTTGAAATACGTATTACTCGATGGGGGTATTGTATAATAGGACCTTGGAAAGATTACTACTTAAGTGCCTTAGTACATAAGAGGCCAAAGTCGTCATGAGAGAGGTTCACGAAGGGATTTGTGGAAGATGAAGTGGCTAATCAAGATAACAGGATACTTCTAGCCAACGATGTTGGAGGATTGCTTCTGGTACTACAAAGGGTGCCAGGATTGTCAACAATTTGGTAATGTCCAGATAGCTCTAGCATCGGCTATGAATCCTATCATTAAACCATGGTCGTTTAGAGGATGGAGAATCGATATAATCGGCCAAATCTATCCCTCATCATCCAAAGGGCACAAGTACATTTTAGTAGCCATGGATTACTTCACCAAGTGGGTGGATGCTATTCCCTTAAAACAAGTCACAGCCGTTGAAGCTATCGGCTTTGTTAAGAAACAAATTATATACATGATTGAGATTCCTCAGACAATTACGACAGATCAAGGGACTGTGTTCATGTCGGAGAACTTTTAGGACTTCGCAAGGGAGTTGGGAATTAAGGTGTTAAACTCATCACCTTACTATGCTTAAGCTGACGGGCAGGCTGAATCGTTTAATAAAGGATTGATTAAGCTGATAAAGAGGAAGATAGACGAGAAGCCGAAGACATGGCACACGACACTTTTGGACTCGCTATCGGCCTATCGGATTGCATGTCATGGAGTGACCAAGGCTTATCCTTACCAGTTAGTATATGTCCAAGAAGCAGTACTATCGTTGGAAGTTAATATCGGCTCGTTATGTGTGAGAAAGCAAAACGAGTTGCAAGTCGATGTCTATAAAAATTTACACTTGGACAACTTAGAAGATTTATCTAAACATCGGCTAATCGAGAAGAATAAGGCACGAGTCTCCAGGTATTACAACAAGGGTGTTGTCGCTAAAACCTTCACAGATGGAGAACTTGTGTGGAAGATGATACTGCCTATCAGCTAGAAGGATAACCGCTATGGAAAATGGTCTTCTACATGGAAGGGGCCATACCGTATAAGCTGATCGGTGCCTGGTAACTCGTATGTCTTTGAAACGTTAGAAGGAGAAGTGTTTCTGTGGGGCCTGTCCTTTGCCCACCACTTGATCTGCACTAGTCCCTGGATCAGTACACTAGTGCACACCATTCACATAGCCGGATCATTTCATACATGTGGAAGATTTATATTACATAAAATACCTGTATTAAGCCTGAAGGCTATTAAGTGTTTATATCACGGCGCATTGGCCCAAATAGTTAGAACATCTAAAATATCAGAGTAGAACCAAAAGATCCAAAAGGTCTAGTGCCGGCTATGCCTATGCACTCGACTGGAGAGACGCCCTATGCCTCGTCCTGATCGTCAGCAAAGTCTTGTTCGTCGTCCTCGTGGCAGGCATACTAATTTGGCACATACTCTCCATCCAAAAGAGTATATGATGCGAGGTCAGTGTCATCCAAACACTGGCGAGTTATCACCCAACCTAATGAATTTAGTGATAGAGGTTTGCAAAGAAAGGTTGGGGATATTTGTTTGCAGAAAGCCAGTTTTTAATAACCCAAATCCTATGACTTAGCAGTTTTAACCAAAGTTCTACTTTCCATGTGTCATATCATAGTTCAAGTTCCATACCATAATCCAAATCACATCCCATGGCAGTTTCCATGCACTCTACCATACGAATCCAATCCCTGACAGTTTCCATGCACTCTGCCAAATGTACTCTGTCAGCTGGACTGCATCCGAACCCAAGGCCGTTGGGCTACAGTATCTTCGCAGGCGCAACGCTGAGCAGTGGGTCGAAGGACTTTTGGGCCATCTGCCCCCCAAAAAGCTAGCTCAATGAGGGGTACTCCCTCACCCTTATAAACCATACTCAAGCCCTCGCCACAACCAATGTGGGACTATTCCCAACAATCTCCCCCTCACACATTGGGCTGAGACTTGTCTGGGAACCACCTGGGCAACCTAGACTCTGATACCACTTATCAGCCGGACAGCGTCCGAAAGCCGGACCGTTGGGCTGTAGTACCTTCGCAGGCCCAACGTTGTGCAGCGGGTCGAAGGTCTTTTGGGCCATCTCCCCAAAAAAGCTAGCTCAAAAAGGGGTACTCCCTCACCTTTATAAACCATACTCAAGTCCTCCCCACAACCAATGTGTGACTTGAATTGATTTTGTTGAGGAGTTTGTTTTGGAGACTAATTTGAGCCGGTTCGGCCATTTGTGCTAGAACAGAGTGTTTCGCGCTTTTGATGGTCTTCCCGAGCTCAGATGAAAAAATGTTATATATGGATTTTCTAGAGAATTTCGAGACATATCTTTTTCCTATTATGACTTTTTTATTTGAGCAAGGGAAGTATTTTTAAATTTTCATGTCTGTTCTATTATGCTGAGGGAAGAACTGGTTTGAAAGGTTTCGGTTTCGGTTTCAGTTCGAGTGGGAACGTGGGCATGTAGTCATATATGTTTGAATTCATGATAAAATCAGAATAACATGCAGGAATCAAAGGTAAGAAAATATTTTTGCTTGTGAGAAATGGTTTGGTCCTTGTGAGCGCAGGTTTGGAGACAACCGTGGTTGGCGACGGTACCGGGACTAGATCGGGTGGATCGAGGTCCAGAACGGTGATGATGTCGCGGGATGGATGGGCTCAGTCTTGGGGGCTCATGAGGACGCCATGGAGAAGGACTTGAGGTGGCTCAAAGGTTCCAGTTCAGGTTGGAGGCCCAAAGGCATGGAAACGGAGCGGTCAAGTCCGGCAGATGAAGGCCCATTGCATCGGGTTGATCAGGTTTTATGTAAAACCCATGTATGACATATTTGGCCCATGTTGGGCTATGTGTGAGTGGTTTAGGCACATGTAAGTGGCTGGTTGAGTGGGTGAATCCTAGCCCTTAATTTAGTTGCTTAGGGTTGAGACAAGAAATCAATGGTTGTGGTTCACCCGGTGGCCCTATATAAGGAGGGGTGGAGGGGGTGCCTCCACCAAGTCTTGGGCTGAGGTTTTGTGGTTTGTATTCTGCTCTTTCGTGAGCTTTGCCCACCTAGGTGTGGCTGTGAAAAAACCCTCTCAAGCAATAGAAACTAGTTCCTCAAATCATAGCTTTGTTCTTGCGTTGTTCATGTGTGTGATCTAGTTTCTTTGGTGATTTTGGTTACAACAAGTTTATTTGCCTCACCTTCTTCTAAATGTTGTTGATCCATGATGTTTTGAGGTTGCTTATATTATTTGACACCCTTGGCAACTTGTGAGAAACAAGAGATCACGTTCTTTCCACATTTGTTCAAGTTGGCAAATTTGTTCTTCCTGCGCAGCTGTCAGTGTAAGATTTTTAGAAAAATCTTTCGAGATGCTTTTTGTGTGATTCTTGCTGGATAAGGTCCATGAATTCCATATCTACCTGTCAAAAATTTTTGAGTCATTTGGATTCTTCGTTTGGGAGCCATGAGGTGAATACCGAGCCCAAACTTTTTGTGCGCGAGTTCTAGACAGTTCTTGGTTCACGATTTTTCCTGAATTTTCTGTGAGTAGTTTTAATGTAAAACTTGGCTAGAGACTGCACAACTCATCAAGGCAGAGGGAGAAAAATTCCCATAAGTTTTAGAGCCCAATAAAGCCAGCAACCACTCCTGTGATCAAAATTGATTTCTGCTGGAATATTCTTGAGTGCTTTTCCTAAAGCACCTTTTTAGTTGGAGTGTTTTGTCTTTGAGTGCAACTACTTTGGACTAAGATTACTTTTGTTTGAGCACTTAACAACCAGAAATATGGCTCTTCTTGTGGGATGTCATCCTTGAGGCGCATTGGGTGAAGAGCATCATTTATCTCCTTGCGAGAAAATTTATTTGGCTCCTACTCACCCCTCTCTAGTCGCCAGGTTCGGTATTTCATTCTCCTTACCCCCACCATCATATTCCAGGTGCGGCACACCTGTTATGGATCACACTACCCCACGAGAGCCCGAGTCCAAAGTTGGGTTGCCAACCCACCCTAAGGGTCACAACTCAAGTAGGTGCAATCCAGATCACCCGTAGGTGATGGTGTCCTCCGCCTTTACCTCAAGTATAGTGGCATTCGGGGTACGTCCACTCTCAGAGCCTCGGATCGTATTACCCCCGAACCCTACTCATACTTGCACTACCGCGCGATGGCCATGCGTTGTGGTGGTAGGAACTATCCCCGCAGGCAGATAGTCAGTGACTTTCCACTGTGCATCCCCGATGCACCCGTCTAGGAGAACCCGTCTCTACCCCAACCTGTCCACTTAGCGGCACTCGAGGTACGTCCACTCTCAGAGCCTCAGATTGTACTACCCCCGAGCCGTGCTCATACTTCCTTCACCGCTATCGTTCTTCCATGTGCCTTGCACACGTTGTGACGAAACCCCTGGGTAGCGCTAGGCAATACGCGTGTTCCATCCGCGCTTCTCTCAGCACGATGTTCAAACGGATAGCCCTCATCAAACCAAGTAGCCAAGCTACTTTCACACCCTTATCCATATGCCGGACCACATCCGCATTCCAATCACACACACACTGGTATGCCATGCCCAATTTTCAGTTATCCATGTTTATTATGTAATCATGTTCAGTGAATGTCGGTTCACCGTTCCGAGACAACTAAGCCTAAAATTAATAATTGGACCTGAGCAATGTCTAAGCAAGATTTTAACCAAGACTTAAGAGTCTAAATTATTTTATTTAACCTAACCAAGCTATCAAGTGTGATCATCAAGGCGATCATTAATTAAGTCAAATGATGGATGAATTCATCAAGGCAAATCATCAGGGTAAAATAATAACAAATAATAACATGGCATGATATCTTATGATTAAGCAAGCAGGCATAATTACTTAAAGAGCATACAGTTTGATACTGTAAATAAAATACATTAAGAAACTGGGATTCAATATGATCTATGAATGTTAACTCGCACTAAAGAAAGTATAGACTCTCCCTAGTAAAAGTAAACATCCTATAGGAAAGATGTTAACTCGCCTTGGTCTTGTGAGTAGTGGGGGTCCTCTTGCTGTCCTTCGAAGTGTCCCGCGGGCTCTTTAGTGTCTATTAACGGAATGTATTCGAGGGGAAATAAATAAAGCAGCAATATGCAATAAGAAAGCATGATGCAAGAGATGCACTCGCTTAATCTAGCGATCGACGACTGACGATAAGTCTTAACCTAGATATCGAGGAAGTTCCATGATCCTGCTATTATATAGTAACTTACAAAAGATAACGGTAGTGTGAGCGTCATGAAGATGATATGCGATGATGCATAATGCTAACCTTAAATTTTGCAAATAGATGTATAAAGCAAAAATAAATTTGGTTTGAAGTATTTCCGTCATTTATTTAAAATATGAACTAGTTATATAATTAGGGTGTGAGTGAGTGAGTGTGCTCAGTTTAAATACAAGTGTGTAGTTATAATTTACTTGTGCCACCAGTCAGTACCTAATTTGGGGAATTTAAATTATGCTAATCCCATAGTTAATTACTAAGGACCTAGTGATATAAGGGACCAATTAGCCATTATTTAATAATAAATTTTGATCAGTGCTAACTAATATATTTAAAAGGGGTCCAGATAGGTTTCCTAGTTATATTAAACACTCTTTATAATGGCGTGGTGGCTACTGTGTTTAACATTTTTCCTAAGTCCAAATCAATGTCTGATATTTACCATAAATTACCTAGAACTATTGGGGGTCCTAAAGTAAATTTATAAACTCAACAATGTTATCAGGGTTTCTTCCTTTTAAGAAATTGCTATAATCTGTTCATGGCTACTATTCAGGGATGAAATAATAATAAACCATGATAGACTATATTTTTAAATCAACCAGTAAATAATCTAGGATAATACGCCTCGTAAGGTTGTACATGTATAAGCGTCTTTTTGCTCTTTTATTCATAGTACAACTAAAATAATTAGGGGTTTCTCCTAAATGTGCCTCGGGATGTGTGCTAATAAATATAATGCTTGATCATAGGTATAAAATAGCCTTTACTTAATTTCCCAAAACTTAAAATTATTATTTAGATACAATAAATTATAAATTTTCTTGTGGTTCATTCAAATTTCCTTGCTTAAAGAAGAGTTCTCGTATTATTATATTTTCCTACTATACTATTCGGTTTAGTATTTTTCTTAGGTTATATATCTTCTGAAGTATTTATAGAAAAAGTTCTATAAATTTTAAACATCATTTACTATGTTAAATAAATCCTATTACTGTAGTGTGGAAATTCGGGTTAATTTGCAAAATAGGGGACTTGGGCTGGCTTGGGCCGGTCTCGGGCTGCACCATGGCCAGCCATGGAGATGGCCCAACAAGGCCCACATAGCAGCCCATGCGAGAGACACAGCCGGAGGCGGCTTTCATGAATACGTGATGCCAAGTGAAAGCGTAAATTTGCAATTTACGCCACCACTTATATGACAGGTGGGGCCAAGGCCCACATGCCAGCCACTCGGCGGCTGCGCCAACGGGAGGTCGTCTTCCTCCCTCGTCCGATCGGGGGACAGAGGGGGCCCGGCGCTGGGTTTAGGCGAGATGGTCGGGCCAGCGAGTCGGTGGCCACGGGTGAGTCCAACACATGTCAAGTAGGGGCTCTCGCACGCCTGTGGGCACCAACGGCGAGGCCAGCTGTGGCTCGACGCGGCGGCACCATGAGCGGCGGCGACCGTGCGCTACGGTGAACACGGCGATGGTGATACAGGGCGCCTTGGCTCGAACTAAGGCACGCGCAAGCAATAGAGGGATTAGTGGATGCTTACCAAACCAAGTGTTGCACCAAGGTAGGGTTGGTTCGGGCCAGCGACGGGAAGGTGGCGGCGACTGAAGATCGGGGCGTCGTCGCGGGTGAACTCAAGCGAGGCCCTGGCGAAATCAGAGGTAGGGACGGGTTTGCACGAGTCTGGGGATGCTTCGGGTGCAGGGAATCGGAGGGAGGCCAACCAGATTGCAAGAAATAAAAGGGAATAAATTTGGGAACTTTTGGCCGGCGACGAGGAAATGTCATCGCCGGCAAGCTCGGGTGGGTTCTAGGTCAATCCCTTCAGAGATGGTGAGGGTGCGGAGGTTAGTGAGGAGTGGTAGCAAGCTCACAAGGCAGAGAGCGTCGGGGAGGTGTAATTTAAGCACTGGGGCAGGTGGGGGAAGCAGGGCAGAGGAGGAGTGGAGGTGTGCGGGTGGTTAAAAGACCGACGATGAGGAGCAGCACTGACCTCTCGACAAAAGAGTGAGCCAGAGGCGATGCGTTGATCGGTCGGGCCAAGCATGCGCTGCCAAGGGCATGGATCATGAGGGCAGCAATGTCAACGACGGCGTGAATTGCACACTATGCTGGCGTATAGCACGTGGCGTGCGCGGCCTGCCACAGTCAGCGACGACGTCCGAGAGGGTGAGGATGCGGGTGCAGCGACTAAGTATGTGGACGCATAGGCTAATGGGCCAAGTCGGCGATGCAGGCGGCGCGGCGGTGTGTGCAGGCGACGAAGTTAGGCGGCAGTGGCACGGGTGGGGAGCCACGAGGCAGCTCGGCAGGGTTCGTGTGCCAACGCGACGCGAAGGGAGGGGCATGGTTCGGTCCGCTGGGCAAAGGAGGGAGGGAGGAGGCGCTCGCGAGGGAGAGAGAGAGTAGAGAGAGCGTGCGAGAGAGAGGAGTGAGCGCCGGTGAGAGAGAGAGTGAGTGAATATTAGAGAAGAGGAGGCTGACCTGTGGGCCCACAGGTCAGATGCACTGTTGGACAGAGTCCAGCAGGTCAAAGGACAAAAGGTAAAAGCCTATGGTCAAATTGGGTTCAACTTTAGGAGAAATTCATAAATAGGGTTTGAATTTGACTGAAAAAAGGTAAAAATTGGGGAAAATTTGTTGATCCGCAGATTTTAACTTCATTTACAATAAATTGAATTTCCAATTTACTTTAATGGGCCTAGTCATTGATTCCATTATTGAGTTTGAGTTTACCTTAGATTAAAAGTTTGATACCCAAAAGGGATATCATCTATTAGATGCATATATATATACATATTTTATAGGGTTGTAAATTCATGGTTAATAGTATCCATTAGTCAGGAATCTTAGAATATGTTTTATATATTTAGTTACAATGAAGAGTTCATGATTAGGGCATACATGTTTTATGATAAGGTATTCTTGGGTTTACTATTTAAATATGAGCAAGAATTTAGGACCAAAACTACAATATTTTATAGCCATGGTCCAAGTTTTTAAAATACCCATTTTTGGGGCGTTACAGTTTCGCAAGGCGATCAATGGCAAATACTTGAAGAAATACTACCCTGGTGTTTGGGCCGGCTCTTGATTGTGGTCTACCTAAGCCGACCCAATCTTTGATAGCTGACATAACGAAACGTCTCCTTTAGCACCATCCCAGCACGTTGTTGTCTGGATGGTATAGAACAAGTATAGAAAGCATGAATAAAGCAAAATGAGATACTTGCATTAAAATAAAAGTTGGGTACATCAGCTAAGACGTGCAGGCCGAAAGAAAAGAAAGTCACAAATCGGCTCGTGAGGCTGTAAAGGAAAAAGTACATAAAGCCGATCATTCTGAGTCGGCGAGGGTCGGAACTGGGAGATGATCTTGGAGACAGCAGTTGCTGTGGCCGCCAAGACTTTTTGAACTTCCCAGATAATTTCCTCATCATCCTTGTCCGATCTCGGGACTTCAGTAATTCTAGCCTTTTGTTGCTTCGCAGCCACGATGCAATCCTGCACCTTTTGCTTCTGGAGCAAAGTGGCTATGTCAGCTTCCTCCTGAGTCTTGGTGGCTTAGGCGAGCTGTTCCTTAGCCAATCGTAGTTTCCCCTCCAGGATAGTGATGGAGGCCGTGGCTGTGTCAACAGCCTTGATGGCGTCGGAGGAGGCTGCAGCAAGCTGTTTGCAGAGGGCCTGCTGGGTGTTAGCATCGGTCGCCAAGGAGTTCAGCAGGTACTCTTCATCCTACTAGGCCGTGCGCCTCGCGATCTGCTCCTTGGCCGATGCCTCCCCTTCCCGATGAGAGTCGAGGTCGCAGGCTGACAGAATGGCACTCTATGTGGACTCAGGAAGCTCCATGTCGAGATCTTGCACAACGCTACAAATAGGCTGTGTGTCCTAGAGCAGGGTGTCGGCATTGGAAGTCAAGAGGAATTCTAGTCTTTTCAGCTTCTCCAAAGTCGCAGGAGACAGGCCTGTTGAAACCGATGCTTGGCTAACCTCCTTTGAGATCCTAGACAAGTTTGTCACAGGACACGACTCTATAACCTCATCATCTTCATCCTCAAATACTCGTAGGTCGAAGTCATGGGGCGATCGGCTAGGAAGATTGCATTGGATATTTGGGACCACCATTCTTTAAAGTGAATGGAGGTTTTGCCACCGAGGCGCAAGGGCGGTAAATCGGAACAGAAGAAGTTGTCGGCCAAGCCAAGGATTGCGACTATGGTATTTCGGGCCGAAGGTATCCTAGGTTGCAATTTCCAATGCAGGACAAGGTCAGGGATGGCTTGACCGAATTCAAGTTGTCTAGCATACACCGACGGATGGTAGAGCTCATAAGATGGCTTGAAAATTTTGGCCCTTGTGTTCAAGCCGACGATTAAAGTACAGGGGAGATGAAAAACTTCAAGATCTCTAAAGACTCTTTGTGTAGTTGATTGGAGAGTCCAAAGAAGGATGGGATTGGGAAGTCCCCCGCCTCATAACAGAACAGATATCTTGTAGGGACTTCATCGGCAGGCACATCGAAGAAAAAATTGAAGTACTTAACCATAGCTGATGCACAAAGCTTTGCGGAACCTTGGCCAGAGGAGATAGCTTTTCCATTAGATCGGCTTGGTCTATACTTTGTTTCTTCTCCCTCTGGTATATCTTCCTGGGGAAGAGGATTTCTGAGTCGATGGGAGTTCGCCATAGCCGGTGGAATTGGGTATACAACCAAAGTTGCATAAACCACATCGGCCCTCCTATATTCCCAATAGAGTGACCTCCTAAGCCTATAAATTGCCTGGATCGGACAATGTGCATCATATGGTAGACCGATCCAAGGAGCAACTTCGCCAGTGATACTCTTCCTTCACGGAGAATTCTTTCAGCCAAGCCTTGGTATACTTGTGTCGGACCCAAGGAGGCTCCACAAAAGACGAAGCGATCCAACCACATGATGGGGAACGCAACATGCTCTTTGTTTGATACCAGGCCTTCCCCCGGGTTGTTGCCATCAATGTACCAATTTTAGCCCTGGCCTTTATGGGAAATAAGCTTAAAGAAAACCGACAGATCATGAGCCAATGGTTGCTCCCCATCTGGCCTGAAACCGCAAAGCATGGCCACATCCAAGAGAGTTGGCCCTATTGGCCCTAGCCTAAGCGTAAGGGCGTTGAAGGTGTCGGACCAAAGATAACTAGCGGCTGCTAGCATAGATTCATTGGTCGTGGGACAGGACAAGGAAAGAAGTATACAATCGGCTATACCAATGCGTTCCCATTCAGACCTCTTACTAGCCGATATCCTAATGTACCAGTCTCTCTACCTGGCTAATTCAATAGGCTAGGACCTAAAACTATCTTTCCACTCATCTACATTTGCATCTGCGGCATTGATAGGAAGACAAGGAACATCCAAGTTGATGATGTCCGATGGGGTGAGGTTTTCCACTGGACCAAGTGTGAAGGTGTGAGGAAAATCAGGAATCGGAAGAAGTACCTGAGACATGTTTGCTATGCGAGGGAAGGAAGTAGGGGAGTTAGCTAAATCCGAAGACGAAAGCTATAAGCCGATGACAGGTGTGTAAGTCGATTGCAGAGGGCAAAAGTGTTTGAAAACGTACAAATGAAAGCGATGGCAACCCTATTTATAGGAAGTAAAATCGAAGAAGCTAACCAGTAGGCACGGTAAAACGTCACATGCGAAAAGACGAAGGTACCCTTGAAAACTGACATTTAGTCGAAGGAGGAATGCCAGCGGTCAAGGGAAAAATCAGGAGAGAAAGATGAAAACAAAGCCGATGATAGAAGAATTTCGGGACGTGATCCTCATATCCAAAATTGGAGGCATGTGTTGACACCAGAATTTGTTAAGAAGCCGAGGGCTAAAAATCGGCTTGGGCCTTGTGGAAACCGGACTGAAACAAGTGTTGCGGTGGCTCAGATCGACTTGGAGATAAATATGGAAACTCAGCTCGGGGCGGCTAAGAGCCCAGTATATTAGGAAGAGTTAGTTAGATATAAAAGATAAAATTGAGTTTGTATCGGTCACGAGGCAAGAGTCCTAGTTGGAGTCAAGTTTAAAGGGTCTGTATAAATACTTTACCCCTAAGGGCGTGTAAGAGATCGACTAACATCAATTCAACATATCTACTTTTTACATGTTCTTTACTTTTCGTCTCATTAGGAGTAGTTTTCGTCGTATTTAGAGTTCGATCGACTTGTTGTGCATCGCCTTTCGATTGGCTTCGAGATACAACCCGGGAGTTCTTGCAAGTACTGTTCGATTAAATTCGATCTACGAGCTTGCATCAGCTTTTGGTCAAAATACTATCTTAGTTAATATTGCTACGCGTCGCTGTTGCAACCAAGGGTTAGGTTCACCCTTCTTTCTACTGAGTAACACATTCTTTGGTACTAGACTGTTTACCATTGTTCTATAGGTCTATAGCTTGCTATTCGTTGATAATCTGTTTACACTTCGTTCTATCAGCTAGGTGATATTATCGACTAGTTGTTAGTCTGTTTATCCTCTTTCTTCTGCTTTGTTGATTTCATTGGGTTAGCGGTAGACTGTTTACCCTGTGAAACTGCTGGTTTAGATTTGATCTAAGCCTATAGTTTCGTTACCTGTTACCTTGCTCATATCTGTTTCCAAGTGTTGTAGATTCTTTATATTATAGATCCAATCGGCTATCTGAAATCTGATTGCGTCTACTCTTGTTGACTATAGATCAATTCGGCTAGCAAGCATTTGAAACCTGCTTCCGTTGCTATCAGGGATTCCACTCCCTAAGGCCATGTGTGTTTGAGTGAAGACCCGTTTTTGCATCAACAGACATATTGATCCCGAATGCACAGAATGACCATATCGGCTGAATCTTGATATACTTACATATCGATCCCACTGTGGCACTATACTAGTCAAGCTCAAGACGAGATGCGTGCCACCCTTGTGATAGCTCAACCTTTCATTCGATCTTGTGATAGTTTCTAAAACCGTGATAAACTCTTTGATCACTTTGACAATGCCTTTGACTTTCCAATTCAGTCACATCAAGGGGTCTAGAGATATCTCTCTCGTTATCGAGGAGAGGAAAATTCCATCTTGATCGCTCACACCCCCACACCATGTTTCATAGAATACCCAAAAATTATCTTTATAACTACCCATTTACGGTGTAGCGATTGATAACCCGAAGTATACAACTACGCATGCTAGTACTCAATGACAATCTTCGGTCTAAGGATCATATCGGCTAAACCTTGATATACTCACATACCGATCTCTTTGCGACACAATACTAGTCAAGCTCAAGGCGAGATACGTGCCACCCTTGGGATAGCTCAACCATTCACTTAATCATGTGATGAATTCCAAAACTATGATTAAATCTTTAATCACTTTGGCATGGCCATGCACTTTTCAATCCAATGACATCGAGGGGCCTAGAGATATCTCTTCCGTTATCGAGGAGGGGCAAATTCCATCTTGATCACTCACACCCCGTGCCATGTTTAATAGCATACCCGAAAGCTATCTTTATAACTACCTAGTTACGTTGTAGCGATTGATAACCCGTAAGTATACAACTACGCACGCTGGGACTCAATGACGATATCAGGTCTAAGGATCATATAGGTATACTACTCGAGACTACAGGCTGATAGCACATGTATGATAACAATCTTAATAGTGTCTTGGACTAGGTCTATCCACATTATTGATTTGATATCTCTATATCTATGGTATGTGAAACATTACTATCAATCAATATATGTGCTAGTCAAATCATTACTATCCCTATATAATGATCTGAGACCAAGGATTTAGAATAATATCACATAAACAATGTGTATTGAAACCATGTCGTACTTGATGAACAATGTAGATAATATTTATTCATGGAACTGATAACACATTATCCAAAAGTATATAAACATAGACATGATATAATCATCTCATATGACCGCCTCTAGGGTACATCACTAACAAAAGGTGGCCTTCTCTGCAATGGTTGGACTCTCCTATCATGAATAAAACAAGGCATAATAGAGCTATCCAAGTCATGCTCATCACCATCCTTCACAAAATCTAGATCAACCTCAATTCTACATCTTGATCTGGCCCTACTAGTATAGGTTCAAACTGAAGTGGCTCAATGTTACATAGTTCAATATAGTGCCCTTCTTCATCTACACCAATCGGCTCATCACCAACTAAAAAGAATTGCCAAGTTTCCACACCAGTTGCCCGGGCAAATTCCATCCATCTAACCATAAAAAAAATGCAAATGTGGGTACAACCAACTAATCCAAACGAATGCAGATGGCAAAAAACAAGCATCACATTGGGGAAGCAAGTACTTACCTTATGGCGGCAACAACAATTGCTTCGATTCGGTAGATCTAGGGTTAGCAGGGGGAGGTCGAAGGGGATGACTATCTAGAGCACAGTAGTACAGCTGACCCCATGTCCTAGGCCTAACGGAGTGCTAGACGGAGGGAACAACGAGGGGCGTGTGGCGGCAAAGAGGCATGGCACGACAGCGGAAGGGAGCAAGGGACGCGAACAAATGGAGGGGGCGATGAGGGGTCGAAGAAGGCGAACAAAAGAAAGAGTAATAGACTGCTAGAGAAAGGGAAACGGAGGAACTATATAGGGCTATTAGGGAGAGGTTGACTTGTGGGGTGGTATGTTTACCAGGTGCCTTCGGGGGAGTGCTATGTGGGCAATTTTCCCTATTTTTTACCGGCATTTGACAAACATGACAACAACTACTTCAACCTAATCTTAATAAAAACTAACAAACCAGGAATCAAGAATCGCAAGAGGGAATAGGAGGATGCAGATATCTTGGATATCAACGGCTCTTCATAGTCATATCTTGTCAGCAACCGCCAGCTCTTCCCTACCATGGAGAGGCTCACCGACTGCATCTCTTCCTTGCCATCCCTATTCGCAGCCATGGCTCACCAATGAGAATTCACTGAAAAAGGAGACATGAAATCATCACTCCCAATGTCAACCGTTATAGTCGCAATACAAAAAAAATCACTACAAAAAAATCACAATACAAAAAAACAACCTAAATATGCACCAAGATTAAGGAAATCTTTGTTCCATATAAAAAAATAAACTAACTTTAAGAAAGAAGCTATTCATATTTCACCCAAAAAGGGTGTGAGAAGATAGAGCCTAACTTAGTAGTTTAGAATAAAGCTGGGAATTTGTGTCGTGCCTCCTTGGCTGGCCCAGGCATGACCCAAAAAGTACAGCCCATAGCATGGCATGACCTAAGAAGATACGGGCTAGGCTAGTAAGGCCCTAATAGCCGTGCTTTGTCATGCCCAAAAGCCTAGCACGACAGGCTACCTGGCCTGGCCCGGTTGTCTAGGCCATGCTTCGGCCAGGCTGACCCAAAAAAGGTCTGATTAATGAAACCACCCACCCCTCTTAGTGCAGTGAGCTACGTAAGCTAGAACAATGGTGTGTAGTGTGTTGATCGCACTACTGCAACTGGTTGTGGGGACGCGCATGTGCCAGTCCATCAATTCGTCCTATGGCTAGAATGAGAGATGTGTCAATCATCGTCCGAGCAGCACCTCTTAATCTCGAAGGCAACGACAACGATGATACATGCGGCGATGAAGACACCATAAGACATGATTTAGGGGGTATTCTTTTAGACTTACGAGATCTGACTTATCTGTTTTATCTCCAACTTCGAGAATTTCTCGAGGTGGCCTCGAGAGTCGGATAGCATTGAAATTTATCGACTAATATTGACTCATCTGACTTTTTTTTATTACTTTTTGAATCCGTTTTATTTTTATCTCGTAGACGAGTCTAAAAGCTCCCTAAATCCTAAATTTCAAGGTTATCCGACTCTCGAGGCCACCTCAGGAAATTCTTGAAGTCACTACCACGGATTGAGTCTTCAATCCCGGTTCCAAACCAGCATCAATCCCGGTTTTGGAACCGGGATAGGCAATTTGGGATGATGGCATGGAGCCATCGGTCGCTTCTTCAACCCGGATAGATGTTAGAAATATATTTAAAAATATAATGCGCACATATGGCTTCTGCGGGACTCGAACCCGAGATCTCGTGACTCCCCACTCACCCTTCTAACAACTCACCCACCCACGCGTTCTGATATAACTAGGATATGCATTTCTTTTAAAGATTCTTAGATGAGGCTTTAGTCGGTTAATAACCTAACCGACTAAACTTCTTTAGATCGGTTGGTAATACCAACCGGATCGATGAGCGCCCATGCCACCGGGTTGTACTAGCTCGCATGGGAGGAGCATCAATCCCGGTTGGTATTACCAACCGACTAATATGAGCGATTTAACCGGATTGAAGCCTTGGAACTACGAACCGGAACTGATGCTACTTAATACCGGTTCGTATCTTACCGGGACTGATAAGCCGGTATGGAAGGCTGTTTATCTAGTAGTGAGTTCGAGACAAGACAGATAAGTCAGATTAGATAAGTCAAAAATAATAGAGCCTTAGGCGCTGTTCTCCTGCATGATGGATAGACCCAGGAAGATGTTGCTGGCAGCGAGTAGGATCGCCACGCGGCCGATGTTGTGGTGGTACCAATTATAGAACCACCGTACCTTGGCCATGTTGCCAGCTGCGCCAGCATTGCAGTTAGGCAGCAGCAAAACCATCTGCTCATGCACGGTTAGCGAGAGAGCACTGAAGAAGTAGACTAACAGAGCAATCCATGCCCCGTTTTCTTACACCTAGGAAGTGAATTCTCTCCCTTTAAGTGACAAATTACCATTCCTTACCTCAATTCTCTCCAAACAATCAAGACACTTTACAACCCATATAATCTACTTCTCAAAGTTGATCTGTTTCGTTTATGTTATTTTTAAGAGCTTTTAGAGGTGGCTCTATGATAGAAAAAATGGACTAAAAAAGTTAAAATAATTTTCTAGCCAAATAAGTGTAACCCACTCTGAACATGCCGTATGTCTTTTGCATAGTAAAAAGTAAAACATTCATGATAATCTTGAAGTTTCTTCTCACTCTTGTGTAAAAACATTTATAGTTTTTTGGAATCCCATGTTGGAATTATTTCGTCTAAAATTTTGTTGATTCTAGTTGTAAACTTTGAAATTTACTGGTTGAAAGATTTAGATTTGAGGTAAAGATGTTGTGTTGAATGCACAAACTTATGAATGTTTTTTTTCAAGGGTGAGTATGGCATTGGCAACATTCCTGGAATATATGAATATACAATACAAATAGACCCTAACCCGTGTTACGATTCTCCCCTTTCTTTTATTATAGGTTATGCTATCATACTAGCTAAAACCATTTACATATAATTTTCATATTTACAAGTTGCAAGGTAGTGAATGTGTACAAAAAAAATTAAGTACTTAGACCATCTCCAACCATTTTTCCTTAATTTCCTTCCCTTCCTTATTCCCTTCTCCATATTTGTTTGTTTCATTTCCCACCATCTCCAACAGCATCCTTTCAAAGGGAATGATATAGGGAAAGAAGAGAGAATCTCTTTCTGAAGGAAATGGAAAAGACAATCCATTCCGGAAGGAAACGGTGAAGTAAATCTTTTCGAGTCACGAAGAGAACGGAATTCTCTTCGCGATGGAAATCTCGCCTGGGAAGGGAAGTCATTGGAGATAGTCTTATATAGTGTTGTTTCGTAAGAATTATTTCGGTCGCTTCCGCACAATAAAAAAATGTTTATTAGACTTTATGAAAATGTTTTCCCAAAGATTATAAAGCTGTTTCTTAAAACTCCGGAAGCCCATCATTTCGGTTATAGGGTATAAAACTTTTTTATTTAACAAACTGTACATTAACAGACAGTTAGCCACCTAGAAAAAATCAAACCAATTGACAACAGAAAAAAAGAATTCGGCGGTGAAACAGTTCAAAGACAAGTCAGAAGGACAGGGCATGAATGATGACACTGTAGTACCTACAACTGCACTGTAGAGCACGGCGGGAGCCAGATACAAAAAAAAAAAAAAAAAAAAAAGGGTGAAAAGCACACACGGGCAAGATACCGGGCATGTTTGCTTGCAAACCAATTTTTCCATAACTAAGTTTAAGCGTGCCACAAGCCTTTAGACCACTGTTTGGTTTGTCACTAATATGAGGCGTGCCACAACATCTTGGGCAGTCTTGTACTGCTTTGCCACACATTTTTTGGCCAAAAGTGTGGCGGATGATTCCACCGCCACACTTGGCCTATTTGATTGTTGCCTAAATATGCCACATATTGCCATACCTAAGATTAGTCAGGTTTGACCATGCTAGGTGAGTGTTTGGTTCATATCTAAGGTTAGGTAAGATTCTTTTTCCAACATATTGACCCCATATGTCATAAGTACAAAAAAAAAGTATAGCAAACTTATCTAACCTCGCTAAAGTGTGGCTAAGAATTTCATAACCTAACCTCAGACAATTTTAGCAAGTTAGTCATGCTAATGTTAGAAAAAAATTAGATATCAACCAAACAAGCCCTCAATGCCACAGCCAACTCTCGCGGGGTCCCGAGTAGGATTGTCGTCCAGGTCACCGAGCGGCGCATACGGCATACCACGAAGAGGAAAAAAATTGGAATTGCATGTCAATGGGGATCCCGATGGTGGGCACGCCATCTTCAGAGATGGCCAGAGATGCAGGGCAGCAAGCAGCTGGCAGGAAAGTGCTCACCAGGAAAGCAGCATGTAGGTGCAGGGAGGCCGTCACTGTGAAGGCTGTGGGTGCCGGGGAGGAATCCGCAAGAAGATGGGCATGGGCAAGCTCACTGGCTCATATTTGTGGCTCATATTTGGGGAAGATGCCGACACATATAAGAAGCAATTTCTTTGACTGAACATGATGAGCATTCGGGGAAGAAGACATGGGAAGCAGGGTTTCAAAAATCGATTTCACCCTAAAAATCACTCAACTCCGATTTTCGATTGCGGAAAATCGGCTGAAATTTAAGTTTTGAATTTTTAATCAACCGGAGGTGTAAAAAAATCGGAAATCACTTGTTTTTTCAGAATCGGTACCGATTTCTTCGATAAATCGTTTGAAAACAAAAAATCGGCATTGGAATTTCAAAATCTTGAAAAATCGAGCGGGAATGTCGAAAAATCGCAGGAAATCGCGAAAAATCCGTTGAAATTTGAGTTTTAAAATTTAAATCAACTGGAGGTTAAAAAAAATCAAAAATCACTTGTTTTTTCGAGAAATCGACCAATTTCTTTGATAAATCGTTTGAATAGAATTTTTCATAATTTTTCACAACTTAAATTCAAATTTCCACGTGAATTCGACGTTGTTTTCGATTCTTTTTTGACCATTGTGTTTATACACGGTTCTATAATTTTTACGAATTTTTGGGATTTTTTCTAATTTTCAAATTCAAATTAAATTTTGAATTTTATTCGCGATTTGCTGAAATCGGTCCGCCGCAATTTCACGATAAATCATGATTTTTCGTGATTTTTTGTCGATTTTTGAAACCTTGATAGGAAGTAGACGGCCTAGGGGCTTAGGCAATTTTTTTTTCTTAGCAATCAAATATATGCCATAACTTTTGCCTAGACTAATGTTAGTTATGGTTAGAAATATGAGTTAGTTAAACCACACGTATGGCAAATAATTAAGGTTAGCTTAGATCCCCTTCTCTTCAGCTTATCTTTTTTTTTGCATAAGAGGTTAAACCCCATTTCCATTACGAAGAACGGAAATACAAAGTTCATGAATCCATGACCAACAAAACTAGACATCCAACCAAATACTACTAGCATTACATAACCAGGATACAACCCCAAAATAAAACCCCGTTGCCTGAGAATAATAATGATCGCTCAAACCAGATAGAACAACAACCCAAAAATGAAATGAACAGCTAGCAACCTGCCACTCAGAAAATACCAAAAAAACTGATAGACTATCAGCCTACCAAATAGGAGCCTATCCACTTCACTAAGCATCCCCAACATCAGCCTTATGAGACAGCAACATCCTGCGATGACCACTTTGCTCCATCTTCTTCGTAATCTCCATAGCCCTTGAGACTCCCACTGTAAGCACTTGCTTGCCTTCTTCAGAGCATAAGGCTACCCAATACAAAATTAAAGCACAAGCCAAATGTAAAACAGGGAGGGGGGACCAAAACTTAATACCATCAAAACAAGCTTTATTTCTAATCTTCAACACAACCCAACAAATCGCAAGAATACACACACCGCTCAACTTTTTATCAACTTTTAGAACCCTAATAAACCACAGGAAAGCACTATGTAAAGAAGTAGGTTTAACTCTAGAACCAAAGCACTCTGCTACTACATTCCAAGCCGTTTTGCTAATGACACAACCAAAAAAAAATGATCACAAGTCTCCACCTGTTCACAAAAAACGTACATAGGGTTCCCCAGCCAGTTCCGCTTTCTCAGATTGTCCCTAGTTAAAATCTCATTTTGCTTCAAGAGGCAACCGAAAATTTTAATCTGAAGGGGAGCACAACAAGTCCAAATAATGCTACAGTTCATCCTTTGGAATATCATTTTTAGAAAGTAGCTTAAAAACTTTGGCTATAGAAAAAAAAAATTTATCCCCCCTGCCAGTAACCACTATCCAACCCATCTCCAAAAGAAAAGTTTTGATAGTGCAAAATAACATCGCCGCAGGTTGCTTGGTCATCCGGACTCAAAAATCTATTAAAAGGGATATTCCACCTCAACTCCCTCGCCTTCAAGACCGAGCAGTTTTTCATCAAGCAAGTTGAATATACTCCAGGACATCTAACTTTCAAAGCTATATCAAAAAGCCAGACATCCCCTCAAAAGTCTGTAAGATTACCGTCTTTTACCAACATCCTCCTTTTTTTGAAATACAGCTCTTTGACCGAAAGAATATTCTTCCAAGTATATGAATCATTAACACACTCCTTAACCTGATAAAGAGGCTTATTCAGAATATATCTCTTTCTAACAAGATCTTGCCATAGACCATTATCCACATCTAATTTCCACCACCATTTTGTGAGAAGACTAATATTCACGCCCCTTAGATTTCTAATTCCTAAACCTCCTTTTCCTTTTCCTATGAAAACTTTTTCCCACCTCACTAAATGATAATTCTTCTTTTCGTCATTACCTTGCCAAAGGAACGCTCTCCTAATCCTATAAATTCTGGCCACCACACCTTTAGGAAGGCGAAACAAAGACATAAAGTAGATAGGTATGTTAGAGAGACAAGAATTCAATAACACCACTCTCCCTCCCCAGGACAGATTAGAGCTCTTCCACATAGCCAATTTACTTTCAATTTTAGAAACCAAAAAATCCCAATCTTTACTCAGAACCTTTAGAACTTAAAGGCATTCCTAGATATTTAATAGGAAAGGTACCCACAGAACAAGTGAAAATATCAGAATATAGCTTGTCTAAACTGCAGTCCCCATTGATTATAAAGACCTCACTCTTTTGGAAATTAATTTTTAATCCAGAAATATTCTTGTAAATTACCAATAAGAATTTCATTTTTTTGCTCCCTCCAAATCATTCTGTAGACAAATTATAGTATCATCTGCATATTGTAAGTTGACAATGCCCTGATGAAAAAATCTATTAGCCAAACCACAAATATGGCTACCCATCCGAGCCCTATAAATCATCTTATTGAGACAATCAGCTGCTATATTAAAAAGAAAAGGAGAGAGAGGATCACCTTGCCTCACCCCATTCTGCACTAAAAATACTGACCCACTATCCCATTAATGGAACATACAAAGAGCCACCACAAACAGTCTACTTAACCCAATTGCAAAAAATAGGATCAAAGCCTCTTAATCTGAGACAATCAAAAAGAAAATTCCAACCAATCTTATCATAGGCCTTTTCAAAATCTAACTTAAGCACTACACCAACCTCTTTATTTGATCTAGTCTCATAAAGAATCTCCTGGAGCAAGATAATACCATCCATAATGTTCCTACATTTCATAAACGCAGATTGATTCTTTGAAATTATTCTTCCCATAATATTTTCCAATCTATTTGTAAGAACCTTAGTAATCAACTTGAAAATGTTATTTAAAAGGCAAATAGGTCTGTATTGAGTAATTTTGTTAGCCCCACTAACTTTCGGAATAAGAGTAATCAAACCATAGTTCATCCTAGAAACATTCACCTGGTTTAAGGAAATGCCCTAAAAAATTTTACAAATATCTTGCTTAATAATACTCCAACAATTTTGATAGAATTCTGTAGGAATTCCATCCAAACCGGGTGCTTTATTTTTACCCATCATAAACAAGGCTTTACCAATCTCATCCTCAGTAAAAGGGGCAATCAGCATATTATTCTCCTCATTACTGACTAATTCATCTCCAAACCAAAGCCCATCATTAATCAAGAAATCACTATTACTCACCGACCCAAAGAGGTTTTTATAAAACTCAGTAGCATAAGCTAATAAATCCTCATCCCCCTGAATGGTTACATCACCATCTTTCAAAAACAAAATGCTTTTTTTCTTTTCTTACCATTAGCAATTTTATGAAAGTAAGTTGTATTATTGTCCTCCTTCAACAACCAATTTTCCTGGGATCAAGTATGCCATTTAACTTCCTCATCTTCATAAATATGAAAGAGATTAACCAAATATCTCACTTTCTTTTCTCCATCCTCAGCCTAAGAATATTGCTTTCCTCCATCACCTCATATTTGTGGATCCAATATTTAAGAAACCACTTCCTTTTATTAACAGAACCCCATTTATTAGCTTCCCATCCTTTCAAATATTTCTTTAACCTCTTGATTTTATACTGAAAAATGGAAACACTATCCCCAGCCGGCAAGGTTTATCCCAACTACCTTTAACCATTTCTAGAAAGTTCTCATCTTTAAGCCAACAGACATTAAAACGAAAAATATTATTACATCTAACACTATTATCATCAGAGAACAAAATAATAGGAGAATGGTCTGAAAGCACCCTAGGTAATTTTCGGACCATGGCTAGAGGAAATAGATTCTCCCACGTTGAATTCATAAAACTCTATCTAGTTTTTCCAAAATAGGGCTCTTCTGCATATTAGACCAAGTATACTTACCCCCAACCATATCAACCTCTCTAAGACCATGAACATTAATAACCGAGTTGAACAGACCACAATAACGCGACAACAAACCTCTCTTGTTCTTGTCTTCTAAATTCCTTAAGAGATTAAAAATCCCCTCAATAACAAAAGGATTTAAGATGTCCGAGCAAAAAGAAGACATTTCACACAAGAAATTACTCCTAACACAGTCATGGGCAGCCCCATAAACAATTAACAAACTCTATTTAAACTTACCTCTAATATCCCAAAGATCAAACTGTAAAATATAATCCCCTTTTCGAACCGCCAGCACATCAAAATCCTTACAAAACACCCCACCAAGAATCCCGCCAGATCTACCTCTAGAGGGAATCCAATCTCAAAAATAATTTCTAACCGAATCTAATTTCCGAAAGAAAGCCTCCTTATATTTACTCTTTTTTGTTTCAATCAAACCGCAGAATTTTAATTGTTTAGAGCATAAAAGATCTCTAATCAAAACAGACATACATTTCTTAGCAATCCCTATACAATTCCAAAAAAGACCTTTCATAATCATTTTTTATTGTTTCTTCCTTTCCTCAAGCAAATAGGACTCCTTCTCTCCATCAAAGGTGACTTCTTTTTATTTTTAAATCTTTTGGAATTCAACCTACTGTCTTTAGCTACAAAATTATTCTCCTCTTCCGAATTTTCAGACATCCAATCTAACAGAAATTCCGGACTACCAGAAGAATTGTCAACATTTAATTTTTCATTTTTACCAGAATACCGAATCATTGCTATCCACTTTCTCACATTTTTCTTGTGAAGATTTAATCTAGCTAACTCTAAATCCTTCACCAAGTCAAATCTTCCTATAGCATTTCCAATCGGAGAGATCCCGAAACTATCCGCCATAGTACATAAAAAATTAGAATCGAGCACAGCAAAAGAGTTTTGAATAATAGGATTACATTCTAAGTTTTTTCTTAACAATCTTTTGAGCTTTCGATAGCACAGTTTCATAGTCTCCTCTTAATCTAGCACTTCTTGAATAGTGTTTCCTCTACCCAAAGCACTCAGACCAGCCTCCTTGTCTATATTTAAAATCCCACCATTTCCTGCATCTGCCCTATCACACATCTCATCTTCCACTTGGGAATTCTCTAACTCAAAAATAGAGACAGAAGACTCCTGTAAACAATTTTCTGCTTGTTCTCCCATATTCTCCATCACACATAAATTATCCTCCTGATTCCACCAATCAGCATAAGGGTTTACTGACAATATCCCAGTTTCTTTTGAGCCCATGACCTAGATTAGAATAGCCGACCAACCAACTCTGGGAAGAGGACCACCTCCTCAAAGAATCCAAATCCCTAACCCCAAACCTCTTCAAACTCCCTTTTACACCCATCATCTTATAGTAATGTGACCAATCAACAGTCTCTTGAACTTTACCAATACTCCCTTGCACACCAAAAGAATTAGACCCAACAGCCACCAACCATTTACTTCCACCCCGATTTTTGCCCCCTCCAAGAACTTTCTCCCAAGCATTAGTATCACTAACATGACCAGAAGCCTGAATATTACCCCCAACAAAACCTTTGTCAGATGTCTTAGATTTTTTCGGGGCCTATTCCAATTCATCCTCCATAAGATCATTATCCTCAACCCCAATCCCCTAACCAGGGATATTAGAGCTAAAATCTGGCTCCTCAACTTGAAACTCAAAATCATAAAGACCTCTCTCTATAGCACCTTCGGCAAATTCAGGAATTTTGTTCATATCTTTACAATAAATTCTAACTCTAATATAATCAGTTTTATGAAGAGTACTCAAATCAACCTCCTATGGAATACCAACTAAAGAAGCCACATAACAAACTATAGAAACAGATCTAGCTTCCAAAGGAATATGCAAAATCCTGATCCAGACCTCTTGCAAAATTTTCTTAGCCCCATACTCAATCTTCCACTTCTCTACTTTCATAAAAGCATTCTTACCCCGGACTCTCATAGCCAGTAATAATTCCATTTCCTCCACTTTCTTAGCATTAGGAAATCTCATTAAGAAGGAATTCTGACTATTAACCCTAGCAGTACAACTCCAATTTGGAAAAGTTTTAAAAATCCCATTAAACTCTTTTTCAATCTCTTTAGCTCTAACTACATCCCCTTCTACCTTTATCACAGCAGTACTAGATTTATCCTTTGACATCTGACCACTAGGAATATCACCACACACAAAAATCCCTTGCCCTTCACTCTAAAAACCACACAAAGAAGCCACAAATTCCCATGGTTTCTTATTCGGACACTTTTTAGCAATATGCCCCTCACCACCACAGAAACCACACATGAAGATTACGGGACAGCTAAAAGCCAGATGCCCAAACTTACCACATCGATAGCAGTTTTCAAGAATCTGCTCTTGCTTAGAATCTCCACTCCCCAAAGCTTCAGAAGAATCCCCCATTTTACCTTTACCAATATTCACCACTCCACCACCTGAATCATCACCTCCGCTCTTGTCAATCTTCACACCCGAAGGACCTTGGTTGATAGAATTAGACCTCAATGCATCACGACCCCTTTCCCAGGTATTAGATCTACTTCTCATTCCAAATCGACCGCCATTACCCCTACCAAAACGACCACCTCCCCATCGGCCGCCTCCCCGATCTCCACCCACCACGCCACCACGATCTCCACCGAGATGAGATTCCATGAATCCACTGGAACCCCTTACAACTTACGCGAAGGATCTATGATCCAACCCACAAGGAAGCGAAGATTGCGATCTCATCGGAACCCTAGCGGACGGGCGAAACTTTTCCCAAAAGTGGCCGAAGAGAGCTCTCCCAATACCAAAAGTGTCTTGTCTCTCCACTGCGCATCGGCTAATATATTTATCACGACACTAGGATCCCAGGACCACACTCCGGTGACACGCGCCGTTGATCTGGCCATTGGACCGAAATAGGAACTGCAAAACTTCCAAATACCACCTTCATAGTCGCAGGAATACAGCCATCATCCACCTCCGAATACAAACACACCAACCACCAAAAATGCAGTTACCTTCCCACCAGCCGCACCAGCTAGAACACGTCGGTGACGAACTCCCTTGACGGCGGCGGAGTTCCTCCTTGGCTAGCCGTTGGTTTCCTTCACCTCGAACCGGGATCCAAGGAGCCACTGCTGCGTCGTCGGCCGGTGATGGCACTGCCGCTTCGATCTAACTGTAGTCTTGTCTATATCTGGGAATTGCATTTGAGTGGTATTTCTCCTTCAACGAAAGATGCGTAGTGAAATTTTCTCTTCAGCTTATCTTATCTACTTATTTGATTTATTTCGTAACTTCGAAAATTCCCCGAGATAGTCTCGAGAGCTGGATATCCTTTGTGTGACTTGTTTTAAAGGGTTTTTAGACACGCCTTGGAGATAACAAAATTCAAAAATTAATAAAAAAGTCAAATATAAATCTGACTTATTTAACCTATTTACATGACTTATTTCGTAAGCTAGACAAGTTCACCTTCGAGATGCCCTCCGTCCCCTCCTCCGTCCCAACGAAAAGGGAAATTTCGTCGATTGACACCCAATTCGATAGCCAGTCTAGAAATGACATCCAATCCACCTCAGTTCCATAAAATGCCATCTGGCTATCCAATTTCTTCAAGTTTTGACATTTTGCCTAGCTTTTTTTTTTATAAATCCCCAAACTACCCCTGTGGGGCCCGCTCGTCAGATGAAGGGAGCCTTCTTCCTCCATGAGTCGAGATCCCAAGCCGGCAGCGAGGTAGCGCTCATGGCGTGGCGACCTGGAGCGGCGTGTCGGCGCTAGACGGCGGCCGAGATCGGCGTGGCGGCATGGGATCGGCGATCGAGACACGCCGGAGAAGAGGTCATGGCGCGTGCCGCCACCGCAGCGATGGCGGCTCCAAAGGCATCGGCGGCGTGGCCTCGTCGGACTCGTCGGCGAAGCGGCGCGGTGGGAAAACAGCGGGAGATCTCACATACGATCGGCTACAAGACGCGGGCGCGGCCGCGAGTGGGACCCATCGCGGTGGCGCTTGATCTTGGCGTCGCGTCTCGGCGAGTACTGGCGCGACGAGGAGTCCTCGGCGGCCGTGGAAGTCGGCGAGGAGGAGGTCGTCAGCATTGCTCTGTGCGTGTCTGGTGGTGGAAGCGGTCGGCCACCGCCACGCCCGGTCGGCGCGGCGGCGCCGTCGGCGACCACGCCATCCGGTCTGTAGCGTAGCGTCGACGCGAAATACGCCGCCGAAGTCATGCAACCTCTCGGTACCGCAACGAGCAGCGCAGCGACGGGAGATCAGTGGAGCGGACGCGTGGGAGAGTTTCTTGGGCCGTGCACAGCTGAGGAGGAACGACGGCGCCACCGCCTTGGGCAACGTGAGTGTGGAGAGCGTCCGACGGAACCCCACCGCCATTGCTCTGCTCTGCTTCTTGCTCCAGAAAGGAAAGGATGGCAGGAGAAGAGGCGGCCGACGCGAGGCGCTAGGTGGCGGAAAAGAGTGGCATGGTGGAGGCGAGAGCAGGTAGCGCCGGTGAAGAAGAGGCGGCGGCGGCGCGGGGTAGAGGAAGAGGCGACTTCAGCCTGGCAGCCTTTGAATGGGCTTCGGTGGCTGACATACAGCCCCACCGAGGGCAATTTAGTCTTTTTTAGAAAAAGTTGAGGAAAAAATGACTAGAGTGTCAAATCTTGAAGAAATTAGATAGCCATATGGTATTTTATGGAACTGAGGTGAATTAAGTGTTGTTCCTAAATTGGCTATTCAATTAGGTGTCAATGGACGAAATTTCCCCAACGAAAAAGGGCAACCAGCCTCACGGAAAAAGGGAACCCCACCAAGCCGAGCTCCCCTGTCTCCTGGGGAAGCGCGGTCACCAGTCCACCGCCGTCCCACCCATCCTGGCAACCCAAGCCCTCTCCCGGATCTCCCAAATCCTAGCGAGGATTCACCCCGCGAGGCCACGATGATGCAAATGCTCGGGCTCCGGGGCTCCGCGTCCAAGGGGCGGGACCGGAGCCGTGGCGGCGGCGACGGCGAGGCGTCGCCCACCCCCGGCTCGCCGTGGACCCCGTCCTCCGCCTCCTCGCCGCGGTCACCGTTCGCGGGGGGAGGGAGTGGGGGCCGGCCGCTGCGACTGGTGTACTGCGATGAGCGGGGTAAGTTCCGGATGGACCCGGAGGCGGTGGCGGCGCTGCAGCTTGTCAAGGGCCCCGTCGGTGTCGTCTCCGTCTGCGGCCGCGCGCGCCAGGGCAAGAGTTTCATTCTTAACCAGGTTCGCCTCCTCGCCGCTACGTCCCTTGCTACGGTCTGGAAGAACATGTCCTGTGGGATGATACTAGCGTAAAATTGCCCATGCTGGCCCAAATTTGGGCGCCTTTGAGGGGCGGTAAATTGGAGAATGCTTTGAGTCTGATTGTATAGAACTGTAAACTGTTTTAGGGGAAAAAATGGCGGATTTTGGCCCTTTTTGCAATGTTAAGAGACTTACAGTGCTAAAATATTTATAAATGGGTAAGGAACTTTATTATTTTGGGCTATATGGTTGGCCAGAAGTAGTTTCAAAAGTAATATATGACTTCGAAACTGGTAAAATTTGCTCGTAGTATTTTTTTCTTATGCTAGACGCTTATACGTTCTTGTGGATCCGTCTGAATAAACTGGGGAATCAGTTTTTTTCAAGGTGGTTGATGATAATAGGCGGGGATATTAAAATCATCTGATTTTGTCAAAGAATCAAAACAGGAGCAGTTGTTCTTATAGTGCCAGTAATCATGACAAAGCGGATACATCTAGCAACGGTTACTACTACTGCATTGATGCTCTATTTGATTATGGATGTTGTGAATTGCTTGCTGGGCGATGACAAATACAATTACTCTCCTGAGCATATTTGGTGCAAAACTTCTTTATTTCTGTTCCAGTGGAACATGAACCGTACATTTGTAATTTAGATAATGGAGTGGTGAGGATTGAGAACATTGACTAGAACATCGGAAAAGAAGATAAAATACGACTTTGTCTTCAGACTAAAAGTGATATATGTTCTATGAGCAGGAAGTGCCTCTGAGCAAAAATGATGTACAATTGCATGGTTTATTGTTATTGTTATGTCTGTAAAATGGCCAGGGAAAACCTTTATAACTTTGTCTGAAGAATCAAGTTGACCTGTAAAGGCATCTTTGCTAGACTGCTAGTTTTGGGAGAATAATCTGGTCTTAATATCTCAATAAGTTGTGGTTTAAATAACTATTTGATATATCTAGGATCTAGAGTGATACATTTATGTGTAACCGCGAGTTTTTTTTTACTTGCTAATTATCCTGTCAGATAGTAATGCAGCTTATTTCTGTGTTTGTTATAGCTTCTAGGAAGGAGCAGCGGATTTCAAGTAGCAAGTACCCATCGGCCCTGCACGAAGGGCCTTTGGATGTGGAGTGCCCCAATAAAAAGAACTGCACTTGATGGAACTGAATATAGTCTTTTACTACTTGACACTGAGGGCATTGATGCGTACGATCAGACGGTAAAAATATCTCAATGGTCTCATTTTATTCCCATGGCTTTTTAAATTCTTCAAAGCCCATGTTTCTTTACCTGCCTTCCATTCTCCAACTAGCATTAGTATTTAGTTGTTTCTTTGCTACTTTTTGAGTATTGGGCATCTAGTAATAGTCTATGTTTGTGGCTTTGTGCTACTGCTCCCCTCCTCTCTTTCTCTCCCTCTCTCGTGAGCGAGCACGCATGCACAAAAGCATCCTCTAGGTGCCACCCACCAGTCATAGTGTTTATACTGTAATCATATTTTTCTATTTTAGGAATGAATTTGTGTGCTGACCGATATCACATAGATATTGTCATATTGTTATTTGTGAACCTGAATACAAACATAGACTAGTGCCATGCCTGTGGGTTGCAACAGAGACACAAACTTTCTGATTCAGGTGCTGGTACCTTCGGATAATTGGTATGGACACCTGAATCTTAATGTTTTTAGCTAACCTTATCCCTCTTTTCTTGAAGCCAAACTATTTATTCATCTGGAAGTTGATATCTCGGACCTTTATAGCTCGACCGAACAATCATCCATCCTATCTATGTCTTTTTTTTAATCAACTCAATCAAGTGCAGCCATTCATTTAAGGAGAGAATACAAACGTTTAATCTTAGAGACTAAGCAACACAAGACTCTGACGCATCCAACTGGAAAGGTCTCAACGAAAAAGACAAAAAACACACCAGTCACCTATGCACCAACAACACACTGTGGTACTTCTCATATGTCCTGCCTAAAATCTGTTGGTTGTGCTGTCCCTGCCATAGTGACCTTGTGACCTCGTCTGATGATCCGATCGTGCCATTAACACCACGTTCCTGATTGGGCAGAATCACATGGATGACCTTGACACCTCCGACAAAAATCGAATGTCTCAATGCTCCTGACTGCGTTGCTCGCTGATCACCGAATTTATCTGTTCCTTAGAGAAGGAAGAAAAAAAAGAGGAAACCAGAAAGCACAACATCAATGATCTTACTCATACATACAAAAAGAAAAAAAGCAGTCACTGCAGAGTATGACCTGAAGTTGATCTCCTACATATCGCCTGACTCCATGCATTGACAGAAACCCTTTCCACGGATCATCTAGCATACACGAAGACATCCATCCATTGATTAATCTGTCCCCGCCGTTCTCCATTCTACCTCACTAGACCACTGTGTTGAGCGCCGTCAAACGACAATCACCATTGGCCATCTCCTCTGCCACCATTTGCGCCAACGAGCTCCTCATGGCCAGCGCCATCATCGCCGCTATCGATCGAGCCATCCTAGATGCCTTGCGCCTTGCCCTCTCACCATTCCAGTTGCTAGGAGCCAGTGGATTGGTCTTTGCTGTGTCCTCTGCCCCATACCCTCGACAGACTTAACTTCACCAGATTGCCTAGCGGCAGTGCTTGCTACGCTCTTGGCCACCCACTGCTCGAGCTCGCCGCTCGGCCATGATGCCACTTTCTGGCGCCCACACACCATCTCATGCTGAGCAATCACCACTCCCCATCGACAAGAGCCACTGTTCAAGGACTTAGCGGGCTGTTGGTGAACTGACTTGACGTAGTTTTTTCAGATGCTACATTTGGTCTATCCCTCCCTCACCACGTAGTTTTATCAGATGCTACATTTGGTCTATCCCTCCCTCACCAACTACAATTGCTTCATCTTAACCGTGGAACAATTAGTTCTCATACTTCATGCGATCTGAGCCGTTCTCCACCTCCACCAGATATATTAAAAAAAGAAATTGGAATTTGCAGAAACGACGACAGCCACCAACTCTGTGTTTATACAATAGTTGAGGTAATGATATAAAATTGAATACCATTGTCATGGTGGGCCTCGCTTATGGCCGATGCCCATAGAAGAGGCAGAGGGAGGTGCCGCTGCCTAATGTGCCATTTCTTTTGTTGCAGTGAGCTCAATTCCAAATTCCACGGTGCATAGAGCTGTATACATAAAAAGTAGACATTTAGGAATATGAAAGTTTGTAGCTTTTCCTGGATATGTCAATGGACAATGGAAGATATGCATGCAAAGTTTAAGGCTTTTCATTTTGATTTTCAGTTTTCATTCTGGCTGAGCTGAGGTTTAACAATACTCAGATGTTTGTTCAATGAACTTAACCTCAAATCACATTTATGAAGTGATGTATAGCTTCTATGTTTCATTTTTTTAGTGGGTTGGACCTGTTGGTATCATTACCAGCAGGAATTCATATATTTACCTTATGCATTTTGCTTATAGAATGGAAGAAGGTTTTACTGATAACGGGCTGGTGGTTTATGCCGAATGTTTTCTCCCCATCATCTGCCGTATTCTCTGAAAATTGATTCAGCATTCTGCCTCAATGCATTGCCCCTTTTTTGGTCTTCATGCCGAAAAAAAATAAAAGAGAAAAAGCACAACTGACATGATTCCTCTTTGGCAGGGCACTTACAGCATTCAGATATTCTCCCTGGCAGTCCTACTTTCAAGTATGTTTATATATAATCAGGTGCGGCGGAATGATTTCTTCCCTCTTTAACCAATGAGTTGTCTTAGGAAGTTAGGCTCATGTTTTCCCTTGACAATTCTTGGAACTGTTTCACTATTCTACTTGAAGTGAATTTATCCATTTGGCCCTTGTAGTACTAAGTAGCATACCAGCTAAAAAAGAAGAGAAGAAAGCAAGACATGGGCTTACTAGATGAATGAAACATGTGAAGTGTTTTGGTGCACAGCCAACCAAATATTATCTGTGGAAAGTAACCAGAACCGCAGAAATAAAACACACAGAAGGATTGTTTCAAGAGTTATTGGCTTTACTGATGGCATCTAACTATTTTGGCAAACATTAATTTCTTATTGTTCAAAGGTACAAGAAATATCTTAATGTTCCTTGGCCTTTGCAGATGGGTGGTATAGATGAAGCAGCTCTTGATCGCCTTTCACTTGTTACTGAAATGACCAAGCATATCCGTGTGAGGGCAAATGGTGGGAGGTCTACTGCATCTGAGCTCGGGCAATTTTCACCTATTTTCATCTGGCTACTGAGGGTAATTATCCATCCCTGATTTTAAGAGCTTTTTCTTCTTACAATTATTTTGTTAACTGTCAGAGGTGTTGCTTCCCTGTACTAAAAAAGCTACCATTTCCTTAGGATTTCTATCTAGATTTAGCTGAGAATGATAGGAAGATAACTCCACGAGATTACCTGGAAATTGCACTAAGACCTCTTGAAGGAAGAGGAAAGGATCTAGCTTCAAAGAATGAGGTATTTTGTCAGAATGTGCTCTTATTGATTTGTAATTCATATAGTAGCTTCTAATCTTGTAATATTTAGAGGATGGACATCAATAGTTCTCTTTATATTGTTTACATTGTGATTTACAATTTCCTTACACATTGTTTATTCAATTTTTCTTAGATCCGTGAGTCCATACGTGCTCTCTTCCCTGATCGAGAATGTTTCACACTGGTGCGCCCGTTGAACAATGAAAATGAACTTCAACGCCTTGATCAAATTCCTGTAAGCTCCTTTTCCTTCTATTTTTCACTATAGTACGGTGCATTTCTGAAAAAGAAGTATTCTTTTTCCTCTTTTTGAGTTTTGGCACATTTTCAATGTGATCTTTTCTTCTTGCCAGATAGAGAAATTGCGTCCTGAATTTCAAGCAGGACTGGATGAATTAACAAGGTTTATTTTTGAGAGGACAAGGCCTAAGCGAGTTGCTGGTACGATCATGACAGGACCAGTACTTGCTGGTGTTACACAATCTTTCCTGGATGCAATAAACAATGGAGCTGTACCCACAATATCATCCTCTTGGCAGGTATTTTGTTTCTTGAGCCATGGCCCTGGGGCAGTAAAATATATCTGTAACATGATGCATATTGGATGTAGAACATGTTTCATAGGATAACGTTCATTGAAGACAACGATATGCTGATACAAAAAAGAATATCAGAGTGTTTCTCTGTTTCTTGATGTTATAATTCTCAACTATTTTCAACATGAAGAGTTGAAGACTAGTAAAAGTATACAAACCAACTAAAAGTCAGCTGGTGTTAGGTACCTAATTGCCTTACCAATTTGTGCCAAAATTTGGACATCCATGACCATGTTTTGGCAAGAAAATGAACTAGGATGCTAATGGGAACACATTCAATATAAAAACGCCAAAATTTTTGTCAAAAGCAGAAATTCTTGTCAAATCCAGTTAATTTGACCAGTAGTTATTAACCCCTGGCTTCGAACAAAAAAGTTGATGCGTTAAGGTGGTGTACCAGGACATATTGTATATGTGATGCAACACACTATTAATATGCATAAAGAATCACTTTTATGTGCCTTTTTATTATAGTCAAAACAGTTTTAGACAGTATTCAGAGAAGCAATTGAAAGTAGTGGTCCTGTCCTTATTATGTGACAAGCTTAACAAGTTTTTAGATAATATTGTATCATCTTGAGTTTAGTCGCCTTATATATTTGACTGCAGAGTGTTGAGGAAGCAGAATGTCGCAGGGCATATGATTCTGCCACTGAGGTTTACATGTCATCTTTTGACCGCAGCAAACTAGGAGATGAAGTAAGTTAAAAGATTAATTAATGCAGTGCATGCTTATAGGATGTGGTATGCCTTAACACTGTACATTTAGGATGCTTTAAGGGATGCCCATGAAGCTGCTCTAAGAAAGGCACTTGATGCTTATAATACTGCTGCTATTGGAACTGGCACTTCACGTACACATTATGAGAAGGTTCTTAACAACTTCTGCAGAAAAGCATTTCAGGTATACCTACCATTTTCTTGTAATCATTGCATGTAATCTGATTTGAATTTTCTATTAGATATACACAATAACTTTTCAGGTTTGTGGAATTGAACTTTCACGAACTAGGTTTAGATGGCCCTAGAACCAAGGAGCGCGATCAAGCCGATGCCGGCGACTGCACTCCAGGGGCAGTCTTGAGATTAATCTGATATATTTTTTGATTGATTGTTCATGCCGCTAGGGTACCTGTGGGTACTGTTTACACGGGTCATAGGTGGCCCATGGGCCGACACCTATGACACAAACATATAGGATAACCTAAGCAATTTATTCATATGGTTACATAGAAAACAAGAGCACCACTGAACATGTGTGTGCGAAATTTCACAATGATATCCTCTGTGCCTCTGTTTGGCTTGATCAAGGTGTGTGTGGCCTTTGATTGCTTGCTACATGAAATATCCTGAAAAATAAGATTATCATCTTTTATATGTATCTGAATCTTAAATTGATTAGTAGCATGTAATCAAGTGGTTAACTTTGTTAAGCGAACTTTGCTGCATTTAAATTAACATATCTGTACCATATCCACTTCATTAGGTTCAGAAGTTTAATTAGGTTCAGAAGTTTTAAGGTTTTACATACATCACATCAAGAAGTTCAATAAAAAAGACTTGTATACTGTACACCCTATCAAGCTTGATCAAATCATGTAATATGTAATAGCTGAGCCTAGGATCGATGGAGCCCCAAACTAGCTAAATGAATGGTACATCCTGTTTTTGAATAAATGGGGATCCATCTATGCTGGGCTAAATATCATACTAGCATTGTGGCTGACTGATGTTTTTGGTTCTTATTCTTGTGGCTAAATATCTATTTATTTAGGACTACAAAAGGAATGCCTTTTTAGAGGCTGACAAGCTGTGCTCAAATGCAATACAAAACATGGAGAAGAAACTCAGAGCAGCATGTTCTGTTCCTGGGGTCAAAATTTCTGGTGTGATTCAGGTATTTCACCAATATGACATGCATGTAAACCTGTAACGGTATTGCTTTCTGCAGGCTTCACATAATACGATCATACACGTTAGTGACCCAATAGAGCTAATTGGCATTGTTATTTTTTATTGTTTATACTTTATAGTAGCTAAAGTTAATTGGGATTGGATTTTTCTATTTATATTGCTTGCATTCTGTTTTGACATGCTACACTGTGTTCTGAATTTTTTGAACATGCTTTTGATACACAAATAATCTTGAAGAAAGATTCTATTGTTGTCTGAAGTAACCAGGAAAATTTTATATCCACTTGAGTACACTTTGCACACCCTTTTGCTATTCATTTCTAGAAATATTGATTTGATTTACTACTTTCTAGTTTGTTTCATTATGCATTGTTTGTAGCTCTAATCACTTATGATGGAATCTGCTCTGATTTGGTCTCACCCTGTGATTTGGAGTTAAACATATTAAAGTTTGCAGGTTCTGGAAAATTTACTCGCTGAATATGAAACTTCTTGTTCCGGCCCAGGCAAATGGAGAATGCTTGCAGCCTTTTTAAGACAGTGGTTTGTTCCTGCCTCTGAGCCTTGAAATTTCATTCTTGTGGTTTGTTTTGGTTTGTTGCTTTCAGAAGATAGTACCATAAATGACAAGTTTAAATATTTGTTTCTCAAAAACTGAAAATATATTTTCTTTTCTCCCAGTTTGGAAGGGCCTATATTGGATCTCTGCTTGAAGTTAATAAATGAAGCTGAATCAGAGAGGACATCCTTTGCTCTAAGATGCCGATCAAATGAGGACCAACTAGAGCTTCTAAAGAAGCAACTTCAAACAAACGAAGCCCACAAATCTGAATATCTAAAACGGTATGAAGCTGCTTTAAGTGAAAAGCAAAAAGTTTCTGATGATCTTAGTGGTCATCTTGCAAACCTGAGGACCAAATGTAGCACATTAGAGGAACGCTGCTTGAGAATATCTAAAGAACTTGATCTTGTACGACATGAATGCACTGATTGGAGAGCAAAGTATGAACAATCTGTTTCTCAGCACAAGGGTGAACAAGATAGATTCGTTGCTCAACTAGCATCTCTTGAGTCTAGATATAGCTCTGCTGAGGGAAAGTTGGGAGCAGCTCGTGAACAAGCTGCCTCTGCTAAAGATGAAGCATCAGAATGGAGACATAAATATGAAACAGCTGCTGTGCAAGCTAAAACTGCGCTAGAGAGATTAGCATCGGTGCAGGAACAAATTAACAAAATAGCACAAGAAAGGGAAAGTGTTATAAGGGCTGAATTTGCTGCACAATTGGAGGAAAAGGTTCTCTCCCTCTCTCTACACACATACACAATTTTTCAATTTCATGTGGTTTATGCATGCTGACAATTTCTTAATCACAGGAAGATGAAATGAAGAGATTAATTGCAAAAATTAGACAAGCAGAGAGTGAAGAAAGTGTGTTAGTTGAGCGCTTGCAGGTCACTAACTTTTAACCACTCTTAAATTGATTGGTTCTGTTTTATGTTAATTTTAGTTATCTAATGCTGAAACAGCTCATTCAGGTAGCGGAATCCCAAACACACAGCCATAATAAGGAAACTGCAGTCTTGAAGGATGAAATTAAAGAGCTAGCCAGCAAATTAGAATATTTAAGAGATAGAGCAGTATCATATGAAAAACAAGCTAGAATGCTCGAGCAAGAAAAGAACCATCTTGAAGAGAAGTTCTCATCTGAATCCAAGAAATATAATGAGGCGGAAGAAAGATATAAAGCTGCAGAAAGGGATGCCAAGAAGGCTACTGTGTTGTCTGATGTAGCACGAACTGAGTCCATTGCAGCCCAGAAAGAAAAGGATGAAGCACAGCGGATATCAATGGAAAAATTAGCTGTGATTGAAAGAATTCAAAGACAAGTTGATAGACTGGAGCAGGAGAAAGTGAATCTTTTGGAGGAAGTGCAAAGGATGCGTAAATCCGAAACAGATGTCTTGTCAAAGGTTACCATGCTTGAGAGTAGGGTTGCTGAGAGGGAGAAAGAAATAGAGGAATTAATGACCCGGAGCAATGAACAGAGGTCCAGTACTGTGCACGTTCTTGAGAGTCTATTGGCAACAGAACGTGCGGCTAAGGCTGAAGCCAATAAGCGTGCAGAAGCCTTATCTCTACAGCTACAATCCACGCAAGGTAAACTTGATGTACTCCACCAGGAGTTGACATCAATTCGCCTTGTTGAGACTGCACTGGATAGCAAGCTTAGAACCACCACTCATGGCAAAAGGATGAGAGAGAATGTAGGCATGGAATCGGTTCAAGACATGGACATTGATCATCCAGAGAGGAGGAGAAAGAGATCCAAAAGCAACACTAGCCCGCTAAAGCACATCCATGCTGAAGACGGTGGTTCTGTTCATATGGGAGAAGACAGTGTTACAGTTAGCACAGATACAAAAGATGACAATTCAGGAGATTATAGAAAGTTAACCATTGCAAAGCTAAAAGAGGAGCTTACTAAGCATGGATTTGGGGCACAGTTGCTAGAGCTAAAGAATCCTAACAAGAAGGATATACTTGCGCTTTACAAGAAACATGTTTTGGGCGATTAAATTGACCTATAATATGCACAGCTCTGTGCAAGTGCTTGCTCCTGTGTTTTTAAGCTGTATGAGTTGTGAAGTATGTGAAAGAGCTCTAGTTTGCAGCGTGCAGTTATCCTAACTAGTACTGGTGTATACAGTAGTCAGCAATTTAGGTTTATATTTAACCAAAGAGATGCTTGATTGGTTAAGGCATGTGGTGATGCTGATTCGTTTGTAGTTTGGTGTACATTTATTGGCTGTCAGTCTGCAACTGGGCTTGTATATTTGCTGGTTTGCTAATTGTGTGAATCTTACGTTAGCCTTTGTAAATGTGTGCTGGTTTGACACTCTAGTCATCTTTTCACAAATCTTTGGCTACTTCGACGTCGGATATTTGTGAAGGCTTAGTTCATTGCCTTGCCCGTACATTTTGCGAACGTGGTATCTTGGATCCTTGGCCCAGACGAGAATGGGCACTGATCAAGCATGCAATAACATAAAACAGCGGGTGATATACGTATTATCTTGTGTGATCACATATTAAGGAGCACAATAACCTTGTTGGGATTCCTACAGCAAATCCATGATTGCCCAGATTGCTCAAAGCAGCACCGTAACCATAGATGCTCAAACGTCACCGGTGTTCATGGGCATGCATCAATCCAGTCATTGGATCCCCCGTCGTATTTCCACTTGACTTGTCGAGCGTGTGAGACCCACAATCATGACTCATCGATGCGAAAGTGAAGCAGAAGTAAGCATTCCGACAGAAGTGGAAATTTGGAACATGCGAATCGCTTGTACTCCAGATGCACATAAATCAGGACGTGAATTGCCCCCATTCCCTAATCCGCATCGATCCTAACTACAGAACCGAAGATGCGAAGACGAGCAAAGTCCATGATCAAAATAATCTTGAGAAGACGAGCAAAGCAACATCGTAACTAAAGATGCTCAAAAGTCACATGCCATTCATGCGCATGCATGATGTATCTACGCATGCATCAATCCAGGCATCGGAATCCCTAGCCTGTTGCTTGCGTCATGTTTAGCGACGTACGTATCTCCACTATGTTTATCTCGACTTCTCGAGTGCGTCGCTCCGACAACGAAGGCGGCGGCGGCGGCGACCGAACCGGAAAGTGAAGCAGAAGCATGCATTCCGACAGACGGGAATTAAAACATGAGAATCGCTGGTACAACACAACTTAATTTGGAAAACTGCACTTGAACAATTAACACAACAGACCAGAGCAGTAGTAAGTTTTCACAATTCCAGATGTACATAAATCCTAACTACAGAACCGAAGATGCGAAGACGAAGCCAACATCGCGCGCCTCTCCGGACCCATGGACGCCGCGCACTCCCTGCGGCTGACGCGCCTCTGCTTCGCCATCTCCGGCGCCACGATCACCTGGATCCGCCTCTGTCTCTTCGCGTCCGCCACCTCCTCGTACCCCTCCCGCAGCTTCCGCTTGGTCGCCGCCAGCTTCGCCTCCATGCTTGGCCCCGACAGCGTCGATGCATTGGCCAACTTGGTCGACGACGGCGGCGCCGCGCCCGAGCTCTCAGGACGGAACAGAGCCTTGGAGGTGGGCGCGGGCTCGCGGTCGTCCTCCTTGCCGACGACGACGTCCTTCTCCTTCCCAGCGTGGACCGGCGCGGCGGCTACGTTCTTGTCGATCCCCGCCGGCGAAGCTGCTGCTGCAGGGGGCGTCTTGAAGAGCAGCGCCGTGATGTGGTCGCGCCTCCGCCTGAGCTCCGAGGGGTCGTCGAGCGCCGCGATGGTGATGGCGGCCTCGAGCGCCTCGAAGACCTGGGACCCAAACAGCTTCCTCCAGCGCCCGATCGACGTCGCCTCCGAAGCCATGGCGCCGCGGCGGCGGAATGTAGGGCAAAAGCGAGAGCGCGGAAGAAAGCAAGAAGCTTGATGTGGAGCAGGGAGAATTAGGAGCGGGTACCGGACTAATCTTGCACGTACGGCCGCCTCCCTTAAATAATGTGATTGCACCGCCACAGGGAGTCAGCTCCTCGACTTCGATTCGGAAGGGTGGCGGGAGATGGTGGCTTGATCGTAACGCCACGCGATTAAAAATGGATAATGTTTACACGCTATGGCTGTATGGAAATACTTTTGAGATGATAAATATAAAATTTTAGAAATACAAGATTAAGCATATGTTTTAAACACTTTGTCAAACAGTATTTCGTAAAAAATAAATAAAAGTTTTTTTTATCTATTGTTTCCGTTTCTAGTTGCAAAATTTTGTTTTCTTTAGTACCTAAATGGTTATTGATAAACAACTATTCCACTGTACTCCTTTCCATGCTATTTTTTTTTACTGCTACTCTAGTGTCTACTTTGTACCGAAAAAACACAGTATTGAAAAGACTAATGGACATATGCTTGATTGGAGGAGACATCCTTCCTATCTCATCCTCATTTTCCCAACACACATTCTTCCTCCTCCTCCCTTCCCCTCTTCCTGGCATCACCGTACCATTTCTTCTGCCGCTCAATTGTCATCCCCCGCTCCTCCCGCTGTTCATTATGGCGGCCACACATGGGGTTCCTTCCCGTCCCCATCTATCTCCTCGAACCTCTCCATCTCTCCTTCCTGCAGCCCACCGTGGACGAGCTCCTCCCCTGGACCTGACGACCTTCCCTCGGCTCTGTCTCTCTCCCAGCCAGGTAGCTCTCCTCGATGCAAGCTGCAGCAAAGGTGAGCTCGGAAGCTGAGCTGCAATCGTGCTTGGAGGGGGCAACCTTTTGCCGGCAAGCTCATCCCAGGATCCAGCAACCAACCCTCAGTTTCGTCTGTCCTAGCTCTGTGGTAGACATCACATCGACGACAATGCCCTGGTAGGGGCAGCATGTCATCGACGGTGGTGGCTCTGTACTTGTGCACAATTAATTTGGTTAAACAGAAGCCAACGTGGTGGAGGAGGCGGGTGCGTGTCGGGTCATGGCAGGGGTATTAAAGGGTTGGATTGAGATGTGTTAAAAGGATTGGGTTTTTGGCTTTGGATGGGTGGGAATGGGTCGATTTGGAAGGGTGGCTTAATCGGAACGCCACGTGATGAAAAAATGGATAATGTTTACATGACCGGGATTGAGACCGTAGGGAGAAGAGGAGGGCAATGGCGCGGCTCCACGGGAAGGGGAAGCAAGGTGGCAACGCTCCGACGCGCTGAGCAGGAGGGGAAGGGGGGCGATGACGTGCCAGGTCTCTGGAATCGCCGAGGGCGTCGCCTGGCAGGAGCAGGGCGCAAGTGGGAGGAGATGGGTGCCGCCCTGACTGGATGGGAAGAGGAAGGCATTGCCCTGCTGGAATTTGAGGAAGAGAGAGACTGAGAGAGAGAATAGAAGGAAGAAGTGGCTGCTATGTAGGTGCGTTTGAGCAGACGAGGATAATGGGTATTTTGGGCATTATAGGGGCTAGTAACGGTAAGGCCTGACAGATATTAACAATGTGGTGTGGAGAATAATATTCAGCTAATTGCAATGGCACGTAACAGATATGCCATTAAGTGACATAAATATACGCTTGCATATGAGCTTATCTGATGTACAAAGAAAAATGTTAGAAATGTTAGGACTGTTCCAGCAAAGGAAAGGGCCGGGTATCATGCAGATCGGAAACTACCCCAACAAAACGCAACATACGTTTTGTTTGTAAACCTCTTATCTAACAAGATGTAATGTGACATACTATAAAAAGGCATGGGTTTCATGCAGACCGGGATTGCTACCTGCTGTCGAATTAAATGAGTACATGAGCACAACCATATTTTCCAATGTAGCAAGAACGATGTGTGATGAGAGGAGGGTACGTGTCTGCTGAGCAAACTACTAGAGTACAGAAAAAGTTTGGACACGAAATTACGAGGCACAAAAGTAGTAGCAAAACGGGAAAAAAATGGAACGAGGTTATTAAGGATGGCAAAAGGTATGGTTGCACAGGAAATCTCGTTGCTGACTGCCGAACAGAAGGATTCAGTACTATAGCTAAGATTAACGGTGCGAGCTTATGTGGAACGCGCATCCTCTGCCGCTACGACAGAGGGCCGTTAGGACCAGGGCTTCTGAGGGTGCTACAGATCTAGTGCAAATACTTACTGCTTAGAACGCTCCACCAAGTTTGCTATATGCTCTCCACAAAGCAGGTCCCCAGACACACATCCACAGTCACCCAGGACAGTCGCTGAAGGTTGCATAAAGCCACTATTATCAGCCTCGGTCTCGTTATCTGATGGTGCGTTTCTGAGCATGGAATCGCTACTGTCGTACTCCATTAGCGATTTCCAAGCACAGGTTTGCTAGCATCAACATCTAATCCAAAATGACACGGTACCGGTGCCTCAGGTAAGAGACCCCCCGATGCAGATCCACCGATAACCAATTCTTGTATTTCCAAGGATTTATCAAAAGACCTCAGGAGACCGAGCATAGAGCCTACAACAACATTACAATTTTTTAGTTCAAGAAAGATACAATAAGATTCTATTAAAACTTTGTTACGCTCGTTTGGAGCAGCAGTTCCTTGTCTTGTGGCGAGATCATCGAGCGCATCATGGTGCACTTCATCAGGTCTATGAAACCTCACTGGATCTCCCAGGGAGGTGATGCACCACCGAGGGGAATAGGTGAGGGAGAATGGTAGGGATAAGACCAACAGGGGATGGAGTAGAGGAAGGAGGTGTGAGAATAGGTGCGTTTTGACCAGCACCAATCTTGATGTGCATCCTGCGGTGGGGGACGTGGCAGGAAAAACTTATACAAGTGGGAAATCCTCTCTTGAGGAATTGATGATCCAGAGCAATGAGCACAGGTCCGGTAATGTGTACTTCTCGAGCTCGTGACCCGATAACGAGGCAGCAGCGCCGGCGATCGTACCGGCGATGAAAAATTAAGCCGACAGATGAGAATTCGAGCACAACTTAACTTGAAGAATTGGACGAGAAACCTGGCACTTGTACAATTAACACTACAGAGTACAGACCAGAGGAGTAGTAAATTTGCAAAATACTAACACTACAGACAAGGGCAGAGCAATAGTGAGCCGTGAAGTATGTGAAAGAGCTCAAGTTTGGAGTGTGCAGTTACCCTAACTAGTACATGTATATAAAGTACTATGCATAATGTAGGTTAACATCTAACCAAAGAGATGCCTGACGGTCTAAGGCATCTAGTGATAGCAATTCGGTTGTATTTTGGTGTACATGCATTGTTTATCGGTTTGAAACTCCTATAGCAAACCCGTGACCAAAAAAAATCTTGAGAAAATGATCAAAGCAGCACCGCAACCAAAGGGATAAAACGTCTAGCAACCTCTAATTGATCGAGTTGCATCTCGCTTGGCTGGGTAGAAAGGCACAAACCTAACAAGAGGGGGACGTCTTCTAGTGCTCCTAAAATCAGTACTCTCTGCCTTTTTCAGAGCTTGCACAAGGATCGGCATCGTCAATGGTGAAACCATTCGATCCTGCCGTGACCATTGTATAATATCTGCAGGGGGACATCCAGATCGCTATATGAAGTCCTGCATGCCAGCAGATGGATTGAAGATATTAGAGCACATCCAACTGCTAAATGATTATGTCCAAATATGGCTTCGAGTTCAGGCTGTCCAGCTCTATGAAAATACTCCTGATAGTATAGCTTGGGCCCTAACTTCTTCTGGGATTTACTCAAGCTCCTCAGCCTACCAGGCGCATGCAGTTCTTCGGTTCATGCCTAGCACCATTTCATGAAGCCATTTGGAAGCACTGCAGTGGGCGACGGCAACATGCAAAGTGTCTGCATGGCTTATGTTACAGGGTAGGATCATGACCGTCGATGAACTTGAGAGGAGAATTAGGCTCCCAAACAATAGATGGTGTCCTCTGTGTTTCATGCATCCTGAAACAACGTCACATCTCTTCTTTACTTGCCCTTTCTCTCAAAGGATCTGACAAAAAACTGCGGAGTTGTTGCACCTCGCTAATGCGTCCCAACTGCAAGTTCCATCCAATCAAAATCAGCTTCAGAGCCTTCAATACTTGATCCAAGCTCAATCTTTGCCCAAGCAATCGGCTTGTGCGAGCCGAGCTGTGCTTGGTTGGTCAGCTGCGCGGGGTGCGCGCTGGCTCTCCTGTTAGGTCGCGAGCTCGAGGCTCAGCCGCGACCTGGGAGCGCGTATGCCGGGATGGGTTTAATAACCCATCCCGAATCCACCCTTGATGCAAAAAAAAAAGAAGCAATCGGCTTGTTCTCGATCCTCATGCTCCTAGAATGGAAGATTTAGCGTGAAAGGAATCGACGATCATTTGATATCAGCCCGGAGCAATTCTTCGATCTAATCCTACAAGAAATCGAAGAATGAGCAAAGGCAGACGCTACAAGAGTAAACGAGTAGCTGCCGGTAAACTATTTAACATGAAGTCTGCAACCATAAGACACTTATTCCTACGTAGTACTTAACATGCTGCAACTGAAACTCCCAACACACTCCTCATGTGCCTGCTTATTTTCATCTTACTTGTATCGTTAACGAAAGCCGCCTTAAATAGTTCTCACGGACAGCTATTTATGTAATATGTATTTAGAATTGCTAATTCTCAGGTGACTGAAATTTTCTTAACTATCAATCACCCTAAAATTGCACTCTTATAACACTAAAATTGCACAGCTTACAAAGATGCTATTTTAGTATCAAAATTGCTACTTATCAATCATTTATTTTATTCGTTGATTTATATGCTCCATTACTGCGTAAATCTATCGAATACACGTGCTCACATACTTTTCCTTTTCTACGTTTCAAACTATCATGTTTGTTTCAATCAATCCAAAATTGCACACTGCTAAAACCAAATTTACACTTAATCATAATGTGCAATTTTAGTATAGTTATATTGCAATTTTATTAATAAACGACTGACACTTATTTTATTTTTAGGCAACATGCTCTTAGTCGAACCTAGCAGTCCTGCTAGCATTTCCAAAAAAAAAAAAAGAGCTCAAACGTTACGTGCCATTCATGGGCATGCATATGATGTATCCATGCATGCATCAATCCAGGCAACCATGACGTACGGCGTATCTCCACTTTGTTCATCTTGACTTCTTGAGCTCGTGACTCCCGACAACCATGACGTACGGCGCCGGCGACCGAACCGGCATTGTGGGATCCCATGATTCATTGATGGGTAAGTGTAAGGATTCCGAGAGATCGAAATTCGAACACAACTTAGTACGAGTAATTTGAAGAACTGTACTTGAATGATTAGCACTACAGACCAGAGCAGTATAGTAAGTTTTCACAATTCCAGATGTACGTAAAACAGGCCGTAAATTGCCCATTCCATAATCAAACATTCTCGGGATCGATCCTAACTACAGAACCGAAGACGCGAAGACGAAGCCAACATCGCGCGCCTCTCCGGACCCATGGACGCCGCGCACTCCCTGCGGCTGACGCGCCTCTGCTTCGCCATCTCCGGCGCCACGATCACCTGGATCCGCCTCTGTCTCTTCGCGTCGGCCACCTCCTCGTACCCCTCCCGCAGCTTCCGCTTGGTCGCCGTCAGCTTCGCCTCCATGCCTGGCCCGGACAGCGCCGATGCATTGGCCAACTTGGTCGACGACGGCGCGGCCGCGGCCGAGCTCTCCGGACGGAACAGAGCCTTCGAGGTGGGCGAGGGCCCGCGGTCATCCTCCTTGCCGACGACGACGTCCTTCTCATTCCCAGCGCGGACCGGCGCGTCGGCCACGTTCCTGGCGATCCCCGTCGGCGAAGCTGCTGCTGCAGGGGGCGTCGTGAAGAGCAGCTCCATGATGTGGTCGCGCCTCCGCCTGAGCTCCGAGGGGTCGTCGAGCGCCGCGATGGTGATGGCGGCCTCGAGTGCCTCGAAGACCTGGGACCCGAACAGCTTCCTCCAGCGCCCGATCGACGTCGCCTCCGAAGCCATGGCGCCGGGGCGGCGGAATGTAGGGCAAAAGCGAGAGCGCGGAAGAAAGCAAGAACCTTGATGTGGATCTAGGGAAAATTAGAAGCGAATAGCTGAATAATCTTGCATGACCGCCTCCCTTAAATAATGTGATTGCACCGTTGCTCATCGACTTCGACTCGGAAGGGTGGCGGGAGATGATAGCTTGACAGCGACGCCACGCAATTAAAAACTGGATAATGTGTACGCGTTACTGGTGTATGGAAATAATTTTTTAAATGGTTCTAACCTCTACGTTGTGAAACGTACATATCTTTAATATACAACTCACCATTTTGATCCTAAATCGAACCTGGGTGGGTGGGAATAAACAACCCCACTCTCACCATTGGATGGGTGGAAATACTTTGAGCGGATATATTATTTTAAAATATAGAATTATGCATATGTTTTGAAATTTTTTTTATGAAAATGTACTGAGTGAAAAAATAATAGTTGTGTAACATCCTCATTTTCAAAAATTCCAAAATGTATTATCATTGCATGTGTCTTTAAATATTTTAAAATCTTTTTTGAAAATGTGGATGTTACTATATGTAATTTCCTAAAATCCTAATGAAGAGGTTTTGTTTTTAAAATATTTAGTTGCAAATATTCGAAATGCTAAAAACCTATTTTATTAAGTTATAAATTAATAATTTCATTTTGGATATATAAAATAGCAATTATAAATTTAAATAAAGATTAAATTGCAGCATAAATTGATTTAATTAAAATAAAAATCTTATTTTTCTACTTTCGGCCCTATCTCTAAATCCTCCCTCACTTTCCCTCTTTTTAAGACAAGTGGGCCCCACTTGTACCTTTCCCCAATTTGACATCTTTCCCTTTTTAGCCTTTCCCTTTTTTACCCCTTCCCTCTCTCACTCTCTCACTTCCCTCTTTTCCTCCCGACAACTCCCCCTCGCAGCCACTCCCCGCTACCCCTCACTCCACGTGGCTCCCCTCCCTTGCCACCCTCGGCACCTATTGGCGCCATCCCATCCTTCCACCGCCACTGGCTTGCTCCTTCTCCCTCCTTTTCTTCTCCCGAGCGCCCACTCTTTTTCCCTTTGCTTCTCTCTCTCACGCTGCTTGGTGAGCCAGCTACTTGCCCATTCTTCCCTTGGCCGCCCTCCCATTTTCCCCCATGACTCTATTTTGGCTGTTGCCGCATGTAGTCACCATCGAAACCCATGGGAATTATTCATCTTCGAAGGTTTCGCCGCCGCCGTCGCCCGGTTCTTCCTCCTCGAAAATTCGTCATCGCCGCCTGGTACCTTTCCTCCTCCCTCTTCTCACCTCTTTGGAACATGCGCCACCTTTTTCTTTCTTCGCTATGACCCAATTTGGCCAAGGCCATGCTCCCAACATTGCCTCCTCTTTCTTCATCTCCGGCTGCACGTCGCCACGCCGTCTCGGCCCTTCAAGACCCGAGCCGCTGCCGCCATCCCCTTCCCCTTTCTCTCCCCTTGCTCATCGACCCCGACACTGCAGCCTCCCACCACCCCGCGCGCCGCTGAGCTCGTCGTCATCCCTCCCCAGCCGGCCAACCACTTCCCCTTCCTTCCCTTTCCTTTCCTCTCTCTTTCCCCCTCCCTCTAGTTGCCGATGAGCCACCACCCGTCAGAATCGGTCACTGCCCGAGCCCCCACCGCTTCTCCCCTGCTTTGGGCCACTGACAGATGGAGCCCACCCGTCAGCGTCCCCTCCTCTCTCCACTGGGCTGCACCCTTCACCGGTCAGTCACAGCGCTGCCCCCTGGCCGTGACCTGTTTGGCTGAAACAAGCCGTGCTCAGCCAAGCGCCTCGCCTCCACCTCGGGCCAAGTGGCCAGCCACCCACTGGGCCATCCTCGGTTGGGCCAAGCCGAACCGACCGTGCGCCTTGATTGGGCCGAACAATCCAGTCCAATTAACTTCTTTCTATTTAATTTAGCAGTAAAATTTGTTATTTTTATAAATTTTAAAATATAACTCCAATTCTAGTAAAACCAATTTCTAAAAATTCATAAAAATGCACTTTTCCACTTAAAAATATCATTTACATAATTGCATGCATATTACAATATGATTTCCTGTAATTTTCTAAATAAAAGGTGATGCATTTAATCTTATGTTAAATATTTATGTCTATTTCAACATTAAAACTAAATTTATAAAATGCTTAAATAAAATAAAAATAGTGTTTATCCGTTTATCCTATGATTAGTTTATGAGACATCCTAATAAAATTATAATGTCACATATTAGAAATAAAGAAAATAAAAAGGTAAAAACATAAAATAATAATAGGAAAAGGCCCTAACCAGGCTTAGGTAACCTAATTAGGCCCAAACTAGTCCCAAAACCCACCCCATCTAATCCTAAGCCCATTAGGACTCTTAATATACCAAATATAATCTAATTCTTATCCTAATCAAATTCTATCTCTAGTGGGATTGGTCTACCATGACCCAAGCCCTATAAATACCCCCTAGACCCCCCTCCCTCGGACCCCAAGGTCGGAGCCCGGAGATTAGAGCCCTAGCCACCCGAAACCCTAGCCCCGAAGCAATAACCGAGGTAATTCTCGAATTCCAGTAGCCAAAACCTAAATCTAAGGGCATCACATCGTAGGCCTCGTCGAGACGGTCAAATTTTGTGGCCGTCATCGGCGAGCCACCGACCCGCCGCCGCCCCCGGAATCCGCGCACCGCATGAACTCCCACGCTGCGCCGCCCCGCCCCGCCGCCGCCCACCGCGGCATCGCCCAGCCCACGCCGCCGCTTACTCGCACATTGCCGTGTGTCCGCCGTCACCCGTCCCTGCGTGGATGCGCCGACCGCCGCCACGCTGCGTCGAGCCGCCATCAGCCACCGATCAGCGCCGCTGTCCCGCCTGGCCGAGCCGCCTTGCCCAACCCGCAGCCACCGCGTGTCGCACCTCGCTTCACATATTGTTCGCGCCGCCTCCCTCCATCAGCGGCATGCGCGTCCATCGCGTGACCCGCCGCCGCGCGGCTCGCGTCAGCCATCCCGGTCACCACAAAAACCGGAATTACTCGGTTTTTGCGCGGTTGACTGCTTGTTAACCCGGTTTGTTCTTTTCCCTGCCTTTTCTATTATCCCAAAACTTTCACGAATTGTTTAGGGAGTTCCCGAACTCCGATTTAGATGATTCCAGAGCCCAAAAATCAGAAATAATCCCAAGAATTTTATATATTTTTATCATACCATTTTCTCTGTGTTTGTTATTTATTTCTGTTTTATTTTATTTTTGTATAGAACTGACGTGCACCTACTGTCCGGGAGTCGTTTCAGAGCCGTTCGAAGGAGGAGAACCAGATCCAAACTTCTTCGAAGGCAAGCTAGATTCATATTGAATTCCTAGTTTGCTAAATTTTATTTATTTCATGTTTATTTAAATTGAATGCTTGAATTATTATCGTATGTGCTATTTTGATCCTGTTCCATATTAGTCCTTTACTAATATGATGTACCCTACCATTGTTAGCCCAATTGGTACTGTTTTGCTAGCCTATCCTTTGTGTAGTTGCTTAGCCTTGCTTCTGGATTTGGTAGTTGATAGGTTTCACTCATTATTAAACTTGTATCCGTGAAGTTTTTTGGCTTCGTGGTACTGTTTTTGGTAAACCTAATCAACTAAAATTAACGTGGTGTGTGTTGATTTGAGGAGACCCAGAAGAGGCGGATTTTGGGCTTGTGGTTGTGTTGTGCAGGTCTCCTCTGTCATATAAGGGCCGTATACTTGTGACTACCAAACCGAACCTGAACCGTACAGCCACTTGTGCCTTCTGGCCCTAACCATTAGCTGTGGAAGCTTGTTTCCGCTGTACTCGCCCAGCCTTTGGCCCTACCGTCCCGTGGCAGACTCCTCTTGGCATTGCCACTGAGTGGCCTTCTTGCCCCTGCGCACACGCCATTGCCGCCGCCTGCCTGCTTTCTTTAACCCGCGGCCACACCCCGACGTCTCCTTGCCTCTCCTTTATTTCTCTCTTGCTCTCCTCGTGCACAGAGCTTCCTTACGTCCTCACGGACCTTCCCGCAAGAGCAATCGGCTCTCCGTCCATCGGAGCCACCACAATCGCCATTTCCCCACCGCCGGTCTGAAGCACCACAAGGAGCTTCTCTCTCAAATTTGTTCTCCAGGGTGAGTCCCTTGACAATCGCTTGCACGTGAAGTATCTCCTCATCCTTTTGTATCTTTTGCCTTGGTTGTTTGGACCCGAAGATCACTGGAGTTCCCTGTCGACGAGCGGCCGGTTCCTGCGTCATTTCGGCCACACTGTCGCCAGCACATTCCACGCCTTCTCCGGTCCAACCAAGTGCTCGGTGAGCTTCCTCAGACCCTCCTCTAGCTCTGGCATGTCTCAGGTTAACTCGTAGAGCTTCGTAGAGTCGTAGCTAGGTGTTCCCGAGGGATTTCTCTGTCGGCTCGCCGCCATTCTAGGCCTTTGCCGATGAGTAGCTCAACGACATGTCCTAGGGCTACTCACGAGGAACTCGTAGTGCCCAAGATCGCTCTCTCTAGTGCCCTGTAGCACCGCCGATGCGTCATCAAAGCCTCGCCTGTTTCATGACATCACCCCGTCTCCCCGGCTGGAGAAGACGAACTCTCGACCGTAGATCTGTGCCAAGACCTGTGCAAACAATGTTAACATTTTAAAATTCTCGCAGTTAAGGTAATGAGCCACTGACATGTGGGCCCGAGGACCCACATGTTGGTGTTAGATGTGGCATTGTCGTTGCCGTGTGTCAGCGATCTTGAGACCGCATGTCGACTACTATCAGAGGCGGGCTGGCATGCATGTCAGTAAATGGGCTGGGCCCGCACTATTTTGGGAATATCTTCCTGGGTTAACTAATTAAATTAATTCCAGAAAATAGAAAGGATTTATTAAACATAGTTATAGTCTTCTAAAAGTTTTGGAAAAATCACAGAAATTCCCAAATGAATTTCTAAGCATAATATAAATTTTGGAGCAATTATCACCACATTATTTGCTCTCTGGAGATTATTAAACAATATGTATGTAAATGTTTATACTCAATTAAATCAAGAAAATGATACTGAATTATTATAAATAGCTAGACATCTCCTAAAATTCTAGAAATTTTATGATAAATACTATATGGCATTTTGGACTTTATAGAAATACTATCATGAACAGTAAATGAGTAATTTTCTCTGTTTAAATTGAATGGGCTTATTTTAGACATTTCCTTATATAGAATTAAGACCTGAAATGGCCTTCTACTAATTATAAATAGTAAACTAGACAGGAGAAATCTGAAAAAATTTAGAAAATACATAAAACCTCTCTAGACCTTAGAAAAATATTAAATGGGCAGTATGGCACTTAATCACCAATGATAAAATAATTAACCTTGTTAAGGATGATGATTATTGTAAATTAATCGTATTAGAAAATAAAACCAAACTAAAGCATCCTAAAATATTACCCTCTGTCCAGAGGAGAACACTGAATCGATTACCACTTCACCTAATTGTTATGAGTCATTATCTTGTATTTAAAGGAAACACTTCTGACAAAAGTAATTTATTCCTATTAATTTCCTAAAACTGTGGGTGGGAAGTTATATATACACACACACATTTAAATGCTTACATTTTATGCATTCATGAGCATATCGTCGTACCTTCGCACACCCTGGTAATCGTTGAGTAGTTTTTATTATACTTTACAAGACTCATGGAACTACCTAAATAAGTAGAACGATGATTGATCACCTCACTATAGACTAATGCATTCATGCATCATATTTTCTGTATTTTGGTTGTTCATTATGGTTATTTATTGAATAGAACTAGAAGGAGCCGACGACCCAGAATCGACTCCGAACAACACTCAATAAGAGCAAGGCGAGTTAATATCCAGTTAGATCATATTGATCCCAATTTAATTAAATTATTTCCTTTTAAAGTATCAAATTGCATGCTTTTCAATTATGAGTACCTATATTGTTAATCATGATATATCATGCCTGCTTTGCTAAATGTCGATACCCATGATGATTGTGTTGATGATCATTGCTAGTTGAATCACACTTTGATCGCCTTGACGATCAATCCTTGATTAACCTGGTTTAGGAACAAAACAATTGCTAGACTCTTAAGTCTATGATTTAGAACTTGTTAGACTCCTAAGTCTGGTTAAAAATTTTGTTTAGCTATGCTCAGGTCTCAATTATTACTTTTAGGCTTAGTCACCTCGGAACGGTGAACCGACATTCACCGAGACATGATGCACATATACTTAAAATCTTGATACATGGAATTGAGGCCTGGCATGTCAGTGTGTGTGTTTGGTTGTGGTTGTGGATTTGGTCCGGTACAGTTGGAATAGCATGGGATAAGATTATGAGCTATCGTTCACATATGGTGTGTTGAGGAGCGCACAGTCACACGCATAGCGGGAGGGCGCTGCCACTTGCCTGAGGGGGGCGGTTCCAACACATTGTATGCCGAGGCACATAGAGGAATGATAGCAGGAGAAGGAAGATAAATTGAAATTTTACGCTGATGCTTAAGTGGATGGGCTGGGGTGGAGTTGAGCTCACCTAGACGGGTGCATCGGGGATGCACAGTGGGAAGTCACTGACTAATGGCCTACGGGAAATAGTTCCTAACACCATAACACGTGGCCATCGAGTGGTTGTGAAAGTGCATTTAGGCACTTAAGTGATTTTGGTGATTAATGATAAATACATGTAATGACAACTATTTGTAAATGACAAATTTGTGTAAATGCTTGACTAAGCAATTGCCTAATGGCAAACCTCTAATATGCTTATTGCCTTGAGACTAACGTGTTTATTGTGAAGATTTGTTTAGTCTCACCCTATTTAGAGGAAAACCCTATATAGGTCAAGTGGACAAGCTATCCATCCTAACAAGGTATGCATTATACTAATCATGTTGTTGAGACTAACACACTTGTTTGTTGATCTTATTTAGTCTCATAAATACAAGTAGGTTGGATTGCTAATTGAGGTATGTCTTAATTAGAATTAAATTTTACATTGCTATGAATTAGGTTGTACATGTGTGCCATGATTATATATTATCTCATGTACATCACTTAGTGAAGTTTAATCTAGATTGTTCCACAACTTCACTCTTGCTTAAATATGATTTGCACATGTGTAATTCTTGTATATTCTATCATGTGCATCATTAAATGAAGATTGTGGTACTTATCATGATTTAGTCGATTCATCTTTATGGCAATCATCTCTTTAGTGCATATAGATTAATTGTATATTCATCGTGGTGCACTTAATAGAGATATTTTCTATGTCAAGTGTTTTCATTTAATATTATGCTTATTTATTTGAAACACTTGACACACCTTAATTGCTCACAAATATCAACTTCTCCATATCTATTGAGCTTTTGGGACTAATACCTTTCATGAGTGGTTTGGAAAGATTTAGGTCCCGTGAGTATGTGTGATGACCAAGGTATGTTAAAGGATGACGGTTAAGCCGAGGTCAACAAGACGATGGTGTCACCAAGAGTTGAGGACTAAGTCAAGATCGACTTGGCGTGGAGATCGTCGGGGAGGATGATCAAGTCAAGATCGATGGGACGAGAGTTTCATGAGGTGAACCAAGTCAAGGTTGACAAGGCGAAGGTGTCATCAATCATTTGTTGAAGGTCATCACGCACAATGCATCCAAGGAGAAGACGGCATGTGGATTGAATGTAAGACTTAGTTTTCTCGTTTGAATTTGAGTCTAAGGATTGCCGTACTATTAAGAGGGATGCGATAGAGAATAACTTCTAGATGTCTCAAGTGCCCAAGTGATCTATCTTTGTGAAAGATTGAGAGACACAAATCACATCTTGTACACCTAGGTATAGGTGGTTTGGTGTGAGGGGGAGAAGTGTTAGTGGTGTCGGGAAGTGAGAATTTTGGGCCTCTCTTGGCTTCCTTGTGGTTTCTACACTTATCCTTTGGGATTTGGACAGTGAGACCTTGTTGGTTGTGTAGCCCCTGTTCTTAGCTTTCCGTAGAGCCCAAGATCACCCAAAACGGAGTTCGGAGTCAAAAGTTACACCCGTTTTCGTCGGGCTGCGCTGTGTGCTGAATTTTAGTATCGGGCTATCCGATCAAAGTTCCGATCCTCCATCCGATTGACCCCTGTCTGTCATAAAATATCGGATGTTCCGATATGAACATAGGATATTCCGATATGTCGCAGAATGGTCTCAACGGTTATATTTTGGGGTTCTCTATTTAAAGGCTCTTCTTCCCCACTTCGTGTAGACTTTTTGGGAGGATATTCCTAGGTGGAATAAGAGCTAAACTCTTGTGTTCTTGAGTCCCAAACACCTCTCCACTCTTAGATCTTAGTGATCCTCTTTGAGAGAAGGGTTGGGAAGAGTTGGAGGAGGAAAGTGGTAGGGTTGTGACAGATTTGATCTAGTGAGCACTTGAGTTCATCTCCAAGCTTATTCTTCGTGGCATTTGTTACTCTTGGAGGTTGAGGACTCCTAGACGGCTAGGAGGTCGCTTACGAGCCGCCGGTGCTTTGTGTGGTTGGCCGTGGGAAGGTTATGAAGGCCTGGACTCTGCCTCCGTAAGGAAAGGAGCCAAGCGAGTGAAACCAAGGGAGCTTGATGCGGATCTTGGTGAGGGAAAGGGTTGAAAGAGACCCGGGCTCAAGTGTGACCGAGCCTATCTCAACGGAGACGTAGGATCCCCTCAAGGATTCGAACTTCGGGAACAAATCGACGCGTCTTCTCTTCACTTTGGTTTTATCTCCTTTACTCTCTTTACTTGATTCTCTTTGTGATTGAGCTATCATTTTGATTGAGTAGGTTTGCCAGCTCCTACTGCATATTTACATACTTGAGAATATTTGGTTGAAGGTGGTATACCTAATTGTGAGCAGATTTGAGCATTTCTACTCTGAGCATATCGGAGTATCTGATATAGACATCGGATAGTCCGATCCACATCGGAGTATCCGATACCCATATCAGATAGTCCGATATTTATATTCTGCTACTTAATTGTTTTAAATTTGTAGTCGCCTATTCACCCCCCTCTAGGCGACATCCCGATCCTTTCAGGTAGTAAGAGTGGAGGGTCCGCGAATCCTCACTCTAAGAAGGTCCAACATGGGACGTCGCCATGAGGGTGATTTAATCACACTTGCTGGACCGGCAAATCCAGTAGAGTTGTGGTTCACATCGGGTCGCCAACCTGGAAGATGATGACGGGAGTAAGGAGATAAGGAGATGTTTGGCAGAGTGCATGGAAACTGTCATGGGTTTGGAGATTTGGATTATGGTTTGGAATTTAAAACTCTGAAAATGACATATTGAAAGTAGAACTTTGGTTAAAATTACTAAGTCGTAGGCTTTGATTTAAAATATTGGCTTTCTGCAAGCAAAATAAACCCCAACCCTTTTCTTTGAAACCTCTATTATTAAATGCATTAGATTGGGTATTAACTCACCAGTGTTGAGATGACACTGACCTCGTATATATCCCCTCTTTTAGTCGATGGAGATGATGGAGGCAACGACGCCTACGAGTGCCACAAGGATAGAGATCCTCAGTACTAGCATCAAGAGTAGGATAGGGGCATAGCTTAGGATAATCCACCAGTTGCGAGCTGTTGTATAGCCGCTAGTGTGATTTTGTTTAAAGACTTTCACAACTCTGATGTTATCTTTTAGAACTTGGTTTGTAACTAAGGCTATGGCCATTTGACTACTAATCAGCCTGAGGGCTGCGTTTTGTAATAAAGACATCTTGATGTATGAAATGGTCTGGCTATGTAACGTGTGGCACTAGATTACTAGTCCAGAGACTAGTGCAGTGCTGGCCACCCTGAAATGGTTTTCCACAACATCATATTTGAACCTTGCAAATACATGAAGTCCTCTCTCATAATAATTTTGACGAACCGCAAGTGATAGTCTGTTATCACTAGCGGTTGATCTATAGAACCGCCAGTGATATGAGCCTCCAAAAGGCTCCCACTGGCCGAAGCTACATTATTGCTCTACTCCAGCTGCTTCTTCCTCCCCGAGCTGTAGCAGCGGCGGCTAAGAGACACTGTAGCAAATTCTAAAAAAGAGGCAAAATTTTTAGAAGATTTCAAGTGCTTTAGTTGTTTAAGGGTTAGTGGTACCTCTCTCTTTTGCTAATTGCTTTCTTATGCTTGTTTGAGGTGGATGCATACGAGAGATCTAGATCTAGAGTTGAATATTTAATATTTTAGGGTTTTGTTAGTTGTTCATGGTAGCTAGTTTGATGTGATTAGATCATGTTCATATGCTAACTTTGTGTGGCGGAGATAAATAGAGCAATTAATTTCTTGATGATTAATGAGATTGCTTATGCTAGCTTTGTGTGGTGGAAGATAAATAGAGCAATTAGACCTTTTTTAGAAACAAAGTATTTCAAAATCATGGTTTTGCAATACATATATAGGTTTATAATTGTTTTAATATAAATACCATGGTTTCATCAAACTCCACTAAAACCTTGGTTTCCGCAAGGGCTTCTTCTTCTCTAGCTAATTTTTTTCCTTTCTTTTTCTTGGTTTCTTCCAGCTCGATTGAGATGGATTCTTGCGAGTGTATTATCACAATTAATCTATCAATCTCGTGCAAGTTTCTTCTTGATCATGCATGGGATCGATTGAGGATTAAGATTGTAAACGAATGAACGTATACGACGACCACAATATCGATTTAGCTTATCTTATTAGCTAAATTTTACTCCGATTTTGACTTATTTTGTTTATTTGACTTATCTCGTAACTTCGAAAATTTTTCGAGATGGCCTCGAGAGCCGGCTGTCTTTTGTGTTTAGGGTTTAGGGAGCTTTTAGACACGCCTACGAGATAAAAAACTGATTCAAAAATAATAAAAAAGTTAAATAAGTCACGTTTTGTCTGACTTATCTGACTTATTTACGTGTCTTATTTGACTTATTTGACTTTTTTTATTAATCTTTGAATCTGTTTTTTTAGTCTTGTAGGTGTGTCTTAAAACTCCCTAAACTCTAAACACAAAGGGCATCCGGCTCTCGAGACCACCTCGGGAAATTCTCGAAGTTACGAGATAAATCAAATAAGCAAATAAGATAAGCTGAAAAGAACACCCTCTCAGTGACACATTTGGCACCAGTGAGACTCTCTTGTCATGAATGTTCGTGCATGCATCTTGGGCCAATTCTTGCTGGATATAACTAGGTCCAGGAGCCCAATTCAATGTCCTCCCATGAAGTAATATATTTCCAGGAAAGTCAAATTCTGAGGTGTTTCTTCATGAAAATAATTGTTTTGAAAGCGAATGTCATCTTGGAAATGCCGGGATAATTGCATTTGCCAAAACGAACCACCACCAGTTCAATATTGCAAGTATATTTTCCAGACTTTGCCATGTTTGGTCTCAGAAAGAAAAAGAGATGGAGCCAAGCTACAAACGCGATCCCGAGTCGATCCAAGGATCCAGGAGGAAGCCGAGCCAAGCCAGGCGATGAAGCTGAGTCAGGAGGAACAAAAAATAGAAATTAGAGTAGAGATATAAAGAGGGTGTAATTTTGGGTGGGTTTGTTCGTCTGTGTTGGGCAGGTCATGTAAAATACTCTGTAAGATACTGTTTTTGTTTCAATGAAATGAAATCGGAGTATAATCTCATTCTGAAAAAAAAACCGACCGCACAGGCCTAGCTCTATAAATGCAAAAAGCCCTTACCAGCAACGCGCTAGAAAAACATAGATGAGACTGTTTCTCAAGGGTTTGGACCATGTACGGGAGGATGAGTCCCTCCTTCTATAGGCATATTGATGTATCTTAGGAACGACGCTCAGTGTAATATCTGTACCTTTTCTGTTTAATATAGCTGAGCATATAAGAACTGATGTATCGTAAGAACTAGGAACGACACTCAGCATACCTGTACCTTTTTGGAAAAAATATATAGCAGAGGTAACAATGATTGACCTGGAGATTCATGATTATTTATGTATAGGATGAAGTGATCGTCAAAATTATATACTGGAGATCACATCAATTTATGCAATAGCCCAAAATTGGGTTCTATAAATTTTAAATTTTTAACATGCTTTTGATATCTTAGTATTTGATCATGATTTCAATTTTTTTTTAAAAATCAATCAAATTGGAAACTCAATCTGAAAACTAGAAATCAAAGAAAATAGGGAAATAGGAATTGGACCTCCTTTGAGCTTAACCCATGCTTCCCCTTCTCTCCCCTCATCCACTGGCTGGCCCATACCCACTCCCCCTCATTTTCTCTCTCTCTCCCGGCCGTTGCATCGCGCCGCCCTTCGACCCAGTGGACAAAGCCGCATCTCCCCTCTCCCCGTCGCTGGCGTGCTCGCCTTGCCACGGCTGCCTCGGGCACAACTTCGCTGCCACGCCTGTCTCATGGATAGCTTCTCTCTCTCTGTCGGCCACCTTCTCCTAGCCTGGTGACACCGCTCTAGCTCACAAAATCTCTCGCCGATTCCTTGCATCCAGAGCATCTTCGAGGTATGCTGATCACGCCCCTACACCTCATTTCTTTTAGGCCTTGCCGGTTTGTGCTATCGACGTGCTCCGTGCTTTGGTCGCCATCGGTCTCCACGTTACCGAACCGCCTGGAGCCTTCTTTGGTCGCGTCGACTCGTGCCTCGTGTCTAAGTAAATCGGGCCAGCCCGGCCGACCATCTCTCTATACCATGCCGGGCCAGCACGGAGGGCCAAAACTAAGGCCTGGCACGCCCGAAAGCACGCTGGGCCGCTGTCGGGCCGTGCCGACCCGAGCACGGCACAGGAAAGACACTGCAGCATTATTATTATTTTTTATAAATTTGTGCATTACTCAAATTAAAAAGTTGTCTACATAAACAAGATGCATCTCGAAATTTTCTACAACTTTCGTGTAGAACTCAAAATCATCCGAGCATGGAACACCTCGACAAATGCATATTACCGCAGCAGATAGCATCGGCCCAATAATTGCAACACACTAAATAATTTTTTATAAATTCATACATTACTCAAATGAAAAAGTTGTCTATATGAAAAAGATGTGTCTCAAAATGTTTTACAACTTTCATGTAGAACATAAAGTCATCAGAGCAATGGAACACATCAAAAATGCATATTACTGACTCAAACTGCAAATCGGGCCGTGCTGGCCCAAGCACAGCATGAACGATCGGGTCGTGCCGGGCGGGCCATCGTGCCAAGATTCCAGACATGGCCCAGCTCGGTATTCCGACCATGCTGGCCCGGCCCATTAGAATTCAGGTGCGCCACATCTAGAATATGACGGCGGGTGTTTATGGGAAGACTAGTATGGATTGTGGTATGGATTGGGAAACTAAAGCTTGAATCATTGATTAGTAGGGATTTGGGTTAAAATTGCTAAGTCATAGGTTTTTAACTTGCAAAACTTGCTTTCTGTAAATAAACAAACCCGACCTTTTCTTTGGAACCTTTATTACTAAATGCATTAGGTTGGGTGTTAACTTGCCAGTGCGATTTGATTGCGCATTGACCTCGCACGCACTCACTTTTTTAGATGTTGAGTATGAGCAAGACTACTACGTCTGCCATGAAGACGGTGCTCAGGAGTGTGCTGACGATCGGGACGAGATTTAGGGCGTCTCTCCAGTCGATTACTTAGACATAACCGATAGGAGACTCTTTTAGGTCTTTCTTTTGCACTCTGACCTTTTATTGTTCTTGAATTATTTTGAGCCAATGTGCTGTGTTGTAATACTTATTAGCCTTCGGGCATAATACATGTACTTAATGTAATATAAGTCTTCCGCTTGTATGAAATGATTCGGCTTTGTAAATGGTGTGCACTTGTAAATGGTGTGCACTAGTGTACTGATCCACGGACTAGTATAGATCAAGTGGTGGGCACGATGGACAACATAGGGATGTAGCGCAACTTGGTAGCGTGTTTGTTTTGGGTACATCCCTACCTATTACTTTGTGACATCCTTATTTCCAAAATCCTTACCTATGCAAATTTGCATTTTTGTATTTTCAGAAAAATTTTAAAATTTTATAAACTTTTGAAAATGAGCATATCACCTTTCAAAAAAAATAAAAATATATATTGCATTTTAAATTCAAGACATTTTGTTTCATGTCATCTTTAAACTAGTTTTTAAATTTTAATTTAATTGCATCATTAAATGGCTTTAGCAAAAATCTAAATTTGTCATCTACAAATTAAAAAAATGTATTTACAAAATCAACTTAATTTTCCTAATTCCTTTCTAATTTTCCTAATCTACCCCTATTTCTACCTTTTTCTCATTTTACCCTCTACCCCTCCCTATTTTAACCTCACTTTCCTTTCTAGGAAAGTTCACCATATCCACCTTTTTATTTCCAGCTAATCCATTCCCCTCCCCTCTATTTCGCCGCTGGCTCCCCTGCCTCTCTCCCTCCGTGGGTCATTGCACAAGCCGGCCCTCATGAACAGTACCCTTTTCCATTTTTCATGATTTCCGGTGAATAGTATTACTTCACTATTTCACTGTGTATTCATCTGAACTCCAAATCTAGTGATTCTAGTCCCTAAAAATTTCTAAAATTCCCTCTACCTGCAAAATCTGGTGATTCTAGTCCCTAAAAATTTCTAAAATTCCCCTCTACCTCCAGTAATTTTTATATAATTTTCATATTTATATTTATAGTATATTATTTTTTAGTGGTTTATTTGTTGTCTCGTTTCACATGCACTAGATCGACCAGAAGACGAAGGGGAATTCCTCGATGCCGTTGACGTCCAGCAAGATCTAGGGATTTTAGAAGGCAAGTCTTTCCACGGGACTCCCATTTTTATCGATTCTGTCAAAACTGCTATTCTGGTAAACTATCGTACATTGCTTAGTTATGCCTAGTGCATGTTCCGAGTTCCAGAACCTGTACCCGCTGTCATGAATTGCCATAGGATAAGTTATGTTGGAGGGCTAACTCAAATGTTCACCGTGCATGGCTATACCGGTGGAATCGAGCAAAAATTATGTCAATTATATTAGATGTTGAATATTACACATTTTTCGTGGCTTATTGACATAGCTGCATGATAACAAATGTTTTTTCTTGTACAAAATCGAGGTGTACTACTTCATGATAGTCTGTTTGGTTCATCTATACCCAAATGGTGGCTACGTAGGAAAAATCTATGTTGGTTGAGTTTTTATTTATTTTTCGAATTTGAATTGTAATTTCTGAATGTTTTTTTTAGGTTTGTGTGAGACTTTTGTTATTTATATAGCCAAGAGATTTCTATTGTCCAGAAAAATGATACGTAACTGGAGTCGACCACTGCCATCTGGTGGACCGTTGGAACTGAGGAGTACATAGGTAGATTGTGTAGATCGTTTTCCCAGCCAGGTTGCTTACCAGAGAAGACACTGCCCAGATCCTCGCGCTTCGGCTTTCCCGCACGCAATTGACGACGCAACCACCGTACCGTCGTGGCGTCGCCTCGTTCCCGTTCCCGCTACCGATCCCACCTCCGGCTCCGGCTCCGGTGGTGCTAGCTCCCAAGTCCCAACCCAAGTTGGAAAGAGGGATTACTGTCGCTGCCAACCTAGGCTGGCATGCCGCCGCCTCTGGCCGTCCGCCGTCGCTCAACGGGCCGCGCGCACACCAGTCCACGCGAAATTCCGTAGGAGGTGTTGTGCGTGAAAATGCGCCCCGGGAACCACTGTGGTGAAGTGATCCGGTCCGGTTCGACGAACAGGACGAGATACCATTGAGAAGCTGCAGCCGCCGCTGGGAGCTCAGTGGGGCACTTACTGAGCCCGGATGAGCACGCGATGGAGGTAGGGGGCGTCCGCGGCGGAGCCATTGTCCGGTTGTGGTGGCTCCTCTCCTCTTTTGATTCCTTTTTACTCCTTATTTGTCTTCTTTTATAATCTGGTAAGTACACGTTCCAAAGCTCTACTCGGGGTCAGGACACCTGCGAATCATCATTCAGATGAAAAATCACTCTTTCTAAATTTGGGCTAATATAGCTTGTGTTTCTGTTATATTTTTATTATAACAGAATTTGTTGGTAGTGTGAATTATTAATGTTTTACGCAGATGCTTGTAAGCAAGGGAATGGGACGAGCAATGAGGAGTGGTGGGAAGAAAATTCCCTTCCTCTAAGGGATTTTACACCCCCTAACTCTAAATTCCCATTACTTTGTCTCAATTCCCTCTAACCAAACACACCAAGCAAGAGCCGTTTCAGTCATGCTGACAGATAAATAAGCATGTGCAGCTTCCCGTTGGCCTTTGCAAATCATTATTGTTGGGCAGATTGTTGCTATAAGTAGACTCAAATTACTAATCCAAAAATTATGGGGATTGGTGTTCTGTCTTTGAATTGTTAAGATGTCAAACAGCAAGAATCTTCCACTGTATATTCGTTGATGTGCTGTATCTGATATATTGCATCATTAACCCAAGTATGCTGTAAAATTTCTGAAGAAGTCACAAGAACATGAGCCGAGTAATGTCTGCATGTATACAGATGCACTAGTTGTTATGCTGTACAGTTTATGATGGAAATCGGCCGCAACATCCTTCTGACATTTTCTTCGCTGTCTTCTCAATGGTAGGTTATGGTATTCCCCGTGCACATGGAGTCTAGCTTACCTTTGTCGAGGATGTTGGAGAATAGATATTTTTATTGAGATCAGATGGAGGAGTGTATTGCACTTGTCATGAACTTCAATCTTGATGAATCTTTTCTTTTTGAACATAGGAATCCAGAGGAATGTTAAATAGCAACAGTACTCTTGGTTATCAGCTACCAATTCTAGTTAGAACATATAAAAAAAGAATTATTTGCCCGCTAATAACTCATTCAAGGACATGATCATGTTCTCATTGGCTCTTGGAAACTCACTGAAATTATTTTTACTTGAATGCTATATGCAATGAAAGCGTGAGGTAGGGAGATCAATCACGCAATGATTCATTCCATGTTACCTGTACAGTACAAATAGCCAATGATAGCGAGTATCACGGCAAGCAAGGCTGGCATTCCTAGATTACATTCAGCTATACATGGAAATACTAATCCTGGGATGCTGCCTTGATTGCACCGGTGGGAAGCAATGCACCTGGACGTGCATGCATGGCGCCGAGGAAGACGTAGTCGATGGCGCAGCCGATGGAGATCTCCTAGGCGAGAATGTCGCAGTCGGGGGCACGTGAACGTGCATGGCCAAACCGTCTAACATGCAATTCAAACAAATTGATTCCAATCAAAATTAGAGGCTCAATTATGCTAAAAAAAATAGAGGCTCAATAACTTTTGTTGGTACACTATTATGTAAGTTATGGCACTTACTTTTCTTTGTTTCTTCTTCTTATTCTGAAAAATAATATCTAGCAAGAACTGATAACTGTATGTTACCGTTTGGTTGCCTATGTATATTAAATACATGTATTTGCTACATATGCATCAATAAATTGTAATTTCTGACATAGTAACATGCTTAATAGTAGGCTATAGATGGTATATACTAGTTTGATATTAAAAAGAATGAAGAAAACTTCTGTTTTATATCAACAAATATAGAGAGAGAATAGGTGCATGCTATAGAGAATAGGTGTATACTATATTTATTGATACTCCTGTTTGTGAAAATGTATTGACCATTTTGCTTACATTACATGATAGTCAAGAGTTGGACCAGATAAAACCACAGAATGATATAGTTGAACTTGGTATAAATGGTACAAAGGTTAGGTAGTATCATTCTTATCTTGACTCCATTCCATTCAATTGGAGCTTTCCTCATTTTGATATAGTTAGTTTCCCTTAAATCATTTGAGCATGATAACCTTCTAAATTTTCTGTTTAGTGTAGACTAGATGGAAGCACCTTGAGAAAGTAGAGACCCAGATAACATGATTCCATAGATTTCTTATTGATGCACCCTTTTCAAATAACCTTTCCAATTTGAGCTATGATTGCACCATTATGGTTTGTTTCCATATGGAACTTTATTAAAAAGAGAAACGGTGTTATGCTTATGCACAGTTATAATTGCCCGAAAAACTTCTACCATTGAACAGTGCTGTAATTAAAGCAAAAACTTTTTATTGACATTTAAGTATTGCAAAGCCGCAAAGGTTCAACTTTTGGTGATGTTGCCAATGTTGGTTTGATTTTCTGCCAAGCATCAAAGTTCATCGATATTGTTAGGAAACCCGGCCCATGAAGGACCCAATATGGACTAGCCAAAGAGAGGGATACCCGTTATAATAGATCTGATAAGATAATAAAGAATTGTTCCCCTCTGTCCTCTACGTCCTTATATTCTTGTTTGTATCCCTGCTCAACAGATATATAGATGTTAATCAATTTTATTATTCAATATTGAGAAAATTGACAATATGTCCCAAAGTTGTGTGGCCATTCCCCAAATGCCCTTAAACATATTAACTTTGACAATATGTCCCAAAGTTGATGAACCAATTGACAATATTCCCTATTGTATTTTTGGACAGATTTTGCCATCCAATGGACATGAAATGACCATGATACCCTTTATAACCCATCTACAGTACTTAACTATAGAAAGGCAGCGTGTATGCATCAATTCATGGTAAAAACGGTATGCACGAGCTGCTGAACACGCTGGCTATTAGTTAGGTTGTATTAGGTAATTTTAATATGCACAAATTTGTGGGTATAACCTCTCTAACCCGTACACTCCAACATGTATGCAACATTGGCCGTATTGAGCCAAATGAACGTATCTAACTTTGGATTATGTAGCACTTGTCAACAGAAGTACCATTTGTTTTTATGAGCTTTGTTAGACCGAGCCAAATGAATTGAGGGCCGAACCAAGCTTGTTCAAGGTTGCATGGGCCTGGGATCCTGTCAAGGGTACCATGGACATTTCCCATAGCCAAGATGGCAAAATCTGTCCAAAAAATTGAAAAGGGCATATTGTTTATTGTCTCATCAACTTTAGGGCATATTATTTAGGCCAATGTGTTTTAAGGGCATTTTAGCAATGGCTATTCAAGTTTGGAGCATATTGTCAATTTTCTCTTAAATATTTGAGAAAATCCCTTGTATGCCATTAAGAAAGTGACAAATCCTTGATCTGGCACTAAAAATCCTCTCTTGCCTCCCATGCCCCTGGTTCAAATTTTCCCTCCCCCAGTGCCACTGCCGTTAGGTCCGTTACGTCAGGGAGCCGTTAATTAGCGCTGTGTTTTCTATCAGTTTTTTCTCAAAATGCGAATTTTGCCGCCCTCCCTTGACTGATAAGTCAACCCTATCATGCTTGCCCTCCATTTGCTCTCAAAATGCATAGTTGCTCCATGAAAGTTGTTGGTCATTTGGTGATGTTAAACTAGACCTTATCAAAACCCAGGCCGGGCTTGAAAAAGCCCGGTGCTCTAAAGCTATGTCTGAGTCCGACTCAGCCCGAAATTTTTTCTGTGAACTCGGGCCTGAGCCCGGCATGAAAGCCTGAAGCCCGAAAAGCTCGGCCCGACTTTTGCACTGAAATTTTATTTTGCTCGAAGCTTGAGCCCAGCCCGGTTTTTCTATCATGCTCGATTGTCGAGCCCGAGCCCGACCCGATTGTCAAACCGGACCCTATCCGGTCAAAAAAAATCGAGCCAGGTCCGGGCCGGGTCGTCGGTCTAGGCTTCTCATGAACAGGTCTATGTTAAACTATGGTTTTGGGTTGCTCAAACTTATGCAACTGAGGGCAAAAGAGTCTTTTCCTGCTAGAGGTAACAGCAGTTTTACCAATAGTTGACGGCAGTGGCACTGGGGGAGGGAAAATTTGAACCAGTGACATGGGAGGCAAGTGAGGATTCTCAGTGGCGGATCAAGGATTAGTTACTTTCTCAGTGGCATACCGGGGATTTTCTCTAAATATTTTGGTGATAGGAAAAAAACCTTGGTTCCATCGTTGTTAATTGCACTCTCCCGTCTTCCCGTCGTTGTTAATTGCATCCTCTATTTGTAACATGTCATCGGTCATCCTCATCCATCCGACCATCCCGAACTTGCCACGTCTCCAAACAATTCTTTAGGGGATCCGGCCGGCCTAAAACCTGGAAGCATTCTTCCGGCGCGACCGCACGGCCTCCTGTCCTACGGCCGCTCTGCTCCGCCCGCATTGCCTGCCGTCAACACCGACATTTCTCCAAACCCAAGCTTTCCTTCCCCGCGCCCTGCACCACCGCCTAAGAGGCCACCGGCCGACGGCCGTCCGCGGAGTTCTGCCGGGAGGTGGTTCCGTCACCTGCTCCGTCTCTCGATGGAGCCCCCGGAATTCGATCTATCCGCGGACGAAGACTTCTTCTTTGGTCGGCTGCGCGAGGTGCTAAGGGACTATGGGGATGACCATGTCCATCTCCGAGCCACGGGGGAGTAGGTTATACAAAAGGTGAGAAAAATACGGCCTTTTAAGCAATTTTTTTGGAAAGGCAGGAGCTTTGCCTTGATTCATTAAGGGAGGTGTCTAAATACAAAAAAAAAAAAAATGGTGGTTAAACCCCGATACACCATAGCTGGGAGCATAGCCCGCAACTATACAGGCTACAACCCGAGGCTACCAAATCAACTAGAGGTAGCACTCAACCAGGGCCGTGGAAAAAGAAAAGCAAGAGAACGACTTTAGTGACGTTGGTTTGCTTACCTGTCGGTGGCGACATCTTCTATTATCAGTGAGGCCACCTGGGGAGGCGGAGTTCGGGAATTTTGGAAACCCCGACTGTTCCACTCTTTTCACAAGTTCCAGATGACATAGATAACCAGGCCGTTGATTTCCCTACGCTCAGCTTTAGGGGTAGTCTTATTGACCTCCCTCCACCAAGCTGTGAGAGAGTGGTAGCCATTTGGGGGGACACGAATGAAGATATGGTAGTTAGCTTAGGTTAGGTTCTTTTCAGCTTATCTTATTCTACTTATTTGTCTTATCTCGTTACTTCGAGAATTTTTCGAGATAGCCTCGAGAGCCGGTTGGCTTTCAATTTTAGGGTTTAGGGAGCTTATAGACTATCCTACTTATCTCATGTCTTATTTGACTTATCTCACTTTTATTATTTTTTGAATTGGTTTTTTTATCTCGTAGGTGTGTCTATAACCTCCCTAAACCCTAAAATTGAAGGCGAACCGGCTCTCGAGGCTATCTCGAAAAATTCTCGAAGTGACGAGATAAGACAAATAAGTAGGATAAGATAAGCTGAAAAGAACTCACGCTTAGGCCGAGGCCCCAAGTTTGGGCTACATAGGGGCAGAAGATGGTGGTGTGTGTGTCACGGCACCAACAGATTGGAGGAAAGGGGTAAGTATCGCACGGATGAGAGGAGGCTATTGCTCTCCTCACGCTCGGGCGGCACAAAGGATGGGGTAAACCCTAATTTGATCGATACTTTATTGATAATACTGTTGCCTATTTATAGCCGGGCCGAGACTTTACAATTCCCTTTAAGAAACTAACACATATTAGGTAACTTAAGCTAGTATATATAGAAACTAAGCAATCCTACCCTCTTATGCCATAGGCCTGTTCCCCTGTCGTGCTGGTACTGGGCTATTGCTGGGCCAGCACGGCGGTGGGTTTGACCCGATGGCGACGACCAAACACAACTCCAAACCGGCGATGTGTGACACCTCCCCCTCCTTTGGAAAATAGCTCGTCCGCGAGCTGAAATGTTGGATAGCGGAATTGGAAAGAGAGAAAATCTTCCCAAGAAGTGACAGATGGAGAGCGTCTGCCCATTGGATCAGCACCTACCGGAGTCCATCAGATTGCGTACAGATACGCAAGGCTTTGGCAGGTTGTGGAAGAACTCGACCATGTAGCAATGGAGGTAATGCTGGTGGAGCCACCGGAGGAGTCCCTTTGAAAGGCTTGAGGTGGTTGACACGAAAGACATTATGTATTTTGGCATGAGATGTCAAAGCCAAGCGATAGGCAACTGGATCCACATGGTGAATGATCTTATAAGGCCCATAGAAGCAAGGAGAGAGCTTCCCACACTGGAATCCTGGAATAGAAACTGCTGGGTGCTCATGAAGGCATAGCCAAACCTAATCGCCAACTTGAAACTCCAAAGGGCGATGCTTGGCGTCGTAATAAAGCTTCGCAGCCTGTTGAGCAAGGAGTAATCTGTCTCGGATTTCAGCAAGAAACTCATCACGCTGAGAGATGCCATCAGCCACAGCAGCATTGCGAAGTTCAGAAGTATCATAGGATCTGATAGAAGGGGGATCACGCCCATAAACCACGTGAAATGGGGTTTCACGCAATGAACTGTGATAAGAAGCGTTGTAACAATATTCCGCCCATGCAAGCCACTGCAACCATTATCAAGGTCTATATCTCCAGTTAGACAACGATGGTACATGAATATCACACAATTAACTGATTCAGATTGGCCATCCGACCGGGCATGAAAGGCTGTGCTCATGCTTAAGGTAGTACTTGCTGCCTAAAAGAGCTCCTTGCTGCCTAAAAGAGCTCCTTCCAGAAAGAAGATGTGAACACCGGGTCATGATCTGATACAATGGATGAAGGAAACCCTTGAAGGTGGACTATTTCATCAAAGAAAGCTCGAGCGAGCGACTGAAGCTGCTAGATAAGGATGAGCTAGTGGAATAAAATGGGCTTATTTGGAGAAACGATCCACCATGGTCAAGATCACTGATTTACCCCCAACCTTCAGTAAGCCTTCACTAAAAAAAGTAGAAATATCAGACCATACTTGATTAGGAACAGGTAGTGTCTGCAATAGCCCAGTAGGATGAAGCTGCTGCGTCTTATTGCGTTGAGGGTATGATAGTCAATGCAAAACCGCCATCCCCATCGCGCTTCTTGACCAATAAAACCGGAGACGAAAAAGCTGAAGAGCTCTTGCGGATGATGCCTTGCTGGAGCATCGCGTCACACTGCCGTTCGAGCTCGTTTTTCTGAGTCGCGGGGTAACAATAAGGTCGTACTACCACCACTAGAGCTGAATCTGGAAGGAGAGGGATCCTGTGGTCCCTTGATCGTTTTGGCGGTAACCCGTGTGGCTCAGCAAATAGTTCAGCGAACTCCTCCAAGAGCTGAGGCAGAAGCTCCCGCCCGTCACATATAAGGCCCGTAATGGACGTCGGTCCGGAGTGAAGATACCGATGATCTGGAGTGTCTGACCAGCTTGCTGTATGCGCATTGTGCACTGTTGAAAATCCCAAACAATTGGCCCAAGACTCGCCAAAACCAGCGCGTACCAAGAACCATCTCGTGGTCGCCCAAAGGAATCACCAAAAAACCTGTCACAAAGGCGGAGCCATTGATCCCAAAAGGAACAGCAAAGAATACTCCTAGGCACGGAACCCTGTCGCCATTAGCCACGAGCACAACCATGCCGTGACGCTGCACTGGTACGCCGGGTAGGTTCTGAACAAGATCCTCATTGATGAAGCTATGGGTAGATCCTGAGTCCACGAGGGCTACCACGTCGAGATCTGCTGTACGGACCTTGATTTGCATGGTATCGGTCAAGGGAACTCCTGAGATGGCATGCACGGAGATGAGACCCTCCTCCACGGTTCGACTTCACTATCCTGTTCCTCATTGACGGCAAGAGTAGCAAATACTTTTTTGCACTCGTGCCCCTTAACCTACTGTTCATCACAATTGAAAGTTTGAAACAGAGGGTTTGGCGCCTTCGTTCCGCCATCTCGCTGGGCGTGAGCCGCTTGAATATTGTAGGACCGGACTGTTTGGAAGCAGAAGCCACGGCTGAAGATGTAGCTGTGGAAGTTGGCCGAGATACGCTGGATCATCCCCCTTAGCAAGGCATTCAGAAGAGCACCCTGCAACTTGTCCATGGCGCGAGCCACGTTCATAGCTTCGTCGAGGTCCGACGGGTGTTTCATCGAAACTTCAGATCGCAGTGGTTCCGCCAAGCCATAGATGTAGAGATCCACCTCCTGCTGGTCAGCCAATGGCTCGGCATGACATAGGCGAGACAGGAATAGATCATCGTATTCCTGGAGCGTCCAGGTCTTCCGAAGTGCTGACAATTCACCTAGGATGCGTTTGGTTGCCTGGCCAGCGCCATCCAGGCCGCGTGATGTAGCTTTACATACGTTTGGTTGTTTGGCTAGGTGCCTCGGCCAGGCCTGCCGTATGCAAGGAACCGTGCGAAGCCAAACCCGCGGGAAACGAGGAAGCTGGTCATTTCCCACGAGCTAGGCTCACGCTAGCCACATGCAACACCGTTCCTCACAGTGGCAACGACTAACAAGGAAAAGTGCAGTTCTTTCCAAATTTTTAAAATTTTTTTAAAATTGAAACGACATCCAAATTTAATGAAACAAAAAATGGAACCGTAGGTTCAAGCACAAGGTCTTAAAGAAATTTCAGATTTTTTGAATTTTTTTTTGAATTTATTGATTTTCTAGTATTTGTTTTTGAATTTATTTTCGTTCCAGTATTTGATTTTTTGAATTTTATTTTTATTTTTGAATTTATTTTTGTTTCAGTATTTGTTTCTCATTTTTCTCTCTGAAATTTGTCCATCCCATTCCCCTCCTAGTGCAGCCAACCAAACAATATCTCTACGCAGCCTGTCTGTAACAGCCCAAAATTTGTATTATATTTGTTGAAAACACTTCTGCGATGCTTGTATAAGGTTACTACAATTTCCTTTAAGTCATAATTTGTAAAGCATAACTTCTGGACTTTTAAAACTTTAAAAGATAAGAAGTTGCTAATTTTGCTTGAATAAATTATTGAAAACTTTATATTAGGTTCTGATTAGGAGTACCTAAAATGAAGCAATGGTGAGGCTAGGATAAATTTTTGAGATTTTTAATTATCTTTCAAAAAACCTCCTATATATATAAGTATATATATATATATATATAAGTATATATATATAATTCTAGAAACTAGTTTAGACCCTAAGTGTCTGCTTGACTTGACGGTTGACCAAGTTGACCCACTGTGGGACCCACATTGCAGTCTCTCTCTCTCTCTGCCCTTGTGGGCATTTCACCGAGCAGCCCGGCCGCCACAGCTGTGCTTCCACCTCATCGGCGGAATTTCCCTCTTCTGTCCAGGATCACGACCGGAGGTCCTCCCTTGGCAGCTTGTGGGTGTCTCCTAGTCTTGTGGACCCCTTGCCTGCATGGACGTGACCCTGCCGCCAATGGCCGCGCCGCCCCGACAAAGCGTCTTGACCGGTGCATTGTCGACCAGCAGATATCTTGGCCTTACCGCCGAGCACCGCTTTGCCTTGCCCAATGGTCGCCCTGGTCGCGCCGTTGACTCTTCTGACCTCCGCCGCAGCCTGCTCTGGTTTTGCCGCCTGTTTCAAGCAACCTCGCCGCCCCGGCTTGGTCACTCGCCGTGCGTGAACAAGCCACCGCCCATGCTCACCTATCCGGGACGATGCTTCCAAGTAACCGCCTCGCACCCCCTCGTGACCGCTGGACAATGTTCGTGCTCCGGCCGAGCTTAAATTCGGTCGAGCCACATCGGCCCTTTCTTCTCTCTTTGCTCTCTCGCCGATAGCCCCTTACAGAGCTCCCACCCCTGGCCCGTGTGCGCATTAGCTTCGCCATACCCTTGCCACGCTCCTGTCAGAAGGAATCGGATCAGGACGCTTCAAGCTCGCCGGATTTCTCTCGCTGCAGGCGGCCGCCTGATTCTCACCCTTTTCGTTTTTTCCCTTCTCGGTGAGCCCCATGTCGATCGCTCGCGCGAGGAGCATCACCTCAGCCCTACCTGTCTTTCGCCGAGGTTGATTGGACCCAAGATCCTCTGAAGCCCCCTGGCGTCGTGAGCCCTATTTTTGCCTTGCTTCAGCCCCAACGTCGCCAGCTCACTCCACGCCTTTCCGGTCCAGCCAACAGCTCGGTGAGCATCTGCAAGCCTTCCTCATGCTCGCACATGTCTCCGTTTAGCTTAAACGGTGGTATATAGCCGTAGGTTGTTGCTTCGGTGGACGTTCTCCGCCGCCGCTCGACTCGCCGCCAATCCAAGCTATGGCCGGCGAGTAGCTCGACGACACGTCTTAGAGCTTCTCGCGAGGAATTTATAGCGCCTAAAAACACCCTCTCTAGGGCACTATAGCTCCGCCGATCCGTCCCCGTAGGTTCGCCGGTTTCATGACGTCATCTCCGTCGCCCCGGCTAGAGGTGGGAGATGAAGTCCCTGCCGTTAGATCTGCGCCAAGATACGTGCATGTGATCGGTTAAATTTTTAAATCACGCGCGAGATAGGAATGAGTCGCTGACATGTGGGCCCTTTTGTCCCACCCGTTAGGTTGAGTGGAAGCGCTCCGTCCCGATGGCGCCTTCACTCGCGGGACACACCCTCGCAGATTACGCCTTCGGCGTGGCTGGCCTGGCCACGAGTTAGCAGGCCGGCCCAACACTGTTCACTGGCTTTTTCCAGGATTTTGCAAATAATACAAATACAAAATATAGAAACGATTTACTAAAAATAGCTAGACTTTTCCAAAAATGCTAGAAAAATTAATTTTAGGCTTTGTTGCCTCGGAACGGTGAACCGACATTCACCGGACATGATGAACATAATGAACTCGGTTAACTGGATATTGGGCCTGGCATGCCAGTGGGCGTGGATGAGAACACTAATGTATTCCTGTTTGTGGTCAAGGGTGTGATGTAGCTGGGCTACATGGTCTGAAGGAAGGCTGGACCACGGGGAAGGTGCTGGGCAGCCAAGGACGGCTATGCCAGTCGGAGCGTGAGTTGTTTTCACGTAGCTATATGCTGCCCACTGGGGTTCCTGCACAACGTGAGTTTCAGGAGTGCTGGGCAGCCAAGGACGGCTGTGCCAGTTGGAGCGCGAGTTGTTTTCGCGTAGCTTTATGCTGCCCACTGGGGTTCCTGCACAATGCGTGGCCATCACGTAGTAGTGCGGACTTAGAGCCCGCTGGCTTGTTGGACAGCGTCAGGGTCAACCCCTAGTCCGAGGCGAAGATAGCAATGTGTCATCATCCAGGCGGATGATCTAGGTCTTATGTGACAGGGAGTCATGACTCTAGTTTGAGCCTGGCAACTCGGCTAGGGAAGACCGGGCGCTTCGCTTGTGTAAGATCCACAACGGGTGCGCCACACCCGGAAAATGATGGCGGGTGAAAGGTGATGTTTGGCAAAGTGCATGAAAACTGCTAGGGGATTGCATACGTTTGACAGTATGCATGGAAACTGTCGTGGAATGTGATGAGAACAAAAATTTGAACATTGATTAGTGGAACTTTGGGTTAAAATAAGCTAAGTCGTAGGCTTTGGTCCATAAAACTTGCTTTCTGCAATTAAATAAACCCCCAACCTTTCCTTTGGAACCCCTATCACTAAATGCATTAGGTTGGAAGTTAGCTCGCCAGTGTTTGGATGACACTTACCTCGCATTCATATTCTCTTTTAGATGGAGAGTATAAGCAGGATTAGTATGCCTGCCATGAAGACGAAGGAGAAGAATTTGCTGACGTACGGTCAGGGCCAGGATTAGGGCGTCTCTCCAGTCGAGTGCTTAGGCATAGCTGGCACGAGACCCTTTTGGATCTTTTGGTTCTCTGTACTCTGATCTTTTGGACATTTAGAATATTTGGGCCAATGTGCCGCGTTGTAAACACTTAATAGCCTTTGGGCTTAATACAGGTATTTTATGTAATATAAATCTTCCGCTTGTATGTAATGATCCGGCTATGTGAATGTGTGCACTAGTGTACTGATCTAGGGACTAGTGCAGATCAAGTGGTGGGCAAAGGACAGGCCCCACAGCGCTGGTATCAGAGCATACAACTGTAGGAGCCCTAGACCTTGGCCGCTAGTCTTATTATTTTAACTTATTAAAAGAGATTTCTTTACTCTCAAAAAATCTCCTCATTATAAGATTGTGCTGTATACTTTTCTTCTGGATGTTTTTGCTTAAAAGCACTAACTCTCTAATTTATAAAACTATTTTGTAGATGGAGGTTCCGCACGCGGGTTTTGCCGACTAGCGTTCCACTTTCGGGTTTCCGTCGGGACCCCAAGGGGAGAACGCCCGAGTGCTGCAGGAGATGACGGATTACCTGGGGTTCGAGGGAGCCCCTACCTACTTTTGGAGGTTTGTACGGACCTTATCCCACCTCGTGTACGAGGTTGAGGTTAGGGTTTACTACATGCCCGACATTGTGGCACACCGTATCCGAATGGTGGTGCCCCGGGACCAGCTGGACTACGCCATCAGCGATGCCGCCATGTTGCGATCCAGGAGCTCCAGGAGGAGTACGCCCTCGACCTTGTTAGAGGACCTTTCGCGCACCTAATAGACGTTCCCCTTCACCTGCTCCTCGGCCTTGGAGAGGCTGAGTACGGGGAGCTGGACCCCGAGCTTCTTCGCTTAGTCCGTCTGCACCGCGGAGCTGGACACGCTCGATGTGGAGCCTTGGAGGAGATTCAGATCCTCCGTGCTTCACTGCGGGAGGTGGATAGCCGTGCCCGTAGTTCTTACCACCAGGCATACTACCTTTCCCACCATCTCCAGGTCTGCCGGCAGGAGAGGGATGAGGCCCTTGCCGAGTTGGATCTACTGGATCCCGCTCACCACCCTCGTGCTGGCATGGACCACCCCGATCCACTTCCAGGACCGCCACCGCCAGCACCACCGTGCCCACATCGGCATGCTCCGGCGTTACTCCGCGGAAGAGGTGCCTACCACCCAGAGCTTTGGTGGGGATCCCCCGCCACGACCCTCCGCTGGAGGCTCCTCAGTCTCTAGCGCCTTCCGCCAGCTCTTCTGATGCCGCTCCTCCGGCGTTAGCCTTGGAGGACTACCTTTACGCTCCAGGGAGATACCCCGCGGACCGTCCCCCGTACACCTACTCCCGTCATACCTGTTAGGGAAGGGTGTAGTGGCATGTACTACTTTTGATGTCTAGCTCATCTGTAGGAGCTAGAAGTTGTAGCTGTAGATGTAGCTCAGGAGTAGACTACACGCAGCCTAGTTGATGTTCTGTTGCTTTGTCATGCCGTAGTAGATGATCGGCATGAACTACTTATACTAGTTGATCTGCTTCAAACTATGTATGGATTTGTCCTTCCTTTATTTGCGGCCTGCATTTGGATCTTACATCGCTTTTGTGGTCATCATACATGCATATAGATATTGCTTTTGAATTTAGTAGTAATTATGCAGATGGCTCGTGGGCATGCTGCCGTGAGAGGCCGAGGTACCGGCGCCGGTAACAATCGAGGCCGTGGTCGAGGCCGTGGCAACCTGCCCCCGCCACCTACTGGAAATCCTACCACAGCACAAATTTTGGCATATCAAGCATAGATGCTTGGTGCCATACTAGAAAGCCAACAAGTTACACAGCATGCCGCACAACATCGCCATGGATCCAAGCTGGCTGATATCATGAGGACTAAGCCTCCAACCTTCACCTACGCCACTGAGCCCACTGACACAGAGGATTGGTTGAGGACCGTCACCCACAAGCTGAACTTAGTCCGCTGCCCAGAGGAGGACAAGGTGCTGTTCGCCACCCAACTGCTTGAAGGACTCGCTGCGGTTTGGTGGGAAAATTATCTAGCAACCTGCTCAGAAGATGAGGAGGAGGAAGAAGAAGTGGAGGCTGAAAATGATGAAGAACCTGATCACGATGCTGGCAATAACGTCGAGGAAGGAGGAGATGAAAATGCAGTTGAAGATCAACAAGAAGCTCTAAACGTTCAGGCTGCTTACCGGAACATTCCGTTGGGGCTGAATTCGAAAGAGCATTCAGGGAAAACTACATTTCCCGACGAGTGCTCAGGTTGAAGAGACAGGAGTTCCGCAATCTGCGGCTAGGAAATATGACGGTCAATGAGTATTTGACCAAGTTCAATCTACTTGCTCGGTATGCTCAACAAGACATAGCAGATGACGAGGAAAAGATCGACAAGTTCCTAGAAGGGATGGCTCCCACCTACCGTTCCAAGCTTATCCTTCACGATCACCCCAATTTTCACCGGTTGGTAAACAAAGCCCTCATCTTGGAGAAGGAGCTGAAGGGAGAAGAAGCCAGCCGCAAGCGTAAGCTGGAGGCACGGGTAGCGCATGGATCCAGTCGCCCTGGACCCTACCGCCCCACCTATCAGTCAAGGCCGCCACCACCGCGCACCCAGGGATATCCCGCGCATACTTACCATGCTGGTGGTAGCCGACCTGCTCCTCCTCCTGCGAAAAGACCGGCACCCTCACCGTCCAGTACCTCCTGACGGGGAGCATTTGCTGAATATAGGGCAGCTAGAACTTGTTTCAGATGTCATTTGTCCAGTCACTTTGCCAATGAGTGCCCAACCAGGAATGCCCCGCAGCCGCGATTTGACATCGCCCCACCCCGTGGCCAACCCCCGGCCGGACGTCGAAGAGGAAATGGACCAGTCAGGTCTGCCCCGCCAGCCTATGGAAGAGGAGCCTCAATCACCTCTCCACTGAAGAAGCTGAGGAGGCTCCAGGAGTGCTAATGGGTACGTTTGGAATTTATCACAACCCTGCCCAAGTATTCTTTGATTCTGGAGCATCTCATTCATTCATATTTAAGGATTTTGTGGATAAGCATGGATTGCAAACTTTCCCCTTGGATAAGCCCCTAATAATAAAATCGTCTGGTGGAGTTCTAGAGGCCACTAGGGCATGTAAGTGGGTAGATATTTCTCAAGAAAGGATAAGCTTCCAGTTCGACTTAATGGTCATTCTCAATATGGGAATAGACGTGATCATTGGTATGGACTGGTTGACCTTTTATAAAGGGGTACTAGATTGCGAAAAGAGAGAAATGAGATTAGTTAGACCCCCTGGTTATGATAGAGTCTAGAAGGTTAATGCCCCCTACAGATGGGGAAGAGCCATTTGGTTCTTGAAGGAAGAAGATCCCGCCAAGGTGCCAATAGTTAAGGAATATCTAGATGTGTTCCCTGAAGATCTGCTCAGGCTGCCACCAGATCGTGAAATGGAATTTACTATCGAGTTGGCACCAGGCACGTCACCCATATATAAAACCTACTTCAAGATGAATCCCGTAGAATTGGCAGAGCTCAAGAAGCAGCTGGAAGAGTTAATGCAAAAAGAATTGATCCGTCCCAGTTCATCCCTGTGGGGATCACCAGCCATGTTCGTCAATAAGAAGGACGAAAGCCGAAGGTTGGTAGTGGATTACCGAGCTCTCAATGCGGTTACTATAAAAAATAAGTACCCATTGCCTAGAATTGATGACTTGTTTGACCAGCTTCGAGGAGCTAAGAGATTTTTAAAAATTGATCTCCGGTCTGGGTATCACCAGGTTAAGGTCAAAAAGGAGGATATACCCAAAACAGCCTTCACCACAAGATATGGGTTGTATGAATTTTTGGTCATGTCCTTCGGACTTATCAATGCCCCCGCCCACTTCATGAACATGATGAGCATGATTCTAATGGAGTATTTGGACCAGTTCATCGTAGTATTCATCGACGACATTTTGGTATACTCCAAGAATGACAAGGAGCACAAGAAACACCTAAGATTAGTCCTCAACAAGCTCTGAGAACACCAGCTCTATGCCAAATTCAGCAAGTGCGAATTTTGGCTAGATGATATCAGCTTTCTAGGACATATCATCTCTGCTGAAGGAGTCAAAGTCGATCCCTCCAAGGTAGCGACAGTTATAGATTGGAAATCCCCAACCACAGTAAAAGAAGTAAGAAGTTTCTTAGGATTAGCAGGATATTATCGAAGGTTCATTGAAGGATTTTTCAAAATTGCCAAACCCATGACCCAGCTATTGAAAAAGGAGCAAAAATTTGAGTGGACTAAGGCTTGTGAGGAATGCTTCCAAGAGCTGAAAACCAAACTGACCACCGCTCCTTTGTTGGTAACATTGGACACCAACAAAAAGTTTGAAGTATATTGTGATGCCTCAAAACAAGGGTTAGGCTGTGTACTTTTGCAAGAACGAAGGGTAGTCGCCTATGCCTCTCGGCAACTTAGAAAGCATGAGGAGAATTATCCGACTCATGACCTTGAGCTAGCAGCAGTAATCCATGCCCTAAAAATTTGGAGACATTACCTGATGGGTAAGCAGTGTGACGTCTACCGGATCACAAGAGCTTGAAATACATGTTCACTCAAGCCAACTTAAACATGCGCCAAAAAAGATGGCTGGAATTGATCAAGGATTACAACTTGAATGTCCTATGCCACCTAGGCAAGGCCAATTTGGTGGCTGACGCCCTCAGCCGGAAGCCGCAGTGTAATCATTTAACTGCCCAATAGATGGCCACCCATATGGACATAACTTGTGGGCCAGAGATTCCTGAATTGATCATAAAAGATATGGACGCACTGAGCTTGAGTTTAGTGGAAACCAGTTACTTAGCCACACTGAAAGTTCAACCGGACCTGTTTGACCAAATCAAGGAACTACAAAAGAATCACTCTAGCGCCCATATAAAAAAGACCTTATGAAAAGGAGTCAAGAGTGTTAGGTTACAGAGGATGAACAAGGAACCCTACGGTTGGGACAAAGGATTTTCGTCCCCCATGACCAGGAATTGAAGAATCATATCCTAAGGGAGTCCCATGAATCCCCCTTCTCCCTTTACCCCGGGTGCACCAAAATGTATTAGGACCTAAAAACCTTATTTTGGTGGCCCCGGCTGAAGCGAGACGTGGCTGAGTATGTGGCCAGATGCCATACTTGTCAAATGGTTAAGGCTGAGCATCAGCGCCTGGCAGGACTTCTGCAACCCTTAAAAATACCTGAATGGAAATGGGAAGAAGTAACGATGGACTTCCTCGCACAAAGACCAGATGTGATTCCATTTGGGTCATTGTGGATAGATTAACCAAGGTGGTCCACTTCATTCTGGTCAAAACAACTTATAAAGGAGATAAACTAGCTGAACTCTATATGGCAAGGATAGTTAATCTCCATGGAGTTCCTAAAAGAATAATCTCGGATCGAGGATCGATTCACTCCCGATTAAGGAAAAGCTACATAGCGCCCTCGGGACGATTAGTCTTCAAGATGACTTACCATCCTCAGACTGATGGACAGACCGAGTGAGTCAACCAAGTCCTAGAAGATATGCTCAGAGCGAGTATTTTGGAGTTCTCCACCGATTGAGAGAAATGGTTGCTATATGCCGAATTCTCCTACAACAACAGCTTTTAGGCCAGTTTAGGAATGTCCCCCCTTTGAGGCCTTATATGGACGCCGATGTAGGACTCCTCTGTATTGGTCCGAGTCTGGAGAAGGACAAGTGTTTGGAAAGAATAACCTCCTAGAAGCTGAAGCCAAGTTAAAGGTTATTAAGAAGCATTTGCGAGTTGCTCAATCCTGACAAAAGAGCTATGCCAACCATCGTCAACGAGATTTATCTTTTGAAATTGGAGACTATGTGTACCTTAAGGTCTCGCCATTCAAGGAAACTCGTAGGTTCCAAGTTATAGGAAAACTAGCCCCAAGATATGTGGGACCATAATAGATTCTATCCCGTAAGGGTAAGGTCACTTATGAACTTGATCTCCTGATCGAATTGGGTGAAGTTCACAGGGTGTTTCATGTGTCGCAACTCAAGAATAGCCTGAGAAAGCTCGAAGAAGAGATATTCCAGATACCCACCGACACCTTGGAGTCCAACCTAAAATATCAAGTCCAACCTGTGCAAATCCTAGAAACCCGGGAGAAGAGACTCAAGAACAAAACTATTCAGCTTTGCAAGGTGCAATGGAATAATCAATCTGAAGGGCAACTCTCTTGGGAGCCAGAAGAAAAATTACGTCAAGAATTCCTCTATCGATTCCGTAACTAAAATTAGCAAATCTTGAGGTCGAGATTTATTTTTAGGGGGGAGGGATTTGTAACAGCCCAAAATTTGTATTATATTTTTTGAAAACACTTCTGCGATGCTTGTATAAGGTTACTACAATTTCCTTTAAGTCATAATTGGTAAAGCATAACTTCTGGACCTTTAAAATTTTAAAAGATAAGAAGTTGCTAATTTTGCTTGAATAAATTATTGAAATCTTTATATTAGGTCTTGATTAGGAATACCTAAAATGAAGCAATGGTGAGGCTAGGATAAATTTTTGAGATTTTTAATTATCATTCTAAAAACCTCCTACATATATATAAGTATATATATATATGCCATTTATAAGATATATACATATATACACACATATATATACATAGTTATTTATATATGTATACACACATATATAATGGGCATAACTAAGAACAATTGCACTAAAATTTCTAAAAAAATTCTAGAAACTAGTTTAGACCCTAAGTGACTGCTTGACTTGAATGTTGACCCACTGTGGGACCTACATTGCAGTCTCTCTCTCTGCCCTCGTGGGCTTTTCACCGAGCAGCCTGGCCGCCACTGCTGTGCTTCCACCTCACCGGTGCAATTTCCCTTTTCTGTCCAGGATCACGGCCGGAGGTCCTCCCTTGGCAGCTTGTGGGTGTCCCCTAGTCCTATGGACCCCTCGCCTGCACGGACGTGACCCTGCCGCCAATGGCCGCGCCGTCGCCTGACAAAGCGTGCCGACCAGTTGCATTCTCGGACCGCGCACGTGCGCGCCACTGCCAGGCACCGCCCGCTTTGCCCAATGGCCGCCCTGGTCGCGCCGTCGATGCTTCTGACCTCTGCCGCAGCTTGCTCTGGCTTTGCCTCCTGTTTCAAGCAACCTCGTCGCCCTGGCTTGCTCACTCGCCGCACATGAACAAGCCACCGCTCATGATCACCTATCCGCGATGATGCTTCCCAGTGACCGCCTCGCACCCCCTCGTGACCGCTAGACAATGTTCATGCTCCCGCCGAGTTTAAATTCGGCCGAGCCGCATCGGACCTTTCTTCTCTCTCTGCTCCCTCGCCGACAGCCCCATACAGAGCTCCCCACCCTAGGCCCGTGCGTGCATTAGCTTCGCCATACCTGTCACGGCCCTTCTCGGCTTACCTTGCAAGAAATGGTCGGACCTGCACTAGGCCCCGGATCAGTAGGCTAGTGCAAGAGTTACACAGCTGGAATCATTTCATACATCGGTTGTCCAAATATTACATAACCGCGATCCTCAGAATCGCATTAGTAGCAAACGGCCTTAAGCCTTAGTTACAATCCAGAGTTCATCAGAGTAGCGGAATTCTTCAAAATACAAATTGCAAGTCTCAAAAGAACAACAAAATCACACCAGCAGCTGCGTAACCACACACGACTGGCGGAACGCGCTAAACCCTAACTCGAGCAACTACTCCTGGTCCGGGTACTGAGGGTCTCCTTCCTCATGACAATCGTAGGCATCTTCTTCAACGGGGTCCTCCATGTCTAAAGATAGATATTTATGCGAGGTCAGTGTCATCCAAACACTGGCGAGCTAACACCCAACCCAATGTATTTAGTGATAGAGGTTTGAAAGGAAAGGCTGGGTTTATTTATTTGTAGAAAAGCTAGTTTTAGAAATCAAAGCCTATGACTTAGCAGTTTTAACAAATCTCCGTATCCAGTTGATTATTCATCATAATTCCATTTAATACACAGACCAATCCCATGGCAGTTTCCATGCACTCTGCCAAACGTTCTCTTTCCACTTCCGCCATCATCTTCGGGGTGTGGCGCACCCGTTGTGGATCACATTCCCCCAGCAAAGTACCCGGTCTCGTCCTAGCTGGGTTGCCGACCCACGCTAGACTCACGGCTCTCTGTAAGAATGGACCTAGATCATCCTCGGATGACGACATGAAACTGTCTTCACCTCAAGCATGGCGGCAGACAGGGTACGTCCGCAGGTCGTAACTATCACTGAATCCCCCAATACTTGCACTAGCGCGCGATGGCCAGTGCGTTGTGGTGTTAGGAACTATCTCCCGCAGCGGATAGTCGATGGCGTCTGCTATGCATCCTCGATGCACTCGCCCAGGGAATCCATGATTCAGCCCAGCCAGTCCACAAAGGGCCTCACCCTTATGCACTTCCTTCTTCGGCTAACTCGCACCCTCCGTGTGAATCACACGATGTGGCGGAACCCCTCCTTTTGGGGCAGCACACGGCATTACGCGGATCTCACCGCGCTCCTCTTCCATGCACTACGTATGTGGGCGATTAGCTCCTCAAATCACGTAGCCTACTCCATCTCTTACCCATTGCCAGACCCAGTCTGCATTGCAGCACATCACAACCATACACACACTGGCATGCCAGGCCCAAATTCCAGTTAACCATATTCATTGTGTGATCATGTCCGGTTAATGTCGGTTCACCGTTCCGAGGCAATTCTAAGCCTAAAATTAATAGTTGGACCTAAGCAATGTCTAAGCAAGATTTTAACCAAGACTTAGGAGTCTAAATCAGTTTATTTAACCTTACTAGGCTACCAAGGGTGATCATCAAAACGATCAATAGCAAGATCAAATGACAGATGGTTATAACAAGGCAATATCATCAGGGTCAAACAATAACAAATAATAACATGGCATGATATATCATGATTAAGCAATTGGGTATAGATATTTAAAGAGCATGCAATTTAATACTTTAAATATCATACTTTGGAAATCTAGGATTCAATATGATATTATTTGATGTTAACTCGCACTAGGGAAAGCGCATACTTTCCCTAGTAAAAGCAACTTCCTATAGGATAAGTGTTAACTCGCATTAAGAAAAGCTGACTCTCCCTAGTAAAAGCAAACACCCTAAAGTTGAAGTGTTAACTCACCTTGGATCTTGTGAATCCAAAACCTGGGTCTTGATTTTCTGGTTGCTCCGCGGGTCCTCGAAATCTATCGCGAAGAGCCAAGTAATACAAATAAACACCAAAATATGCAGGAAATATGATGCATGAAATGCAAACGCAGCTAGGGTCATAGCTATCTACGCGTCACTTCTTGTTACTGACATTCCTAAATAAGTTTCTCTACTTATCGAGGATGTTCCATGAGCTACTAATGTACAACAACTCACAGAAAGATAACGGTGGTGGGAGCGTTATGAAGATGATATGGGATGATACATAATGCTACAATTAATAGTCTATCCTTAGATTTAGATGTATAAAGCAAAAATAAGTTTTGTTTGAAGTATTTTCTTCATCAACTCAAAGTAAATTGTCTTCTGTTTTTAGGGCTGATGGTTTGTTTCCAAAATTAACCGTTGGTTAAGCCTTTATTTAGAGTTGAAAGGATATAATTATAGTGTGATTAGTATTTACTAAATGATGGAATATTAGTGTGCTGCAATTTAAAGATTCTTATTTGGTCCAGAATATTATTCTATATTTTCTAAGAGAGGTTTTACATTACTCTAATTAGGTAATTATGTATAATTACCAAGCTAAACCAAGTCTCAATATTTTAATAATTACTTTAATGTTTAACTATGTCCTTGCAAAAGTTAAGATTTAATTTAAATCATTTTATATTTAAATTAAATCAAATTCCTTTTGTTTTATTAATATTTAAGGAAAAGGATTAAACTGTTCAATTTAATTACCTAGAGAGCAATATTGATCCTAAAATTATGCAGTCAATTTATTAAACTCCTAAATCATATTTATGCTCAACTGGAACTTTATCATCATGTAAGTAAATTAATAACTAATTAAATAAGGTGGGAATTCCTATTTTAATTACTATTAAGTGGGTTTTCTTTTAAATAAATAGCTCTAAAAATAAACTAATTATACTAGAAATGTAGAAGCATTGTTTTACTGTTACCTACTTATTCCAGATATTTTTAACCCTTTTCAACTAGATATAAACAATTAAGTCGCTGTTTATAAATATTTTCCTTTAGCTAGAATATTGCAGAAAATAAAATATGCTCAGAAAAATATGAACAATTCACAGGAGCTAGAATACGCCCCGATCTATCCATTTTAACTTGTTTCACCTTAAGCGGATGAGCAGCATTTAATTTTTCGTGGCTTTGCAAAGGATTGAAATTTTATGCCACTTTAGCTAGCAAAGAACAACTAGCGACTCTGATCCTCCATGGTCTTCTACCCGTGGCTCCTTCAGCGCGCAGGAGCTGCAGCAACAAGCAACAAGCAGCACCCCCACGGATTGAGCCTTCAATCCCGGTTCCAAACCGGCATCAATCCCGGTTTTGGAACCGGGATAGGCAATTCGGGATTGATGGCATGGAGCCATCAGTCCCAGTTGCTCTCAACCCAGGATAGATGTTAGAAATATATTTAAAAATATAATGCGCACATATGGCTTATGTGGGACTCGAACACGAGATCTCGTGACTCCCCACTCACCTTTCTAACCAACTCACCCACCCACGCGTTCTAATATAACTAGGATATGCATTCCTTTTAAAGATTCCTTAGATGAGGCTTTAGTCCCGGTTCGTAACATGAACCGGGACTAAAGGCCTACCTTCAGTCCCGGTTGGTATTACGAACCGGGACTGATGAGATTCCATGCCAGCTGGGCTGTACTAGCCTATATGGGAGGAGCATTAATCCCGGTTGGTATTATCAACCAGGACTAATGTGAACGATGAACCGGGATTGAAGCCTTGGAACTATGAACCGGGACTGATGCTACTATTAATATCGGTTCGTATCTTATCGGGACTGATAAGCCGGTATGGAAGGCTGTTTCTCTAGTAGTGCAGGGAAGTGAAGGGAGAAGAAGAAGGAGGAGGAGGAGGAGGAGGAGCTCACCCAGGGCAGCAGCAGCATTGGCTGCATGAGCGCAGCAAGAAGCTGGGTGCTGCAGCGTAGCAACGGCAGCAGGAAGAAGCAAGCAGCGGCCTTAACTCCAGCAAGGCAGCAAGCTTGCAGCAGCAACTCCAGCACTACACAGCAGCAGCAAGAAGGGGCAGCGCTGGGAGCAGCAGCTAGAAGAAGCAGCAGCAGCAGCAAGCAAGAAGCAGTGACAGCAAGAAGCAAGCTGCTTGCAGCTAGTAGCAGCAGCAAGGGAGGAAGAAAAGCAGACAGCACAGGCAGCAGCTGCTGGAAGAAGAAAAGCAAGAAACAGAAGTAGGGGCTGGGGAGGAAGAAGCACTGCACGGCCAGCGGAGGAGCCGGTCTGGGGGAAAAACTGGAGGCGGCGTCGGACGGCAGCAGGGAAGGGCCTCCACGAGGAAGCGAGGTGCTGGGCAAGGCGCCACGGGGCGACGATGCAGTAGAGGCGTGGCGCCACGGGGCGAACTGCGCAGAGGAAGTGTGCCAGCAAGGGGAAGAGAGAGACGCTCAGGGGAGAGAGATGAGTGTGAGAAGTGAGAGAGACTCAGGAGAGAGAACAGAGTGACGGGTGACGGGGTGAGAGAGAGAGAGAGGTATAGACTAGCTAGCGGGTCCCACATGTAATTGAAGATTGACTAGAGTCAAAAGGATAAAGTGGGAATATCATTTGGTCAGGGAATTGAATTGGTTTAGCTAAAATGGTAATTAAAATTAGAATTTAGCCAAATTAGTCCATCTTGGATTTGAATTCAAACTAGGATTTAACATTGATGCTTTGGTCCTTATTAAACTGAGATTTTAATTGAAATCCACAAATCATACTTTCTAAAATTTAATTGTTGATAATATTTACTATTTTCATGAAGCCTCCTAATATCATGCATGTTTTCAAAATATCCCAATTTTGGGCTGTTACAATACCCTAGCCACGCTCTTGCCCGAAGGAATCGGATCGGGACGCTTCAAGCTCGCCGGATTTCTCTCGCCGCCGCCGGCCGCCCGATTCTCCCCCTTTCCGATTTCTCTCTTCTCGGTGAGTCCCATGTCGATCGCTCGCGCGAGGAGCATCACCTCACCCCTACATGTCTTTTGCCTATGTTGATTGGGCCCAAGATCCTCCAAAGCCCCCTGGCGTCGTGAGCCCTGTTTCCGCCTCGCTTCGGCCCCAACGTCGCGAGCTCACTCCACACCTTTTCCGGTCCAGCCAACAGCTTGGTGAGCATCTACAAGCCTTCCTCATGCTGGCACATGTCTCTGTTTAGCTTAAATGGCAGTATATAGCCGTAGGTTGTTGCTTCCGTGGATGTTCTCCGCCGCCGCTCGACTCGCCGCCAATCCAAGCTATCGCCGGTGAGTAGCTCGACGACACGTCTTAGAGCTTCTCGCGAGGAATCTATAGCGCCCAAAAACACCCTCTCTAGGGCACTGTAGCTCCACCGATCCGTCCCCGTAGGTTCGCTGGTTTCATGACGTCATCTCCGCCGCCCCGGCTAGAGGTGGGAGATGAAGTCCCTGCCGTTAGATCTGCGCCAAGATACGTGCATGTGATCGGTTAAATTTCTAAATCGCGCGCGAGATAGGAAGGAGTCACTGACATGTGGGCCCTTTGGCCCACCCGTCAGGGTGAGTGGAAGCGCTCCGTCCCGATGGCGCCTTCACTCGCGGGACATGCCCTTGCAGATTATGCCTTCGGCGTGGCTGGCCTGGCCGCGAGTTAGCGGGCCGGCCTATCACTGTTCACTAGCTTTTTCCAGGATTTTGCAAATAAAACAAATACAAAATATAGAAACGATTTACTAAAAATAGCTAGACTTTTCAGAAAATGCTAGAAAAATTATGGTAAATACTAGATCTTCTGTTGAGTTTAATAAAATGTTAACATGAACAGTAGCAGAACATTTTTTCTTGGATTAATTTCATCAGCTTGCCTTTAGGATATTAACCTATATAGAAAATAGTAAAAAGGGGTTTCTGTTTATCATAAATAGAGAAACACTTAAGAAAATCAGAGATAAATCATGAATAATTTGTAATAACCTTCTGAACTTAGAAAAAGTACTAAATCTATCATATGACTTCTAATCAACCATTAGTTTATAATTGGCCTAATTAATAAGTATAATTAATTTGTTAATCTATGATCTAGTTACTCTAATTTAATGTGGAAGACTAAAGTGATTATTTTTCAGTAATCCACAACAGTAAAGCTTCTATATGCAATCTCGTGATTATTTACACATATATATATGTGAATATATATATATATATATATATATATATATATATATATATATATATATATATGTATATATAACCTCTGATCATATCTTCCACACACTGAAACCCTTATTATGATAGGAAATTAATGATAGGATGAGTTGATTAAGGAAATTCTTCCAATAAAATTGTTGGTTAGCATATTCTAGTGTGGGCTTGGCAACTGGGCTAGGGAAGACTGGGCGTTTCGCTAGCGTAAGATCCACAATGGGTGCGCCACACCCGGAAGATGATGGCGGGTGAAAGGTGACGTTTGGCAGGGTGCATGGAAACTGGCAGGGGATTGGATATGTTTGGCAGTGTGATGGAAACTGGCAGGGAATTGGATATGTTTGGCAGTGTGATGGAAACTGTCATGGAATGTAATGAGAACAAAAATTTGAACATTGATTAGTAGAACTTTGGGTTAAAATATGCTAAGTCGTAGGGTTTGGTTTATAAAACTTGCTTTCTGCATTTAAATAAAACCCCAACCTTTTCTTTGGAACCCCTATCACTAAATGCATTAGGTTGAAAGTTAGCTCGCCAGTGTTTGGATGACATTGACCTCGCATTCATATTCTCTTTTAGATGGAGAGTATGAGTAGGATCAGTATGTCTGCCATGAAGACGAAGGACAAGAATTTGCTGACGGTCAGGGCAAGGATTAGGGCGTCTCTCTAGTCGAGTGCTTAGACATAGCCGACACGAGACCCTTTTGGATCTTTTAGTTCTCTGCACTCCGATCTTTTGGACATTTGGAATATTTGGGCGAATGTGTCGTGTTGTAAACACTTAATAGCCTTCAAGCTTAATACAGGTATTTTATGTAATATAAGTCTTCCGATTGTATGTAATGATCCGGCTATGTGAATGGTGTGCACTAGTGTATTGATTCAGGGGCTATTGTAGATCAAGTGTTGGGCAAAGGACAAGCCCCACACTATCCAATCTCACACAACTATCCAAGTAACATCCCCTTGCATCACCTCAGTCTGGCTCCTAATAGCCTGGCTGAGTTCATACAGCCTGGCTGAGTTCATACGGCAACCAAACACACCCCTAGTGAATTTCTATTCAACTCTGGACCGAATCTTTTTGTAACCAGGTAGATAAATCACTACCAGGGAACAGGGATTTTATCCCGGTTGGGAACGGGCTACGGTCCCGGTTTCCAAACAGGGATAATCCCAGGGGACTGATGGCAGGGGGCCTGCAGTCCCGGTTAGCCACCAACCGGGACCGAAGGCCCCTGAAAAGCCTGGGAGCTAGGGACGCCCGAGGCTGCTTATCCGTCCCGGTTGGAACTACCAACCAGGACTGGAGGCCAACTTATCAGTCCCGGTTGGTTCTACCAACCGGGACTAGAAGGTGTTTAATTATTTTCTATTTGCCCGCTGGATGACTTATCAGTCCCGGTTGGTTCTACCAACCGGGACTAGAAGGTGGTGTCATTTTTTTTTTGCCCGCTGGATGACATTTAATTGAAACTCATATAATTAATTGAAACTTAAGTATATGTATATATTTGTGTTAAATCACAATTAATTGAAACTCATATAATTATTCATACACGTTAACTCGTTATTAAATGAAAGGACATTCATTAAAATTTAACTACAAACTGATTTAATTATAAGTAATTAATAAGTACTACAATTGCTAACTAACTGGGCTATATATACAAGTATCACAAGTACACATTGTTGTACACATAATTACTAGTACACATGTTTTTGTTCATCGGGATCATCTACGTGGATTGCTCTTGGTAGACCTAAATGTTGACCCCGACGGTTGATCGGTTCCTCTCGAGCAGTCGGGCTCTAAACTTATTAAAAAAGGGTGATGATGCTCGCCCATTGGAGCCACGACCTCATCTAATATAAAGCCGTGAGTTGCTCTTGTATTGCTTTCACCAAGACCGCCGAGAGTTCGGACCTTGTTCCAAACCTTTCTTCGCCAATTTTAGAGGGATCTGTCATTAATTAGGGAATTAACTAATCAATCCTTGGATCTATAGAGGTGTCCGGAATAGTTAGGCATTATTAAAGTAGAAATTATAAGTACTCACCCCAAAAGGTTCTCCTTTTCTCGTAGAGGTAGCAGAGCCTCCGATGAAGTGATGCATCATCTCGCATACGTAGTAGCCGCACAAATTGTTTTCCGGTGCTTGATGCAAGACCTGTGGTGAAAAAGTTGTAGAACGTGAAATAACTGCATAGAAATTTAGTGAACTAACTACAAAGCTAGCATTACGATATACTTACATATTTAGCGAGGTGCAACTCAAATTTTTTCTTAAATTCTCCAACGTTTTCCTTTTGGAATCTTGCGAAGGCACTACATAAGTGATTATGAGTTATCTGATTAGAGTTGGCTTCAAACCGAGAGAAAGAAAACAAGTGTGATAATGAAAGGAACGACAATGTACCGGTTGAGCATGGCCAAGAAGTCTTTGTATTTTGCGGGGGTTTTTTTTGAGTCCATAACAATGACGTATACGATCTACCTCGATAATAAAAAGGGCAAAGTGAAAGTGCACATATATATGTCAACGTAGTAGTTAGTACTTTTAACATCATGGTAAGAAAAAATTATAACGAGGCGGTAAGAAAACACATACTCAAAATCATAAGCTAGAAGTATCTTTGACTTGTATCTTTGTCCCATGAGCCCGTTGTATATGTGTTTCTCTGTCTCTTCCGGTTTATCTCTAACCGCTTCTCAATGATCACTCTTGGGTCGAGAAAGCCAAAGTCATAATTAATTCTCTCGGTTTGGCATCGTTTTAGCTCCATTCTACACAACAAGAAATCAGTTAGGTTTGGGGATTGTTACAAAGATATGGGCGTGCGACAAAATTTATGAATAAGACACTTACAGAGTCCAGCAACTCAACATGCTCACGTCCAGGGCCCTACCCTGGTATAGATCAAATAGAAGTTCCCATTCGATGAAGAACTCGTTGTCCCCATGGAAGTAATGAGTTTCCTTAAACCTGATGGCAATCACATCTAAACCATGGTTGGCCACGGCCAAATACCATTCATGGAGTTGCCGCATCTTCGTTGTTAGCTGGGGGAGCTCCTCACGTCTCACAAATGACGCACCATGTACAAATTTCTATGCTATCTCCGCAACCAGGATGTCCTTGAGACCCAATACCTGATCTGCATCAAGGCCAGTATCATCATAGAAACTGTTCATCCTCAGCAACCTCTTCCGCCGTCCGCTCGGTGGCGTCTCCTTGTCGGGTTGTCTTACTCAAGACGCGCTAGTAATCGACACGGCGGCCTTTCTTGTTTATCTATGATGTCCTTCAACGATAGGATAGCCCTCCTAGCTTTGTGCCATTCGTCCGTACCGGGCTAGACCCTCGGTGGAGATGGCTTCTTCGCGAAGAATGAGGTGACCTCGGCTCTTACAAACTGCGAGGTCTCCTCATTAGTCATATCGTACGCCAACTTCGGAGGTGATTTCCTTTTGGATTTTGTTGACGTGGACGTGGACCGTGTCTTTTTGAGAAGTCTTGGCCCTCTATCCGACCTAGTTGGTACATTACTTGGAGCTGTTTGCTGATTGGGGGGGCCTGCCTTGGCCGATGTGGGAGTTGGAGTTTCTGGTGCAGGGCTTAGCTGAGGAGACGGGCTTCTTCTGGGGGCGTCTTATTCAGTGCAGAAGGTTGTGGAGGTGACGCTGGAGACCGTGGAGAGGAAATGCGCACGTTGTCTTTAAAAATTATGAACCGCTTGCGCCACGCGATGAAACTGTGTACAACATCTAATAGTTTCGTGCTCCCGTCACCTCCTTCAATGTCGAGGTCAAGATCCTCGTACCCTGGGCATACCTCGTCCACCGAGACCTTCGCGTAGCCCAGCGGTATGGTGAGACCATGGATGAGCTGCCCTGGCTCCACCGGGAAAGCCATGCCTTCAGCCGCCTTTAATGAGAGGTTCCGTGCTTGCACGTGCAACTCACATGGTGTCGGTTGCGTGATGTCGTCCACTGCATAGGGGCCTAAGTCAGCTTCAGCCAGCCCATCGGAAGCGCAGCTGCTCCGCCGCGTCGAGGGACTGATGATGTCTGGATTTCTGGGAGGTTCCTGCTGACTTGTCTCCCGATGTTGGCTCAAGGCTAGTTGCAGCTCTTTTTGGACCAAATCGGGTATGCTGGCCTTTGTTGCACTCAGTTCATCTTGAAGGTCCTTGATATGTTGTGCGTGTCGACCCTTGGATCTCGACCGACTCCTATAGGTCTCCGCATCATGGGCGAAACCGACCTTCCACGGGACGACGCCAACGCCCCGTGTACGTCCAGGGTGCTCCCGGTTCTGTAGAGCCCTTGTTAGCTCGTCGTCCTCCTTGTTTGGCACGAAGGTGCCTTGGGCCGACTAGGTGTGCGCCTCCTGAAGCCTGCTGACGACTTCTCTCATCGTATCCCCAAACACCGCCCTGCCGTCATCGCCAAGGCTGCCGTTATGACCGAAGAACCAATTTCTCGATCTGTTGGACCAATCCAATGTGGCGGGGTGGACACCCTTAACCAGCAAGTCACGTTCCCTCTTCTCCCATTTGGGTAGGGCCTTGCGGTAACCACCAGGTCCGAGGCGATGGTGGTATTGCTTCTTCATTGCGATTCCTTATTCCTTTCACCAAGTTGTGACCTAGTCAGTGAATTTTTGTACCCTACAAATTCATCCCAAGATCTTGTAGCTTTGGGTACTTGTTGAAGTCGGGGACTAAATTCTTCTTGACGTACTCGTTGTTCACTTCTTTTTGTACGTCTAAAAGCCATTGCCATCTTCTTTAATGTGTACCTTTTCACCTTATCTTGGTCCCTTCGGGAAGGTGAACGCTTCCTTCATATCAGTCCATAGGGTGTTCTTCAGTTCTGCAGGTACCTCGTCCCATTTCGCAAAAATAATAGGCACGTGGTCCCTAACGATCACGCCGAACGTCGATCTGAACGGCCCAATCGCATTTTCTGGCTTTAGAGGCTCGCCTTCCTCACTGACTTCAGTGAATATGTGTCTTGCCCTCGGCTTCTTGCTTTGACCTCGCTGACGTGACTGGCTACTCGTTTGACCGGTCTCAGTGGCTTCGACGGCCTCACTGGCTTGGGTGGCTTCGACGGCCTCACCGGTTTGGGTGGCTACAGCCGTCTCTGGTGCTTGGGTAGCGTGGGCCACCTCTTGTCCGAACATCTCACTCAAAAAGTCGTCGTCACCAAGAAAATCCATTCGACTGCATAGAATTGAATAGAACATTCAATTGGGATTTCAAGTAGAATTGAATAGTATCATGTAACGTTATTCTTGTATAAGTTATTTTCTATGAAGAATTGAATAGTAACATGGAACTTTTTCTCTAAATAAGATATTATTACACATACATTTCACATAATGTGCAGATAAGAATAGCATACATATGCACAATAGAACTTGATTACAGGACCACTTAGGAAAAAAAATCATTTCACAGGTATTTATAATTAGAGCACATAGACTTGCAGTCATCTCCTACACAACGATGTTTTCAACGTTTTTCCCTAACTAGTCTCACGTTTCACCATCTAAATACACAAGCAGGCATTACTTCATCTTCCTTTGGACTTCGATCTATCAATGCATATTAGTAGAAATTATTATATTGGAAAACAACCTCGAGCGCACTGGAATTCCCTGTAGAAGGTAAAAAAGCAGATAGATGAAAGATACATATAGGCCACACACGCATAAGTCTTGTGCTAAATCAATAAAGTTCACTGAATATCTTTTAGGCTAAATCAATAAAGTTCACTAACTGTTTCATGCTTGCATGCTCACCATCTAAATGTGTTTCCATATATGCTTATCTTGTATCTAGATTTCAGATATACATCTGTAGCCTCACTAATACTGAGATATTCTGAAACAGTGGAATGCCTGAGTGTAAACTTGGGTTGAATGATAGGGTTCTTTTAGAAGCTCAAGGCCGAGCAACTAAAGGAAAAGCAATAGATCTTGATGACATTATTGATTTATGGCAATAAAGCTCAAGGCCGAGCAACTAAACATGGCAATAAAGCTCAAGGCCGAGCAACTAAACATGGCAATAAAGCTCAAGGCCGAGCAACTAAAGGCCGAGCAACAAGCTTATAGAGCTTTATAGCACAAAGTTCACAAATTTATTTGCGTACCTGCAAAATGAGATTATCAATTTAGCATAGGGCGGTTATTCAGATGTCATAGATATGTTGATTTTCTCATTTTGGCAATTTTCTTCGGTGTACAACTAAAACCAAATATGCCTAAATCAGCCCTATGCACAGATCAATAAGGGGAATTTGATGAGGAAGACTAGTACATCCAAGCAAAAGGAGGGGATTGACATTGCAGATTGGGGGCTCACTGGGCAAGGTGGAGGCGGGGAGGTGCACGGCGGCGAGGAGGGGAGTGGCGTCGTCATGGGCGGCGAGGAGGGGAGTGGCGTCGTCACGGGCGGCGACGGCGAGGAGGGGAGTGGCGTCGTCACGGGCAGCGAAGGCGAGGAGGTGCACGGCGGGGAGTCCACGGCGGCACGGGCGGCGACGATCTAGGGTTGGAGCAGCGAGGAGGGCACGGTGTGGCAACTGGTGGGAAGATTGGAGGACTAAAGTGTCCGCGGGAATTTGTATTTTGACCTTCAATCCCGGTTGAAGACAACAACCGAGATTGATTATACCTTCAGTCTCGGGCCGTGTCTCCAACTGGGATTGCCAGTGGTGCTAGCCCCAGATGCGAAGGGGTGGTTGACCTTCAATCCCGGTTCAAAACAACAACCGAGATTGAAGGGAGCTTCAGTCCCGGGCTGTCTCTCCCACCGGGATTGCTAGTGGTGCTGGCCCCACCCAGACGCGTAGGAGGTGGTGGACCTTCAATCCCGGTTGGTATCTCCAACCGGGATCTATAGGCGATCTTCAGTCCGGGTGGGTTTTCCCAACCGGGATTGATTGGTGAGCTGCCTCACACGTCAGATGCGAACGGGACCAACGCCCGAGTGCTAGGGACTATCAGTCCCGGTTTATTATACAAACCGGGACTGATACCCAAAAATAAAAGAAAGCAGTGGCGCGAGCGCGGGCTCGAACCCGTGACCGCAAGGCCGGGGAGCCCGCGCTCAAGCGCACGTTGCTAGCCAGGGGAGAGGGGGGAGAGATGTTCTCCTTTGTTCGGAGCAAATTATTTTTGTACCTTTCTTGGTCTTTAGTGGAGGGAAAGGGAATTTTTTTAATTGTATTTTAATTCCTTATTTGTATTTTAAATCCATTTTCCCATTATATTTCCTTTTTTAAATGTATTTTAATTCGTTTATTGTGGAGAAAGCCATGTTTTCCTTGACAAGTGGGCCCATATATGGTGGGTCCCATATGTCAGTGGTAGTAATTTGCCATAAATTTCTTCAAAATTATAGAAAATTGTTGGGAGCCTATTAAAATTAAATAAAAATTTCACAAAATTCATAACAAATGTGCAAAAATTGATATATATAAAATTGAGTTGGGAACCTTGAAATTTCTCATTAGTTTATAAATGAGATGGGAATAATCTACTTATACATAAACGATGGGAATTTCTCATAATTGGCGAGCACGAACGGTTCTTTCCGGATCAATATGAATTTAGGGACAAATATCTAAAATATTACATGGCTACTTTATTTTTACAAGTGATCCTTCGTTATGATCGTGGCGTACGTACGAAGATTCCTCATCATCGCTAAGGACACTAATGTCTACGTCCGCTGAGAAAGGCGGCAGCTCGTCGAACTGATTATACTCTTCTTCGTCAGTGGCGCCTCAACTCCAACAATCCTTCTTTTACCGAAAAGAACCACGTGGTGCCTTGCTTGATCACCGCCGTAGTCTTGTTCTTCTGTCTTTTTATAGTTTTACCCTTATGAACTTTTGGTTTGTTGTCCATGTCCATCACATAGAATATCTGTGTCACATCATTGGCGAGCACGAACGGTTCATCCTCAGAGGCCACTTGCTTGAGGTCCACGATTGTCATACCATAGTCATCGATCTCCACGGTTTGTCGGTTTCACCCATTGGCACCTAAACAGAGGGACTTTCAAAGGTCCATACTCGAGCTCCCAGATCTCCTCTATGAAACCATAATAGGTGTCCATCTTTCCATTTTTGTCCAAGGCATCTATACTGACGCCTTGCTGTTTTGGTTGGTGCTCTTCCTATCCCGGGTCGTCGTGTAAAATGTGTACCCATTTATCTCATACCCTTACCATGATACGATTGTTATGGATGGTCCCCGAGCTAAGAGTCTGCAATCGTTCATGGACTCCTCCTTGCCTAACAGATGCTTTTGTAGCCAACCACCAAAGCTCTCCACTTGCTTGTTCGCGATCCACTTATCTGACTTATCTGGGTATTGGTCTCGTAATATCCTCTCGTGATCAAGTACATACGGAGCCACTGAAGATGCTTGTTTCAATACCGTGAAATGTGCTTGTTTAAATGAGAGTACATCGTCACAGGAGGATTCTTTTCTCCCTAGGGTCCCTTTTCCCCGTAGCCTCCCCTCATAGCGTGATACAGGGACGCCAATCGGATTCAGATCATCAATGTAGTCGACACAAAACTCAATCACCTCCTCTGTGCCAACACCCTAGGCAATGCAACCTTCTGGATGAGAACGGTTACGAACATACTTCTTTAGGACACCCATGTACCTCTCGAAAGCGAACATACTGTGCAAGAAGATGGTCCGAGAATTTCTATCTGTTTGACCATGTGAACCATGAGATGAACCATCATATCAAAGAAGGATGGAGGGAAGATCATATCAAGGTTAACCATACTAGCGACAATGTTATCCTGCAGATTAGATAACTTATCCGGATCTATGACCTTTTGTGATATCGCGTTGAAGAACGAACACACCTTTATGATTGTACCTCGTACCATGTCTGGTAGAATACCTCGCACCATCACTGGGAGCAACTGGGTCATCAACACATAACAATCATGGGATTTCAAGTTTACGATTTTATTCTCTTTTGTGTTTATGAGTCTTCTTATGTTCGACGAGTACCCGAAGGACCTTAACACTGCTCAACAACCTGAATCATGCTTTTTCTCTTCTTTGCTTGGTGTGTAGCTCATGACGAGGTAATGCCCTTTGTCTCTCTCTTGTGGATGTAGTTCTTCCCTGAGACCTAACAATTGTAGGTCCTTTCGTGTTTGAAATGTATCTTTTGATTTGCCGTACATATCTATGAAGCCTAGCAGGCTCACGCATATATTCTTTGTGATATGCATAAAGTTCAGGGAGTGACGGACCTCTAAGTCTTTCCAGTAAGACAAGTCCCAAAATATTGACTTCTTCCAGCTAGGCTTCTTCCTATATTCTTCAGCCGGGAGTGGCGGGACGGGTTTGCTACCAGGACCCTTTCCAAATACTATGTTTAGATCCTTTACCATAGAAAATACTTCCGCCCCACTGCGATGCTTGGGCTTCTTACGTTTCTCTTCGGTCCCATCAAAATTAACACGGTTACTCCGTAACGGGTGCTTCAAATTGAGGAACCTACGATGGCCCATGTAAATAACCTTCCGAGAGTTTGTTAGATACTTGTCTTCCGTATCATCCAAGCACTGGATGCAGGCTTTATATCCCTTTATAGATAGGCCCGACAGGTTACCAAGTCCAGGCCAGTCGTTGATGGTTACAAATAGCAATGCACGTAAGCTGAAATACTCTCTTTTGTACTCATCCCATACACGTACACCATCATTCCATAGCGTTAGCAGATCTTCAACCAACGGTTTGAGATACACGTCGATGTCGTTACCAGGTTGCTTAGTGTCTTGGATAAGCAATGGCATCGTAATGTATTTCCGCTTCTGACATAGCCAAGGAGGAAGGTTGTAGATACATAGAGTAACGGGCCAAGTGCTGTGACTGCTGTTCATGTCACCGAACGGGTTCATCCCATCCGTACTCAATGCAAACCTTATGTTCCTCGCATCGTTCGTGAAGTCCGGATATTTTCTATCGAGTTTCCTAAACTGCGAGCCATCTGCTGGGTGCCTTAGCTTTCCGTCGACTTTACGATCATCTTTATGCCAACGCATCATCTTCGCATGCTTTTTGTTCGCAAACAAACGCTTCAACCGAGGGATTATAGGGAAGTACCACACCACCTTAGCAGGGGCTCTCTTCTTCTTACGCCCCCCTCTACCTCACATGGGTCATCACGCTTGGTCTTATACCGTGATGTTTTGCACACCAGACATTTTTCCAAATCCTTGTACTCATTACGATAGAGGATACAATCGTTGGACATGTATGTATCTTCTGTACCTCCAACCCCAAAGGGCAGAGAACTTGCTTGGCTTTATACGTAGTTTTAGACAGCGTGTTACCCTCTGGAAGCAACTTCTTCATGAGGCCTAACAACTCATCAAATCCCTTATCAGATACTCCATTAGTAGCCTTCCATTGCATCAATTCCAGTGCGGTACGCAACTTTTTGTGGCCCTGCCCACAGTTTAGATACAACAATGTTCCTTGGTCCTCCCGCAGGCGCTGAAACTTTTCGTAATGTCTTTCATCGGTGTATTCTCTCTCTCCATCATGCAACATCTGTTCTAGATCATCGTCGTCAAACTCCCCTAGTATATGTTCAATAGAACCGTGTTGGCCAACATCGGCCATATAATCTGCCACATCTTCTTCGTCACCATCTTCTTCTTCACCGTCTTCTCGTATAATCTCTTCTTCACCGTGTTTGGTCCAACAGGTATAGTTTTCCACGAAACCTCTTGAGATCAAATGGAAGTGAATTTGCTCAGAGTTTGACCACTCCTTGTGATTCTTGCAGTCTATGCATGGACAACATATGTAGCCTGATCTTGTGCAGGCACTTGCCTGACGCATAAAAGTTTCCAAACCCTCCACAAACTGTGAGGAGCGGCGGTCCATGTACATCCATCGCCGATTCATCTACATTAAGTTACATCAAGATAGTTGTTAGTTTCTTTTCCAATAATGAATTAATTTCTAAAACCAAAATTAAAGTACTGCTTAATTTATTATACATTTATTTAATTTTTAGGTCAATACTTCAATTTTAGGTTAAATACCTTTTTAAAAGAATTATTTTTAAGCTGATAATATTTTATCACAATCGAATCAAATTCTAAGGTAATGCAACAAAGTATTTGGCAACCCACTTAAAATGATATATCTAGATCTACCAACTTATAATTTTACATCAATGAAGTGAGTAGAGATCAATGAAGTTATAATATTTTATCACATATTAATTAATATATAATGTTAATTTTAAATAATCAAAATCTATGCAAAATCTACTTTAAACTCTACTCCCAAAATTTCTCCATGAATCGATGAAACCAAAATTCTAAATTTGAGTCACCTCCACACATTCAATGTGTGCTACATTACAATTTAAGTAAATTCTAAGCTAATGCAACAAGATTTTACAATCCACTTCGAAATTTGGTCCATGAAATTTAAGATTCAAAATCATAGATCCATGAAACCATCATCTAAATTTAATTAGCTACAACTACAAATTCAAAACGAACTACGTCTTAATCCAAGCAAAATCTAAAATTACACAACAAGTTTTCGCCAACCCTTTCAAAAGATCAAGCTATATCTACCAATTTATAACATTTCATCAAAGATGGGGAATAGAGACCAAATTTTTTCATATTAAATTTAAAGCAAATATAGAACTACATTTCATATACAAGTAGTGAGAAATGAAGTTACTAACCTTGGTTAACTAGCTTGGATTGAAGTGAAATGATCAAATTACAAAAAATTTGAGCAGCACCTCCCCTCAAATCCTGTAATGGCGGCCGAGCTCCTCCTGTCGGGTTACAGTGGCTGGGGAAGGTTACGGTAGCTCGGGGAGGAAGAAAGGTTAAATACGCTAACCAATCCCGGTTGGTGTTACCAACCGGGATTGATATCCCCATCCCGTCCCGGCTGGTGTTACCAGCCGGGACTGAAATTGCAATTTAGTCCCGAGACGGATATCCCACGCTGCCACCTGCCTTTTTTGAGGTGATACCCGTCCCGGTTGGTAACACCAACCGGGACTAAATGGTCCCCGCGCCCTCCCCGCGGCCCAGTTAGCTGTTCAACCAGGACTGTTGCACTGCTGAGTTCCGGTTGGTGGCTAACCGAGATTGATGGGCCGATATGGAAGGCATGTTCCCTGGTAGTGTTAGGTCAGCCATAACGGCGTTCCCAGCGAGTGTACCATGTTTGAGCTCTCCCCGTGAGGTGATAGGAAGCCGTCCACACCTTATTATGTTCCTGCGTCTTCTGGCCAAAGAAGAAATGTTCGTAGCAAGATAACCACGGGAAAGGATCTTCATCGCAACCATAGGTGGGAAACTTCCACTTGTGGATGTGGCCATCGGTGTGATCCTTAGTATCCTGACCCACATCCGACCTCTAGACGCATAATGGCCAGCAGGCCAGGTGATGCGCCCGCTGTTGCTGTGTGACATCTTGAAGCGAAGACTCCAGGGAGGTGATCTTGTCAAGGTTGGGCTTGATGTTGTTGAAGAATTCAGCCAGCGCCTCCTTGAGGTCAGCCTTCGTGAGGGGTGAATCGTAGCCGGAAGACATGGCATCGAGCAAGATCGAAGGTCTCTCATACCAAATGTCACGACGCCAACAGAATGGAGGAAAGGGGTAAGTATCGCACAGATGAGAGGAGGCTGCTGCTCTCCTCACGCCTGGGCAGCACCAAGGATGGGGTAAACCCTAATTTGATCAATACTTTATTGATAATATTGTTGCCTTTTTATAGCCGTGCCAAGGCTTTACAATTCCCTTTAGGAAACTAACACATATTAGGTAACATAAGCTAGTATATATAGAAACTGAGCAATCCTACCCCCTTGCGCCCATGCCATGGGCCTGTTCCCCTGCCGTGCTGGTACTAGGCTGTTGCTGGGCCAGCACGGCGGTGTGTTTGGCCCGATGGCGACGACCAAACACAACTCCAAACTGGCCGTGTGTGACACCTCCCCCTCCTTCGGAAAATAGCTTGTCCGCGAGCTGAAATGTTGGATAGCAGCGTTGGAAAGAGAGCAAATCTTCCATTGAAATGTAAAATCAACCATTGAACTTGCAGAGTCCAGACTTTTCATGCAAAAGAGCAACGCTACATTAGGTGATCGAAATTTTTAGGACAAGAAAGGGCAATCTATCTGCTGTTAGAAGTCTTGCTTTGATTTTGAGCAAAAGGCCTTTCTTTAATAAAATCCAAGATTCTTACACCCTGTATTTCATGCATGTTGTTTAATCTAACTACTATATTATCCATGTTTAGTTTCTAGGACAAGAGCCCGATAAGATTAATCTGCATGTTGATGGGGCATCTTTTCGGGATTTCACTGCCAAATTATCTGAGTATCATAGGAACAAAAAACTTACTCTCAGGTATGTTTTTTATCCTAAACGAGTAGCTGTTTTTTTATGCTAAAAGGTTAAAAGCTAAGCTCTTTTTCTTATGGCAGGATGGAGGATTTCAAGAATTATATAGTGGTTTCTCTAGCTGGAAAAAGGATATTTTTCGTTAACATTGGTTTGAAAGAGTTAAGGGGAACCAGTGTAGCTCCTATAGAGGTATTTTTGCTTTTGCATACATAATTAGTAATGCCATATGTTTTTGTCATCATTCAAGTATTTTTAAAATCACATCTGCCCAAAAAAGGAAACACTGTTTCACATGCAGGAAAATGACCATCATGGAGATTTGACAATAAATGGGTTTCTATATGACATGAGAACATGTCAATTACAAGATAGTACTAAGAAAGGTTAGTAATACCTCCGTGCTTAAAGTTTATAACCTAGCTAGTTTTAATTTTTCGTTTCCACATTTGATTTTTTTCTAAGGAATTTCTATTTCTCTATTTGTCATTGAAGGTTTTAGTGATTTTAGAGATGGTGTGGTTTCAACTATTTCAAATGTTCTCCAGAGTGTGTCAAATGATCATATGATTGTTTTACCAGCAATTGGATATGGTAGGTTGGACATTTTATCATGTTACTGTGTTACAATCTTAGAGTGGCATAAAAGACTTATTGTAGTTTTTTCCCTATCTATACCAGTTGCCAAGCTTAACTTCTGATTAGATGATAAGCTGAAATATATTGCTTTTCGTACCAATGTGAAAAGAGCACTTGTTGAGGAAAATTGTAAAGAAAAAAAATCTTTAATGAGGTTTGTATTCTGTTCTAGTTCTTTCACTAATTTATCAGAATTTTCTCATTTCCTTTGTTATTGTAATTATTTTTTCGCTAATCCAACATAAAAACTTTGCAGGTTAGCATCATATTTCAGTTCCATGTATCCTATAGAAGCACTTGAAAGCATGATAGAAGTAGGACTACTTCATACCATTTTCAGATTCCCTGATTCAATAGATCAATGGTGTGTGTATTTTTACACCCTGGGAAATCTCATTCAGTCATTTGCATTGTAGAATAATAGAAACATATATTTGTCTTAAACAAATTCTGGACAACCACATCCCACACTACTGGAGAATAGGCCTTTAATACCGGCGCATTAGTCCCTGTTGGACACAAACCAGTGCTGATAGTGGCATCAGTCCCGGTTCGTGGCTCCAAGGCTTCAATCCCGGTTGGGCTCTGACATCAGTCCCAGTTCATGATACGAACCGGTACTAATAAGTCGTTTGGCAGGCGGGTACAAAACAGCTGGCATGGGTGCTCATCAGTCCCGGTTCGTAATACAAATCCAGACTGATGCCTCCTCATCAGTTGGGGTTCGTGTTACAAACCGGGATTGATGCCTCGTTTGAGAAAAGTTCAAAAGGAATGCATATCCTAATTATATTAGAACGCGTTAGGGGGTGGGTTGGCTAGAAGGATGAGTGGAGAGTCTTGAGGTCTTAGGTTCAAGTCCCACTACTCTCAGATATCCACGATTTAGTTTTAAATATTTGTAGCACTATCAGTCCCGGGTAAAGGAACCACGATTACTAAAATTATTGTTTCAAAATATGTTGCAGGTCATGCTTAGAGAACGCAAAAGAAGTATGGTGCCTGCTAAGCTGTATTGAAAATATAGTATTTTCTGGTTTAACTCCGAAAGAAAAGGTGAATGTATATTTTGTGCTGATTAGTGTTTGAGCAATAGAGAAATATAAGAGTTCTAGAGTTTTCCTCAAAATTTCACAATTAGAAAAAATGGAAATTATATATAATTTTTTAACATGTAGTTAATTCTTATTTTCAGGATGAGCATAAAAAAATATGCTTGTTTGCAGCATTATTTGCTAGTTTTGATAACTACTATGATGGATGAAGCATTCGAACGGAAGGTACTTCTTAAAGTTTCACGACATTACTTTTCATTAAATCGTGTGCAAGCTACTTATATTTATATTTTCAGGTATCTTCCTTCAAAACTCTCTGTGAAGGATTTGCTCGAGCAATTTCATTTCTTGACTCAGAGAGCGGTCTCAATGTTCTTAAAGCAAGTTTGGCAGATATCTACCTTCATATACCTAACAATTTGCTGATCAATTTTACTATGGTAGGTTACAAGGGTTAGAAGATCTTTAAAGTTTAACTTAGACGAAAAAGTTCTCACATGATTACACCATTACACTGTTTTAACCATCTATGCATTTACTAGGACTTATCCTACAAAATTCTGTTGCTAAGGAATATTGGCGGAGTGCTTCAATGATATCTGTTGCAATTTAGTCCAAAATTAGCATTGAAGAAAAGAAGAATGTATGTATGAGAATACATACAAGTGCACAAGGTAAATGTAAATTTCAATTTTGAATCTAAATTTATTTCATTTAATTGTTAAAAGCGTGAAAAATTTAACTCTTTGGCTGCAGGCCTTTGTGACATCTGGAAGAAACCAATACTTAATCAAGCTTCAATTAGACAAGTTCTACAGCTGAAGGAATCAATAGAGGAAGAAGAATGGGTATGACGAGTATTTTATGCTTTTGGAAACCCCGATTTTCCATTTACTCCCATTCTACAGTGTTTTTAGAGCCTTCACCCAGACTGGTTAGTTATCGTCCAGACTATAGCAAAGAATGGGCTGCCACATCTTCACACCTCCTTAGCAGTTAGCACCCTTGAAATTTCTTCCCTTCCTCCGCATGCCTGATTGCCTTCTTTACACCAAATGCCAGGATTGTCCCCTATGTCACCTGCCTGCAGCCATGTCCAATATCACATTAAAAAAATCAAACTCATGAATCAAATCAAAGGTTCAAAGCAGGACAACATTTCCAAAACATCAGTTTTTCTAATCGCGCGCCTAGCTCTGATACACACCAAAACAGGATTCTAGAGCTATCTCAACATCTCCAGAACCATCATCTAATTACAGAGATAGAAATTAATAAGGACCCTGTAATCCATCCCCATAGATCACATCTGGTCCACCAGGTCTGCTGCATTACGTTCCCCTCCATCAGGGAGCATTTTGAGCCCCGTGAATGGATTTCTTTTCTGAAGCACCATATAACAATCCATCAGACATTCGGTCCCTTGATTACCTACCCGAACCTCCCTTTCTGGAAGATCTGCCCAGTGCCCAGTAGACACAATAGCACAGTAAATAGTCACTAAAGGGAAGAAAATCTTTTTATCATCAAAACAATTCATATTTCTAATTGACCACAGTGTAGCTGCAATTCCTACGGTACCCACAAACCTATATGAAATTTTTAATCCATATGTAGTACTAAGCAATCGAGTTAGGCCTAACATCGTAATTCAATCACATGACAATCAAACCTCACACAACCTTTTCAATTTTACTAGTGAAAAAGAGATTATCATAACAGAAGCTACACCTTGGATCTCATTTCCAGCAGCTTGAAAACAGGTACTGGATGAGGAACCAAATAAATTCTTATAGTAGCTCACTAGCTTGTTGCAAGCTCCAGCAGCTTGTCATATCCTTGAATCATATTGTCACCACCAAGAAGTGTGAATATGGTATTTTCTCTCCTTTTACCATTAACAATACAATGAATATACTCGGAATTATTATTCCCTAGCAACAACCATTTTTCCTGCACTCTCTTATTCCACATTTTTCTTCATTCTCATTAATTCTGTGAAGAACCACTTTGAATATCCACCCTCTGTTTGTATTCCTCACTGCTCAAAGGCTTGATTTCTTCTCAGTTTTAGTTGGCCTCCAGTTTCTCCATCAGCTCCTGTATGTTTTCTTCTCATGACCAAACAGGCTGCCACCCAGCCCTAAGCCTCTTTTTGAGCCTTTTAAATTTCATATACATATTCCCCACAGCATCCAAACCATATAGGCTCATTCCAGCTAGGTTTGACCCTAGGCAAAAAAAATTCCTCATGTTATAACAGGAAATTCTCTAACCTAAAAGTACCTTTCTTCTTTGTAATAAACTTATCAGTAGGATTATGACCAGACATAGTCTTGGTTGATTTTTTCACCATGGTAAATGGGAAAAGAACCTTCCACACTTTACTCATCAGGACTCTTAACCCAAAAATATTGAAAATCTGATTGAGCAAATCTGGAGAATGTTTGTCTAAAGGTTCTTTGTTCTTCTCAGTGGTATATCTTAAGAGATTACAATCTCCTCCTAACACATAAGATATAGAATCAAAGGAGCAAAAAGAAGCCAATGCTCAAATTGTATATCTTCTGTACCTTCTCATAAGCAGCACCATGAACAACCAGTAAATTCCATTTCTTTTCTAACGACTTATCCACAAATTCAATTATAGAATAAACTGTCCTGTTTTACATCATTAATTTCAAGAGTCTTTTCTGATGGCACAAAGAATCCCTCCTGAGCTTCCTTGAGAGGAGACCCATATCCAATCAAACAAGGAACCGGGATCAAGTTTCGTAATACAATATCACTAAACACTTCTTTTTGTTTGAACTAAGCCAACAAAATCTAGATATAAAGTACTTAACTCAACTATATATCCAATCAAACCTTTCTTATTAATTCTCCTACAATTCCAGAAAACACCTTTCATTGAAAATTATTTCTCATTTTTCTGATCCCAGAAGCAAACTTAACCACCTCTGTCAATTTAGCTTCTTCTTGGGAATGGAGGCACTCTTCCCTTCCCTGCATCTTTCTTGTTTACTTTTTTTTCTTGGCCAACCTAGATCCTTTTTCCTTTCTAGATTCAACCAGGACAAAATGAGCTATATTCCCCTTTTCCTCTTCAATCCAATCTAAGGAGAGAACATAACAGAAGTAACATCCTCCCCATGATTACTATCATGTGAGATATCCTTATTGTATAGAACCTAATGAGCCAAATCTAAATTTTGTAAAATATCTATCTTGTCTACCTAAGACAAGCTATTCTGAACTCCCATTTTATTAGCTTATCACAAAAAACATTCAGATAAATTAGCAAAAGTAAAGGGAGTGGAACTACTTGTGCCTTCAAGGTTTCATCATTTAATTCTTTCTGCAGCTTTGTCCATAAGGTGCCTTAGACTTGTCCTGGTTGGACCCTCATTTCCTTCTGCAACACCTAACGTTCTGTTACCTTTGAATTCTGTCCTTCAACAGATGTGATTACCATATCTCAAGTTCTCAACCCAGTAAGGTCCAAACTCTTGTTCCAGAGCCCCCATAGACCCAGATCTTGCGTCCTACCACTCCATATCCACCTCTACCATCTTTAAAAGCCTACAAAGTACTTTCTTTTTTTTTGCTTTTTAGTGATCATTCAAGCAACAAGGAATATTGTATCAGGTAGCGTAATAAATAATTGCTACTTGCAGGCTGAAAGGGTATTAAAGTGGCAGTATATTCATCCCACTGGGACAAAGAATGACTGTATTGATTGGATGAAGAAATATATTGGTTACAGAAAATGTCTAAGTAAGATTGATTGTATACTCTTATTTTCTTATTTTTTAGCAGATGGAAAAATAATCTTCTAACCATTTAAAATTGAATCTTGCAGGACCACAACACTGAAAGATTATTTGCTATCCGCTAAAGTGGTCATTAATGGCCACGAAAATGAATTAGCGGAGAAAGTCTAGTTAATGTATGGTCAGTACGCCATTGCAATGAAGGACACTGGATGTCACATTTCTGCTAGTTGGGTCAGGTCCGTAACAACGACATTTACAATGAATCAAAGTTGGGATGGTCAAATGACATTTGAAACACTCGGTGTTAATATGAACGTTAGAGTTTACATCATCTAAAAACCTAGACAAAATGCCACATCAACTGCTATGGAAAATGATTGTAAAAACTTGCAACAATGATGGGGATTACTTTCCAGCTTGGTGGGAAATTAAGTGCCTACTTATATGACTTGATTGATAAGTTAAATGGGTTGCCACGAGGTCCTTTCTTAGCATCAATGGAAATTGCATTTGACACCCACATGGGACTGTTAATCTCTGAAGGCAGAATTGCTTTGACCTACCTTGTTAAATTAAAACTTGATGGATTGGTGGCCAGACAAAAGAAAGATTTTTCCATAGTGAAGAAACCCGGTCTTAAGCTTGATTCTCGTTATTGAAGAACTTGGATGCTTCAAGGTGTGGAAGAAATGAGAGTGGATTTCTATGAGTATGAAGACGGTGTGTCTGCATTTAAGTTTACCCACCACTTCTTCACCCACGTTTCAGAAAAATGCCATGTATTGTTCTTGTCCTATTTTTTTAATTCATTTCTATTAGGTTTTGGTTTTGCTACTATTTGTTTCAAGTAATTTTCCTGTTAATTTTCAAAAAAGAAAAACCAGAATCTGATTGCGAAAACATACAACATGTGTTTAAAATCTTAATAATCTTGTTTGTTGAGTACATGAATCCAACAGGTAATAGATCTGATGGTTTACAAAAATTTGGGACAATTCTCAGCTTTAGTTATCTTTGAACTTTTGAAATCGGGACAATTCGATCTGGAAAGACAGTATGTTGCACTCCCCCTCCCTTTTTTGTAATTATTTTTTATAGTTATAGCACTGGTACCGTTTTGTTGATACATTTTTTGTTTGACTGTCAAGGCATTGTGTTGTGTACTGCTTTAGAAGCTATTCGTTCGTTCCGAGAAAGTGATGTAGCGGTAGTTCTTTAGTTTGTAATTTTATTGATTTGTTATATATTTTTGTGGATCGGTGGGGAAAATTCTGGAATTCTCATTCTCTCTATTCCTTCTTGTCATAGCTTCACGCCATCGAGACATTCTCGACAGAGCAGCTCTCAAGTCTCAACACTCGCATGCGTTACAAGTGATTGGATTTGATATATGGATTCAATGCTACTCTTGGTTATCATTTCACATGTCTATGTACACCAATCTTTGTATGAAATGAATTTATACAAATACACTTTGTTGCATTATGATTTCACATGTCTATATACAACAAATTTTATATGAATTGAAGTTCGCAATACAATAATGCCTAATGTCAAGTTTTCACATTGAGCAAACTATAAAGAACACTGCAGAACAAATCCTTTCTGCATTTTCAATAAATAAAAGTTGGGATGGCAAAATAACATTTGAAGCTTTCGGTGTTGATATGAATGATAGAGTTTACATCATCCAAAAACCTAGAAAAATGCCATATCACCGCAATGCAAAATGATTGTAAGAAACTTGCAACTATGTTGGGGATTACTTTCTAGCTTGGTGGGAAATTAAGTGCCTACTTATAGGACTTGATTGATAAGTTAAATGGGTTGCCACGGGTCCTTTCTTAGCATCAATGAAAATTGCATTTGACGCCTATATGGAACTGGTAACTTCTAATAGCGAAATTGATTTGACCCACCTTGTTAAATTGAAACTTGATGGATTGACTGGCCTGCAAAAGAAAGATTTCTTCCGCAGGCTGAAGGATCCCAATCTTAAGATTGATCCTTGTTAGCTAAAGAACTTGGATGTTAAGGAGCTTCCAATATTCCGTCAGATAATTTAAGGTGCGGAAGAAATGGGAGTGGATTTCTATGAGTATGAAGTCGGTGTGTCGCATTTAAGTTTGGCCGCCACTTCTTCACCTCGTTTTACAAAAATGCCATGTATTGTTCCTATCCTAATTTTTAACTTCATTTCTATTTGGTTTTGGTTTTGCTACTATTTGTTTCTTGGATTTTCCTGTTAATTTTCAAAAAAAAAAACCAAATGCGAATGCCGAAACATATAACATATGTTTAGAATCTTTATAATCTTGTTTGTTTGGTATAGGAATCCAACAGGTAATAGATCTGATGGTTTACATAAATTTGGGGCAATTCCTAGCTTCAGTTGTCTTTGAACTTTTGAAGTCGGGCCAATTCGATCTGGAAAGATCCAGTATGTTGCACTCCTTCCTTTTTGTAATTATTTTTTTGTGGTTATAGCACTGGTACCCTTTTTGTGTGATACCTTTTTTATTTGACTATCGGGGCATTGTGTTGTGTCTTGCTTTAATAGCCGTTCGTTTTTTCGAGAAAGTAATGCATGCTATTTCTCTTGTTCATAACTTTCTTGGTTTGTCATATATTTTTGTGCATCGGTGGGGAAAATTCTAGAATTCTCATTATCTCTATTGCCTTGTTGTCATTGCTTCTTGCAACCGAGACATTTTAACACAATGACTCTCTCAAGTCTCAACATTTGCACGCTACAAGCAATTGGATTTGATATGTGGATTCAATGTGCTCTTGGTTATCATTTCACATGCCTATGTACACCAATCTTTGTATGAAATGAATTTATACAAATACACTATTGCGTTATGATTTCACATGACTATATACAACAATTTTTATATGGATTGAAGTTCTGCAATATAATATTTCCTAATGCCAAGTTTTCACATTGAGCAAACTACATAGAACACAACACATAACAGATCCTTTCTGCATTTTCAATGAATAAAAGTTGGGATGGTCAAATGATATTTGAAACTTTCGGTCTTGATATGAACGACGAGTTTACATCATCCAAAACCTAGACAAAATGCCACATCACCGCTATGCAAAATGATTGTAAAAAACTTGCAACTATGTTGGAGATTACTTTCTAGCTTGGAGGGAAATTAAGTGCCTACTTACAGGACATGATTGATAAGTTGAAAGGGTTGCCACGGGGTCCTTTCTTAGCTTCAATGAAAATTGCATTTGGCGCCCACATGGACTGTTAACCTCTGATAGCAGAACTGCTTTGACCTACCTTGTTAAATTGAAACTTGATAGATTGACTGGCCATCAAAAGAAAGATTTCTTCCGCTAGCTCAAGGAACCTAGTCTTATGCTTGATCCTTGTTGGTGGCTGAAGAACTTGGATGTTAAGAAGCTTCAATATTTCGTGAGATAATTCAAGGTCTTGAAAAGAAATGGGAGTGGATTTCTATGAGTATGAAGATGGTGTCTACATTTATGTTTACCGCCACTTCTTCCCCCACGTTCGAAAAAATGCCATGTATTGTTCTTGTCCTATTTTTAATTTATTTCTGTTAGGTTTTGGTTTTGCTACTATTTGTTTCTTGGATTTTTCCTGTTAATTTTTAAAAACCAAAAAGCGAATGCCAAAAACATACAACATGTGTTTAAAATATTAACAATCTTGTTTGTTTGGTCAAGGAATCCAACAGGTAATAGATCGATGGTTTACAAAATTTGGGACAATTCCCAATTTCAGTTGTCTTTGAACTTTTGAAATCGGACCAATTTGATCGGAAAGTCGATATCTTGCACCCGCTCCCTTTTTTGCAATTATTTTCTTGTGCTTATAGCACTGGTACCCTTTTTTGTTGATACATTTTTTTGTTTGACTGTCAAGGCATTGTGTTGTGTACTGCTTTAGAAGCCCTTCGTTCGTTCGTTCTGAGAAAGTGATTCAGCGGTAGTTCTCTAGTTTATAACTTTGTTGATTTGTGATATATTTTTGTGGATCGGTGTGGATAATTCTGGAATTCCCATTCTCTCTATTCCCTTCTTGTCATAGCTTCTTGCGATGGAGACATTCTGACAGAGCAGTGGCTCTCATGTCTCAACACTTGCACGTTACAAGCGATTGGATTTGATATGTGGATTCAATGCTACTACTGGTTCTCATTTCACATGTCTATGTACACCAATCTTTGTATGAATTGAATTTATACAAATACACTATTGCGTTATGATTTCACATGTCTATATACAACAATTTTTATATGGATTGAAGTTCTACAATACAATATTTCCAAATGGCAAATTTTCACATTGAGCCAAGTATAAAAAACATAGCACATAACACATCCTTTCTGCATTTTCCATTAATAAACGTTGGGATGGCCGAATGACATTTGAAACTTTCGGTGTTGATATGAACGATAGAGTTTACATCATCCAAAAACCTAGACAAAATGCCACATCACTTGCTATACAAAATGGTCGTTAGAAACTTGCAACTATGTTGGGGATTACTTTCCACTTGGTGGGGAATTAAGTGCCTACTTACAGGACTTGACTAATAAGTTGAATGGGTTCCCACGAGGTCCTTTCATAGCATCAATGAAAATTGCATTTAACGTCCACATGGAATTGTTAACCTCTAATAGCGTAATTGCTTTGACCTACCTTGTTAAATTAAAACTTGATGGATTGATTGGCCAGCAAAAGAAAGATTTCTTTCGTGAGGTGAAGGACCCTAATCTTAAGCTTGATCCTTGTTGGTGAAGAACTTGGATGTTAAGGAGCTTCCAATATTCCGTTAGATAATTCAAGGTGCGGAAGAAAAGGGAGTGGATTTCTATGAGTATGAAGGCGGTGTGTGCGCATTTAAGTTTAGCCCCAATTCTTCACCCACATTCTAGAAAAATGCCATGTATTGTTCTTGTCCTATTTTTTAATTCATTTCTATTAGGTTTTTCTTTTGCTACTATTTGTTTCTTGGATTTTTCCTGTTAATTTTCAAAAAATAGCGAAACCGAATGCGAAAACATACAACATATGTTTAAAATCTTAATAATCTTGTTTGTTTAGTATAGGAATCCAATAGGGAATAGATTTGATGGTTTACGAAATTTGGGACAATTCCTAGCTTCACGTGTCTTTGAACTTTTGAAATCAGGCCAATTCGATCTGGGAGGACAGTATGTTGCACTCCTCCCTTTTTGCAATTATTTTTTGTAATTATAGCACTGGTTCCTTTTTGTTGATACCTTTTTGTTTAACTGTCCGGGTATTGTGTTCTAAGAAAGTGATGCAGTTGGTCGTTCTCTAGTTTATAACTTTATTGATTTGTTATATATTTTTGTGGATCGATGGAAAAAATTCTAGAATTCTCATTCTCTCTATTCCCTTCTTGTCATAGCTTCTTGCAATCGAGACATTCGATAGAGCGGCGGCTCTCAAGTCTCGACACTTGCATGTTATAAGCAATTGGATTTGATATGTGGATTCAATGATGCTACTAGTTATCATTTCACATGACTACGTACACCAATCTTTATATGAAATGAATTTATACAAATACACTGCTGCGTTCTCATTTCACATGTCTATATACAACATTTTTTATATGGACTGAAGTTCTGAAATACAATATTGCTAAATGCCAGGTTTTCATATTAAGCAAACTATAAAGAACATAATAAAGAAGAGAGCCTTTCTGCATTTTCAATGAATAAAAGTTGGGTTGGCTAAATGACATTTGAAACTTTCGGTATTGATATGAACGACGAGTTTACATCATACAAAAACCTAGAGAAAATGCCACATCACCTGCTATGCAAAATGATTGTAAGAAACTTGCAACTATGTTGGGATTACTTTCCAGCTTGGTGGGGAATTAAGTGTCTACTTATAGGACTTGATTGATAAGTTAAATGGTTTACCACGGGTTCCATTCTTAGCATCAATTAAAATTGCATTTGACGTCCACATGGGATTGGCGACCTCGATAGCGAAATTGCTTTGACCTAACTTGCTAAATTAAAACTTGATGTATTGATTGGCTAGCAAAAGAAAGATTTCTTCCGCGAGCTGAAAAACAATCTTGAGCTTGATCTTTCTTGGCTAATGAACTTGGATGTTATGGAGCTTCCAATATTCCATAAGATAATTCAAGGTGTGGAAGAATTGTGAGTGGATTTTTATGACTATGAAGACGATGACTATGAGACGGTGTGTCTGCATTTATGTTTACCCGCCACTTCTTAACCCACGTTCTAGAAAAATGCCATGTATTGTTCTTGTCCTATTTTTTTAATTCATTTCTATTAGGTTTTGGTTTCACTACTATTTGTTTCTTGGATTTTTCCTATTAATTTTCAAAAAAAAAAAAACCGAAACCGAATGCGAAAACATACAACATGTGTTTAAAATCTTAATAATCTTGTTTCTTTAGTACAGAAATCCAACAGGGTAATAGATCTGATGGTTTACAGAAATTTGGGACAATTCCTAGCTACAGCTGTCTTTGAACTTTTGAAATCAGGCCAATTTGATCTAGAAAGACAGTATGTTACACTCCCTCTTCCTTTATTGCAATTATTTTTTTGTGGTTATAGCACTGGTACCCTTTTTGTTGATACCTATTTTGTTTGACTGTCTGGGCATTGTGTTGTGTACTGCTTCAGAAGCTCTTCGTTCGTTCAGAGAAAGTGATGCAGCGGTAGTTCTCTAGTTTATAGCTTTATTGATTTGTTATATATTTTTTGTGGATCGGTGGGGAAAATTCTGGAATTCTCAGTCTCTCTATTCCCTTCTTGTCATAGTTTCTTGCGATCGAGACATTCTGAACAGAGCAACGGCTCCCAAGTCTAAACACATGCACGTTACAAGCGATTGGATTTGATATGTGGATTGAATGCTGCTATTGGTTTTTATTTCACATGTCTATGTACACCAATCTTTGTATGAAATGAATTTATAAATATACACTGTTGCGTTATGATTTCACATGTCCATATACAACAATTTTTATATAGAATCATGTTCGCAATGCAATATTGCCAAATGCCAAGTTTTCACATTGAGTAAACTATAAAGAACACAACACAGAACTGATCCTTTCTGCATTTTGAATGAATAAAAGTTGGAATGGCCAAATGACATTTGATATGAACGACAGAGTTTACATCATCCAAAAACCAAGACAAAATGCCACATCACCTTCTATGCAAAATGATTGTAAGAAACTTGCAACTATGTTGGGATTACTTTCCAGCTTGGTAGGGAATTAAGTGTCTACTTGTAGGACTTGATTGAAAAGTTAAATGGTTTACCACGAGTTCCATTCTTAGCATCAATTAAAATTGCGTTTGACGTCCACATGGGACTGGTGACCTCTGATAGCAAAATTGTTTTGACCTACCTTGTTAAATTGAAACTTGATGGATTGATTGGCCAGCAAATGAAATATTTCTTCCGCAAGCTGAAGAACAATCTTAAGCTTGAACCTTGTTGGCCGATGAACTTGGATGTTATGGAGCTTCAAATGTTCTCCAGAGTATTTCAAATGATCGTATGATTGTTTTACGAGCAATTGGATATGGTAGGTTGGACATTTTATCATGTTATTGATTTACAATCTTAGAGTGGCATAAAAGACTTATTGTAGTTTTTTCCCTATCTATACCAGTTGCCAAGCTTAACTTCAGATTAGATGATAAGCTGAAATATATTGCTTTTGGCACCAACGTGCAAAGAGCACTTGGTGAGGAAAATTGTAAAGAAAAAATCTTTAATGAGGTTTGTATTCTGTTCTAGTTCTTTCACTAATTTATCAGAATTTTCTCATTTCCTTTGTTATTGTAATTATTTTTCGCTAATCCCACATAAAAACTTGCAGGTTAGCATCATGTTTGAGTTCCATGTATCCTATAGAAGCACTTGAAAGCATGATAGAAGTAGGACTACTTCATACCATTTTCAGATTCCCTGATTCAATAGATCAACGGTGTGTTTTTTTTACACCCTGGGAAATCTCATTCAGTCATTTGCATCGTAGAATAACGGAAACAAATATTTGTCTTAAACAAAATCTGGACAACCACATCCCATGAGCACACACCCACTGGGAACATCACCACACCAAGCATAATAACATCATCACATCACAAGTCCCAAAACGTGCAACATAGACTATTTAAGTACAACCAGACTACCACTCAGGCACCATTGAAACTACCGAGACACCAAAATATGATCGCCAGCTAGTGAACTCCCAGATTTCACAATGCAGACAAGGACAACACTCTATCGCACCCTTCACCACCCCTCGTCCTCTTCTTCCTTCCAATTCTTCTCCATCCTCAGTCCTCGGTCAAGCCCTAGAATTATGCAATGATGACATCACCATTGCATATCCAGCCAACCTAGCTTTGAATCACCTCGCCCATGGTTCTGTAATCCTGCCCAATGACGCAAGTAAATTCATTGGGGAAGATTCATGATTACTAAAATTATTGTTTCAAAATTTGTTGCAGGTCATGCATAGAGAACATAAAAGAAGTATGGTGCTTGCTAAGTTGTATTGAAAATATAGTATTTTGTGGTTTAACTCGAAAGAAAAGGTGAATGTATATGTTGTGCTGATTAGTGTTTGAGCAATAGAGAAATATAAGAGTTCTAGAGTTTTCCTCAAAATTTCACAATTAGAAAAAATGGAAATTATATAAGTCGTTATCTTTTTTAACATGTAGTTAATTCTTATTTTCAGGATGAGCATCAAAAAATATGCTTGTTTGCAGCATTATTTGCTAGTTTTGATAACTACTATGATGGATGAAGCATTCGAATGGAAGGTACTTCTTAAAATTTCACGACATTACTTTACATTAAATCGTGTGCAAGCTACTTATATTTATATTTTCAGGTCTCTTCCTTCAAAACTCTCTGTGAAGGATTTGCTCGAGCAATTTCATTTCTTGACTCAGAGAGCGGTCTCAATGTTCTTAAAGCAAGTTTGGCAGATATCTACCTTCATATACCTAACAAGTTGGCTGATCAATTTTACTATGGTAGGTTACAAGGGTTAGAAGATCTTTAAACTTTACCTTAGACGAAAAAGTTCTCACATGATTACACCATCTACACTGTTTTAACCATCTATGCATTTACTAGGACTTATCCTACAAAATTCTGATGCTAAGGAATATTGGCGGAGTGCTTTAATGATATCTGTTGCAATTTACTCCAAAATTAGCATTGAAGAAAAGAAGAATGTATGTATGAGAATACATACAAGTGCACAAGGTAAATGTAAATTGCAATTTTGAATCTAAATTTATTTCATTTAATTGTTAAAAGCGTAAAAAATTTGACTCTTTGGCTGCAGGCCTTTGTGACATATGGAAGAAACCAATACTTAATCAAGCTTCAATTAGACAAGTTCTACAGCTGAAGGAATCAACAGAGGAAGAAGAATGGGTATGATGAGTATTTTATGCCTTTGGAAACCCCGATTTTCCATTTACTCCCATTCTACAGTGTTTTTAGAGCTGTCACCCAAGCTGGTTAGTTATCGTCCAGACTATAGCAAAGAATGGGTCTGCCACATCTTCACACCTCCTTAGCAGTTAGCACCCTTGAAATTTCCTCACTTCCTCCGCATGCCTGATTGCCTTCTTTACACCAAATGCCAGGATTGTCCCCTATGTCACCTGCCTACAGCCATCCCCACAAATCACATCTGCTGCATTACGTTCCCCTCCATCAGGGAGCATTTTCTGCCCCGTGAATGGATTTCTTTTCTGAAGCACCATATAACAATCCATCAGACATTCGGTCCCTTGATTACCTACCCGAACCTCCCTTTCTGGAAGGTCTGCCCAGTGCCCAGTAGACACAATAGCACAGTAAATAGTCACTAAAGGGAAGAAAATCTTTTTATCATCAAAACAATTCATATTTCCAATTGACCACAGTGTAGCTGCAATTCCTACAGTACCCACAAACCTATCTGAAATTTTTAATCGATATGTAGTACTAAGCAATCGAGTTAGGCCTAACATCGTAATTCAATCACATGACAATCAAAACCCACACAACCTTTTCAATTTTACTAGTGAAAAAGAGAATATCATAACAGAAGCTATACCTTGGATCTCATTTCCAGCAGCTTGAAAACAGGTACTGGATGAGGAACCAAATAAATTCTTATAGTAGCTCACTAGCTTGTTGCAAGCTCCAGCAGCTTGTCATATCCCTGAATCATATTGTCATAACCAAGAAGTGTGAATATAATATTTTTCTCTCCTTTTACAATTAACAATACAATGAAAATACTCGGAATTATTATTCCCTAGCAACAACCATTTTTCCTGCACTCTCTTATTCTACATTTTTCTTCATTCTCATTAATTCTATGAAGAGCCACTTTGAATATCCACTCTCTGTTTGTATTCCTCACTGCTCAAAGGCTTGATTTCTTCTCAGTTTTAGTTGGCCTCCAGTTTCTCCATCAGCTCCTGTATGTTTTCTTTTCATGACCAAACAGGCTGCCACCCAGCCCTAAGCCTCTTTTTGAGCCTTTTAAATTTCATATGCATATTCCCCACAGCATCCAAACCATATAGGCTCATTCCAGCTAGGTTTGACCGTAGGCAAAAAAAATTCCTCATGTTATAACAGGAAATTCTCTAACCTAAAAGTACCTTTCTTCTTTGTAATAAACTTATTAGTAGGATTATGACCAGACATAGTCTTGGTTGATTTTTTCACCATGGTAAATGGGAAAAGAACCTTCCACTCTTTACTCATCAGGACTCTTAACCCAAAAATATTGAAAATCTGATTGAGCAAATCTAGAGAATGTTTGTCTAAAGGTCCTTTGTTCTTCTCAGTGGTATATCTTAAGAGATTACAATCTCCGCCTAACACATAAGATATAGAATTAAAGGAGCAAAAAGAAGCCAATGCTCAAATTGTATATCTTCTGTACCTTCTCATAAGCAGCACCATGAACAACCAGTAAATTCCATTTCTTTTCTAACGATTTATCCACAAATTCAATTATAGAATAAACTGTCCTGTTTTACATCATTAATTTCAAGAGTCTTTTCTGATGGCACAAAGAATCCCTCCTGAGCTTCCTTGAGAGGAGACCCATATCCAATCAAACAAGGAACCGGGATCAAGTTTCGTAATACAATATCACTAAACACTTCTTTTTGTTTGAACTAAGCCAACAAAATCTAGATATAAAGTACTTAACTCAACTATATATCCAATCAAACCTTTCTTATTAATTCTCCTACAATTCCAGAAAACACCTTTCATTGAAAATTATTTCTCATTTTTCTGATCCCAGAAGCAAACTTAACCACCTCTGTCAATTTAGCTTCTTCTTGGGAATGGAGGCACTCTTCCCTTCCTGCATCTTTCTTGTTTACTTTTTTTCTTGGCCAACCTAGATCCTTTTTCCTTTCTAGATTCAACCAGGACAAAATGAGCTATATTCCCCTTTTCCTCTTCAATCCAATCTAAGGAGAGAACATAACAGAAGTAACATCCTCCCCATGATTACTATCATGTGAGATATCCTTATTGTATAGAACCTAATGAGCCAAATCTAAATTTTGTAAAATATCTATCTTGTCTACCTAAGACAAGCTATTCGAACTCCCATTTTATTAGCTTATCACAAAAACATTCAGATAAATTAGCAAAAGTAAAGGGAGTGGAACTACTTGTGCCTTCAAGGTTTCATCATTTAATTCTTTCTGCAGCTTTGTCCATAAGGTGCCTTAGACTTGTCCTGGTTGGACCCTCATTTCCTTCTGCAACACCTAACGTTCATTACCTTTGAATTCTGTCCTTCAACAGATGTGATTACCATATCTCAAGTTCTCAACCCAAGAAGGTCCAAACTCTTGTTCCAGAGCCCCATAGACCCAGATCTTGCGTCCTACCACTCCATATCCACCTCTACCATCTTTAAAAGCCTACAAAGTACTTTCTTTTTTTTTTTTTTTTAGTGATCATTCAAGCAACAAGGAATATTGTATCGGGTAGCGTAATAAATAATTGCTACTTGCAGTGAAAGGGTATTAAAGTGGCAGTATATTCATCCCACTGGGACAAAGAATGACCGTATTGATTGGATGAAGAAATATATTGGTTACAGAAAATGTCTAAGTAAGATTGATTGTATACTCTTATTTTCTTATTTTTTAGCAGATGGAAAAATAATCTTCTAACCATTTAAAATTGAATCTTGCAGGACCACAACACTGAAAGATTATTTGCTATCCGCTAAAGTGGTCATTAATGGCCACGAAAATGAATTAGCGGAGAAAGTCTAGTTAATGTATGGTCAGTACGCCATTGCAATGAAGGACACTGGATGTCACATTTCTGCTAGTTGGGTCAGGTCCGTAACAACGACATTTACAATGAATCAAAGTTGGGATGGTCAAATGACATTTGAAACACTCGGTGTTAATATGAACGTTAGAGTTTACATCATCTAAAAACCTAGACAAAATGCCACATCAACTGCTATGGAAAATGATTGTAAAAACTTGCAACAATGATGGGGATTACTTTCCAGCTTGGTGGGAAATTAAGTGCCTACTTACAGGACTTGATTGATAAGTTAAATGGGTTGCCACGAGGTCCTTTCTTAGCATCAATGAAAATTGCATTTGACGCCCACATGGGACTGTTAATCTCTGAAGGCAGAATTGCTTTGACCTACCTTGTTAAATTAAAACTTGATGGATTGGTGGCCACAAAAGAAAGATTTTTCCATAGTGAAGAAACCCAGTCTTAAGCTTGATTCTCGTTGGCTGAAGAACTTGGATGCTTCAAGGTGTGGAAGAAATGAGAGTGGATTTCTATGAGTATGAAGACGGTGTGTCTGCATTTAAGTTTACCCACCACTTCTTCACCCACGTTTCAGAAAAATGCCATGTATTGTTCTTGTCCTATTTTTTTTAATTCATTTCTATTAGGTTTTGGTTTTGCTACTATTTGTTTCAAGTAATTTTCCTGTTAATTTTCAAAAAAAGAAAAAACCAGAATCTGATTGCCAGAAACATACAACATGTGTTTAAAATCTTAATAATCTTGTTTGTTGAGTACATGAATCCAACAGGTAATAGATCGATGGTTTACAAAATTTGGGACAATTCTCAGCTTTAGTTATCTTTGAACTTTTGAAATCGGGACAATTCGATCTGGAAAGACAGTATGTTGCACTCCCCCTCCCTTTTTTGTAATTATTTTTTATAGTTATAGCACTGGTACCGTTTTTGTTGATACATTTTTTTGTTTGACTGTCAAGGCATTGTGTTGTGTACTGCTTTAGAAGCTATTCGTTCGTTCCGAGAAAGTGATGTAGCGGTAGTTCTTTAGTTTGTAATTTTATTGATTTGTTATATATTTTTGTGGATCGGTGGGGAAAATTCTGGAATTCTCATTCTCTCTATTCCCTTCTTGTCATAGCTTCCTGCCATCGAGACATTCTGACAGAGCAGCAGCTCTCAAGTCTCAACACTCGCACGTTACAAGTGATTGGATTTGATATATGGATTCAATGCTACTACTGGTTATCATTTCACATGTCTATGTACACCAATCTTTGTATGAAATGAATTTATACAAATACACTTTGTTGCATTATGATTTCACATGTCTATATACAACAAATTTTATATGAATTGAAGTTCGCAATACAATAATGCCTAATGTCAAGTTTTCACATTGAGCAAACTATAAAGAACACGCGCAGAACAAATCCTTTCTGCATTTTCAATAAATAAAAGTTGGGATGGCAAAATAACATTTGAAGCTTTCGGTGTTGATATGAATGATAGAGTTTACATCATCCAAAAACCTAGAAAAATGCCATATCACCGCAATGCAAAATGATTGTAAGAAACTTGCAACTATGTTGGGGATTACTTTCTAGCTTGGTGGGAAATTAAGTGCCTACTTATAGGACTTGATTGATAAGTTAAATGGGTTGCCACGGGTCCTTTCTTAGCATCAATGAAAATTGCATTTGACGCCTATATGGAACTGTTAACTTCTAATAGCGAAATTGATTTGACCCACCTTTTAAATTGAAACTTGATGGATTGGTGGCCTGCAAAAGAAAGATTTCTTCCATAAGTGAAGGATCCCAATCTTAAGATTGATCCTTGTTAGCTAAAGAACTTGGATGTTAAGGAGCTTCCAATATTCCGTCAGATAATTTAAGGTGCGGAAGAAATGGGAGTGGATTTCTATGAGTATGAAGTCGGTGTGTCTGCATTTAAGTTTGGCCGCCACTTCTTCACCTACGTTTTACAAAAATGCCATGTATTGTTCCTATCCTAATTTTTTAACTTCATTTCTATTTGGTTTTGGTTTTGCTACTATTTGTTTCTTGGATTTTCCTGTTAATTTTCAAAAAAAAGAAAAAACCAAATGCCGAATGCCAGAAACATATAACATATGTTTAGAATCTTTATAATCTTGTTTGTTTGGTATAGGAATCCAACAGGTAATAGATCGATGGTTTACATAAATTTGAGGCAATTCCTAGCTTCAGTTGTCTTTGAACTTTTGAAGTCGAGGCCAATTCGATCTGGAAAGATCTAGTATGTTGCACTCCTTCCTTTTTGTAATTATTTTTTTGTGGTTATAGCACTGGTACCCTTTTTGTGTGATACCTTTTTTATTTGACTATCGGGGCATTGTGTTGTGTACTTGCTTTAATAGCCGTTCGTTTTTTCGAGAAAGTAACGCAGTGCTATTTCTCTTGTTCATAACTTTCTTGGTTTGTCATATATTTTTGTGCATCGGTGGGGAAAATTCTAGAATTCTCATTATCTCTATTGCCTTCTTGTCATTGCTTCTTGCAACCGAGACATTTTAACACAGCAGCGGCTCTCAAGTCTCAACATTTGCACGCTACAAGCAATTGGATTTGATATGTGGATTCAATGCTGCTACTGGTTATCATTTCACATGCCTATGTACACCAATCTTTGTATGAAATGAATTTATACAAATACACTATTGCGTTATGATTTCACATGACTATATACAACAATTTTTATATGTATTGAAGTTCTGCAATATAATATTTCCTAATGCCAAGTTTTCACATTGAGCAAACTACATAGAACACAACACATAACAGATCCTTTCGCATTTTCAATGAATAAAAGTTGGGATGGTCAAATGATATTTGAAACTTTCGGTGCTGATATGAACGACAGAGTTTACATCATCCAAAACCTAGACAAAATGCCACATCACCTGCTATGCAAAATGATTGTAAAAAACTTGCAACTATGTTGGAGATTACTTTCTAGCTTGGAGGGAAATTAAGTGCCTACTTACAGGACATGATTGATAAGTTGAAAGGGTTGCCACGGGGTCCTTTCTTAGCTTCAATGAAAATTGCATTTGGCGCCCACATGGACTGTTAACCTCTGATAGCAGAACTGCTTTGACCTACCTTGTTAAATTGAAACTTGATAGATTGACTGGCCATCAAAAGAAAGATTTCTTCCGCTAGCTCAAGGAACCTAGTCTTATGCTTGATCCTTGTTGGTGGCTGAAGAACTCTGATGTTAAGAAGCTTCAATATTTCGTGAGATAATTCAAGGTCTTGAAAAGAAATGGGAATGGATTTCTATGAGTATGAAGATGGTGTCTACATTTATGTTTACCCGCCACTTCTTCCCCCGTTCGAGAAAAATGCCATGTATTGTTCTTGTCCTATTTTTTAATTTATTTCTGTTAGGTTTTGGTTTTGCTACTATTTGTTTCTTGGATTTTTCCTGTTAATTTTTAAAAACCAAAAGCGAATGCCAAAACATACAACATGTGTTTAAAATATTAACAATCTTGTTTGTTTGGTCAAGGAATCCAACAGGGTAATAGATCTGATGGTTTACAAAAATTTGGGACAATTCCCAATTTCAGCTGTCTTTGAACTTTTGAAATCGGACCAATTTGATCGGAAAGTCAGTATCTTGCACCCGCTCCCTTTTTTGCAATTATTTTCTTGTGCTTATAGCACTGGTACCCTTTTTTGTTGATACATTTTTTTGTTTGACTGTCAAGGCATTGTGTTGTGTACTGCTTTAGAAGCTCTTCGTTCGTTCGTTCTGAGAAAGTGATTCAGTGGTAGTTCTCTAGTTTATAACTTTGTTGATTTGTGATATATTTTTGTGGATCGGTGTGGATAATTCTGGAATTCCCATTCTCTCTATTCCCTTCTTGTCATAGCTTCTTGCGATGGAGACATTCTGACAGAGCAGTGGCTCTCATGTCTCAACACTTGCACGTTGCAAGCGATTGGATTTGATATGTGGATTCAATGCTACTACTGGTTCTCATTTCACATGTCTATGTACACCAATCTTTGTATGAATTGAATTTATACAAATACACTATTGCGTTATGATTTCACATGCCTATATACAACAATTTTTATATGGATTGAAGTTCTACAATACAATATTTCCAAATGGCAAATTTTCACATTGAGCCAAGTATAAAAAACATAGCACATAACACATCCTTTCTGCATTTTCCATTAATAAACGTTGGGATGGCCGAATGACATTTGAAACTTTCGGTGTTGATATGAACGATAGAATTTACATCATCCAAAAACCTAGACAAAATGCCACATCACTTGCTATACAAAATGGTCGTTAGAAACTTGCAACTATGTTGGGGATTACTTTCCAGCTTGGTGGGGAATTAAGTGCCTACTTACAGGACTTGACTAATAAGTTGAATGGGTTCCCACGAGGTCCTTTCATAGCATCAATGAAAATTGCATTTAACGTCCACATGGGACTGTTAACCTCTAATAGCAGAATTGCTTTGACCTACCTTGTTAAATTAAAACTTGATGGATTGATTGGCCAGCAAAAGAAAGATTTCTTTCGTAGGCTGAAGGACCCTAATCTTAAGCTTGATCCTTGTTGGCTGAAGAACTTGGATGTTAAGGAGCTTCCAACATTCCGTTAGATAATTCAAGGTGCGGAAGAAAAGGGAGTGGATTTCTATGAGTATGAAGACGGTGTGTCTGCATTTAAGTTTAGCCCCCAATTCTTCACCCACATTCTAGAAAAATGCCATGTATTGTTCTTGTCCTATTTTTTTAATTCATTTCTATTAGGTTTTTCTTTTGCTACTATTTGTTTCTTGGATTTTTCCTGTTAATTTTCAAAAAAATAGCAGAAACCGAATGCCAGAAACATACAACATATGTTTAAAATCTTAATAATCTTGTTTGTTTAGTATAGGAATCCAATAGGGGAATAGATTTGATGGTTTACAGAAATTTGGGACAATTCCTAGCTTCACGTGTCTTTGAACTTTTGAAATCAGGCCAATTCGATCTGGGAGGACAGTATGTTGCACTCCCCCTCCCTTTTTTGCAATTATTTTTTTGTAATTATAGCACTGGTTCCCTTTTTTGTTGATACCTTTTTTGTTTAACTGTCCGGGTATTGTGTTCTAAGAAAGTGATGCAGTGGTCGTTCTCTAGTTTATAACTTTATTGATTTGTTATATATTTTTGTGGATCGATGGAAAAAATTCTAGAATTCTCATTCTCTCTATTCCCTTCTTGTCATAGCTTCTTGCAATCGAGACATTCTGATAGAGCAGCGGCTCTCAAGTCTCGACACTTGCATGTTATAAGCAATTGGATTTGATATGTGGATTCAATGATGCTACTAGTTATCATTTCACATGACTACGTACACCAATCTTTATATGAAATGAATTTATACAAATACACTGCTGCGTTCTCATTTCACATGTCTATATACAACATTTTTATATGGACTGAAGTTCTGAAATACAATATTGCTAAATGCCGGGTTTTCATATTAAGCAAACTATAAAGAACATAATAAAGAAGAGAGCCTTTCTGCATTTTCAATGAATAAAAGTTGGGTTGGCTAAATGACATTTGAAACTTTCGGTATTGATATGAGCAGCGAGTTTACATCATACAAAAACCTAGAGAAAATGCCACATCACCGCTATGCAAAATGATTGTAAGAAACTTGCAACTATGTTGGGATTACTTTCCAGCTTGGTGGGGAATTAAGTGTCTACTTATAGGACTTGATTGATAAGTTAAATGGTTTACCACGGGTTCCATTCTTAGCATCAATTAAAATTGCATTTGACGTCCACATGGGATTGGCGACCTCGATAGCGAAATTGCTTTGACCTAACTTGCTAAATTAAAACTTGATGTATTGATTGGCTAGCAAAAGAAAGATTTCTTCCGCGAGCTGAAAAACAATCTTGAGCTTGATCTTTCTTGGCTAATGAACTTGGATGTTATGGAGCTTCCAATATTCCATAAGATAATTCAAGGTGTGGAAGAATTGTGAGTGGATTTTTATGACTATGAAGACGATGACTATGAGACGGTGTGTCTGCATTTATGTTTACCCGCCACTTCTTAACCCACGTTCTAGAAAAATGCCATGTATTGTTCTTGTCCTATTTTTTTAATTCATTTCTATTAGGTTTTGGTTTCACTACTATTTGTTTCTTGGATTTTTCCTATTAATTTTCAAAAAAAGAAAAAAACCAGAAACCGAATGCCAGAAACATACAACATGTGTTTAAAATCTTAATAATCTTGTTTCTTTAGTACAGAAATCCAACAGGGTAATAGATCTGATGGTTTACAGAAATTTGGGACAATTCCTAGCTACAGCTGTCTTTGAACTTTTGAAATCAGGCCAATTTGATCTAGAAAGACAGTATGTTACACTCCCTCTTCCTTTATTGCAATTATTTTTTTGTGGTTATAGCACTGGTACCCTTTTTGTTGATACCTATTTTGTTTGACTGTCTGGGCATTGTGTTGTGTACTGCTTCAGAAGCTCTTCGTTCGTTCAGAGAAAGTGATGCAGCGGTAGTTCTCTAGTTTATAGCTTTATTGATTTGTTATATATTTTTTGTGGATCGGTGGGGAAAATTCTGGAATTCTCAGTCTCTCTATTCCCTTCTTGTCATAGTTTCTTGCGATCGAGACATTCTGAACAGAGCAACGGCTCCCAAGTCTAAACACATGCACGTTACAAGCGATTGGATTTGATATGTGGATTGAATGCTGCTATTGGTTTTTATTTCACATGTCTATGTACACCAATCTTTGTATGAAATGAATTTATAAATATACACTGTTGCGTTATGATTTCACATGTCCATATACAACAATTTTTATATAGAATCATGTTCTGCAATGCAATATTGCCAAATGCCAAGTTTTCACATTGAGTAAACTATAAAGAACACAACACAGAACTGATCCTTTCTGCATTTTGAATGAATAAAAGTTGGAATGGCCAAATGACATTTGATATGAACGACAGAGTTTACATCATCCAAAAACCAAGACAAAATGCCACATCACCTTCTATGCAAAATGATTGTAAGAAACTTGCAACTATGTTGGGATTACTTTCCAGCTTGGTAGGGAATTAAGTGTCTACTTATAGGACTTGATTGAAAAGTTAAATGGTTTACCACGAGTTCCATTCTTAGCATCAATTAAAATTGCGTTTGACGTCCACATGGGACTGGTGACCTCTGATAGCAAAATTGTTTTGACCTACCTTGTTAAATTGAAACTTGATGGATTGATTGGCCAGCAAATGAAATATTTCCTCCGCAAGCTGAAGAACAATCTTAAGCTTGAACCTTGTTGGCCGATGAACTTGGATGTTATGGAGCTTCAAATGTTCTCCAGAGTATTTCAAATGATCGTATGATTGTTTTACGAGCAATTGGATATGGTAGGTTGGACATTTTATCATGTTATTGATTTACAATCTTAGAGTGGCATAAAAGACTTATTGTAGTTTTTTCCCTATCTATACCAGTTGCCAAGCTTAACTTCAGATTAGATGATAAGCTGAAATATATTGCTTTTGGCACCAACGTGCAAAGAGCACTTGGTGAGGAAAATTGTAAAGAAAAAATCTTTAATGAGGTTTGTATTCTGTTCTAGTTCTTTCACTAATTTATCAGAATTTTCTCATTTCCTTTGTTATTGTAATTATTTTTCGCTAATCCCACATAAAAACTTGCAGGTTAGCATCATGTTTGAGTTCCATGTATCCTATAGAAGCACTTGAAAGCATGATAGAAGTAGGACTACTTCATACCATTTTCAGATTCCCTGATTCAATAGATCAACGGTGTGTTTTTTTTACACCCTGGGAAATCTCATTCAGTCATTTGCATCGTAGAATAACGGAAACAAATATTTGTCTTAAACAAAATCTGGACAACCACATCCCATGAGCACACACCCACTGGGAACATCACCACACCAAGCATAATAACATCATCACATCACAAGTCCCAAAACGTGCAACATAGACTATTTAAGTACAACCAGACTACCACTCAGGCACCATTGAAACTACCGAGACACCAAAATATGATCGCCAGCTAGTGAACTCCCAGATTTCACAATGCAGCACAAGGACAACACTCTATCAGACCCCTTCACCACCCCTCGTCCTCTTCTTCCCTTCCAATTCTTCTCCATCCTCAGTCCTCAGTCAAGCCCTAGAATTATGCAATGATGACATCACCATTGCATATCCAGCCAGCCTAGCCTGAATCACCTCGCCCACTGGTTCCTGTAATCCTGCCCAATGACGCAAGTAAATTCATTGGGGAAGATTCATGATTACTAAAATTATTGTTTCAAAATTTGTTGCAGGTCATGCATAGAGAACGCAAAAGAAGTATGGTGCTTGCTAAGCTGTATTGAAAATATAGTATTTTGTGGTTTAACTCTGAAAGAAAAGGTGAATGTATATGTTGTGCTGATTAGTGTTTGAGCAATAGAGAAATATAAGAGTTCTAGAGTTTTCCTCAAAATTTCACAATTAGAAAAAATGGAAATTATATAAGTCGTTATCTTTTTTAACATGTAGTTAATTCTTATTTTCAGGATGAGCATCAAAAAATATGCTTGTTTGCAGCATTATTTGCTAGTTTTGATAACTACTATGATGGATGAAGCATTGAATGGAAGGTACTTCTTAAAATTTCACGACATTACTTTACATTAAATCGTGTGCAAGCTACTTATATTTATATTTTCAGGTATCTTCCTTCAAAACTCTCTGTGAAGGATTTGCTCGAGCAATTTCATTTCTTGACTCAGAGAGCGGTCTCAATGTTCTTAAAGCAAGTTTGGCAGATATCTACCTTCATATACCTAACAAGTTGGCTGATCAATTTTACTATGGTAGGTTACAAGGGTTAGAAGATCTTTAAACTTTACCTTAGACGAAAAAGTTCTCACATGATTACACCATCTACACTGTTTTAACCATCTATGCATTTACTAGGACTTATCCTACAAAATTCGATGCTAAGGAATATTGGCGGAGTGCTTTAATGATATCTGTTGCAATTTACTCCAAAATTAGCATTGAAGAAAAGAAGAATGTATGTATGAGAATACATACAAGTGCACAAGGTAAATGTAAATTGCAATTTTGAATCTAAATTTATTTCATTTAATTGTTAAAAGCGTAAAAAATTTGACTCTTTGGCTGCAGGCCTTTGTGACATATGGAAGAAACCAATACTTAATCAAGCTTCAATTAGACAAGTTCTACAGCTGAAGGAATCAACAGAGGAAGAAGAATGGGTATGATGAGTATTTTATGCCTTTGGAAACCCCGATTTTCCATTTACTCCCATTCTACAGTGTTTTTAGAGCTGTCACCCAAGCTGGTTAGTTATCGTCCAGACTATAGCAAAGAATGGGTCTGCCACATCTTCACACCTCCTTAGCAGTTAGCACCCTTGAAATTTCCTCACTTCCTCCGCATGCCTGATTGCCTTCTTTACACCAAATGCCAGGATTGTCCCCTATGTCACCTGCCTACAGCCATCCCCACAAATCACATCTGCTGCATTACGTTCCCCTCCATCAGGGAGCATTTTCTGCCCCGTGAATGGATTTCTTTTCTGAAGCACCATATAACAATCCATCAGACATTCGGTCCCTTGATTACCTACCCGAACCTCCCTTTCTGGAAGGTCTGCCCAGTGCCCAGTAGACACAATAGCACAGTAAATAGTCACTAAAGGGAAGAAAATCTTTTTATCATCAAAACAATTCATATTTCCAATTGACCACAGTGTAGCTGCAATTCCTACAGTACCCACAAACCTATCTGAAATTTTTAATCGATATGTAGTACTAAGCAATCGAGTTAGGCCTAACATCGTAATTCAATCACATGACAATCAAAACCCACACAACTTTTTCAATTTTACTAGTGAAAAAGAGAATATCATAACAGAAGCTTTACCTTGGATCTCATTTCCAGCAGCTTGAAAACAGGTACTGGATGAGGAACCAAATAAATTCTTATAGTAGCTCACTAGCTTGTTGCAAGCTCCAGCAGCTTGTCATATCCCTGAATCATATTGTCATAACCAAGAAGTGTGAATATAATATTTTTCTCTCCTTTTACAATTAACAATACAATGAAAATACTCGGAATTATTATTCCCTAGCAACAACCATTTTTCCTGCACTCTCTTATTCTACATTTTTCTTCATTCTCATTAATTCTATGAAGAGCCACTTTGAATATCCACCCTCTATTTGTATTCCTCACTGCTCAAAGGCTTGATTTCTTCTCAGTTTTAGTTGGCCTCCAGTTTCTCCATCAGCTCCTGTATGTTTTCTTTTCATGACCAAACAGGCTGCCACCCAGCCCTAAGCCTCTTTTTGAGCCTTTTAAATTTCATATGCATATTCCCCACAGCATCCAAACCATATAGGCTCATTCCAGCTAGGTTTGACCGTAGGCAAAAAAAATTCCTCATGTTATAACAGGAAATTCTCTAACCTAAAAGTACCTTTCTTCTTTGTAATAAACTTATTAGTAGGATTATGACCAGACATAGTCTTGGTTGATTTTTTCACCATGGTAAATGGGAAAAGAACCTTCCACTCTTTACTCATCAGGACTCTTAACCCAAAAATATTGAAAATCTGATTGAGCAAATCTAGAGAATGTTTGTCTAAAGGTCCTTTGTTCTTCTCAGTGGTATATCTTAAGAGATTACAATCTCCGCCTAACACATAAGATATAGAATCAAAGGAGCAAAAAGAAGCCAATGCTCAAATTGTATATCTTCTGTACCTTCTCATAAGCAGCACCATGAACAACCAGTAAATTCCATTTCTTTTCTAACGACTTATCCACAAATTCAATTATAGAATAAACTGTCCTGTTTTACATCATTAATTTCAAGAGTCTTTTCTGATGGCACAAAGAATCCCTCCTGAGCTTCCTTGAGAGGAGACCCATATCCAATCAAACAAGGAACCGGATCAAGTTTCGTAATACAATATCACTAAACACTTCTTTTTGTTTGAACTAAGCCAACAAAATCTAGATATAAAGTACTTAACTCAACTATATATCCAATCAAACCTTTCTTATTAATTCTCCTACAATTCCAGAAAACACCTTTCATTGAAAATTATTTCTCATTTTTTCGATCCCGAAGCAAACTTAACCACCTCTGTCAATTTAGCTTCTTCTTGGGAATGGAGGCACTCTTCCTTCCTGCATCTTTCTTGTTTACTTTTTTTCTTGGCCAACCTAGATCCTTTTTCCTTTCTAGATTCAACCAGGACAAAATGAGCTATATTCCCTTTTCCTCTTCAATCCAATCTAAGGAGAGAACATAACAGAAGTAACATCCTCCCCATGATTACTATCATGTGAGATATCCTTATTGTATAGAACCTAATGAGCCAAATCTAAATTTTGTAAAATATCTATCTTGTCTACCTAAGACAAGCTATTCGAACTCCCATTTTATTAGCTTATCACAAAAACATTCAGATAAATTAGCAAAAGTAAAGGGAGTGGAACTACTTGTGCCTTCAAGGTTTCATCATTTAATTCTTTCTGCAGCTTTGTCCATAAGGTGCCTTAGACTTGTCCTGGTTGGACCCTCATTTCCTTCTCGCAACACCTAACGTTCTGTTACCTTTGAATTCTGTCCTTCAACAGATGTGATTACCATATCTCAAGTTCTCAACCCAAGAAGGTCCAAACTCTTGTTCCAGAGCCCCATAGACCCAGATCTTGCGTCCTACCACTCCATATCCACCTCTACCATCTTTAAAAGCCTACAAAGTACTTTCTTTTTTTTTGCTTTTAGTGATCATTCAAGCAACAAGGAATATTGTATCGGTAGCGTAATAAATAATTGCTACTTGCAGTGAAAAGGGTATTAAAGTGGCGATATATTCATCCCATGGGACAAAGAATGACTGTATTGATTGGATGAAGAAATATATTGGTTACAGAAAATGTCTAAGTAAGATTGATTGTATACTCTTATTTTCTTATTTTTTAGCAGATGGAAAAATAATCTTCTAACCATTTAAAATTGAATCTTGCAGGACCACAACACCGAAAGATTATTTGCTATCCGCTAAAGTGGTCATTAATGGCCACGAAAATGAATTAGCGGAGAAAGTCTAGTTAATGTATGGTCAGTACGCCATTGCAATGAAGGACACTGGATGTCACATTTCTGCTAGTTGGGTCAGGTCCGTAACAACGACATTTACAATGAATCAAAGTTGGGATGGTCAAATGACATTTGAAACACTCGGTGTTAATATGAACGTTAGAGTTTACATCATCTAAAAACCTAGACAAAATGCCACATCAACTGCTATGGAAAATGATTGTAAAAACTTGCAACAATGATGGGGATTACTTTCCAGCTTGGTGGGAAATTAAGTGCCTACTTACAGGACTTGATTGATAAGTTAAATGGGTTGCCACGAGGTCCTTTCTTAGCATCAATGAAAATTGCATTTGACGCCCACATGGGACTGTTAATCTCTGAAGGCAGAATTGCTTTGACCTACCTTGTTAAATTAAAACTTGATGGATTGACTGGCCAGCAAAAGAAAGATTTTTTCCGCAAGCTGAAGAAACCCAGTCTTAAGCTTGATTCTCGTTGGCTGAAGAACTTGGATGCTTCAAGGTGTGGAAGAAATGAGAGTGGATTTCTATGAGTATGAAGACGGTGTGTCTGCATTTAAGTTTACCCACCACTTCTTCACCCACGTTTCAGAAAAATGCCATGTATTGTTCTTGTCCTATTTTTTTTAATTCATTTCTATTAGGTTTTGGTTTTGCTACTATTTGTTTCAAGTAATTTTCCTGTTAATTTTCAAAAAAAGAAAAAACCAGAATCTGATTGCCAGAAACATACAACATGTGTTTAAAATCTTAATAATCTTGTTTGTTGAGTACATGAATCCAACAGGGTAATAGATCTGATGGTTTACAAAAATTTGGGACAATTCTCAGCTTTAGTTATCTTTGAACTTTTGAAATCGGGACAATTCGATCTGGAAAGACAGTATGTTGCACTCCCCCTCCCTTTTTTGTAATTATTTTTTATAGTTATAGCACTGGTACCCGTTTTTGTTGATACATTTTTTTGTTTGACTGTCAAGGCATTGTGTTGTGTACTGCTTTAGAAGCTATTCGTTCGTTCCGAGAAAGTGATGTAGCGGTAGTTCTTTAGTTTGTAATTTTATTGATTTGTTATATATTTTTGTGGATCGGTGGGGAAAATTCTGGAATTCTCATTCTCTCTATTCCCTTCTTGTCATAGCTTCCTGCCATCGAGACATTCTGACAGAGCAGCAGCTCTCAAGTCTCAACACTCGCACGTTACAAGTGATTGGATTTGATATATGGATTCAATGCTACTACTGGTTATCATTTCACATGTCTATGTACACCAATCTTTGTATGAAATGAATTTATACAAATACACTGTTGCATTATGATTTCACATGTCTATATACAACAAATTTTATATGAATTGAAGTTCTACAATACAATAATGCCTAATGTCAAGTTTTCACATTGAGCAAACTATAAAGAACACTGCACAGAACAAATCCTTTCTGCATTTTCAATAAATAAAAGTTGGGATGGCAAAATAACATTTGAAGCTTTCGGTGTTGATATGAATGATAGAGTTTACATCATCCAAAAACCCAGAAAAAATGCCATATCACCTGCAATGCAAAATGATTGTAAGAAACTTGCAACTATGTTGGGGATTACTTTCTAGCTTGGTGGGAAATTAAGTGCCTACTTATAGGACTTGATTGATAAGTTAAATGGGTTGCCACGGGGTCCTTTCTTAGCATCAATGAAAATTGCATTTGACGCCTATATGGAACTGTTAACTTCTAATAGCAGAATTGATTTGACCCACCTTTTTAAATTGAAACTTGATGGATTGACTGGCCTGCAAAAGAAAGATTTCTTCCGCAAGCTGAAGGATCCCAATCTTAAGATTGATCCTTGTTAGCTAAAGAACTTGGATGTTAAGGAGCTTCCAATATTCCGTCAGATAATTTAAGGTGCGGAAGAAATGGGAGTGGATTTCTATGAGTATGAAGTCGGTGTGTCTGCATTTAAGTTTGGCCGCCACTTCTTCACCTACGTTTTACAAAAATGCCATGTATTGTTCCTATCCTAATTTTTTAACTTCATTTCTATTTGGTTTTGGTTTTGCTACTATTTGTTTCTTGGATTTTCCTGTTAATTTTCAAAAAAAAGAAAAAACCAAATGCCGAATGCCAGAAACATATAACATATGTTTAGAATCTTTATAATCTTGTTTGTTTGGTATAGGAATCCAACAGGGTAATAGATCTGATGGTTTACATAAATTTGAGGCAATTCCTAGCTTCAGCTGTCTTTGAACTTTTGAAGTCAGGCCAATTCGATCTGGAAAGATCTAGTATGTTGCACTCCCCTTCCTTTTTTGTAATTATTTTTTTTGTGGTTATAGCACTGGTACCCTTTTTGTGTGATACCTTTTTTTATTTGACTATCAGGGCATTGTGTTGTGTACTGCTTTAATAGCCGTTCGTTTTTTCTGAGAAAGTAACGCAGTGCTATTTCTCTTGTTCATAACTTTCTTGGTTTGTCATATATTTTTGTGCATCGGTGGGGAAAATTCTAGAATTCTCATTATCTCTATTGCCTTCTTGTCATTGCTTCTTGCAACCGAGACATTTTAACACAGCAGCGGCTCTCAAGTCTCAACATTTGCACGCTACAAGCAATTGGATTTGATATGTGGATTCAATGCTGCTACTGGTTATCATTTCACATGCCTATGTACACCAATCTTTGTATGAAATGAATTTATACAAATACACTATTGCGTTATGATTTCACATGACTATATACAACAATTTTTATATGTATTGAAGTTCTGCAATATAATATTTCCTAATGCCAAGTTTTCACATTGAGCAAACTACATAGAACACAACACATAACAGATCCTTTCTGCATTTTCAATGAATAAAAGTTGGGATGGTCAAATGATATTTGAAACTTTCGGTGCTGATATGAACGACAGAGTTTACATCATCCAAAACCTAGACAAAATGCCACATCACCTGCTATGCAAAATGATTGTAAAAAACTTGCAACTATGTTGGAGATTACTTTCTAGCTTGGAGGGAAATTAAGTGCCTACTTACAGGACATGATTGATAAGTTGAAAGGGTTGCCACGGGGTCCTTTCTTAGCTTCAATGAAAATTGCATTTGGCGCCCACATGGACTGTTAACCTCTGATAGCAGAACTGCTTTGACCTACCTTGTTAAATTGAAACTTGATAGATTGACTGGCCATCAAAAGAAAGATTTCTTCCGCTAGCTCAAGGAACCTAGTCTTATGCTTGATCCTTGTTGGTGGCTGAAGAACTCTGATGTTAAGAAGCTTCAATATTTCGTGAGATAATTCAAGGTGCGAAAGAAATGGGAATGGATTTCTATGAGTATGAAGATGGTGTCTACATTTATGTTTACCCGCCACTTCTTCCCCCACGTTCCAGAAAAATGCCATGTATTGTTCTTGTCCTATTTTTTAATTTATTTCTGTTAGGTTTTGGTTTTGCTACTATTTGTTTCTTGGATTTTTCCTGTTAATTTTTTAAAAAACCAAAAAGCGAATGCCAAAAACATACAACATGTGTTTAAAATATTAACAATCTTGTTTGTTTGGTCAAGGAATCCAACAGGGTAATAGATCTGATGGTTTACAAAAATTTGGGACAATTCCCAATTTCAGCTGTCTTTGAACTTTTGAAATCGGACCAATTTGATCGGAAAGTCAGTATCTTGCACCCGCTCCCTTTTTTGCAATTATTTTCTTGTGCTTATAGCACTGGTACCCTTTTTTGTTGATACATTTTTTTGTTTGACTGTCAAGGCATTGTGTTGTGTACTGCTTTAGAAGCTCTTCGTTCGTTCGTTCTGAGAAAGTGATTCAGCGGTAGTTCTCTAGTTTATAACTTTGTTGATTTGTGATATATTTTTGTGGATCGGTGTGGATAATTCTGGAATTCCCATTCTCTCTATTCCCTTCTTGTCATAGCTTCTTGCGATGGAGACATTCTGACAGAGCAGTGGCTCTCATGTCTCAACACTTGCACGTTACAAGCGATTGGATTTGATATGTGGATTCAATGCTACTACTGGTTCTCATTTCACATGTCTATGTACACCAATCTTTGTATGAATTGAATTTATACAAATACACTATTGCGTTATGATTTCACATGTCTATATACAACAATTTTTATATGGATTGAAGTTCTACAATACAATATTTCCAAATGGCAAATTTTCACATTGAGCCAAGTATAAAAAACATAGCACATAACACATCCTTTCTGCATTTTCCATTAATAAACGTTGGGATGGCCGAATGACATTTGAAACTTTCGGTGTTGATATGAACGATAGAATTTACATCATCCAAAAACCTAGACAAAATGCCACATCACTTGCTATACAAAATGGTCGTTAGAAACTTGCAACTATGTTGGGGATTACTTTCCAGCTTGGTGGGGAATTAAGTGCCTACTTACAGGACTTGACTAATAAGTTGAATGGGTTCCCACGAGGTCCTTTCATAGCATCAATGAAAATTGCATTTAACGTCCACATGGGACCTGTTAACCTCTAATAGCGTAATTGCTTTGACCTACCTTGTTAAATTAAAACTTGATGGATTGATTGGCCAGCAAAAGAAAGATTTCTTTTGTAGGTGAAGGACCCTAATCTTAAGCTTGATCCTTGTTGGTGAAGAACTTGGATGTTAAGGAGCTTCCAATATTCCGTTAGATAATTCAAGGTGCGGAAGAAAAGGGAGTGGATTTCTATGAGTATGAAGACGGTGTGTCTGCATTTAAGTTTAGCCCCCAATTCTTCACCCACATTCTAGAAAAATGCCATGTATTGTTCTTGTCCTATTTTTTTTAATTCATTTCTATTAGGTTTTTCTTTTGCTACTATTTGTTTCTTGGATTTTTCCTGTTAATTTTCAAAAAAATAGCAGAAACCGAATGCCAGAAACATACAACATATGTTTAAAATCTTAATAATCTTGTTTGTTTAGTATAGGAATCCAATAGGGGAATAGATTTGATGGTTTACAGAAATTTGGGACAATTCCTAGCTTCACGTGTCTTTGAACTTTTGAAATCAGGCCAATTCGATCTGGGAGGACAGTATGTTGCACTCCCCCTCCCTTTTTTGCAATTATTTTTTTGTAATTATAGCACTGGTTCCCTTTTTTGTTGATACCTTTTTTGTTTAACTGTCCGGGTATTGTGTTCTAAGAAAGTGATGCAGTGGTCGTTCTCTAGTTTATAACTTTATTGATTTGTTATATATTTTTGTGGATCGATGGAAAAAATTCTAGAATTCTCATTCTCTCTATTCCCTTCTTGTCATAGCTTCTTGCAATCGAGACATTCTGATAGAGCAGCGGCTCTCAAGTCTCGACACTTGCATGTTATAAGCAATTGGATTTGATATGTGGATTCAATGATGCTACTAGTTATCATTTCACATGACTACGTACACCAATCTTTATATGAAATGAATTTATACAAATACACTGCTGCGTTCTCATTTCACATGTCTATATACAACATTTTTTATATGGACTGAAGTTCTGAAATACAATATTGCTAAATGCCAGGTTTTCATATTAAGCAAACTATAAAGAACATAATAAAGAAGAGAGCCTTTCTGCATTTTCAATGAATAAAAGTTGGGTTGGCTAAATGACATTTGAAACTTTCGGTATTGATATGAACGACAGAGTTTACATCATACAAAAACCTAGAGAAAATGCCACATCACCTGCTATGCAAAATGATTGTAAGAAACTTGCAACTATGTTGGGATTACTTTCCAGCTTGGTGGGGAATTAAGTGTCTACTTATAGGACTTGATTGATAAGTTAAATGGTTTACCACGGGTTCCATTCTTAGCATCAATTAAAATTGCATTTGACGTCCACATGGGATTGGCGACCTCTGATAGCAGAATTGCTTTGACCTAACTTGCTAAATTAAAACTTGATGTATTGATTGGCTAGCAAAAGAAAGATTTCTTCCGCGAGCTGAAAAACAATCTTGAGCTTGATCTTTCTTGGCTAATGAACTTGGATGTTATGGAGCTTCCAATATTCCATAAGATAATTCAAGGTGTGGAAGAATTGTGAGTGGATTTTTATGACTATGAAGACGATGACTATGAGACGGTGTGTCTGCATTTATGTTTACCCGCCACTTCTTAACCCACGTTCTAGAAAAATGCCATGTATTGTTGTAACAGCCCAAAGTTATGATAATATTTTGAAAACACTTCTGTACCATTGCATAAGCTATGACGTTTCCCGTAAAATTTCTATGTGACAAACACACATTTCTAGACTTTAGAAGCCATTTGAAATTGATGATTTTTGTTTGAATAAAGCACTAAATAGCTAATTAATAAACCCTTGCATAAGAATTTATAATTTATAGCACTATTTAAGAAATTGTTGAAATATAAGATTCTAATGGACCTTAAATTGGGAATATATTTTCATATTCATAAAACATCCATACACACATATATATATATATATATATATATATATATATATATATGCATACACATAATCACATAAGCCTAAATATGTTAAATTGCTCTAAAAATCCCAGGAAAAATCCATAGATTAGTTTAAACCCTAATAGAGAGTTTGACTCAGTGTTGACCAATTTGACCCTGGTAGGGCCCACATGGCAGCTTCCTATTCCTTTCTGCCCTTGCGGGCATTTGGCCGAACGCCTGGCCAGCGCCTGGCCAGCCTTCCACCCCGGCTCAACCGTCACTCCCTGCCCGAATCTCTGGGGAAGATCTTCACTTGGCAGCTTGTGTGTGTCGCCTGGACCCTGTGGACCCCACCTCCGACCATGACGCGACGCGCGGCCACTGCTCGCCGTTGCAGCCTGCTCGCCGCGGACGACTTGCCGTGCTGTCGGCCGGCTCGCGCGTGGAGTTCCCAGGCACCGCCCACCTTGCCCAATGGCCGACTTGGTCGCGCCATCGATGCCCCTGGCACCGCCGCGTCTCCGGGCTGGCAATGCCGCCCGAGCAAGCCATCTCGCTGCCCGGCTCAGACATTCGCCGCGCGCGAACAAGCCACCGCCCCAGCTAGCCAATGAGCACTAGAGCTCCTCTGTGACCGTCTCACATCTTCGCGCGACCGCTGGTCAAGAGCCGAGCTCGGACCGAGCTTATATGCCACCGCGCCACATCGGCCGTTTTCTCCCTCTTTTCACTCTCACGTCGCCAGCCCAAACCAGACCTCCTTAGTCTCCACATTGTCTCGCGTTTGCTTCGCCATGACCTCGTGAAGCTCCTGCCCGAAGGAATTGGTCCGAGTCATCCCGAGCTCGTCGGAACGCTATCGCCACCGCCGACCGCCCGGTTCTTCCTTGCTCGGACCTGCTCGGGGACGCGCCGATCATCATCTCTGGTGAGCTTCGCGGCAAGCCCTTGCTCGGTGAGCTTCGCCTGTCTTCCCCTCACACCGTGCTCCCCTCTTTTGGCCCAGGGCTTCGCCGGTCTTCCCCAGCATCTTGAGCGCGCCGCCTTCCTTGCTCGGACCTGCTCGGGGACGCGCCGATCATCATCTCTGGTGAGCTTCGCGGCAAGCCCTTGCTCGGTGAGCTTCGCCTGTCTTCCCTCACACCGTGCTCCCCTCTTTTGGCCCAGGGCTTCGCCGGTCTTCCCCAGCATCTTGAGCGCGCCGCCTTCCTTGCTCGGACCTGCTCGGGGACGCGCCGATCATCATCTCTGGTGAGCTTCGCGGCAAGCCCTTGCTCGGTGAGCTTCGCCTGCCTTCCTCTCACACCGTGCTCCCCTCTTTTGGCCCAGGGCTTCGCCAGTCTTCACCAGCATCTTGAGCGCGCCGCCTTCCTTGCTCGGACCTGCTCGGGGACGCGCCGATCATCATCTCTGGTGAGCTTCGCGGCAAGCCCTTGCTCGGTGAGCTTCGCCTGCCTTCCTCTCACACCGTGCTCCCCTCTTTTGGCCCAGGGCTTCGCCAGTCTTCACCAGCATCTTGAGCGCGCCGCCTTCCTTGCTCGGACCCGCACGTGGACGCACCGATCCAACCGTGCCCCCGACTACCTTTTTGCTCGGTAAGCACCCACTAACCCCCGCATAGCTCATGCGCGCGCTATTTTTCCATAAGCTCGACCCTAGGTCATTTACTCATGTCCGCCGGTAGCCGGTTCCGCCGCCGGGCATGGCTCCGCCGCGTCCGGCCGTTTCTGGCCTCGACAAGGGCACCCCTAGATGCGCGTTAGCTCACTGATTCCACCGAACCCAAGAACGCCCCAAACGGTGCACCCTAGCTCCGGTTAGCCGTCGGCTAGCCTCGGCCGTGCGAGCGCCGGCAGAAGGAAGACGATGACGGCGAGCCGTCCGATCTGCGCCAAGATCCGTGCGGCTTCACCGTGTGTGGTCGCTGACAGGTGGGCCCCAGCTGTCAGCGCTCGCGGGATTTAAAAACTCCCGCGCGGCTTCTTCACGTCGCTGACATGTGGGCCCTCGGTCCCACATGTCAGGGTAAGTGGAGGCGCCCTATGACTCCAGCGCCTTCACTCGCGAGTTACGCCTTCCCGAAGTACGTCTTCGACGTGGTTGGCTCGGCCGCGAGTTAGCGGGCCGGCCCAGTATTGTTCACCCTTTTTCCCAGATTTTATAAATAAAACAAAGACAGTAAATAGAAACGATTTATTTAAAATAGGTAGATATCATTAAAAATTCTGGAAAAATTAGGGTAAATACTAGAGCTTGTGTTGGATTTAATAAAAATAGTACCACACACAGTAACCGAACACGGTTCCTAGATTAAATCCATTAAGCTTATTTTAGGTATTAATTCATATAAAAATAAGAAAAAATGGAATGTTGTGTATTAAAATAGATTAACAATTAAGTTAAACATAAGAAAATCATGGATGCCGATAAATGACTTTTTGGACCTAGGTGAATATAGTATAACCTATAATATGTTTCCTAATTACATGTTAACTCAATATTGGTATAATTAGGAAACATGAATAACTAGCTACATGTATCATGTTAACATATTCTAACTATTTAAAGTACTTTAAAAGACGATAAAACCATATTTTGGTCCTATTGGGTTAATTAGGGTAGAAATTTCATTACACATATATATATACATGTATCATGTGCATCATCTCACAAGCACTTCGCGGCCATTCCGCTATGATTCATTATTTAGAAGGATCATGGAACTTTCTCGATATATATATATATATATGGATTCATGTAGATAGTTAAACATAGGAATCGTAAATGAGCGAATACGAGCGACCTCGATTGCATTTCATGCATCATTCTCTTCTTCGCCGCATCGTGTTTATGATGAATTGTTGATTCTCCGTTTAGGCGTAGAGGATCCGAAACACTGCTCGAGGACTCCGCACAAGACCCGGACTTCAATTCCCAAGGCGAGTTAATATCTACCCTCAAAGGAGTTTGCTTTTACTAGGAGAATCTCGATTTTCCTAGTCGAAGTTAATACTTAACCTTAATAGTGTTGCTTTTACTAGGGAGAGTATGCGCTTTCCTAGTGCAAGTTAACATCCAATAATATCATATTGAATCCCGATTTCTAAAGCATTTATTTTACAAGATTAAACCGCATGCCTTTTAAGTACTTATGCCTATTTGTTCAATCATGATATATCATGCCATTTATTTACTTGCTATCAATTTACCATGATGATGTTGCCTTGAATTAATCATCGTCATTTGGCTTGCTATTGATCGCTTTGATGATCACCCTTGGTAGCCTGGTTAATTTAAATAAACTGATTTAGACTCCTAAGTCTTGGTTATAATCTTGCTTAGACATTGCTCAGTCCAACTATTAATTTTAGGCTTAAAATTGCCTCGGAGCAGTGAACCGACATTCACCGGACATGATCACACAAAGAATATGGTTAATCGAATTTGGGCTGGCATGCCGGTGTGTGTATATGGTTGTGATGTCTTTGCAATGCGATCGGGTCCGCATTGGGTAAGAGATGAAGTAGCTGGGCTCGTGATTTGAGGAAGCTAATCGCCCACATCGTAGTGCATGGAAGAGGCGCGGCGAGATCCGCGTAATGCCGTCTTGCCGCCCAAAGGAGGGTTCCGCCACATCGTGTGATTCACACGGAGGTGCGAAGTTAGCCGAAGAAGGAAGTGCATAAGGGTGAGGCCCTTAGTGGACTGGCTGGGCTGAATCAAGGATTCCCCCAGACGGGTGCATCAGGGATGCACAGTGTGACGTCACTGACTATCTGCCTGCGGGAGATAGTTCCTAACACCACAACGCGCCGGCCATCGCGCGGTAGTGCAAGTAGTGGGGATTCAGGGGTAGTTACGACCTGCGGGCGTACTCTGTCTGCCGCCATGCTTGAGGTGAAGACAGTTTCATGTCGTCATCTGAGGATGATCTAGGTCCATTCTTACAGAGAGCCGTGAGTCTAGCGTGGGTCGGCAACCCAGCTAGGACGAGACCGGGTACTTTGCTGGGGAATGTGATCCACAACGAGTGCGCCACACTCGGAAGATGATGGCGGGAGTGGGAAGAGAACGTTTGGCAGAGTGCTTGGAAACTGCCATGGGATTGGTTGTGCATTGAAAAGGAAATATGATAAATAATCAATTTGACAGGGAATTTGGTTAAACTGCTAAGTTATAGGCTTTCATTTCCAAAACTGGCTTTCATGCAAATAAATAAACCCAGCCTTTCCTTTGAAACCTCTATCACTAAATGCATTGGGTTGGGTGTTAGCTCGCCAGTGTTTGGATGACACTGACCTCGCATAAATATCTATCTTTAGACATGGAGGAGCCCGTCGAGGAAGATGCCTCACGATTGTCATGAGGAAGGAGATCCTCGATGCAGGACCGGGAGTAGTTGCTTAAGATAGGGTTTAGTGCGTTCCACCGATCGTGTGTGGTTACACAAATTCTTGGTGTGATTTTCTTGTTCTTTTGAACTTGCAAGTTGCCTTTTTTGGAGATTTCCGCTACTCTGATGAACTTTGGTCTGTAACTAAGGCTTAAATGCCGTTTGCTACTAATGTGATCGGATGATCGCTGTTATGTAATATTTGGACACCGATGTATGAAATGATTCCAGCTGTGTAACTCTTGCACTAGCCTCTTGATCCAGGCCTAGTGCAGTCCGACCGTTCTCGCTAGGTAAGCCGAGAAGGGCGCGACAAGAGCTGGTATCGAGCATACGATCAGAGAAACCCTAAACCCTGCCGCTAGCCAAGGATTGCGTATAGTTTATATAAAATATTTTTCCAAAACTGCTCTTGTATATCTTGTCTTTTAACTTTCACAACTATACTATTTCTTACTTAAAGGAATTCTTCTTTCGTTTTTGTAGATGGATGAGCGGGTTTCCCAGCTTTTCTCTGGGGCGTGCTACCTACGATTCCATTCTGACGACCCTCTCGCGACGCCACCAGATGGTTCTTGTCCTCCGCCAGTTGTCGGACTTCCTGTGCTTTAACGACCGCCCTTGCTACTTCTGGAGGCTCGTTCGTACCCTGCCCCGCTTAGGGTACATTGTAGAGGTTCGAGTCTACTACCACCACCTGGACACAGTGGCCCACACCTGAGATCGGAGACGGCCGGGACCACTTGCACCTGCTATCGATGATGCGGCGGCATTAGCGTCTGAGGGGCTACTGAGAGAGGTACCACGACGACTTGGAGGGCACTTCTTTCGCCCGACCTTCCTTTCAACGACTTCGCGACTTCTCCCAGCTTTACCAAGGTGCCCGCCTTCACCGAGGACCACTTGAGAGGGTTGCGCGCCTTCTCCAGTATGCGAGAGAGAGACCGTGATGCGCTCTTGAGAGATCGGCTTCCTCCGCTACTCTCTTCAGTCAGCGAGACAACCGCTGCGGTGGTCTGACGGCGTCTTCACCACTACGTCGCTAGCGATCGGCGATGAGTAGACGCCAAAGGACTCGCGACTTGCCCGGTTAGCGCGGCAAAGCGAGCGAGGACCCTTCCTTTCCTCCGGGTCCTCGGTTTCCTCTACTGAGTACCCTAACCGCCGCACTACCATGCGGAAACGGGTCTTCCTCCTAGTGCCTTGGTGGGGATTCCTCGTCACGACACTTCCCACGACCTCTTTGTCACTGCAGAGTACTCTTCGACTCGGAGACCTCCGTGGACCTACTTGCTCCCCGGTTGAGCCACCCATCTGCTGTTGTTCTTTGTGCCTTCTCGGCGATCGCTAGAGGACTTCTGGCTACTTCCACCCGCTACCCGTTGGGAGACCGGTGATAGTTTACACTCGTCGTCCCGCCTTGAGTAGCTAGTTAGCTTGACAGATGACCTAGATCGAAATGTGTCTTTTGTTTCGCCATAGTAGATGATTGGCGGCTTGTATCCTTGTCGATAATTGTACTTTTGTGGTATGATGTAAAACTGATTTGACTATTGCCGCTTTTGGGTATCTTAAATGACAAGCGTTTAGTGGTCTGCATTTATTCGATTTCTTTGATATTGGCCTCATGCATGCATATTTAGCTATAATGTTAAGGATCACCGTCATGCAGATGGTGCGTGGTCGTGGAGCCGCCTGTGGCCAAGGGGCGAGATCTAGGCATGCATGCCGCTTCGTGGCCAAGGAGCTGGCCAAGCCCGTGGTGCCAAGCCAGCCTAGAGGTCGTGGCATGGCCGAGGCCGAGGTAATCTACCTCCTCCCGTGAGAGACCCAACCATGGCCCGTGTCTTAGCTTATCAAGCACAAATGTTGGGTCAAGTCTTGTTTAACCAAAGAAAGAGAGAATCGAAATGAGGATCCAAACATGCTTGCCTTTATGCGGACCAATCCCCTACCTTCGCGCAAGCTACCGATCCCTTGGAAGCGTAAGACCGGTTCGCGACTGTGACCAAGAACACAGAGTTGATCGGATGTCCGAAATGGAGAAAGTACGCTATTCCTCCCACCGCTAGTAGGACCCGCAGTGTGTGGTGGGATAATTATGTCGCCACCCGCCAGTGTGGATGAAGAAGAAATGGAAGAAAATGAACTGCTGAAGATGGAGATGCCGACGAAGCTCAACAAGCCGATAATGTGAAGTGCGCTTTATGTTCCCCAGTCCAAGGATTCATTCCATGGGAAGAATTTGTCATTGCTTTAAATTTTCACATACCCATAGGAATCACCGGGATGAAGAAGTATGAGTTCCGAGACTCTCTCAAGGGGCGATGACAATTTCGAATATCTTACTAAGTTCAATGAGCTTGCAAGATATGCCCCCCAAGACATCCACAATGAAGCCGAAAAGATAGATTGGTTCCTAGAAGGGATGGATTTTCGGTACAAATCCCGCCTTAGGATTTTGGAGTATCAAAACTTCCACCAGTTAGTCAACAAGGCCTTGGTGTTGGAAAGGGACTTGAAGGGCGAGGATCTCTCGCGTAAGCGCAAGATGGTGAACGTCGATCGCCGGGTCAAGCCGTCGGGACAATTCAAACCTCAACCTCCTCGAGAGAGCCGACAACAATCTTCCATGTTCAACCGAGGATATGCTATGAGGGTGGGCGCGGTCTTTGAATCTCTGGTTTTCGTACTCAAGCACCAATCGCTCCCATAATGCACCGGCACCCAAAATAGGATGACAGTAATCGCTACCTATGCCACCGGCTGGACACTATCTTTAACCGCCCTAGTCGAATCGCGCAAAACCTCAAGGGAATGTTGTGCAGGTCGTGGCGAGGGTCGCCCATCGCAGAATCAAGCTCAAGGTATGGGACGTGGGAGACTCAACAATATCACTGCAGAAAAGACAAGAAGATGAAGGAGTACTTGTGGGTGCGTTTGGACTTCACGACTCCCGGACAAGTTTTATTTGATTACGGTGCATCACATTCCTTTATTTCACAAGAATACGTAGATAAGCACCAGCTACAAACCTTTCCTCTTAATAAGCCCTTCACCATTAGATCTCCGTTGGGATACTTAAGGCCTATAGGTCCTGCAAATGGGTAGAAATAAGGAAGGAAAGAGTAGGATTCTATTTCGACCTAATGGTCATGTCTCGGATTAGGAGTTGATGTCATAATCGGCATGGATTGGCTAAGACTCTATAAGGGAGTATTAGATTGCGCCAAGCGAAGTCGAGCTTGTAAAGGATGGTGTGTTTGAAAGAGTATGGAAGGTAGATGAACCCTACAGATGGGGTAGAGCCATCTGGTACCTCAAGGAAGACAACCCGAGTAAGGTAAAGGTAGTCCAAGAATATTTGGACGTATTCCGGATGACTTACCTGGACTACCGCCTGACCGAGAGGTAGAGTTTGTTATAGAGTTAACACCTGGTACAGCCCCAATCTACAAAACATATTTCAAGATGAACTCGGAAGAATTAGAAGAACTCAAGAAACAACTAGACGACTTATTAAGCAAGGGTTTGATCCGGCCAAGCTCATCTGCTTGGGGATCCCCCGCCATGTTTGTGGATAAGAAGGATGGTGGACGAAGATTAGTGGTGGACTATAGGGCGTTGAACGCCGTCACTATTAAAAATAAGTATCCTCTGCCCAGGATCGATGACCTGTTTGACCAACTCCAAGGAGCTACACGTTTTTCCAAGATCGACCTTCGATCTGGATACCATCAAGTAAAGGTGCGGAAGGATGATATACCCAAAACAGCCTTCACCACTCGGTATGGCCTGTTTGAATATTTGGTCATGTCTTTTGGGTTAACCAATGCACCGGCCTATTTCATGAACCTCATGAATTTAATCCTAATGGAATACCTTGACAAGTTTGTTGTCGTCTTCATTGACGACATCCTTGTGTACTCAAATCGGACGAAGAGCATGAGAAGCACACGAGGCGGTGTTGGATAAACTCAGAGAGCATAAGCTATATGCAAAATATAGCAAATGTGAATTTTGGATTAGTGATGTCGGTTTCTTGGGACATATTATATCTGCTTGAAGGAATTAAAGTGGACCCATCTAAGATAGACACGGTCATGAATTGGAAAACACACCGCCATCGTAAAGGAAATTCGCGATTTTCTAGGTCCAGCAGATATTATCGGCGTTTCATCGAAGGATTCTCAAAAATTTCCCGACCACTAACTCGGCTATTGAAAAAGGAAAGGAAGTTTGAATGGACCAAGATTGTGAACTCGGTTCCAAAAGCTCAAAACCCTTCTCGACCACCACTCTGTTTTGGCCACACCTAATATCGCCAAGAAGTTTGAAGTATCTTGTGGCGCTTCCGACAAGGATTAGGATGTGTGTTGATGCAAGATGGCAAGGTTGTGGCGTCGCATCACGGCGATTCATGCAAGCACGAGGACAATTACCCAACACATGACCTAGAACTTGTGCCGTAGTTCATGCACTCAAGCTATGGAGACATTTTCGATGGGAAAACAATGTGACATCTACACGATCACAAAAGCCTAAAATACGTTTTCACCCAAGCCAACCTCAATATGAGGCAAAGAAGGTGGTTAGAGTTGATTAAAGATTACACCTAAATATATTATACCACCGCAAGGCCAACGTGGTGGCGGATGCTCTAAGCGAAAGAACCAAGGCAACTTCCCGATGGTGATCCCAGAGAAGACATGAATACTCGGGAAGATACCTCCTCGTAATGACTCTTCGGAAGAATTGAATAAGTTATGCCTAAATCTCGTAAAATCTGGAGAATTAGCCAACATCACGGTTCACCGGATCGATCGACCGTATCAAAGATAAGCAACAAGATCATCCCAGTACCCTTAGGCTCGAAGGATCGATGAATAGGGTTTGAACAAAAATTGTTAGGGCGAACAAGGAATTCTTTGGATGGAAAAGAGGATCTTTGTGCCTCACGACCGGAATTAAAGGAAGAAATCTTAAAAGAAGCACACGAGTCACCGTTTTCCATGCACCGGGATGTACAAAAATGTACCAAGATCTGAAGGCAATCTTCGGTGGCCCCGAATGAAACGAGATGTAGCGAATATGTGGCCAAATGTAATACTCGCTGCTGCTTCGGTGAAGGCGAACACCAACGTCGGCGAGGTTCTGCAACCAATCAAAATCCTGAATGGAAGTGGGATGAAGTGACCATGGACTTTATTATAGGACTTCCCGGTCTCGAAGTGGACATGACTCTATATGGGTAATAGTAGACCGGTTGACCAAGGTAGCTCATTTTATCCCAATCAAAACCACTCACAAGGGTAGCAAACTAGCGTAACTATTCATCGCCGGGATAGTAAGCCTTCATGGAGTTCCCAAGAGAATTATATCGATCGTGGATCACAGTTTACCTCAAAGTTTTGGGAAGAACTCCATAGTGCCTCGGGCACCAAATTGTCATTTAGCACGACCTACCACCCTCAAACCGACGGACAAACGGAAAGGACTATTCGAACTCTAGAAGACATGCTTGAGCTTGTGCTTTGGAATTCCCAATAGAATGGGAAAAATGGTTACCTTATGCGGAATTTGCTTATAACAACAGATTATCAAAGCGATCGCAAATGTCACCTTTTGAAGCTCTATACGGAAGAAAATGTAGGACCCTCTTTATTGGTCCGAAGTGCGGAGAAGGCGGTATTTGGAAGGAACACCTGCAAGAAGTCAAGCAAAGGTCAAAACGATTAGGAAGCAATTGCTTGTCGCCCAATCCCGACAAAAAGAGTTATCTTGACCATCGTCGGAGGACCTATCTTCGAAGTTGGAGACTATGTGTATCTCAAGATCTCACCCTTCAAAGGAACACGAAGATTTCAAGTCAAGGGAAAATTGGCCCCAAGGTTTGTGGGACCTTATCCGATCTTGTCTCGTAAGGGTATGGTCGCCATTTAACTTGACCTTCCCAAGGAGTTGGGAGAAGTTCACAACGTGTTTCACGTGTCCCAACTCCGAAAGTGTTTGAGAAAACCCGAAGGAGAAGTAGTTCAATTTTCTTGAGCACACCTACAACCCAACTTGGGATATCAAGTCAAGCCTATTCAAATATTAGAGACTCAGGAAAAGAAGCTCAAGAATAAGACCATTCGACTTTGCAAGGTGCAATGGAGCAATCAATCCGGAGGACAGCTTTCATGGGAACCAGAAGAGAAAATGCGTCAAGAATTCCCCAACCTATTCGCTTCATAGAAATATCAATCTCGAGGTCGAGATTTGTTTTTAGGGGGGAGGGATTTGTAACAGCCCAAAGTTATGATAATATTTTGAAAACACTACATACCATTGCATAAGCTATGACGTTTCCCGTAAAATTTCTATGTGACAAACACACATTTCTAGACTTTAGAAGCCATTTGAAATTGATGATTTTTGTTTGAATAAAGCACTAAATAGCTAATTAATAAACCCTTGCATAAGAATTTATAATTTATAGCACTATTTAAGAAATTGTTGAAATATAAGATTCTAATGGACCTTAAATTGGGAATATATTTTCATATTCATAAAACATCCATACACACATATATATATATATATATATATATATATATATATATATATGCATACACATAATCACATAAGCCTAAATATGTTAAATTGCTCTAAAAATCCCAGGAAAAATCCATAGATTAGTTTAAACCCTAATAGAGAGTTTGACTCAGTGTTGACCAATTTGACCCTGGTAGGGCCCACATGGCAGCTTCCTATTCCTTTCTGCCCTTGCGGGCATTTGGCCGAACGCCTGGCCAGCGCCTGGCCAGCCTTCCACCCCGGCTCAACCGTCACTCCCCTGCCCGAATCTCTGGGGAAGATCTTCACTTGGCAGCTTGTGTGTGTCGCCTGGACCCTGTGGACCCCACCTCCGACCATGACGCGACGCGCGGCCACTGCTCGCCGTTGCAGCCTGCTCGCCGCGGACGACTTGCCGTGCTGTCGGCCGGCTCGCGCGTGGAGTTCCCAGGCACCGCCCACCTTGCCCAATGGCCGACTTGGTCGCGCCATCGATGCCCCTGGCACCGCCGCGTCTCCGGGCTGGCAATGCCGCCCGAGCAAGCCATCTCGCTGCCCGGCTCAGACATTCGCCGCGCGCGAACAAGCCACCGCCCCAGCTAGCCAATGAGCACTAGAGCTCCTCTGTGACCGTCTCACATCTTCGCGCGACCGCTGGTCAAGAGCCGAGCTCGGACCGAGCTTATATGCCACCGCGCCACATCGGCCGTTTTCTCCCTCTTTTCACTCTCACGTCGCCAGCCCAAACCAGACCTCCTTAGTCTCCACATTGTCTCGCGTTTGCTTCGCCATGACCTCGTGAAGCTCCTGCCCGAAGGAATTGGTCCGAGTCATCCCGAGCTCGTCGGAACGCTATCGCCACCGCCGACCGCCCGGTTCTTCCTTGCTCGGACCTGCTCGGGGACGCGCCGATCATCATCTCTGGTGAGCTTCGCGGCAAGCCCTTGCTCGGTGAGCTTCGCCTGTCTTCCCCTCACACCGTGCTCCCCTCTTTTGGCCCAGGGCTTCGCCGGTCTTCCCCAGCATCTTGAGCGCGCCGCCTTCCTTGCTCGGACCTGCTCGGGGACGCGCCGATCATCATCTCTGGTGAGCTTCGCGGCAAGCCCTTGCTCGGTGAGCTTCGCCTGTCTTCCCCTCACACCGTGCTCCCCTCTTTTGGCCCAGGGCTTCGCCGGTCTTCCCCAGCATCTTGAGCGCGCCGCCTTCCTTGCTCGGACCTGCTCGGGGACGCGCCGATCATCATCTCTGGTGAGCTTCGCGGCAAGCCCTTGCTCGGTGAGCTTCGCCTGTCTTCCCCTCACACCGTGCTCCCCTCTTTTGGCCCAGGGCTTCGCCAGTCTTCACCAGCATCTTGAGCGCGCCGCCTTCCTTGCTCGGACCTGCTCGGGGACGCGCCGATCATCATCTCTGGTGAGCTTCGCGGCAAGCCCTTGCTCGGTGAGCTTCGCCTGTCTTCCCCTCACACCGTGCTCCCCTCTTTTGGCCCAGGGCTTCGCCAGTCTTCACCAGCATCTTGAGCGCGCCGCCTTCCTTGCTCGGACCCGCACGTGGACGCGCCGATCCAACCGTGCCCCCGACCACCTTTTTGCTCGGTAAGCACCCACTAACCCCCGCATAGCTCATGCGCGCGCTATTTTTCCATAAGCTCGACCCTAGGTCATTTACTCATGTCCGCCGGTAGCCGGTTCCGCCGCCGGGCATGGCTCCGCCGCGTCCGGCCGTTTCTGGCCTCGACAAGGGCACCCCTAGATGCGCGTTAGCTCACTGATTCCACCGAACCCAAGAACGCCCCAAACGGTGCACCCTAGCTCCGGTTAGCCGTCGGCTAGCCTCGGCCGTGCGAGCGCCGGCAGAAGGAAGACGATGACGGCGAGCCGTCCGATCTGCGCCAAGATCCGTGCGGCTTCACCGTGTGTGGTCGCTGACAGGTGGGCCCCAGCTGTCAGCGCTCGCGGGATTTAAAAACTCCCGCGCGGCTTCTTCACGTCGCTGACATGTGGGCCCTCGGTCCCACATGTCAGGGTAAGTGGAGGCGCCCTATGACCCCCAGCGCCTTCACTCGCGAGTTACGCCTTCCCGAAGTACGTCTTCGACGTGGTTGGCTCGGCCGCGAGTTAGCGGGCCGGCCCAGTATTGTTCACCCTTTTTCCCAGATTTTATAAATAAAACAAAGACAGTAAATAGAAACGATTTATTTAAAATAGGTAGATATCATTAAAAATTCTGGAAAAATTAGGGTAAATACTAGAGCTTGTGTTGGATTTAATAAAAATAGTACCACACACAGTAACCGAACACGGTTCCTAGATTAAATCCATTAAGCTTATTTTAGGTATTAATTCATATAAAAATAAGAAAAAATGGAATGTTGTGTATTAAAAATAGATTAACAATTAAGTTAAACATAAGAAAATCATGGATGCCGATAAATGACTTTTTGGACCTAGGTGAATATAGTATAACCTATAATATGTTTCCTAATTACATGTTAACTCAATATTGGTATAATTAGGAAACATGAATAACTAGCTACATGTATCATGTTAACATATTCTAACTATTTAAAGTACTTTAAAAGACGATAAAACCATATTTTGGTCCTATTGGGTTAATTAGGTAGAAATTTCATTACACATATATATATACATGTATCATGTGCATCATCTCACAAGCACTTCGCGCCATTCCGCTATGATTCATTATTTAGAAGGATCATGGAACTTTCTCGATATATATATATATATATGGATTCATGTAGATAGTTAAACATAGGAATCGTAAATGAGCGAATCTGACGACCTCGATTGCATTTCATGCATCATTCTCTTCTTCGCCGATCGTGTTTATGATGAATTGTTGATTCTCCGTTTAGACGTAGAGGATCCGAAACACTGCTCGAGGACTCCGCACAAGACCGGACTTCAATTCCCAAGGCGAGTTAATATCTACCCTCAAAGGAGTTTGCTTTTACTAGGAGAATCTCGATTTTCCCTAGTCGAGTTAATACTTAACCTTAATAGTGTTGCTTTTACTAGGAGAGTATCGCTTTCCCTAGTGCAAGTTAACATCCAATAATATCATATTGAATCCCAGATTTCTAAAGCATTTATTTTACAAGATAAACCGCATGCCTTTTAAGTACTTATGCCTATTTGTTCAATCATGATATATCATGCCATTTATTTACTTGCTATCAATTTACCATGATGATGTTGCCTTGAATTAATCATCGTCATTTGGCTTGCTATTGATCGCTTTGATGATCACCCTTGGTAGCCTGGTTAATTTAAATAAACTGATTTAGACTCCTAAGTCTTGGTTATAATCTTGCTTAGACATTGCTCAGTCCAACTATTAATTTTAGGCTTAAAATTGCCTCGGAGCAGTGAACCGACATTCACCGGACATGATCACACAAAGAATATGGTTAATCGGAATTTGGGCTGGCATGCCGGTGTGTGTATATGGTTGTGATGTCTTTAAATGCGGATCGGGTCCGGCATTGGGTAAGAGATGAAGTAGCCGGGCTACGTGATTTGAGGAAGCTAATCGCCCACATACGTAGTGCATGGAAGAGAGCGCGGCGAGATCCGCGTAATGCCGCGCGCGCCCCAAAGGAGGGTTCCGCCACATCGTGTGATTCACACGGAGGGTGCGAGTTAGCCCAAGAAGGAAGTGCTTATGGGTGAGGCGCTTCGTGGACTGGCTGGGCTGAATCGTGGATTCCCCCAGACGGGTGCATCAGGGATGCACAGTGTGACACCACTGACTATCTGTCTGCGGGAGATAGTTCTAACACCACAACGCGCCGGCCATCACGCAGTAGTGCAAGTAGTGGGGATTCAGGGGTAGTTACGACCTACGGGCGTACCCTGTCTGCCGCCATGCTTGAGGTGAAGACAGTTTCATGTCGTCATCTGAGGATGATCTAGGTCCATTCTTACAGAGAGCCGTGAGTCTAGCGTGGGTCGGCAACCCAGCTAGGACGAGACCGGGTACTTTTTGGGGAATGTGATCCATGCGAGTCGCCACACTCGGAAGATGATGGCGGAGTGGAAGAGAACGTTTGGCGAGTGCTTGAAACCGCCATGGGATTGGTTGTGCATTGAAAAGGAAATATGATAAATAATCAATTTGACAGGAATTTGGTTAAACCGCTAAGTTATAGGCTTTCATTTCCAAAAGCGGCTTTCATGCAAATAAATAAACCCACCTTTCCTTTGAAACCTCTATCACTAAATGCATTGGGTTGGTGTTAGCTCGCCGTTGTTTGGATGACACCGACCTCGCATAAATATCTATCTTTAGACATGGAGGAGCCCGTCGAGGAAGATGCCTCACGATTGTCATGAGGAAGGAGATCCTCGCACAGTGACCAGGAGTAGTTGCTTAAGATAGGGTTTAGTCGTTCCACCGATCGTGTGTGGTTACACAATTGCCGGTGTGATTTTCTTGTTCTTTTGAACTTGCAAGTTGCCTTTTTTGGAGATTTCCGCTACTCTGATGAACTTTGGTCTGTAACTAAGGCTTAAATGCCGTTTGCTACTAATGTGATCGGATGATCGCTGTTATGTAATATTTGGACACCGATGTATGAAATGATTCCAGCTGTGTAACTCTTGCACTAGCCTACTGATCCAGGGCCTAGTGCAGGTCCGACCGTTCTCGCTAGGTAAGCCGAGAAGGGGCGCGACAATTGTTCTTGTCCTATTTTTTTAATTCATTTCTATTAGGTTTTGGTTTCACTACTATTTGTTTCTTGGATTTTTCCTATTAATTTTCAAAAAAAGAAAAAAACCAGAAACCGAATGCCAGAAACATACAACATGTGTTTAAAATCTTAATAATCTTGTTTCTTTAGTACAGAAATCCAACAGGTAATAGATCGATGGTTTACGTAAATTTGGGACAATTCCTAGCTACAATTGTCTTTGAACTTTTGAAATCAGGCCAATTTGATCTAGAAAGACAGGTATGTTACACTCCCTCTTCCTTTATTGCAATTATTTTTTTGTGGTTATAGCACTGGTACCCTTTTTGTTGATACCTATTTTGTTTGACTGTCTGGGCATTGTGTTGTGTACTGCTTCAGAAGCTCTTCGTTCGTTCAGAGAAAGTGATGCAGCGGTAGTTCTCTAGTTTATAGCTTTATTGATTTGTTATATATTTTTTGTGGATCGGTGGGGAAAATTCTGGAATTCTCAGTCTCTCTATTCCCTTCTTGTCATAGTTTCTTGCGATCGAGACATTCTGAACAGAGCAACGGCTCCCAAGTCTAAACACATGCACGTTACAAGCGATTGGATTTGATATGTGGATTGAATGCTGCTATTGGTTTTTATTTCACATGTCTATGTACACCAATCTTTGTATGAAATGAATTTATAAATATACACTGCTATGCTTATGATTTCACATGTCCATATACAACAATTTTTATATAGAATCATGTTCTCGCAATGCAATATTGCCAAATGCCAAGTTTTCACATTGAGTAAACAATAAAGAACACAACACAGAACTGATCCTTTCTGCATTTTGAATGAATAAAAGTTGGAATGGCCAAATGACATTTGATATGAACGATGAGTTTACATCATCCAAAAACCAAGACAAAATGCCACATCACCTTCTATGCAAAATGATTGTAAGAAACTTGCAACTATGTTGGGATTACTTTCCAGCTTGGTAGGGAATTAAGTGTCTACTTATAGGACTTGATTGAAAAGTTAAATGGTTTACCACGAGTTCCATTCTTAGCATCAATTAAAATTATGTTTGACGTCCACATGGGACTGGTGACCTCGATAGCAAAATTGTTTTGACCTACCTTGTTAAATTGAAACTTGATGGATTGATTGGCCAGCAAATGAAATATTTCTTCCATAAGCTGAAGAACAATCTTAAGCTTGAACCTTGTTGGCCGATGAACTTGGATGTTATGGAGCTTCAAATGTTCTCGAGTATTTCAAATGATCGTATGATTGTTTTACGAGCAATTGGATATGGTAGGTTGGACATTTTATCATGTTATTGATTTACAATCTTAGAGTGGCATAAAAGACTTATTGTAGTTTTTCCCTATCTATACCAGTTGCCAAGCTTAACTTCAGATTAGATGATAAGCTGAAATATATTGCTTTTGGCACCAACGTGCAAAGAGCACTTGGTGAGGAAAATTGTAAAGAAAAAATCTTTAATGAGGTTTGTATTCTGTTCTAGTTCTTTCACTAATTTATCAGAATTTTCTCATTTCCTTTGTTATTGTAATTATTTTTCGCTAATCCCACATAAAAACTTGCAGGTTAGCATCATGTTTGAGTTCCATGTATCCTATAGAAGCACTTGAAAGCATGATAGAAGTAGGACTACTTCATACCATTTTCAGATTCCCTGATTCAATAGATCAACGGTGTGTTTTTTTTACACCCTGGGAAATCTCATTCAGTCATTTGCATCGTAGAATAACGGAAACAAATATTTGTCTTAAACAAAATCTGGACAACCACATCCCATGAGCACACACCCACTGGGAACATCACCACACCAAGCATAATAACATCATCACATCACAAGTCCCAAAACGTGCAACATAGACTATTTAAGTACAACCAGACTACCACTCAGGCACCATTGAAACTACCGAGACACCAAAATATGATCGCCAGCTAGTGAACTCCCAGATTTCACAATGCAGCACAAGGACAACACTCTATCAGACCCCTTCACCACCCCTCGTCCTCTTCTTCCCTTCCAATTCTTCTCCATCCTCAGTCCTCAGTCAAGCCCTAGAATTATGCAATGATGACATCACCATTGCATATCCAGCCAACCTAGCCTGAATCACCTCGCCCACTGGTTCTCAGTAATCCTGCCCAATGACGCAAGTAAATTCATTGGGAAGATTCATGATTACTAAAATTATTGTTTCAAAATTTGTTGCAGGTCATGCATAGAGAACGCAAAAGAAGTATGGTGCTTGCTAAGCTGTATTGAAAATATAGTATTTTGTGGTTTAACTCTGAAAGAAAAGGTGAATGTATATGTTGTGCTGATTAGTGTTTGAGCAATAGAGAAATATAAGAGTTCTAGAGTTTTCCTCAAAATTTCACAATTAGAAAAAATGGAAATTATATAAGTCGTTATCTTTTTTAACATGTAGTTAATTCTTATTTTCAGGATGAGCATCAAAAAATATGCTTGTTTGCAGCATTATTTGCTAGTTTTGATAACTACTATGATGGATGAAGCATTCGAATGGAAGGTACTTCTTAAAATTTCACGACATTACTTTACATTAAATCGTGTGCAAGCTACTTATATTTATATTTTCAGGTATCTTCCTTCAAAACTCTCTGTGAAGGATTTGCTCGAGCAATTTCATTTCTTGACTCAGAGAGCGGTCTCAATGTTCTTAAAGCAAGTTTGGCAGATATCTACCTTCATATACCTAACAAGTTGGCTGATCAATTTTACTATGGTAGGTTACAAGGGTTAGAAGATCTTTAAACTTTACCTTAGACGAAAAAGTTCTCACATGATTACACCATCTACACTGTTTTAACCATCTATGCATTTACTAGGACTTATCCTACAAAATTCTGATGCTAAGGAATATTGGCGGAGTGCTTTAATGATATCTGTTGCAATTTACTCCAAAATTAGCATTGAAGAAAAGAAGAATGTATGTATGAGAATACATACAAGTGCACAAGGTAAATGTAAATTGCAATTTTGAATCTAAATTTATTTCATTTAATTGTTAAAAGCGTAAAAAATTTGACTCTTTGGCTGCAGGCCTTTGTGACATATGGAAGAAACCAATACTTAATCAAGCTTCAATTAGACAAGTTCTACAGCTGAAGGAATCAACAGAGGAAGAAGAATGGGTATGATGAGTATTTTATGCCTTTGGAAACCCGATTTTCCATTTACTCCCATTCTACAGTGTTTTTAGAGCTGTCACCCAAGCTGGTTAGTTATCGTCCAGACTATAGCAAAGAATGGGTCTGCCACATCTTCACACCTCCTTAGCAGTTAGCACCCTTGAAATTTCCTCACTTCCTCCGCATGCCTGATTGCCTTCTTTACACCAAATGCCAGGATTGTCCCCTATGTCACCTGCCTCACACCATCCCCACAAATCACATCTGCTGCATTCGTTCCCTCCATCGGGGAGCATTTTCGCCCGTGAATGGATTTCTTTTCAAGCACCATATAACAATCCATCAGACATTCGGTCCCTTGATTACCTACCCGAACCTCCCTTTCGAAGGTCCGCCCGGTGCCCAAGAGACACAATAGCACAAGAAATAGTCACTAAAGGGAAGAAAATCTTTTATCATCAAAACAATTCATATTTCCAATTGACCACAGTGTAGCTGCAATTCCTACAGTACCCACAAACCTATCTGAAATTTTTAATCGATATGTAGTACTAAGCAATCGAGTTAGGCCTAACATCGTAATTCAATCACATGACAATCAAAACCCACACAACCTTTTCAATTTTACTAGTGAAAAAGAGAATATCATAACAGAAGCTATACCTTGGATCTCATTTCCAGCAGCTTGAAAACAGGTACTGGATGAGGAACCAAATAAATTCTTATAGTAGCTCACTAGCTTGTTGCAAGCTCCAGCAGCTTGTCATATCCCTGAATCATATTGTCATAACCAAGAAGTGTGAATATAATATTTTTCTCTCCTTTTACAATTAACAATACAATGAAAATACTCGGAATTATTATTCCCTAGCAACAACCATTTTTCCTGCACTCTCTTATTCTACATTTTTCTTCATTCTCATTAATTCTATGAAGAGCCACTTTGAATATCCACTCTCTGTTTGTATTCCTCACTGCTCAAAGGCTTGATTTCTTCTCAGTTTTAGTTGGCCTCCAGTTTCTCCATCAGCTCCTGTATGTTTTCTTTTCATGACCAAACAGGCTGCCACCCAGCCCTAAGCCTCTTTTGAGCCTTTTAAATTTCATATGCATATTCCCCACAAAGATCCAAACCATATAGGCTCATTCCAGCTAGGTTTGACCGTAGGCAAAAAAATTCCTCATGTTATAACAGGAAATTCTCTAACCTAAAAGTACCTTTCTTCTTTGTAATAAACTTATTAGTAGGATTATGACCAGACATAGTCTTGGTTGATTTTTTCACCATGGTAAATGGGAAAAGAACCTTCCACTCTTTACTCATCGTGACTCTTAACCCAAAAATATTGAAAATCTGATTGAGCAAATCTAGAGAATGTTTGTCTAAAGGTCCTTTGTTCTTCTCAAGTGGTATATCTTAAGAGATTACAATCTCCGCCTAACACATAAGATATAGAATTAAAGGAGCAAAAAAAGCCAATGCTCAAATTGTATATCTTCTGTACCTTCTCATAAGCAGCACCATGAACAACCAAGAAATTCCATTTCTTTTCTAACGATTTATCCACAAATTCAATTATAGAATAAACTGTCCTGTTTTACATCATTAATTTCAAGAGTCTTTTCGATGGCACAAAGAATCCCTCCTGAGCTTCCTTGAGAGGAGACCCATATCCAATCAAACAAGGAACCGGATCAAGTTTCGTAATACAATATCACTAAACACTTCTTTTTGTTTGAACTAAGCCAACAAAATCTAGATATAAAGTACTTAACTCAACTATATATCCAATCAAACCTTTCTTATTAATTCTCCTACAATTCCGAAAACACCTTTCATTGAAAATTATTTCTCATTTTTTCGATCCCGAAGCAAACTTAACCACCTCTGTCAATTTAGCTTCTTCTTGGGAATGGAGGCACTCTTCCCTTCCTGCATCTTTCTTGTTTACTTTTTTTCTTGGCCAACCTAGATCCTTTTTCCTTTCTAGATTCAACCAGGACAAAATGAGCTATATTCCCCTTTTCCTCTTCAATCCAATCTAAGGAGAGAACATAACAGAAGTAACATCCTCCCCATGATTACTATCATGTGAGATATCCTTATTGTATAGAACCTAATGAGCCAAATCTAAATTTTGTAAAATATCTATCTTGTCTACCTAAGACAAGCTATTCTGAACTCCCATTTTATTAGCTTATCACAAAAAACATTCAGATAAATTAGCAAAAGTAAAGGGAGTGGAACTACTTGTGCCTTCAAGGTTTCATCACTTAATTCTTTCTGCAGCTTTGTCCATAAGGTGCCTTAGACTTGTCCTGGTTGGACCCTCATTTCCTTCTGCAACACCTGTCGTTCTGTCACCTTTGAATTCTGTCCTTCAACAGATGTGATTACCATATCTCAAGTTCTCAACCCAGTAAGGTCCAAACTCTTGTTCCAGAGCCCCCATAGACCCAGATCTTGCGTCCTACCACTCCATATCCACCTCTACCATCTTTAAAAGCCTACAAAGTACTTTCTTTTTTTTTGCTTTTTAATGATCATTCAAGCAACAAGGAATATTGTATCAGGTAGCGTAATAAATAATTGCTACTTGCAGGCTGAAAGCGTATTAAAGTGGCAGTATATTCATCCCACTGGGACAATGAATGACCGTATTGATTGGATGAAGAAATATATTGGTTTACAGAAAATGCCTAAGTAAGATTGATTGTATACTCTTATTTTCTTCTTTTTTAGCAGATGGAAAAATAATCTTCTAACCATTTAAAATTGAATCTTGCAGGACCACAACACCGAAAGATTATTTGCTATCCGCTAAGGTGGTCATTAATGGCCATGAAAATGAATTAGCGGAGAAAGTCTAGTTAATGTATGGTCAGTACGCCATTGCAATGAAGGACACTGGATGTCACATTTCTGCCAGTTGGGTCAGGTCCGTAACAACGACATTTACAATGAATAAAAGTTGGGATGGTCAAATGACATTTGAAACACTCGGTGTTAATATGAACGTTAGAGTTTACATCATCTAAAAACCTAGACAAAATGCCACATCAACTGCTATGGAAAATGATTGTAAAACTTGCAACAATGATGGGGATTACTTTCCACTTGGTGGGAAATTAAGTGCCTACTTACGGACTTGATTGATAAGTTAAATGGGTTGCCACGAGGTCCTTTCTTAGCATCAATGAAAATTGCATTTGACGCCCACATGGACTTGTTAATCTCTGAAGGCAGAATTGCTTTGACCTACCTTGTTAAATTAAAACTTGATGGATTGACTGGCCAGCAAAAGAAAGATTTTTTCCGCAAGCTGAAGAAACCCAGTCTTAAGCTTGATTCTCGTTGGCCGAAGAACTTGGATGCTTCAAGGTGTGGAAGAAATGAGAGTGGATTTCTTTGAGTATGAAGACGGTGTGTCTGCATTTAAGTTTACCCACCACTTCTTCACCCACGTTTCAGAAAAATGCCATGTATTGTTCTTGTCCTATTTTTTTAATTCATTTCTATTAGGTTTTGGTTTTGCTACTATTTGTTTCAAGTAATTTTCCTGTTAATTTTCAAAAAAAGAAAAAACCAGAATCTGATTGCCAGAAACATACAACATGTGTTTAAAATCTTAATAATCTTGTTTGTTGAGTACATGAATCCAACAGGGTAATAGATCTGATGGTTTACAAAAATTTGGGACAATTCTCAGCTTTAGTTATCTTTGAACTTTTGAAATCGGGACAATTCAATCTGGAAAGACAGTATGTTGCACTCCCCCTCCCTTTTTTGTAATTATTTTTTATAGTTATAGCACTGGTACCGTTTTTGTTGATACATTTTTTTGTTTGACTGTCAAGGCATTGTGTTGTGTACTGCTTTAGAAGCTATTCGTTCGTTCCGAGAAAGTGATGTAGCGGTAGTTCTTTAGTTTGTAATTTTATTGATTTGTTATATATTTTTGTGGATCGGTGGGGAAAATTCTGGAATTCTCATTCTCTCTATTCCTTCTTGTCATAGCTTCCTCGCCATCGAGACATTCGACAGAGCAGCAGCTCTCAAGTCTCAACACTCGCGACGTTACAAGTGATTGGATTTGATATATGGATTCAATGCTACTACTGGTTATCATTTCACATGTCTATGTACACCAATCTTTGTATGAAATGAATTTATACAAATACACTGTTGCATTATGATTTCACATGTCTATATACAACAAATTTTATATGAATTGAAGTTCTGCAATACAATAATGCCTAATGTCAAGTTTTCACATTGAGCAAACTATAAAGAACACTGCACAGAACAAATCCTTTCTGCATTTTCAATAAATAAAAGTTGGGATGGCAAAATAACATTTGAAGCTTTCGGTGTTGATATGAATGATAGAGTTTACATCATCCAAAAACCTAGAAAAAATGCCATATCACCTGCAATGCAAAATGATTGTAAGAAACTTGCAACTATGTTGGGGATTACTTTCTAGCTTGGTGGGAAATTAAGTGCCTACTTATAGGACTTGATTGATAAGTTAAATGGGTTGCCACGGGGTCCTTTCTTAGCATCAATGAAAATTGCATTTGACGCCTATATGGAACTGGTAACTTCTAATAGCAGAATTGATTTGACCCACCTTGTTAAATTGAAACTTGATGGATTGACTGGCCTGCAAAAGAAAGATTTCTTCCGCAAGCTGAAGGATCCCAATCTTAAGATTGATCCTTGTTAGCTAAAGAACTTGGATGTTAAGGAGCTTCCAATATTCCGTCAGATAATTTAAGGTGCGGAAGAAATGGGAGTGGATTTCTATGAGTATGAAGTCGGTGTGTCTGCATTTAAGTTTGGCCGCCACTTCTTCACCTACGTTTTACAAAAATGCCATGTATTGTTCCTATCCTAATTTTTTAACTTCATTTCTATTTGGTTTTGGTTTTGCTACTATTTGTTTCTTGGATTTTCCTGTTAATTTTCAAAAAAAAGAAAAAACCAAATGCCGAATGCCAGAAACATATAACATATGTTTAGAATCTTTATAATCTTGTTTGTTTGGTATAGGAATCCAACAGGGTAATAGATCTGATGGTTTACATAAATTTGGGGCAATTCGTAGCTTCAGCTGTCTTTGAACTTTTGAAGTCAGGCCAATTCGATCTGGAAAGATCCAGTATGTTGCACTCCCCTTCCTTTTTTGTAATTATTTTTTTTGTGGTTATAGCACTGGTACCCTTTTTGTGTGATACCTTTTTTTATTTGACTATCAGGGCATTGTGTTGTGTACTGCTTTAATAGCCGTTCGTTTTTTCTGAGAAAGTAATGCAGTGCTATTTCTCTTGTTCATAACTTTCTTGGTTTGTCATATATTTTTGTGCATCGGTGGGGAAAATTCTAGAATTCTCATTATCTCTATTGCCTTCTTGTCATTGCTTCTTGCAACCGAGACATTTTAACACAGCAGCGGCTCTCAAGTCTCAACATTTGCACGCTACAAGCAATTGGATTTGATATGTGGATTCAATGCTTTCTCTTGGTTATCATTTCACATGCCTATGTACACCAATCTTTGTATGAAATGAATTTATACAAATACACTATTAGCTTATGATTTCACATGACTATATACAACAATTTTTATATGGATTGAAGTTCGCAATATAATATTTCCTAATGCCAAGTTTTCACATTGAGCAAACTACATAGAACACAACACATAACAGATCCTTTCGCATTTTCAATGAATAAAAGTTGGGATGGTCAAATGATATTTGAAACTTTCGGTGCTGATATGAACAGCGAGTTTACATCATCCAAAACCTAGACAAAATGCCACATCACCGCTATGCAAAATGATTGTAAAAACTTGCAACTATGTTGGAGATTACTTTCTAGCTTGGAGGAAATTAAGTGCCTACTTACGGACATGATTGATAAGTTGAAAGGGTTGCCACGGGGTCCTTTCTTAGCTTCAATGAAAATTGCATTTGGCGCCCACATGGACTGTTAACCTCTGATAGCAGAACTGCTTTGACCTACCTTGTTAAATTGAAACTTGATAGATTGACTGGCCATCAAAAGAAAGATTTCTTCCGCTAGCTCAAGGAACCTAGTCTTATGCTTGATCCTTGTTGGTGGCTGAAGAACTTGGATGTTAAGAAGCTTCAATATTTCGTGAGATAATTCAAGGTGCGAAAGAAATGGGAGTGGATTTCTATGAGTATGAAGATGGTGTCTACATTTATGTTTACCCGCCACTTCTTCCCCCACGTTCCAGAAAAATGCCATGTATTGTTCTTGTCCTATTTTTTAATTTATTTCTGTTAGGTTTTGGTTTTGCTACTATTTGTTTCTTGGATTTTTCCTGTTAATTTTTTAAAAAACCAAAAAGCGAATGCCAAAAACATACAACATGTGTTTAAAATATTAACAATCTTGTTTGTTTGGTCAAGGAATCCAACAGGGTAATAGATCTGATGGTTTACAAAAATTTGGGACAATTCCCAATTTCAGCTGTCTTTGAACTTTTGAAATCGGACCAATTTGATCGGAAAGTCAGTATCTTGCACCCGCTCCCTTTTTTGCAATTATTTTCTTGTGCTTATAGCACTGGTACCCTTTTTTGTTGATACATTTTTTTGTTTGACTGTCAAGGCATTGTGTTGTGTACTGCTTTAGAAGCTCTTCGTTCGTTCGTTCTGAGAAAGTGATTCAGCGGTAGTTCTCTAGTTTATAACTTTGTTGATTTGTGATATATTTTTGTGGATCGGTGTGGATAATTCTGGAATTCCCATTCTCTCTATTCCTTCTTGTCATAGCTTCTTGCGATGGAGACATTCTGACAGAGCGAAGGCTCTCATGTCTCAACACTTGCACGTTGCAGCGATTGGATTTGATATGTGGATTCAATGCTACTCTTGGTTCTCATTTCACATGTCTATGTACACCAATCTTTGTATGAATTGAATTTATACAAATACACTATTGCGTTATGATTTCACATGCCTATATACAACAATTTTTATATGGATTGAAGTTCTACAATACAATATTTCCAAATGGCAAATTTTCACATTGAGCCAAGTATAAAAAACATAGCACATAACACATCCTTTCTGCATTTTCCATTAATAAACGTTGGGATGGCCGAATGACATTTGAAACTTTCGGTGTTGATATGAACGATAGAGTTTACATCATCCAAAAACCTAGACAAAATGCCACATCACTTGCTATACAAAATGGTCGTTAGAAACTTGCAACTATGTTGGGGATTACTTTCCAGCTTGGTGGGGAATTAAGTGCCTACTTACAGGACTTGACTAATAAGTTGAATGGGTTCCCACGAGGTCCTTTCATAGCATCAATGAAAATTGCATTTAACGTCCACATGGAATTGTTAACCTCTAATAGCGTAATTGCTTTGACCTACCTTGTTAAATTAAAACTTGATGGATTGATTGGCCAGCAAAAGAAAGATTTCTTTTCAGAGGTGAAGGACCCTAATCTTAAGCTTGATCCTTGTTGGTGAAGAACTTGGATGTTAAGGAGCTTCCAATATTCCGTTAGATAATTCAAGGTGCGGAAGAAAAGGAGTGGATTTCTATGAGTATGAAGGCGGTGTGTGTCTGCATTTAAGTTTAGCCCCCAATTCTTCACCCACATTCTAGAAAAATGCCATGTATTGTTCTTGTCCTATTTTTTTAATTCATTTCTATTAGGTTTTTCTTTTGCTACTATTTGTTTCTTGGATTTTTCCTGTTAATTTTCAAAAAAATAGCAGAAACCGAATGCCAGAAACATACAACATATGTTTAAAATCTTAATAATCTTGTTTGTTTAGTATAGGAATCCAATAGGGGAATAGATTTGATGGTTTACAGAAATTTGGGACAATTCCTAGCTTCACGTGTCTTTGAACTTTTGAAATCAGGCCAATTCGATCTGGGAGGACAGTATGTTGCACTCCCCCCCTTTTTGCAATTATTTTTTGTAATTATAGCACTGGTTCCTTTTTGTTGATACCTTTTTTGTTTAACTGTCCGGGTATTGTGTTCTAAGAAAGTGATGCGTTGGTCGTTCTCTAGTTTATAACTTTATTGATTTGTTATATATTTTTGTGGATCGATGGAAAAAATTCTAGAATTCTCATTCTCTCTATTCCCTTCTTGTCATAGCTTCTTGCAATCGAGACATTCTGATAGAGCAGCGGCTCTCAAGTCTCGACACTTGCATGTTATAAGCAATTGGATTTGATATGTGGATTCAATGATGCTACTAGTTTTCATTTCACATGACTACGTACACCAATCTTTGTATGAAATGAATTTATACAAATACACTGCTGCGTTCTCATTTCACATGTCTATATACAACATTTTTTATATGGACTGAAGTTCTGAAATACAATATTTCTAAATGCCAGGTTTTCACATTAAGCAAACTATAAAGAACATAATAAAGAACAGAGCCTTTCTGCATTTTCAATGAATAAAAGTTGGGTTGGTGTAACAGCCCAAAGTTGTACTTTTGTTATCTTTAAACACGTTTGCAATAATGCGTACTATTATGACAATTCCCGTTAAATTTCTACGTGACAAACACAAATTTCTAGATTTCGAAGCCATTAGAAATTGATGATTTTAATTGAATAAATCACCAAATAGCTAATTAATAAACCTTGCATAGGAATTTATAAATTATAGCACTATTTGGGAATTGTTGATATATAGAAAATTCTAATAAAACTTGAATTGGGAATATATTTACATATTCATAAAACATCCATACACATATACTTATATATATATATGTGTGTGTGTACACACATATTCACATAAGCTTAAATATGATAAATTGCTCTAAAAATCCCAAGAAAATTATATATATTAGTGTAGGCCCTAATTGAGAGTTTGACCCGGTTGTTGACCAATTGAAACCCTGGTGGGACCCATTTGGCAGCCTCTTCTTCTGCCCTGCTCTTGTGAGCATTTTGTCGAGCAGCTGAGCTGCCTCGGCTCGCTCTGCTCCCCGCCGGCGAAATCCACCTCGCGGTTGCCAAAATCGTCCTGGCGATTCCCTCTCTGGCTGCTTGTGTGTGTCTTCTTAGCTCTTGCGGGCCCACAACTGCGTGGATGTGACTTCCCGCCACTAGTTCGCCGCCGCTCCCTGGCGTCGTGGCCGACCAAGCCGCTTTGTCGGGCCGGCCATGTCAGGGTCCGGCAGGCACCGTCCACCTTGCCCAATGGCTGCTCAGGTTGCGCCATCGATGTTCCTGGCACCGCCGCGTCCCCGGGCTAGCAATGCCGCCCGCGCACGCCACCCTCGCCACTCGGCTCACTCGCTCATCGCGGGTGAGCAAGCCACTGCCCTAGCTAGCCAATCAGTGTTAGAACTTCTTTGTGACCGCCTCACACCTTCCCGTGACCGCCGGTCAATAGCCGAGCTGGGACCGAGCTCAAATACGGTCGCGCCGCATCGGCCATTTTCTCCCTCTTTTCACTCTCCCATCGACAGCCCAAATCAGACCTCCCTAGCCTCCCCATTGACTCGCGTTGGCTTCACCATGGCCTCGTGAAGCTCCCGTCCGAAGGAATTGGTTGGAGTCACCCCGAGCTTGTCGGAATGCTCTCGCCACCGCCGGCAGCCCGGTTCTTCCCCCTTTTCGATTTCCACATCTCTGGTGAGCTTCGCGGCAATTCCTTGCTCCGTGAGCTTTGCCTGTCTTCCCCCCACACCGTGCTCCCCTCTTTTGGTACAGGGCTTCACTGGCCGTCCCCAGCACCGTGAGCGTGCCGCTTCCTCTGTTCGGCCTCCTCGTCGACAACACACCCCGGGCGCCCTCGACCCCGAAAAATCACTAGGTAAGACTCCCCGAAGCCCGCTGGTGCTCATGCGCGCGCTAGTTTTCCATAAGATCGACCCTAGGACTTTTACTCATGTCCGCCGGTAGCCGTTTCCGCCGCCGTGCATGGCTCTGCCGCGTCCGGCGTTCTTGGCCTCGACGAGGGCATCCCTAGATGCGCGCTAGTTCACTGATTCCAACGCACCCAAGAACGCCCCAAACGGTGCACCCTAGCTCCGGCTAGCCGTCGGCTAAGCCTCGGCCGTGCTAGCGCCGGCCGGAGGAAGACGATGACGGCAAGCTGTCCGATCTGCTCCAAATCCGTGCGACTTCACCGTGCGTGGTCGCTGACAGTGGGCCCGGTGTCGGCCTTCGCCCGGTTTAAAACTCCCGCGACCTCTATTGTTGCCGACATGTGGGCCCTCGGTCCCACATGTCGAGAATAATGGCGCTCTCGCCGTGGCGCCTTCGCTAGCGGTTACGCCTCGGCACGTCTTCGACGTGGCTCGCTTCGGCCATGAAGTTAGCGGGCGACCAAGATCTTGTTCACCGATTTATCCTGATTTTATCAATAAAATAAAGACAGTAATTAGAAACAATTTATTTAAAATAGGTAGAAATCTTTAAAAATTCTAGAAAAAATTAGGGTAAATACTAGGGCTTGTGATGGATTTAATAAAAATAGTACCTCACACAGTAACCGAACACGGTTCCTAGATTAAATCCATTAAGCTTATTTTAGGGTATTAATTCATATAGAAATAAGCAAAAAAATAGATTGTTGTGTATTAAAAATGGATTAACACCTAAGTTAAACATAAGAAAATCATGGTTGTCGATAAATGACTTTCTGGACGTAGGAAAATATAATATAACCTATGGTATGTTTCCTACTTACATGTTAACTCAATATTGGTATAATTAGGAAACATGAATAACTAGCTTAACCTACCTAGTCTATGAACCTATTCAATTAAGCTATTACACAGCATGTTAGAATAGTAAATCTGTTGTTTCAATTCAATCCCACAACATGCAATATCATGATTATATATATATATATATATAGCATATATGACCATAATCACCCACACACCACTTAAATTTCTACTATACCAAGATAATAAGGATTAAATAAGTTGATGAAGGAAATACGTCAAACAAAATATGAATTTACATATTCTAGTTATTTAATGCACTTTAAACACGATAAAACCATATTTTCTCCTATTAGGTTAAAATAGGGTAGAAATTCCACTATTACTCATATATATATATATATATATATATATACATATATCATATGCATCATCTCGCAAGCACTTCATGACCATTACGTTAAAGTTCATTACTCAGAGGGATCATGGAACTTTCTTGATATATATGGATTCATATAGATAGTTAAACATAGGAATCGTAAATGAACGAATACGAGCGACCTCGATTGCATTTCATGCATCATTCTTTTCTTCGCCGCTTTGTGTTTATGATAAATTGTTGATTCTCCGATTAGACGTAGAGGATCCGGAAGCACCGTTCGAGGACTCCGCACAAAACCCGGACTTCAATTCCCAAGGCGAGTTAACACTACTCCTATAGGAAGTTGGCTTTTACTAGGGAGAGTCTCGACTTTCCCTAGTGTGAGTTAATACTTAACCTTAATAGTGTTGCTTTTACTAGGGAGAGTATGCGCTTTCCCTAGTGCGAGTTAACATCCAATAATATCATATTGAATCCCAGATTTCTAAAATATTTATTTTATAGTATTAAACTGCGTGCCCTTTTAAGTACTTATGCCTATTTGTTCAATCATGATATATCATGCCATTTATTTACTTGCTATCAATTTACCATGATGATGTTGTCTTGAATTAATCATCTGTCATTTGGCTTTGCTATTGATCGCTTTGATGATCACCCTTGGTAGCCTGGTTAATTTAATTAAACTGATTTATACTCCTAAGTCTTGGTTAAAATCTTGCTTAGACATTGCTCAGATCCAACTATTAATTTTAGGCTTAGAATTGCCTCGGAACGGTGAACCGACATTCACCGGACATGATCACACAATGAATATGGTTACTGAAATTTGGGCCTGGCATGCCAGTGTGTATATGGTTGTGATGTGTTACAATGTAGACGGGGTCTGGCATTGGGTAAGAGATGAAGTAGCTGGGCTACGTAATTTGAGGAAGCTAATCGCCCACATACGTAGTGCATGGAAGAGGAGCGCGGTGAGATCCGCGTAATGCCGTGCGCTGCCCCAAAAGGAGGGGTTCCGCCACATCGTGTGTTTCACACGGAGGGTGCGAGTTAGCCGAAGAAGAAAGTGCATAAGGGTGAGGCACTTAGTGGACTGGCTGGGCTGAATCAAGGATTCCCCCAGACGGGTGCATCAGGGATGCACAGTGTGACGTCACTGACTATCTGCCTGTGGGAGATAGTTCCTATCACCACAACACGCCGGCCATCGCGCGGTAGTGCAAGTATTGGGGATTCAGGGGTAGTTACGACCTGCGGGCGTACCCTGTCTGCCGCCATGCTTGAGGTGAAGACAGTTTCATGTCGTCATCCGAGGATGATCTAGGTCCATTCTTACAGAGAGCCGTGAGTCTAGCGTGGGTCGGCAAACCCAGCTAGGACGAGACCGGGTACTTTGCTGGGGAATGTGATCCACAACGAGTGCGCCACACTCGGAAGATGATGGCGGGAGTGGGAAGAGAACGTTTGGCAGAGTGCTTGGAAACTGCCATGGGATTGGTTGTGCATTGAAAAGAAAATATGATAAATAATCAATTTGACAAGGAATTTGGTTAAACTGCAAAGTCATAGACTTCCATTTCCAAAACTGGCTTTCATGCAAATAAATAAACCCAGCCTTTCCTTTGAAACCTCTATCACTAAATGAATTGGGTTGGGTGTTAGCTCGCCAGTGTTTGGATGACACTGACCTCGCATAAATATCTATCTTTAGACATGGAGGAGCCCGTCGAGGAAGGTGCCTACGATTGTCATGAGGAAGGAGATCCTCAGTATCAGGACCAGGAGTAGTTGTTTAAGAGAGGGTTTAGTGCGTTCCACCAGTCGTGTGTGGTTACACAGCTGCTGGTGTGATTTTGTCGTTCTTTTGAACTTGTAAGTTGCCTTTTGGGAGATTTCCGCTACTCTGATGAACCTTGATCTGTAACTAAGGCTTAAATGCCGTTTGCTACTAATGCGATCTGATGATCGCCGTTATGTAATATTTGGACAACCGATGTATGAAATGATTCCAGCTGTGTAACTCTTGCACTAGCCTACTGATCCAGGGCCTAGTACAGGTCCGACCGTTATCGCCAGGTAAGCCGAGAAGGGGCGCGACAGTTGGCCAAATGACATTTGAAACTTTCGGTATTGATATGAACGACAGAGTTTACATCATACAAAAACCTAGAGAAAATGCCACATCACCTGCTATGCAAAATGATTGTAAGAAACTTGCAACTATGTTGGGATTACTTTCCAGCTTGGTGGGGAATTAAGTGTCTACTTATAGGACTTGATTGATAAGTTAAATGGTTTACCACGGGTTCCATTCTTGGCATCAATTAAAATTGCGTTTGACGTCCACATGGGACTGGCGACCTCTGATAGCAGAATTGCTTTGACCTAACTTGTTAAATTAAAACTTGATGTATTGATTGGCTAGCAAAAGAAAGATTTCTTCCGCGAGCTGAAAAACAATCTTGAGCTTGATCTTTTTTGGCTAATGAACTTGGATGTTATGGAGCTTCCAATATTCCATAAGATAATTCAAGGTGTGGAAGAATTGTGAGTGGATTTTTATGACTATGAAGACGATGACTATGAGACGGTGTGTCGGCATTTAAGTTTACCCGCCACTTCTTCACCCACGTTCTAGAAAAATGTCATGTATTGTTCTTGTCCTATTTTTTTAATTCATTTCTATTAGGTTTTGGTTTTGCTACTATTTGTTTCTTGGATTTTTCCTGTTAATTTTCAAAAAAAGAAAAAAACCAGAAACCGAATGCCAGAAATATACAACATGTGTTTAAAATCTTAATAATCTTGTTTCTTTAGTACATAAATCCAACAGGGTAGTACATCTGATGGTTTACAGAAATTTGGGACAATTCCTAGCTACAGCTGTCTTTGAACTTTTGAAATCAGGCCAATTTGATCTAGAAAGACAGTATGTTACACTCCCTCTCCCTTTATTGCAATTATTTTTTTGTGGTTATAGCACTGGTACCCTTTTTGTTGATACCTATTTTGTTTGACTGTCTGGGCATTGTGTTGTGTCTTTGCTTGAAGCTCTTCGTTCGCTTCGAGAGAAAGTGATGCAAATGTAGTTCTCTAGTTTATAGCTTTATTGATTTGTTATATATTTTTGTGGATCGGTGGGGAAAATTCTGGAATTCTCAGTCTCTCTATTCCTTCTTGTCATAGCTTCTTGCGATCGAGACATTCGAACGAACAACGGCTCCCAAGTCTAAACACATGCACGTTACAAGCGATTGGATTTGATATGTGGATTGAATGCTGCTATTGGTTTTCATTTCACATGTCTATGTACACCAATCTTTGTTTGAAATGAATTTATAAAAATACACTGTTGCATTATGATTTCACATGTCCATATACAACAATTTTTATATGGAATCATGTTCTGCAATGCAATATTGCCAAATGCCAAGTTTTCATATTGAGCAAACTATAAAGAACACAACACAGAACTGATCCTTTCTGCATTTTGAATGAATAAAAGTTGGAATGGCCAAATGACATTTGATATGAACGACAGAGTTTACATCATCCAAAAACCAAGACAAAATGCCACATCACCTTCTATGCAAAATGATTGTAAGAAACTTGCAACTATGTTGGGATTACTTTCCAGCTTGGTGGGGAATTAAGTGTCTACTTATAGGACTTGATTGATAAGTTAAATGGTTTACCACGAGTTCCATTCTTAGCATCAATTAAAATTGCGTTTGACGTCCACATGGGACTGGCGACCTCTGATAGCAAAATTGTTTTGACCTACCTTGTTAAATTGAAACTTGATGGATTGATTGGCCAGCAAATGAAATATTTCTTCCGCAAGCTGAAGAACAATCTTAAGCTTGAACCTTGTTGGCCGAAGAACTTGGATGTTATGTAGCTTCAAATGTTCTCCAGAGTATTTCAAATGATCGTATGATTGTTTTACGAGCAATTGGATATGGTAGGTTGGACATTTTATCATGTTATTGATTTACAATCTTAGAGTGGCATAAAAGACTTATTGTAGTTTTTTCCCTATCTATACCGGTTGCCAAGCTTAACTTCAGATTAGATGATCAGCTGAAATATATTGCTTTTGGTACCAACGTGCAAAGAGCACTTGGTGAGGAAAATTGTAAAGAAAAAATCTTTAATGAGGTTTGTATTCTGTTCTAGTTCTTTCACTAATTTATCAGAATTTTCTCATTTCCTTTGTTATTGTAATTATTTTTCGCTAATCCCACATAAAAACTTGCAGGTTAGCATCATGTTTGAGTTCCATGTATCCTATAGAAGCACTTGAAAGCATGATAGAAGTAGGACTACTTCATACCATTTTCAGATTCCCTGATTCAACAGATCAACGGTGTGTTTTTTTTACACCCTGGGAAATCTCATTCAGTCATTTGCATCGTAGAATAACGGAAACAAATATTTGTCTTAAACAAATTCTGGACAACCAAATCCCATGAGCACACACCCACTGGGAACATCACCACACCAAGCATAATAACATCATCACATCACAAGTCCTAAAACGTGCAACATAGACTATTTAAGTACAACCAGACTACCACTCAGGCACCATTGAAACTACCGAGACACCAAAATATGATCGCCAGCTAGTGAACTCCCAGATTTCACAATGCAGCACAAGGACAACACTCTATCGACCCTTCACCACCCTCGTCCTCTTCTTCCCTTCCAATTCTTCTCCATCCTCAGTCCTCGGTCAAGCGTAGAATTATGCAATGATGGCATCACCATTGCATATCCAGCCCGACCTAGCTTTGAATCACCTGCCCATTGGTTCTGTAATCCTGCCCAATGACGCAAGTAAATTCATTGGGGAAGATTCGTGATTACTAAAATTATTGTTTCAAAATTTGTTGCAGGTCATGCATAGAGAGCATAAAAGAAGTATGGTGCTTGCTAAGCTGTATTGAAAATATAGTATTTTGTGGTTTAACTCCGAAAGAAAAGGTGAATGTATATGTTGTGCTGATTAGTGTTTGAGCAATAGAGAAATATAAGAGTTCTAGAGTTTTCCTCAAAATTTCACAATTAGAAAAAATGGAAATTATATAAATCGTTATCTTTTTAACATGTAGTTAATTCTTATTTTCAGGATGAGCATCAAAAATATGCTTGTTTGCAGCATTATTTGCTAGTTTTGATAACTACTATGATGGATGAAGCATTGAATGGAAGGTACTTCTTAAAATTTCACGACATTACTTTACATTAAATCGTGTGCAAGCTACTTATATTTATATTTTCAGGTATCTTCCTTCAAAACTCTCTGTGAAGGATTTGCTCGAGCAATTTCATTTCTTGACTCGAGAGCGGTCTCAATGTTCTTAAAGCAAGTTTGGCGAGATATCTACCTTCATATACCTAACAAGTTGGTGATCAATTTTACTATGGTAGGTTACAAGGGTTAGAAGATCTTTAAACTTTACGTTAGACGAAAAAGTTCTCACATGATTACACCATCTACACTGTTTTAACCATCTATGCATTTACTAGGACTTATCCTACAAAATTACGATGCTAAGGAATATTGGCGAGTGCTTTAATGATATCTGTTGCAATTTACTCCAAAATTAGCATTGAAGAAAAGAAGAATGTATGTATGAGAATACATACAAGTGCACAAGGTAAATGTAAATTGCAATTTTGAATCTAAATTTATTTCATTTAATTGCTAAAAGCGTAAAAAATTTGACTCTTTGGCTGCAGGCCTTTGTGACATCTGGAAGAAACCAATACTTAATCAAGCTTCAATTAGACAAGTTCTACAGCTGAAGGAATCAACAGAGGAAGAAGAATGGGTATGATGAGTATTTTATGCCTTTGGAAACCCCGATTTTCCATTTACTCCCATTCTACAGTGTTTTTAGAGCTGTCACCCAAGCTGGTTAGTTATCGTCCAGACTATAGCAAAGAATGGGTCTGCCACATCTTCACACCTCCTTAGCAGTTAGCACCCTTGAAATTTCCTCACTTCCTCCGCATGCCTGATTGCCTTCTTTACACCAAATGCCAGGATTGTCCCCTATGTCACCTGCCTACAGCCATCCCCACAAATCACATCTGCTGCATTACGTTCCCCTCCATCAGGGAGCATTTTCTGCCCCGTGAATGGATTTCTTTTCAAGCACCATATAACAATCCATCAGACATTCGGTCCCTTGATTACCTACCCGAACCTCCCTTTCTGGAAGGTCTGCCCAGTGCCCAGTAGACACAATAGCACAGTAAATAGTCACTAAAGGGAAGAAAATCTTTTTATCATCAAAACAATTCATATTTCTAATTGACCACAGTGTAGCTGCAATTCCTACAGTACCCACAAACCTATCTGAAATTTTTAATCGATATGTAGTACTAAGCAATCGAGTTAGGCCTAACATCGTAATTCAATCACATGACAATCAAAACCCACACAACCTTTTCAATTTTACTAGTGAAAAAGAGAATATCATAACAGAAGCTATACCTTGGATCTCATTTCCAGCAGCTTGAAAACAGGTACTGGATGAGGAACCAAATAAATTCTTATAGTAGCTCACTAGCTTGTTGCAAGCTCCAGCAGCTTGTCATATCCCTAAATCATATTGTCATAACCAAGAAGTGTGAATATAATATTTTTCTCTCCTTTTACAATTAACCATACAATGAAAATACTCGGAATTATTATTCCCTAGCAACAACCATTTTTCCTGCACTCTCTTATTCTACATTTTTCTTCATTCTCATTAATTCTGTGAAGAGCCACTTTAATATCCACACTGCTCAAAGGCTTGATTTCTTCTCTGTTTTAATTGGCCTCCAGTTTCTCCATTAGCTCCTGTATGTTTTCTTCTCATGACCAAACAGGCTGCCACCCAGCCCTAAGCCTCTTTTTGAGCCTTTTAATTTTCATATGCATATTCCCCACGGCATCCAAACCATATAGGCTCATTCCAGCTAGGTTTGACCGTAGGAAAAAAATTCCTCATGTTATAACAGGAAATTCTCTAACCTAAAACTACCTTTCTTCTTTGTAATAAACTTATCAGCAGGATTACGACCAGACATAGTCTTGGTTGATTTTTTCACCATGGTAAATGGGAAAAGAACCTTCCACTCATTACTCATCAGGACTGTTAACCCAAAAATATTGAAAATCTGATTGAACAAATTTGGAGAATGTTTGTCTAAAGGTCCTTTGTTCTTCTGTAACATCCCATTTTTGGGTGTTTGTAATGTTTTTGAAAATTTTAAAACATCAATAATGCTCTTGATGTTTTTGGAAAGAATATGTCTAAAATACAATATTTTGCCTCCATGAAATCAAATAAACCCATGTATATGCATATACATGAACATTATCTTTGGTATATCCATATTTTCAAACCATGAATAGTAATTACACTCACAAACTTTGATTTTCAATATATTACTTGAATTGTAATTTATATTGTAAATATAATTATCTAATTGGGTGGAAAATGGTATTTTCATACCATGAATAGTGTTTTCAAGTTGGTATAAACTAATATCTATGCCCTTTAGGGAAGCAACATTCTCAAATTCTTTTCCCCTCTTTTGCCATTTGCTTAATCTACCTTCCCTATTTCTACTCTCTGATTCAAATTTGAAATCAAATTTGAATTTGCCCAGTGAAATGACCTCTTTGCCCTCAGCCCAAACGTCCCTTTCCCCCCCTTTTTCTCCCCTGTTTTGGGATCAACCCGCACCGAGCCTCCTCCCTCCCGGCCTGCTTCGCCCCGGCCATGGCCCATCTGGCCCACGCGGCCTCCCCTGGCTCCCCTCCCTTCTCCCGGCCACAGCCCACCGCGGCCCAGCCAAAGCCCCTCCTCTGGCTCCCTCGCTGGCCGGTTCTGCCTCTGCCCGTGCTCTGCTTCCGCCACTGACCGGCCCCCACCACCGTCCGGCCACGCCCCACCACCGTCCGGCCACCGACCATCCACGCCCCGACGTGCGAGCATTTACTCCCCCGTCCTCCCCTTGTCCTCCCCGCGCCTATTTAAGGCCAGCCCGAGCTACCCCTTCCCCTCGTTTCCCCGCTCTACCTCGCTGAAGTGCCACCACTGCCGTGGGGCCAACCCGGTGAGCTCCGGCCAATGCCGTCGCTTTGGACCAGTTCCCCCTCACCCATTCTTGCTCCCCTCTGCCTTAATCGTGTTTTCGTGGCTTGTAGGTCGCGGGCGAGCTCCATCGCCGCCGCCGGCCGGTACTGCCCCCTTCCCGATTGCTCACCGTCGGCAGCTTCTCCCGGCCTCTCCCTCGGTCTATGGTATCCCACCATCATCCTCTTCCTCCCCCCGGAAAGAATCGGCGCGAGGACCACCGACGAGCCCCCGCGTCTTCTCTCCTGTTTCGGCCTCCACGGCTTCCACGTTGCCGGCAGCCCTCGGACTTCCCCGGCCTCGGACAAGCCCCAGGTAACATTTCCTCCAGCCCCTAGAAGCTCTAGAGCTACTAGCCCGTGCTTCAAACCCCCTAGTTCGCCGTCGCCATGGCCTCCCGTGGCTCTCCTCCGCTCCCGCTAGTGGCGCCGCCACTAGAGCTCACCGCCGGCGAAACGCCGGTAGGGCGTCCTAGCCCGTGTCCCCGCGACCCCGTAGGGGTCACGAGGCACCTCCCCCGTGCACCGAGCCGCCGCCGAGACGCCGCCGAAGATAGCCGGAGTCGCTGCCGGAGTTGAGCCGCAACGGCCCCCTCACGCGCGCCCTCTCCCCATCACGCCGACTGGTGGGACCCGCGGGATTTAAATATCTCCCTCGGCATCACGTGATGAGGCTGACATGTGGGCCCTTCGGCCCCACCTGTCAATTAGTGAAAGCGCCATTTCAAAGTGCGCCAAGAATGTTCTCGCGCGACGCCGACCTGCTTGGGCCCACCACGCCGAAGCGCCGATTTGGGCCGCGCCATAACCAGCCTATTACTGTTCATAGCTTTTTCCTAAGCTTTTTCCACTTGTTTTAATACCAGAAAATGGTTTTAGATTATTAAAAATAGTTTGTGACTTTGTAAAATCCTGGAAAAATTAGGTAAAATACTAGAATGCTTTTGGGACCTAGGAAAAATATTACTTTGCATATTAAAATAATATAATTCTCTGTAAAGTAATAATAGCCCTTTTCTATCTATTTCCTTTAAGCAGAAAATCCAGAAATAGGTTTTCCCTTTATTAAAAATACTAGATGACCTCCAAAAATCATGAAATATTTCTGGAGACACTTTATAGTGTCTGTAACTTAGGAAAATTATTATTTGCTCATGCACCCATATATTATTTCTCTAAATAATAGAATAGGCAATATATGATTATAGAATTGTTTGTATTAAGCTTTTTTCATATAAGATATTTTGGTATATTTGTCATGCCTACTGTTTATACTGATTTTTATGAATGTTATCCAAATTATTAGAGTTATTGTGGGTAGATATCTTATATCATGCATATACATTTATATTTGCATTATAATTATTATTGCATAAAGGCTCTCTTAATAAAACAAGTAGATTATGGATCCAACTAGGAGGTCCATAATGTTTGTAGAATAATTGCACATCATGCATCATGCTCTAGCATATTTCTAATTATATTTTTGCTATTTGGATTATTCACGATAGATCCGGAAGGCTCGGAAGGACAGTGTGAAGATCAGGACCCCAACAAACTTGGCCCAGGCGAGCCAATATCTCTAGAACATTCTTCTAATCCAGTTTTACTTAAATCTATGTTGATTTAAATTATGAAATGCATGCCTTATATTATGTTGATTATATTATGTTGAACTAAATGTGGTAGTTATGCCCTGTTTATTTAATCATGTTGTATACATGCCTCATTCCTTGATGATTGTTACTACCACACCTTGATTTCCTTGAATATCAAGTCCATGGCATCACCCTAGAATAATTAATAAACAATTTTGGACTCTTTAAAGTCTTGGGAAAAGAATGCTTAGACAGTGCTTAGGTCTAGTCAAATTTTGCCCAGGACCCAAAATGTCCTGGAAGGGTGGATGAATAATCCGCCGAACTTGTATTCACCCCTTGATTATAAAGATTTGTGTGGCATAAGAATCTAGGTGATTTGGTCTAGGTGATCGGGTTTGGTGTCTCAGTGATAGGCTAAGTGTGTCTATGTGAGTCTATGTGACGTCTCGAAAAACCCACTATAATCTATGTGTGCTTTGGCATTGGACTCTTGATGTGAGCCATGCATTGCTAAATAGGTTATTTTGGGGTCTACGTGATGGAGCATATTTTGGTCTAGGCTATGTGTCAGTTCGTTTGGTTTGGTCTTAGGTGACATGAATAGAGATAAACACCTCGGTCATAAATATTGTTGGCATATATAGCCCAGTACGTATTTTATTTGGTAAATGGCTAAGTCATAGGCTTTTATTATAGATTATTGCAACTCTGGCTTTAAGCAAATAAAATCAACCCAACCTTCACCAAACAGCCTGTATTATTATACTGCATTAGGCTGGGTATTGGCTCATGGCCGGTTGGATTCTTGCGCCCACCTCGCACTCACTCACTCTTTTAGGTCAAGATGGAGAAGGTGATGATCCCTACGACTGCTATGAGGACGAGGAAGCTCGTGGAGCTGATGCGTAGGCAGGGTGTTAGGCGGGACTCCAGTCGCTTGCCTGTCAGGGTGGATGGCATAGCCCTTGGAACCCCATATCCATTTTTGTTTCCGTATTTTCCGAACTCTGATGAAAGAGCTCTAGTTTGGTATTGTAATATTTGGCCAGATCGGCCCTAAAAACTCGAGCCACTATGTATTTGAACCTTGATGGTTGTATAAAACCCGTGCTTGTATGAGATGGTTCCAGTATTCTGTAAATCTACGGCGCTAGCAAGAAAGATCCTGGGCTAGCGCAGACGTACGGAGGTCCCTGAAAAATGGGGTCTCACATCTTCTCAGCGGTATATCTTAAGAGATTACAATCTCCTCCTAACACATAAGGTATAGAATCAAAGGAGCAAAAAGAAGCCAATGCTCAAAATGTATATCTTCTGTACCTTCTCATAAGCAACACCATAAAATACCAGTAAATTCCATTTCTTTTCTAAAGATTTATCCACAAATTCAATTATAGAATAAACTGTCCTTTTTTACCCCATTAATTTCAAGAGTCTTTTCTAATGTCACAAAGAATCCCTCTTGAGCTTCCTTGAGAGGAGACCCATATCCAATCAAACAAGGAACCTGGATCAAGTTTCCTAAAACAATATCGCTAAACACTTATTTTTGTTTGAACTAAGCCAACAAAATCCAGATATAAAGTACTTAACTCAACTATATATCCACTCAAACCTTTCTTATATTATTAATTCTCCTACATTTCCAGAAAACACCTTTCACTAAAAATTATTTCTTATTTTTCTGATCCCAAAAGCAAACTTAACCACCTCTATCAATTTAGTTTCTTCTTGGGAATGGAGGCACTCTTACCTTCCCTGCATCTTCCTCGTTCACTTTTTTTTCTTGGCCAACCTAGATCTTTTTTTCTTTCTAGATTCAACCAGGATAAAATCATCTATATTCCCCTTTTCCTCTTCAATCCAATCTAAGGAGAGAACATAGCAGAAGTAACATCCTCCCCATGATTACTATCATGTGAGATATCCTTATTGTGTAGAACCTAATGAGCCAAATCTAAATTTTGTAAAATATCTATCTTATCTACCTAAGACAAGCTATTCTGAACTCCCATTTTATTAGCTTATCACAAAAAACATTCAGATAAACTAGCAAAAGTAAAGGGAGTGGAACTACTTGTACCTTCAAGGTTTCTTCATTTAATTCTTTCTGCAGCTTTGTCCATAAGGTGCCTTAGACTTGTCCTAGTTGGACCCTCATTCCCTTCTGCAACACCTGATGTTCTGTCACCTTTGAATTTTGTCCTTCAACAGATGTGATTACCATATCTCAAGTTCTCAACCCAGTTGTCGCCGGGAAATCCCGCCGACGGTGAGGTTCAGCGCCCCTCCCCGGTGCTGGACAGCACGCCGAGAGAAGTTGTGGTGAGAGAGCGGGCGCTCAGTGAATAAACTAGAATGCTAATGTGTATGATCGGAATGCTTGTCCATTTCATTGATGAGTTTACCAATTTATACAACTCTAGGATCAGAGTTTACATGCATGAAAAATACCCAAATTACCTCGGCCCAGGGAAATTACCCAGATTGCCCTGATCTCTGGATCGTTGATCGTAAGATCCACGGCTAGGCTAGCTTTCTTACAATCCAAGTTGCTCTAATAACTAATGTGCCCTTGGGGGGACACACACTGACAAAGCTGTTGATTTGATTCGCTCTTGTCAGAGGCTGTCACGGGGTCTTCGTCTTCTAGCCCGGGACTTGTCAAAGATTACTCTCGGTCACTCCGCAGGGTCTTCGTGAAGTCCTCGGCGAGACTTCACTCCTCTGCCACCCTTCGGGAAAAGCCCCGAGGATCCTCATCGCTCGAGATTTACCCGCGAATGTTCGACCCTTCGCGTCCTCCTCCTGACCTTTTGCGGATGTCCATCTCTTGCTCCCATCCCAAGGGGTCTTGAGGTCATCTTAGGCACACTTCACCGCTTACCTCTTCGGGTAAGGATCTTCATGAAGGATCTTTACGGCATCTTCGTGGACATCCACCTTTCCCGGAGATGGGGTGGCTGCCCCTACAACAGAAGCCCCTTACGGTCATGTCGCCACCTCGCCGTGTTGTCCGGCCGGAATATCCAGCTCCCCCTTCTCCACGTCGAGGTGGTGTTCCCGAAGATGCTCTTTCTTTTTTGTTTTCGATGATATCTTCGCCCGTTGATGTGACTTGGACTTGACGTTCTGACAGTGTCAGTGCCCTCGAAGTTGACGCGTTGATCCTGGCCGTCAATTGTCACACGTGTCATCAGATCTGTAGGCGTCCGTTGGAATTTTCTTTTGTTTTTTGATTTTTCTTTTTGTGCCTGCTCGGTTTCTTCGCGGCGCATCATCGCCGTTGGTGCGGACACGCGGCGTTCATCCGTGTCCGACTGGCTCTTATATAAGGGGCCGTGTCACTGTTCTTCTTCCACTCTCACTCTCTTCAAACTCTCAACCTCCCGCCGTCCGTTGCTCTCGCTCTTTTGCACTTCGTCCGCCGCCGCCAGTTCTCTTGCTCCTGCGCCCTCTTTCGGCCGCTGCTGGTTTGCTTGCTCTTGTGCGCTTCTTCTGCCGCCGGCCGTTCTCTCGCTCTAGGGCTTTCCTTCCGCCGAAGGTTTGTTATTATACCTTGGTGCACTTCTCTGGTGGTGTTGGTTTCTTTGCTTATACTTAGTTTCTTGCAGAGGGAGTTAACGAGGAACTACCTTCGGTGCCTGCCTCGGGGGCCGTTGGTGCCGACGCCGTGACTGATGCCATTTTGGCGTTAGTGGCAACAACCGCCGTGGAGAGGGGGCCTTCGCTGGCTACTCCGACCGGTGCCACATCTTCGGCAGCGGCGACGACTGTCGACGGAGGAGCTTCACGTGCAACTCCCCCCTCACCCAGTGCCGCCCCTGCCTCCGATGGTTCCTATCTGAAGCCCGCTGTACTCCTTCCCGATGGACATGTGGAGGCTATCGTAGGGGGGCTACCTTCGGAAATCCTCGATCGTTGCGAGATGTTCCGCCTGCTGGAGAACATGCGCAATGTCAAGATATGCCTTGCGACGGTATTTTTTTCATTTTTTTTGTGTCTTCGTGTTATTTATGTTTGAAGTGAATTTTGCAGAGCTTGGCTTGTAATCGTGCCGCATTGGCACAGGTGTTGGGCCTCTCGGGGAGGTGTGCTGTCTTGGAGGGTCGCGTCGCCACCCTTGACCAGGAGAACCGCACCCTTCGAGAGGTTAGCACGAAGGAGAAGGAGCTTGTGACCCTTCTTAGGTCGGAGAAGGAGCTGGCGGAGTAGCATGCGAAGACCGCCGAGGAGGCCTTGGCTGCACTCCGTGCTGAAGTGGAGGCCCAGCGAGCCGAACTCACGTCGTCGCGTGAGGAGTGCAACAGCCTGCGCGACGATCTGAAGAGGGGGGCCGCGGAGCTTGGGACCCTTCGGGGTTCTGTGACAAGGGTGAAGCAACAATTGGAGGCTCTCCAAGTGAAGCTTCTTTCTTTGAGTCAGGTCTTCGCCAAGGAAATCAGTAGACTAGGGACTATCGCCGTGAGCGCCCCTCCGAAGAGCCCGGCGTCAGCCCTCAAATACTTGAAGGAGGCGATTGGGACCATGATGGAGGGGTCCTTACGCTATGGATCAGACTGCGCCGTCAGCTCTATCTTCGCATTTTCAACAATGCTAAAGAGCGCTGGGTGCACACATTTTTTGGGCGGCTCCTCTTCCAGTGGCTCATATCCTTTGGTCTTCATCCCTAGCTCGTTCGATCGCGACTCCCGCCAGGTTTTTCGGGATTTCTTGTTTAAGTTCTGGCGATCTCGCGGTCCTGCCTTCTGCTGCGCCTTCATGGCCCACGCGAAGAAGAGGGCTCCTTCGGCTTCTGTGGTCGGCTCACCACCTCTAAGGATAGCGGAGCCCAGGGTGCCAAGCGAAGACCCTCCGGCCGTTGCTGTTCCCCAGGATCCCAAACATCCTATAGATCCGAAGGGCAAAAAGCCAGCGGAGTAGGATTGTAATAGTTTTAGGGTTGTAACCATTTTTTTCTAATGGAATATATGATCTTTTATTCACTTCTCTTTTAGAAGTTGTCTCGTATCGTGAGCGATTTTATTTACCTTCGCGATGTTTTGTTTTCATTTGGCATGAGCCCGTTGCTTCATCTTATACATTGCACCCCTCGTGATATTTTTAGCGTAGTCGGCGTTCGCGAGGGCTTGTGGCCCGCGAAGGTTGCGTTTCGAGTGCTTGGCACGAGTGCTCTTGGCCTCGCGCCAGCCCCTTGGCGCTTTAGCGCGTTATGCATTCGCGAAGGCTCATGGCCCGCGAAGGTCATTGTTTCGAATGCTTGGCGCGAGTGCTCTTGGCCTCGCGCCAGCTCCTTGGCGCTTTAGCGTGTTATGCATTCGCGAAGGCTCATGGCCCGCGAAGGTCATGTTTCGAGTGCTTGGCGCGAGTGCTCTTGGCCTCGCGCCAGCCCCTTGGCGTTTTAGCGCGTTATACGTTCGCGAAGGCTCATGGCCTGCGAAGGTCATGTTTGTGGTGCTTGGCGCGAGTGCTCTTGGCCTCGCACCAGCCCCTTTGCAATTTAGCGCATTATACATCCGCGAAGGCTCATGGCCTGCGAAGGGGTGCTTGGCGCGAGTGCTCTTGGCCTCGCGCCAGCCCCTTGGCGCTTTAGCGCATTATACATTCGCGAAGGCTCATGGCCTGCGAAGGGGTGCTTGGCGCGAGTGCTCTTGGCCTCACGCCAGCCCCTTGGCGCTTTAGCGCATTATACATTCGCGAAGGCTCATAGCCTGCGAAGGGGTGATTGGCGCGAGTGCTCTTGGCCTTGCGCCAGCCCCTTTGGCGCTTTAGCGCGTTATATGTTCGCGAAGGCTCATGGCCCGTGAAGGTCATGTTTTCTGGTGCTTGGCGCGAGTGCTCTTAGCCTCGCGCTAGTCCCTTGGCGCTTTAGCGCGTTACACGTTCGCGAAGGCTCATGGCCCGCGGAAGTTATGCTTCGGGTGCTTGGCGCGAGTGCTCTTGGCCTCGCGCCAGCCCCTTGGCGCTTTAGCGCGTTATGCATTCGCGAAGGCTCATGGCCCGCAAAGGTTATGTTTCGGGTGCTTGGCGCGAGTGCTTTTGGCCTCGCGCCAGCCCCGTAGTCAGTTTGAAGTGTCTGCATGGGAATGCTCCTTTTCTTCATTTCATTTGAAATTACATTTTGGCAGTTACATTCCCGTAGGATTTTTTCGGTCGCAGCCGGTTTTGGGCGTCTGAGCCTCGTTAAAAACTCCGCTCGTAAAACCCGCTAGGGAAAAACTGAGTCGGAGAAAAGAGTACTTAGCGCTTCATTCATTCTCATGCGTAATACTTGATCAGGCTCTTCGTGTTCCATGTGTTTGGGACCGAAGAGTCGTCAGGACTGGAGAGGTGGAACGATCCTTGTCTTGTTTGTTTGTTGACGATGAAGGGTCCGTCCCATGTGGGCTCTAGTTTGGATGGTCGTTGTGGCATCTTCCGAAGGACCATATCCCCTTCTTGGATCTCCCGTGGTCTTACGCGCTTGTTGTAGGTTCTGCTCATTAGCTCATTATACTTCTCTAAGGCCTGTTTTGCTTTAAGCCTGTCCTCTTCGATAGTGTCGGCCGACGGTTGATCACAAATCTTGGCTCCACCTGTTATGAACCGAAGGGTCTTAGCTTGGATTTTAGCCAGTGTTACTGCCTCTTCACCATATACCAGCCTGAAGGGTGAATACCCTGTTGGTCTTGTGGGCGTTGTGCGAATTGCCCACAATGTCTTCTCCAGTTCTTTTGGCCATTTTCTTTTTGCTTCATCTACCAATCTTCTTTTCAATGATTTCATGATGTTTTGATTTGCCCGTTCAACTGCACCGTTCGCTTGTGGGTGTCCCACAGAAGCATAGCATATTTTTATGCCGAGGTCCTCGCAGAATGACTTAAACCTTGACGAGATGAATTGTGATCCATTGTCAGCCACTACTTCTTGTGGTAAGCCAAATCTGCATATCACATTTTTCCAAAAGAAATGCTGGGTCTTCGCAGCTGTTATGCTCGTCAATGGCTCTGCTTCAACCCATTTTGTGAAGTAGTCGATTGCAACAATGATCCATTTAAATCCTCCTGAAGCCTGGGGGTGAGGGCTGTAGGTTTGTTGGTGGAGCCTTCGGCTGGTTTTTCATCCATTGACATCCTCGGCATCTTTTCACGAATTCCTCTGCGTCACTGTTGGCCGTTGGCCAATATATTTCCATGCGCAATACCTTCGCTGCGAGAGCCCTTGGGCTTTGATGCGAACCACAGAGTCCTGCATGCGTTTCCGCCAGTGCTTCCTTTCCCTCTTCTCTTGAAACACATCTCATCCACGGCATGTCGATTCCCGACTTGTAGAGAAGGCCATCCATCATGATGTATGTTCTTGCACGTTGCTTTGTAGCGTATGCCTTCTTACTTTCCTCGGGTAATTCACCATCCCGAAGATATTTTACGATGATTGTTCGCCAGTCTTCTTCCAAAGATCTTGCTATAAGCTGCACTTCGAGGCATATAGACGCTCGTGATATTACTTCGTAAAACACCCCATCAGGTATTCTTGTGAAGTATGCTGCTGCCTTGGCCAACTCATCCGCTCTCACATTTTCCCCCCTTGGTATTGTTTTCACAGAGATCCCGACGAAATGCTTCTCCATTGTTCTTACTGCTTCAAGATACATTATCATTTCGGTGTCTTTGGCTTGAAAGTCTTTTGTTATGTGCCCTTCTATCAACTTTGAGTCGGTGTAGATGACGACCCTTTTTGCTCCGAGCGATTTTGCTTTCCGAAGTCCCAACAGAAGTCCTTCATATTCAGCTGCGTTGTTTGTCGTCTTGAAATTTAGCCTGAGAGAATACTTTGTGCTCTGCCCTTCAGGGTCAGTTACAATTGCTGATGCTCCTGCTCCTTCTGCTGTGAAAGGGCCATCGGATTTTATACTCCACAAGGGGGGCAGAACTGAGCCTTCTTCCGGAACTTCTGCCGACCACTTAGATATGAAATCGGCAAGTGCCTGAGCTTTAATGGCCGTCCCTGGTTCAAAAGTGATGTCGAAGGGTGCCAGCTCTGCAGCCCACTTCGCGATCCTTGTCGTGGCGTCTTTGTTTTCAAATATAGACCTTAGAGGATATGCTGTGGGCACCTTTATCTTGAATTCTTGAAAGTAATGCCGTAATTTTCTTGATGCCATATGTAATGCATAAGCTATTTTTTCTAGCTCGATGTAGTTTCTTCTTGCTCCTTGCAATGATTCCGATACATAATATACTGGCGTTTGTCCCCCTTCGGCTTCATCCTTGACGAGGACTGCGCTGACTGTGAAATGGCTTACTGCAAGATACAAGGTTAGATGTGTTGCCCCCTTCGGGCTGGCGAGTCTTGGCAGCAGTTGAAGATGATCCTTTAGCCTTGCGAAGACATCTTTGCATTTAGGTCCCCACTCAAAGGGTGCTGTCCCTTTAATTGTGTTGAAGAAGTGTTTGTGTTTTTCTGCGGCCTTCGGGAGAAATCTCCCTAGGGCTGCCAGCTTTCCTAGGAGGCTCTTTACTTGCTTCTTATTTTCTGGATCTTTCATGCATTGAATTGCATCAATCTTCTCCTTGTTAGCCTCTATCCCTCGGTGCGACACTAAGAATCCAAGCAACTTTCCTGTTTCCACTGCAAAGGCGCATTTCGTCGGGTTCAATTTTATGCCTTCTGCTCTCAGGCTTGCGAAGGTTTCTTGAATATCCTCGCAGTGGTCCCTCCTCCACTTGCTTTTGATGACAATGTGGTCGACATATGCTTCCACATTTCTTTCCATCTGTTTTGCAAGAACCTTCGCGATGAGTCTTGCAAATGTTACGCCAACATTTCTTAAACCAAAAGGCATTCTTCGAAAGCAATATGTGCCGAATGGTGTTATGAATGCCGTCTTCTCTTCGTCTTCCTTTCTCATATACACTTGATGATAGCCTGAGTAGGCATCCAGGAAGTTCATTAGTTCACAACCCGCTGTCACGTCAACCAGCTGGTCAATCCTTGGTAGGGGAAAATCATCTTTTGGGCACGCCTTGTTAAGATTTGTGAAGTCAACGCACAATCTCCAGGTGCCGTTTGACATCTTCACTATCACGACATTTGCGAGCTACTCCGGGTACGCAACCTCCCGAATGATTTGGGCTTGACGCAATTTTTCCACTTCTAACTTTGCTGCTTCCTGTTTGTCGGGTCCCATTTTCCTAAGTTTTTGTTTGATTGGTTTTGCATCCAATTTCACATTCAGCGCATGCTCGATTGTACTCCTAGGGACCCCCTTCGACTCTCCTGGCGCCCAGGCGAAGATATCACTATTGTGCCGAAGCAAGGTAACGATGTTTGTTTCCTCTTCTTCGGAAAGGGCAGTTCCGATGGATATTGTTTTTTCTTCATTCTCTGGGAATAATCGTATCTTCTTCGTTTCGCTCTCCGGCCTGACCTGGGGTATGTAACCCTTTGGTCTGTATTAACAGTCGACCCTCTCCGTAGTTTGGACTGGCTTGAGCTTTGGTATGCCTTCGAGTTCATTTTTTCTTGCCTATTGTTGATTTCCTCGAATGGTAATGACTCCCTCTTCGGCGGGCATTTTCATGCACAGGTTGCTGTGATGTATGATTGCCCTAAAGGCATTGATGATTCCTCTTCAGAAGATGGCGTTGTAGCGGTACTCCATGTCAACGACATCGAAGCATATACTCTTTGTTATCTTTCTCTTGCCTTCACGGAAAGTTACAAGTAATGATATCTGGCCCATGGCAGCTACAGGCTCTCCTCCGAACCCTATGAGAGGCATGTGCGATGGTGTCAGTCTGTCTTCTGGTATATTGAGTTGTTTGAATGCGCTGGCGAAAATGATATCTGCTGAGCTTCCTTCGTCCACCAGCGTCCTTTGGACAACATATTCTGTAATTTCAGCTGTGATCACAAAGGGATCTTGGTGTGGGAATTTGACGCTTTTGGCGTCGGTCACGTCGAAAGTTATCGGCGGAGCCGGTTTTGGTTTACTTGACACCGAGATGTGTGACACCTCGCGGATGAACTCCTTTCTCTTTCTGTTCGATGGGAGATTCAGCGAGGATCCTCCGATGATGACATGGATAACCCTTTGGTTTGGCTCTTCAATATTGTGAACCCTCTTGGGAGATCTGCGGTATTCATCCCTCGAACGTTGGTCTTGCCTTCGTTGTCGTTTCTGGTTTTGGTAGCTTTCACGTTGCGCTTTAACATCTCTACATTCATCGGTTGTATGCGAATAGTTCTCCCCATGTACCGCACAGTATTTCTTTTCCTTGTCCTGATTGCCTCCTCGGAATCTATCATTCCTATGGAAATTCTCCCTTCGGTAATTGTCGTTTCTTCGATCGTCACCTCTTGTGCTATCTTTTCGATGGTTTTACTCGTCCCTTCGGAAGTTGTAATCCCTTCGGGATAATCGCCTCTTCTATTGTTGTCAACAGGTCTTTTCTCATCTGCTTTGGACTCGATGTTCCTTACTCTTTTGTTGTTTTGGTGCCTCTTGTTCTTTTTTGAATTGCTCTCCCTATGGCCGTCACGGTCCTTGTGTGTGTTCAGCTGGCCTTGCCTTCTCAAGTTTTCCTCTTCTCCTTTTGCATACCCTTCTACCTCATCATAGAGGAGCGTAGCTGTTTGTGGTGGGTCCTAAGTTAATTTGTGTAGAAGGGGTCCCGGTTGAAGCCCTCTTCGGAATGCGTTGATTACCAAAGAATCTGATACATCTCTTATCTGGCATCGTACAACAGCAAATCTTTTGTAGTAGTCCCTTGTGCTTTCTTTCTTGCCTTGTTCCAAGGCGAAGAGGTCCCCTTCTACCATTCTTTGGATATAATTGCCTTGAAAATTGTTAGCGAAGGCATCTTTCAGTTGACTCCATGAGTGTATGGATCCTTGTGGAAGTGAAGTGTACCATGAGAGCACAGTACCCTTCAGCGTTAACAACAAACTCTTCGCCTTGATATCATCATCTCCACCAGCTGCTTCAACCGCCGTGTCATATACAACAAAGAATTCATTTGGGTCGGTGTCTCTAGAGAACTTAAATACACTTGGCATCTTGAATCCTTCAGGCCATTTTTTGCCACGAAGGTGCGCGCTCAAGGCCCTTCGCTAGCCTTCCTCAGCTGTGCTACCATTACGTTTTGCCGATGTTGCCCATGGGTTTCCTCTGGGTATGGTATCCTTCAGGGCACATAGTGCTGCTGGGGTTGCATTGTCACGAGCTCTCTTCGGATCAAGTTGATTTGTTCCTCCAACAGTCTTCTTCTATCTTGCAGGATATCTTCAGCAGATGTAGGGTCTTCATGTTGACGCTTTTGCATGGGATGGGTGGGTGGGTTTTGCTGCATCTCCTCTCTGACGACTCTGCTGGGTCCTAGCTCGTCGAGTCTAGCACCGCCCACGTCCGGGGCATCCTGGCTCTGGTTCCTCCAGCCCTGCAGGTTGATGCCGAGGGCTCTTGGGATGCTTCCGCCAGGTCCTTGCACTGCCGCGTCTTCCCGCCGCCGTTCAGTCGTTGGCGCGGTGGCGATCGCCCTTTGGGCCGCTTCTTCCGTCGTCCCGCCAGTGACATCTTGATCGCTCTGGACTTGCCGCTCCCGCCTTGCGTATGCTCCACCGTGCCCTGGTTCCGGCGGCTCGCCTCCGGCCGCTGCGACACTCCTCCTTGGTCTAGCCATCACCGCTAACGCTCGCATCCTCCCCACGGACGGCGCCAACTGTCGCCGGGAAATCCCACCGACGGTGAGGTTCAGCGCCCCTCCCCGGTGCTGGAGAGGACACCGAGAGAAGTTGTGGTGAGAGAGCGGGCTCTCAGTGAATAAACTAGAATGCTAATGTGTATGATCAGAATGCTTGTCCATTTCATTGATGAGTTTACCAATTTATACAACTCTAGGATCAGGGTTTACATGCATGGGAAATACCCAAATTACCCCGGCCTAGGGAAATTACCCAGATTGCCCTGATCTCTGGATCGTTGATCGTAAGATCCACGGCTAGGCTAGCTTTCTTACAATCCAAGTTGCTCTAATTCTAATGTGCCCTTGGGGGAGACACACTGACAAAGCTGTTGATTTGATTCGCTCTTGTCAGAGGCTGTCGCGGGGTCTTCGTCTTCTAGCCCGGGACTTGTCAAAGATTACTCTCGGTCACTCCGCAGGGTCTTCGTGAAATCCTCGGTGAGACATCACTCCTCTGCCACCCTTCGGGAAAAACCCCGAGGATCCTCATCGCTCAAGATTTACCCGCGAACGTTCGACCCTTCGTGTTCTGCTCCTGACCTTTTGTGGATGTCCATCTCTTGCTCCCATCCCAAGGGGTATTGAGGTCATCTTAGGCACGCTTCACCGCTTACCCCTTCGGGTAAGGATCTTCATGAAGGATCTTTACGGCATCTTCGTGGACATTCACCTTTCCCGGAGATGGGGTGGCTGCCCCTACAACACCAGTAAGGTCCAGACTCTTGTTCCAGAGCCCCCATATACCCAGATCTTGCGTCCTACCACTCCATATCCACCTCTACCACCTTTAAAAGCTTACAAAGTACTTTTTTTTTTTGCTTTTTAATGATCATTCAAGCAACAAGGAATGTTGTTTCAGGTAGCCTAATAAATAATCGCTACTTGCAGGCTGAAAGGGTATTAAAGTGGCAGTATATTCATCCCACTGGGACAAAGAATGACTGTATTGATTGGATGAAGAAATATATTGGTTTACAGAAAATGCCTAAGTAAGATTGATTGTATACTCTTATTTTCTTCTTTTTTAGCAGATGGAAAAATAATCTTCTCACCATTTAAAATTGAATCTTGCAGGACCACAACACTGAAAGATTATTTGCTGTCCGCTAAAGTGGTCATTAATGGCCGCGAAAATGAATTAGCGGAGAAAGTCCAGTTCAGTTGGGTCAGGTCCATAACAACGGCATTTTCAATGAATAAAAATTGGGATGGCCAAATGACATTTGAAACATTCAGTGTTAATATGAACGACAGAGTTTACATCATCTAAAAACCTAGACAAATTGCCACATCAACTGCTATGCAAAATGATTGTAAAAACTTGCAACAATGTCGGGAATTACTTCCCAGCTTGGTGGGGAATTAAGTGCCTACTTACAGGACTTGACTGATAAGTTGAATGGGTTGCCATGAGGTCCTTTCTTAGCATCAATGAAAAATGCATTTGACATCCACATGGGACTGTTAACCTCTGATAGCAAAATTGCTTTGACCTACCTTGTTAAATTAAATCTTCATGGATTGATTGGCCAGGAAAAGAATGATTTCTTCCGTAGGCTGAAGGACCCCAATCTTAAGCTTGATCCTTGTTGGTTGAAGACCTTGGATGTTAAGGAGCTTCCAATATTCCGTCAGATAATTCAAGGTGCTGAAGAAATGGGTATGGATTTCTACGAGTATTAAGACGGTGTGTCTGCATTTAAGTTTACCCGCCACTTCTTCACCCACGTTTCAGAAAAATGCCATGTATTGTTCTTGTCCTATTTTTTTAATTCATTTCTATTAGGTTTTGGTTTTGCTACTATTTATTTCTTGCATCTTTCCTGTTAATGTTCAAAAAAGAAAAAAACCAGAAACCGATTGCCAGAAGCATACAACATGTGTTTAAAATCTTAATAATCTTGTTTGTTTTGTACATGAATCCAATAGGGTAATAGATCTGATGGTTTAAAAAAATTTGGGACAATTCTCAGCTTCAACTGTCTTTGAACTTTTGCAATCGGGACAATTCAATCTGGAAAGACAGTATGTTGCACCCCCCTCCCTTTTTTCCAATTATTTTTTTATAGTTAGAGCACTAATACCCTTTTTTGTTAATACATTTTTTTCTTTGACGGTCAAGGCATTGTGTTGTGTACTGCTTTAGAAGCTCTTCATTCGTTCTGAGAAAGTGATGCAGCAGTAGTTCTCTAGTTTGTAATTTTATTGATTTGTTATATATTTTTGTGGATCGGTGGGCAAAATTCTAGAATTCTCATTCTCTCTATTCCCTTCTTGTCATAGCTTTCTGCGATCGAGACATTCTGACAGAGCAGCAACTCTCAAGTCTCAACACTTGCACGTTACAAGTGATTGGATTTGATATGTGGATTCAATGCTACTACTGGTTATCATTTCACATGTCTATGTACACCAATCTTTGTATGAAATGAATTTATACAAATACACTGTTGCATTATGATTTCACATGTCTATATACAACAAATTTAATATGAATTGAAGTTCTGCAATACAATATTGCTTAATGCCATGTTTTTACATTGAGCAAACTATAAAGAACACAGCACAGAACATATCCTTTCTGCATTTTCAATGAATAAAAATTGGGATGACCAAATAACATTTGAAGCTTTTGGTGTTGATATGAATGACAGAGTTTACATCATCCAGAAACCTAGAAAATATGCCATATCACCTGCTATGCAAAATGATTGTAAGAAACTTGCAACTATGTTGGGGATTACTTTCAAGCTTGGTGGGAAATTAAGTGCCTACTTACAGGACTTGATTGATAAGTTAAATGGGTTACCACGGGATCCTTTCTTAGCATCAATGAAAATTGCATTTGATGCCTATATGGGATTGTTAACCTCTAATAGCAGAATTGCTTTGACCCACCTTGTTAAATTGAAACTTGATGGATTGACTGGCCTGCAAAAGAAAGATTTCTTCCGCAAGCTGAAGGACCCCAATCTTAAGCTTGATCCTTGTTAGCTAAAGAACATGGATGTTAAGGAGCTTCCAATATTCTATCCGATAATTCAAGGTGTGGAAGAAATGGGTGTGGATTTCTATGAGTATGAAGACGGTGTGTCTGCATTTAAGTTTGGCCACCACTTCTTCAACCACGTCTTACAAAAATGCCATTTATTGTTCTTGTCCTAATTTTTCAAATTCGTTTCTATTAGGTTTTGGTTTTGCTACTATTTGTTTCTTGTATCTTTCCTGTTAATATTCAAAAAAGAAAAAAACCAGAAACCGATTGCTAGAAACATACAACATGTGTTTAAAATCATAATAATCTTGTTTGTTTGGTACATGAATCCAACAGGGTAATAGATCTGATGGTTTACAAAAATTTCGAACAATTCTCAGCTTCAGCTGTCTTTGAACTTTTGGAATCAGGACAATTCGATCTGGAAAGACAGTATGTTGCACTCGCCCTCCCTTTTTTGCAATTATTTTTTTATAGTTAGAGCACTAGTACCCTTTTTTGTTAATACATTTTGTTGTTCGACTGTCAAGGCATTGTGTTGTTGTCGCGCCCCTTCTCGGCTTACCTAGCGAGAACGGTCGGACCTGCACTAGGCCCTGGATCAGTAGGCTAGTGCAAGAGTTACACAGCTGGAATCATTTCATACATCGGTGTCCAAATATTACATAACAGCGATCATCCGATCGCATTAGTAGCAAACGGCATTTAAGCCTTAGTTACAGACCAAAGTTCATCAGAGTAGCGGAAATCTCCCAAAAGGCAACTTGCAAGTTCAAAAGAACAACAAAATCACACCAAGAAATGTGTAACCACACACGATCGGTGGAACGCATACTAAACCCTATCTTAAGCAACTACTCCTGGTCCTGCATCGAGGATCTCCTTCCTCATGACAATCGTAGGCATCTTCCTCGACGGGCTCCTCCATGTCTAAAGATAGATATTTATGCGAGGTCGGTGTCATCCAAACACCGGCGAGCTAACACCAACCCAATGCATTTAGTGATAGAGGTTTCAAAGGAAAGGCTGGGTTTATTTATTTGCATGAAAGCCGCTTTTGGAAATGAAAGCCTATGACTTAGCAGTTTAACCAAATTCCTGTCAAATTGATTATTTATCATATTTCCTTTTCAATGCACAACCAATCCCATGGCGCTTTCGGGCACTCGCCAAACGTTCTCTTCCCACTCCGCCATCATCTTCCGAGTGTGGCGACTCGTTAGGATCACATTCCCAAAAGTACCGGTCTCGTCCTAGCCGGGTTGCCGACCCACGCTAGACTCACGGCTCTCTGAAGAATGGACCTAGATCATCCTCGATGACGACATGAAACTGTCTTCACCTCAAGCATGGTGGCGGCATGGTGCGCCCGCAGTCGTAACTACCCTGAATCCCCAATACTTGCACTACCGCGATGGCGGCGCGTTGTGGTGTTAGGAACTATCTCCCGCAGCGAGATAGTCGATGACGCCACACTGTGCATCCTCGATGCACCGTGGGGAATCCTTGATTCAGCCCACCATCCACTAAGGGCCTCACCCTTATGCACTTCCTTCTTGCTAACTTCGCACCTCCGTGTGAATCACACGATGTGGCGGAACCCTCCTTTTGGGCAGCGCCGCGGCATTACGCGGATCTCGCCGCTCCTCTTCCATGCACTACGATGTGGGCGATTAGCTCCTCAAATCACGTAGCCCGGCTACTTCTTCTCTTACCCAATGCGGACCCGTGCGCATTGCGAGACATCACAACCATACACACACCGGCATGCCAGCCCAAATTCCATTAACCATATTCAATGTGTGATCATGTCCGGTGAATGTCGGTTCACTGTTAAAGGCAATTTTAAGCCTAAAATTAATAGTTGGACCTGAGCAATGTCTAAGCAAGATTATAACCAAGACTTAGGAGTCTAAATCAGTTTATTTAAATTAACCAGGCTACCAAGGGTGATCATCAAAGCGATCAATAGTAAACCAAATGACAGATGATTAATTCAAGACAACATCATCATGGTAAATTGATAGCAAGTAAGTAAATGGCATGATATATCATGATTGAACAAATAGGCATAAGTACTTAAAAGGGCATGCAGTTTAATACTGTAAAACAAATACTTTAGAAATCTGGGATTCAATATGATATTATTGGATGTTAACTTGCACTAGGGAAAGCGCATACTCTCCCTAGTAAAAGCAACACTATTAAGGTTAAGTATTAACTCGCACTAGGGAAAATCGAGATTCTCCCTAGTAAAAGCAAACTCCTTTGAGGGTAGATATTAACTCGCCTTGGGAATTGAAGTCCGGGTCTTGTGCGGAGTCCTCGAACAGTGTTTCCGGATCCTCTACGTCTAAACGGAGAATCAACAATTCATCATAAACACGATGCGGCGAAGAAAAGAATGATGCATGAAATGCAATCGAGGTCGCTCGTATTCGCTCATTTACGATTCCTATGTTTAACTATCTACATGAATCCATATATATATATATATATATATATATATATATATATATATATATATATATATATCGAGAAAGTTCCATGATCCTTCTAAATAATGAATCATAGCGGAATGGCCGCGAAGTGCTTGTGAGATGATGCACATGATACATGTATATATATGTGTAATGAAATTTCTACCCTAATTAACCCAATAGGACAAAATATGGTTTTATCGTCTTTTAAAGTACTTTAAATAGTTAGAATATGTTAACATGATACATGTAGCTAGTTATTCATGTTTCCTAATTATACCAATATTGAGTTAACATGTAATTAGGAAACATATTATAGGTTATACTATATTCACCTAGGTCCAAAAAGTCATTTATCGGCATCCATGATTTTCTTATGTTTAACTTAATTGTTAATCTATTTTTAATACACAACATTCTATTTTTTCTTATTTTTATATGAATTAATACCCTAAAAATAAGCTTAATGGATTTAATCTAGGAACCGTGTTCGGTTACTATGTGAGATACTATTTTTATTAAATCCAACACAAGCTCTAGTATTTACCCTAATTTTTCCGAATTTTTAATGATATCTACCTATTTTAAATAAATCGTTTCTATTCTTGTCTTTGTTTTATTTATAAAATCTGGGAAAAAAGGTGAACAATCTTGGGCCGCCCGCTAACTCACGGCCGAGCCAACCACGTCGAAGACGATGCCGAAGGCGTAACTCGCGAGTGAAGGCGCTGAGTCATAGGCGCCTCCACTTACCTCGACATGTGGGACCGAGGGCCCATATGTCGGCGACGTGAAGAAGCCGCTGGAGTTTTAAATCCGCGAAGGCCGACAATGGGCCCACTGTCGGCGACCACACACGGTGAAACCGCACGGATCTTGGCGCAGACGGATGGCTCGCCGTCATCGTCTTCCTCCGCCGGCCGACGGCCGAGGCTTAGCCGACGGCTAACCGAGCTAGGGTGCACCGTTTGGGGCGTTCTTGGGTTCGGTGGAATCGGTGAGCTAACGCGATCTAGGGGTGCCCTTGTCGAGGCGAAACGGCCGGACGCGGCGAGCCATGCCCGGCGGCGGAACCGCTACCGGCGGACATGAGTAAATGACCTAGGGTCGAGCTTATGGAAAAATAGCGCGCGCATGAGCTATCGCGGGGTTAGTGGGTGCTACCGAGCAAAAAGGTGGTCGGGGCACGGTTGGATCGGCGCGTCCACGTGCGGGTCCGAAAAAGGAAGGCGGCGCTCAAGATGCTTGGGAAGACCGGCGAAGCTCACCGAGCAAGGGCTTGCCGCGGCTCACCAGAGATGATGATCGGCGCGTCCCGTGCAGTGTCCGAAACAAGGAAGGCGGTGGCGATAAGCGTTCGACGAGCTCGGGATGACTCGCACCAATTCCTTCGGGCAGAGCTTCACGAGGTCATGGCGAAACAAACGCGAGACAATGTGGAGACTAGGAGGTCTGGTTTGGGCGGGCGACGTGAGAGTGAAAAGAGGGAGAAAACGGCCGATGTGGCGCGGTGGCATATAAGCTCGGTCCGAGCTCGGCTCTTGACCAGCGGTCGCCAAGAAGATGTGAGACGGTCACAGAGGAGCTCTAGTGCTCATTGGCTAGCTGGGCGGTGGCTTGTTCGCTGGCGAATGTCCGAGCCGGCAATGAGATGGCTTGTTTTCGGGCGGCATTGCCAAATGGAGACGCGGCGGTGCGGGGGCATCGATGGCGCGACCAAGTCGGCCATTGGGCAAGGTGGGCGGTGCTGGAACTCCACGCTGCGAAGCCGCCGACAAGACGGGCAAGTCGTCTGCATGGCGAGCAGCGCAGCGGCAGCGGCGATGGCAGCGTCGCGTCATGGTCGGAGGTGGGGTCCACAGGTCCAGCGACACACACAAGCCGCTAATTGAAGATCTTCCCGAGAGATTCGGGGGAGTGATGGTTGAGCGGGGTGGAAGGTGGCGGCGGCGGCCAGGCGTTGACCAAATGCCGCAAGGGCGTAAAGGAATAGGAAGCGCCATGTGGGCCTACCAGGTCAAATTGGTCAACATCTGAGTCAAACTCTCTATTAGGGTTTAAACTAATCTATGGATTTTTCCTGGGATTTTAGAGCAATTTAACATATTTAGGCTTATGTGATTATGTGTATACATATATATATATATACATATATATATATATATATATATATATATGTGTGTGTATGGGTGTTTTATGAATATGAAAATATATTCCCAATTTAAGGTCCATTAGAATCTTATATTTTCAACAATTTCTTAAATAGTGCTATAAATTATAAATTCTTATGCAAGGGTTTATTAATTAGCTATTTAGTGCTTTATTCAAACAAAAATCATCAATTTCAAATGGCTTCTAAAGTCTAGAAATGTGTGTTTGTCACTTAGAAATTTTTACGGGAAACGTCATAGCTTATGCAATGGTACAGAAGTGTTTTCAAAATATTATCATAACTTTGGGCTGTTACAGTTGTGTACTGCTTTAGAAGCTCTCTGTTCATTCCGAGAAAGTGATGTAGCGGTAGTTCTCTAGTTTGTAATTTTATTGATTTGTTATATATTTTTATGGATCGGTGGGCAAAATTCTAGAATTCTCATTCTCTCTGTTCCCTTGTTGTCATAGCTTCCTGCGATCGAGACATTCTGACAGAGTAGCAGCTCTCAAGTCTCAACACTCGCACGTTACAAGTGATTGGATTTGATATGTGGATTCAATGCTACTACTGGATATCATTTCACATGTCTATGTACACCAATCTTTTTATGAAATGAATTTATACAAATACATTGTTGCATTATAATTTCACATGTCTATATATAGCAAATTTTATATGAATTGAAGTTCTGCAATACAATATTGCTTAATGCCAAGTTTTCACATTGAGCAAACTATAAAGAACACAACACAGAACAGATCCTTTCTGCATTTTCAATGAATAAAAGTTGGGTTGGCCAAATAACATTTGAAGCTTTTGGTGTTGATATGAATGACAGAGTTTACATCATCCAAAAACCTAGAAAATATGCCATATCACCTGCTATGCAAAATGATTGTAAGAAACTTGCAACTATGTTGGCGATTACTTTCAAGCTTGGTGGGAAATTAAGTGCCTACTTACAGGACTTGATTGATAAGTTAAATGTGCTGCCACGGAGTCCTTTCTTAGCATCAATGAAAATTGCATTTGATGCCTATATGGGATTGTTAACCTCTAATAGCAGAATTGCTTTGACCTACCTTGTTAACTTGAAACTTCATGGATTGACTGGCCAGCAAAAGAAAGATTTCTTCCGCAAGCTGAAGGACCCCAATCTTAAGCTTGATCCTTATTAGCTAAAGAACATGGATGTTAAGGAGCTTCCAATATTCCGTCAGATAATTCAAGGTGCGGAAGAAATGGGAGTGGATTTCTGTGTGTATGAAGACGGCGTGTCTGAATTTAAGTTTGGCCACCACTTCTTCAACCACGTTTTACAAAAATGCCATGTATTGTTCTTGTCCTAATTTTTCAAATTCATTTCTATTAGGTTTTGGTTTTGCTACTATTTGTTTGTTGGATTTTTCCTGTTAATTTTCAAAACAATTAAAAAAATAGAAACCGAATGCCAGAAACATATAACATATGTTTAAAATCTTAATAATCTTGTTTGTTTGGTATAGGAATCCAACAGGGTAATAGATCTGATGGTTTACATAAATTTGGGACAATTCCTAGCTTCAGCTGTCTTTCAACTTTTCAAATCGAGCCAATTTGATCTGGAAAGACAGTATGTTGCACTCCTCCTTCCTTTTTTTGCTATTATTTTTTTGTGGTTATAGCATTGGTACCCTTTCTGTGTGATACCTTTTTTTGTTTGACTATCAAGGCATTGTGTTGTGTACTGCTTTAGAAGCTGTCGTTTCTTCTAAGAAAGTAATGCAGTGCTATTTCTCTAGTTCATAACTTTCTTGATTTGTTGTATATTTTTGTGCATCGGTGTGGAAAAATCTAAAATTCTCATTCTCTCTATTCCCTTCTTGTCAAAGCTTGTTGCGATCGAGACATTTTGACAGAGCAGCGAGTCTCATTTCTCAACACTTGCACGTTACAAGCGATCAGATTTGATGTGTGGATTCAATGCTGCTACTGCTTATCATTTCACATGCCTATGTACACCAATCTTTGTATGAACTGAATTTATACAAATATACTGTTGCATTATGATTTCACATGTCCATATACAACAATTTTTATATGGATTGAAGTTCTACAATACAATATTGCCAAATGCCAAGTTTTCACATTGAGCAAACTATAAAGAACATAGCACAAAACATATCCTTTTTGCATTTTCAATGAATAAAAGTTGGGATGGTCAAATGATATTTGAAACTTTCGGTGTTGATATGAACGACAGTGTTTACATCATCCAAAACCTAGACAAAATGCCGCATCTCGTACTATGCAAAATGATTGTAAAAAACTTGCAACTATGTTGGAGATTTTTTTCCAGCTTGGAGGGGAATTAAGTGCCTACTTACAGGACTTGATTGATAAGTTGAATGGGTTGCCACGGGGTCCTTTCTTAGCATCAATGAAAATTGCGTTTGACGCCCACATGGGACTGTTAACCTCTGATAGCAGAATTGCTTTGACCTACCATGTTAAATTGAAACTTGATGGATTGACTGGCCAGCAAAAGAAAGATTTCTTCTGCAAGCTGAAGGAACCTAGTCTTATGCTTGATCCTTGTTGGCTGAAGAACCTGGATGTTAACGAGCTTCAATATTTCGTCACATAATTCATGGTGTGGTACAAATGGGAGTGGATTTCTATGAGTATGAAAATGGTGTTTGCATTTATGTTTACCCGCCACTTTCTCCCCCACGTTTCAGAAAAATGCCATGCATTGTTCTTGTCCTATTTTTTAATTCATTTTATTAGGTTTTGGTTTTGCTACTATTTGTTTATTGAATTTTTTCTGTTAATTTTTTTTAAAAAAAGCAGAAACTGAATGCCAAAAACATACGACATATGTTTAAAATCTTAATAATCTTGTTTGTTTGGTACAGGAATCCAACATATGCTTAAAATCTTAATAATCTTGTTTGTTTGGTACAGAAATCCAACAGGGGAATAGATCTGATGGTTTACTGAAATCTGGAACAATTCCTAGCTTTACTTGTCTTTGAACTTTTGAAATCGAGCCAATTCGATCTGGAAGGACAGTATGTTGCACTCCCCCTCCCTTTTTTCCAATTATTTTTTGTGGTTTTAGCACTAGTACTCTTTTTTGTTGATACCTTTTTTGTTTAACTGTCCGGGCATTGTGTTCTGAGAAAGTGATGCTGCGGTCGTTCTCTAGTTTATAACTTTATTGATTTGTTATATATTTTTGTGGATCGGTGGGAAAAATTCTGGAATTCTCATTCTTTCTATTCCCTTCTTGTCATTGCTTCTTGTGATCGAGACATTCTGATAGAGCAGCGGCTCTCAAGTCTCAACACTTGCACGTTATAAGTGATTAGACTTGATATGTGGATTCAATGCTAGTACTGGTTATCATTGCACATGACTATGTACACCAATCTTTGTTTGAAATGAATTTATACAAATACACTGCTGCGTTCTCATTTCACATGTCTATATACAACAATTTTTATATGGACTGAAGTTCTACAATACAATATTGCTAAATACCAGGTTTTCACATTGATGAAACTATAATTAACACAACATAGAACAGGGCCTTTCTGTATTTTCAATGAATAAAAGTTGGGATGGCCAAATGACATTTGAAACTTTTGATATTGATATGAACGACAAAGTCTACATCATACAAAAACCTAGACAAAATGCCACATCACCTGCTATGCAAAATGATTGTAAGAAACTTGCAACTATGTTGGGATTACTTTCTAGCTTGGTGGGGAATTAAGTGTCTACTTATAGGACTTGATTGATAAGTTAAATGGGTTACCACGGGGTCCGTTGTTTGCATCAATGAAAATTGCGTTTGACGTCCACATGGGACTGGTAACCTCTTGTAGAAGAATTGCTTTGACCTACCTTGTTAAATTAAAACTTGATGGATTGACTGGCCAACAAAAGAAAGATTTCTTCCGCAAGCTGAAGAACAATCTTAAGCTTGATCCTTCCAATATTCCATCAGATAATTCAAGGTGTGGAAGAAATGTGAGTGGATTTTTAGGACTATGGAGACGATGACTATGAAGACGGTGTGTCTGCATTTAAGTTTACCCGCCACTTCTTCACCCACGTTCCAGAAAAATGCTATGTATTGTTCTTGTCTTATTTTTTTAATTAATTTCTATTAGGTTTTGGTTTTGCTACTATTTGTTTCTTGGATTTTTCCTGTTAATTTTCAAAAAATGAAAAAACCAAAAATCGAATGCCAGAAACATACAACATGTGTTTAAAATCTTAATAATCTTATTTATTTGGTACAGAAATCCAACTGGGTAATAGATCTGATGGTTTACAGAAATTTGGGACAATTCCTAGGTACAGCTGTCTTTGAACTTTTGAAATCAGGCCAATTCGATCTGGAAAGACAGTATGTTGCACTCTCGCTCCCTCTATTGCAATTATTTTTTTGTGTTTGTAGCACTGGTACCCCTTTTGTTGATACCTATTTTGCTTGACTGTCAGGGCATTGTGTTGTGCACTACTTCAGAAGCCCTTCGTTCGTCCTGAGAAACTAATGCATTGGTAGTTCTCTAATTTATAGCTTTATTGATTTATTATATATTTTTGCGGATCGGTGCGGAAAATTTTGGAATTCTCACTCTCTCTAGTCCCTTCTTGTCATAGCTTCTTGCGATCGAGACATTCTGACGGAGCAGCGGCTCTCAAGTCTCAACACTTGCACGTTACAAGCAATTGGATTTGATATGTGGATTCAATGCTTCTATTGGTTTTCATTTCACATGCCTATGTACACCAATCTTTGTATGAAATGAATTTATACAAATACATTGTTGCGTTATGATTTCACATGTCGATATACAACAATTTTTATATGGAATGTTGTTCTGCAATACAATATTGCCAAATGCCAAGTTTTCACGTTAAGCAAACTATAAAGAATATAGCGCAGAAGAGATCCTTTCTGCATTTTAAATGAATAAAAGTTGGGATAGCCAAATGACATTTGAAACTTTTGGTGTTGATATGAACGACAGAGTTTACATCATCCAAAAACCAAGACAAAATGCCACATCACCTGCTGATGCGGCACGGGGTCCCGATCTTCACGGCATAGGATATCGAACAAGATAACTAGCTGCAAGCAGCCAAAATAACTAGTGCAACCTGACAAAAATACTTCCAAGCCAACCACCGTCTTAATACGGCAACCGGAATCGAGTATTCGTCCAACCACACTTTTAAAAACCAAACCACACAACCTGACTCAAAGGAGCAGGAGCACAGATTAGGTGTCGATGAAGCGGCGGCTTCTGCAATCCCCGTAAGGAAACGACAAGAGCAAAGGGGTAGAGATCTCTCTCTCTCTAAGTTTGTTAGCACACTGCTGAACAAAGGATCTATATTCTGATTATCAAAAAGTTCTGAAATGGGTAGAGTACATGGGTATTTATACTAGGAACATCCCTCCTAGTTTAGGTGTGACAACAAATAGAAGCTAATGAATGTTTTTATGGATAAGGAGAAGTCATCTCAGGTTCTCGCGTAGCATTTAACAGCCTGCATGGTCTTCAGTAAAATGGTCATTACTCCTTACTGGGAAGTCCAAATGACCTGGCGTTTGTTGCGTTGGAAAGTAGACTCAATTATCTTTCCAACCATATGCATTATGGCCACCTAAACATGACAGGATGGTGCGCCCAACTCTTGGAAGTTGCGATTCATGTTGCACCATAGCTTGAGCAGTATCCATGTTAGCTTCCACATCGTCCTTGTTCATGTACCTCCTCCATGCTTGAGCATCCTCCATTTCTTCATGTGTAGACCTAAGCAACAAGAGTGTAGAACTTTTAGGTAGTATAAAATTCTCCTCATTTGTAATATTAATTTCAGCAAGGAGTGAAGTCACCTCTTGTTGTAGTTTTCTCGCACAGCTACAAGTAATTTGTCCTTGGATGGCTTCTGAAGCTGCAAAAGAGGCTGTTTGGATCAGAAAATTTGTTTCTGAGTTGGGAGTTGTCGCTAGTGCATCCTGTCCAGTGGACCTCTATTGTGACAATAGTGGTGCCATTGCACAAGCGAAGGAGCCTAGGTCTCACCAAAAATCCAAACACATACTCAGGCGTTATCACCTCATCCGAGAGATCATCGATAGAGGAGATGTGAAGATTTGCAAAGTGCACACGGATCTGAATGTCGCCGATCCGCTGACAAAACATCTCCCGCAGCCGAAGCATGAGGCACACACAAGAGCCATGGGTATTAGATAATTGCATGATGCACTCTAGTGCAAGTGGGAGATTGTTAATGATATGCCCTAGAGGCGATCATATGAGATGATTGTATCATACGTCTATGTTCATGTACTTATTAGTTCCATGAATAAATGTCACTCCTTTGTTCATTGAGTATGACTTAATTGTGAAACACATTGGTTATGAGATATTATTCTAAACGATCCCTGGTCACATATCATTATGTGGAACAATAGTGATCTGACCAGCACATGTATTGATTGATGATAATGTTTCACATACCATAGATATGGAGATATCAAATCAATAATGTGGGCACATGATAAAGAACATGGGGTTGGATAGACCGCTCGAGACACTTCTGAGATTGTTATCTTAGAAGTGCCATCGAGTATAGTCTTGAGTGGTATACCTATACGATCCTTTGACCGAGATTCTTATTGATTCTCAAAGATGCGTGATTGTATACTTTGGGGCTATCAAATGCTTCACCGTAATAGGGAAGTTATAAAGGTAGCTTACGGGTATGCCATGAAACATGACGTGAGATGTAAGAGATCAAGATGGAATTTGCCCCTCCTTGATAATGGGAGAGATATCTCTGGGCCCCTCGGTGTGGACGGATAAGAAAAGTGCATGGCCATGCCAAAGTGATTAAAGAGTTAATCACGAATTATATCCATTACATTGACGAGTGAATTTGTCGAGCTATCACAAGGGTGGCACGCCTCGCCTTGAGCTTGACCGATATCGTGTGGCAAAAGGATCCTATGTGAGTGTATCAAGGTTCACCGATTCGATTATTGTGTACATTCGGGGTCAATATGTGCTTTGCTAGGTACCGCTATTGACTTGTGGTCCGGGAAGGGTTCTCCGGACCGCGCCGACTTGTACATGAGCCTAATGGGTCACACACTTAACGGGTTGGATCATATCGATGGATTGGATCCATTAGTGGGTTTATACGGATTTGGATCTTCTGACGTCTTAATGGATTTCTATTGTAGAAGATCCATTAGCGTGAGACCTAGTGGGCTTCCATATCCATTAGAGCGAGACCTAATGGGCTTCTATCGTAGAAGGCCCGTTAGTGCGCTCTATATAAAGGAGGCATGGGGGCGTGCGGTGTGTTAGTCTCCCCACCACGAGCCCTAGCCGCCGCCACGTCCCATCGCCCCTAAGAACCCTAGCCGCGCGCGTGGGTGCTAGCACACCAGCGCGCGGTGTTCCCACCCCGGACGTGTGGATACCGTGGAGGCGTCGTCGCTCTCGCGTCGTCGCTCTCGCGTCGGCGCTGACCGATTCGATCGGCTACATAACCTGTACGACTACGTCGACGTTGCTGTGACGGCGATCCGCGACGAGGAGAAGTTGTACCACGTCGTGTTCGACTACGTACAGTGCTTCGCAGCACGCGGGGAGGCTTCACCCACTCTACTTCCGCTGCTAACGTGCTCCAAGGGTAATGCTCCATGATCTCCGACTCGCATGTTGCCTGGGTGTTCGCGGTAAGAAAAATTTTGTTTTCGGCTAGCGTAGCACCGCGTTCTCCTACAGTGGTATCAGAGCCGATCTTGCGTTGTCTTGGATCTGGATGCTGCGCATATGTTCATATCTTTGTTGAGTTGGTCACGGGTTGATGCGATCAATTGGTATAGGGTTCATGAGGTACGAGTTGGTAGTGCTACAAGGCCAAAAGATTAGTTCGTGCTTTATCTAGATCGTGCGTGGATCGGGTCCATACCGGCCGGTAACACCATCTGGACTTCCGTCATGTGCCATCTATGATATTAGCCAACAGATCGAGGCCGCGTGCGCGCAACCTGCTCGAGGGGCCTCACGCATTTGATGTATGAGTTGATGGCTCTACACGATCAAAAGATTAGTTCGTGCTCGTTTTGTTTCGTGCCGTGCATTACCCCTACCGGCTGGTAACACCATCGGGGTAGTAGCCCGCGCCAAATAGATCGTGCCAACAGATCGAGATCGGTGTGATCGCCGCCTTCTCAATGATCTTATGGGAATTGAGGCATTCTGATGGCTCGGAATCGGTATGATTTGATCAATCCGATTGAATTTCCATAGCGTTTTCGTAGATGTGATCTGCGCTGCCCCTTCGAACCCCGCCCGCTAACCGGCTAGCGGGACCGCCGTACTAGTCGCAGTAGCGGCCTTTAAATAAAACTTGTTCACATCGCAGGGTAGAATACGATTCCGCGCTTAACTTGTTTTTGCAGGGAATGATGTGAATGGTATGGCTCCCTTGTGTGTATGTGATGCATTAATGTAATTTTCATAGCCTGCGTGCTGTGGTTAATTGCAGCTTGGGCTGCCATGTTATTGTATAACAGCCTGCGTGCTGATTTGTGATGCTTCATATCCTCATGTAATTTGTCACTAGCTATCATGTGTAGTAGCTTGGTGTATTATCATGGAGGCTTCTAGCATGGTGACTCGGTGGGCGAAAGCGACGATGGAGATCGAACGCCACGGGCCATACTATTTCACAAGTCAATATGATTGTTTGTGATGATTCTGTCATGCTATTCCTTCATTTTTCGTATTTGGTGGATATGATTTTAATATGATAGAATAGTTTCCCTCGAAAAATTAAGAGTTTGATGCCCTTCCAATAGCTGCACCCATAAGGTCTTGTACGTTAATTGGCAGTTTCAGCATACAGCAGGGTACCATTAATTTTCTTGACCATTGGGGTGAAGTCGGACTTCACACGCATAGTATTGGTTTACTTATCGAGGCTATCAAAATGGTTTTGGGCCTTGGGGCATCGGTGTTGGGAGCCGGGGCATTGGATGCCACCCAACGAACAAGAATCACATACGATGTGATTGGCAAGGGATTGCCTACCTATGTCACTTAGTCCTATGAGTCGCCTCCGCAAGACTAGATCTTTGATTGACTATGGATCTTGTCCTACTAAAATGCACTAGAGGAAAGTGATTTTAGTGGGAGCATCTTTATTAAAACTGTTTAATGGAAGATTAACATAAACATTGTGCTAAGACTTTGCTTTTATTATCAAGTTGTAGATGGCACCTAATACTGTCAATAATTCTGGTTTTAACTTGCGATCGATTCTGGAGAGAGAGAAGCTCTCTGGAACGAATTTCATTGACTGGTATCGTAACTTGAGAATTGTTCTCAAGCAAGAGAAAAAGGAATATGTCATTGAAGAGCCATATCCTGAGGAACTAGCTAATGATGCTACTGCTGCTGACCGACGTGCTTATGAGAAGCACGTCAATGATGAGGTTGATGTTGGCTGTCTCATACTTGCTACAATGAACTCTGAGCTTCAGAAGCAATATGAGAACACGAATGCCTATGTTATGATCACAGGCCTTCGTAGCATGTTTGAGAACCAAGCTAGGGCTGAGAGATACTCGATCTCAAAAGCTCGCTTATGCAAGCTAGCTGAAGGTAGTCCGGTGAGTCCTCATGTGATCAAAATGATTGGTTACATTGAGAACTTGGAGAAACTGGATTCCCCCTTAAGCCAAGAGTTGGCCACTTATGTGATTCTCCAGTCGCTTCCTGCAAGCTTCGAGCCTTTCATTATGAACTTTCATATGAATGGCATGGATAAAAACATGTCTGAACTGCATGGGATGCTTAAGACAGCAGAGGAAAGCATCAAGAAAAGCAATAATCATGTGATGATGGTCCAAAAGGATGGTGGTAAGAAAAGGAAGCGTGGGGCAAAAGGCAAGGGTAAGGATGTGATCTCAAACCCGAAACCTAAGCGTGATGGTAAGACCAAGGGTGGTCCTACTGCTTCCGATGAGTGTCACTACTTGCCATAAGCTCGGTCATTGGCGTAGGAACTGCAAGAAATATCTGGAGGATAAAAAGAATGGAACTTTGGTTTCCACTTCAGGTATTAATGTTATAGAAATTAATCTTGCTACTTGTCCTAACGAGTCATGGGTATTTGATACCGGATCGATGATTCACACTTGCAAATCGTTGCAGGGACTAAGAAGGACTAGAAGTTGTGCAAGTGGTGAGGTGGAAGTTCGCGTCGGCAATGACGCAAAGGTTGCTGCAGTGGCCGTTGGCGTTTATCCCTTATCGTTACCTTCAGGATTAGTTTTGGAATTAAATAATTGTTATTACATTCCAGCTTTGAGCGAAACATTATCTCTTCTTCATGTTTGGAAGAAGATGGTTTTGAATTTGTAATAAAGAACAAACGTTGTTCAATTTATTTCAATGGTATGCTCTATGGTCATTGTCCATTATTGAATGGGCTATATGTGCTAGATCTTGAAGATAAATTTGTCTATAATGTTAATGCAAAAGGCTCAAAACAAATGATTTTAATCGCACTTATTTATGGCATTGTCGCTAGGCCACATAAATGAGAAACGCGCAGAGGCTCCATAGAGATGGTCTTCTTGATTCATTTGATTTGAATCATTTGACACATGCGAATCTTGTTTACTTGGCAAGATGACTAAGACGCCATTCACTTTGGTTCAAGTGAGAGGGTTAGTGAATTATTGGCCCTAGTACATACGGATGTATGTGGACCAATGAGCGTTGTGGCCAGAGGTGGATTTCAAGATTTCATCACTTTTATCGATGACTTTAGTAGATATGGCTATATCTATTTGATGAAACATAAGTCTGAATCTTTTGAAAAGTTCAAGGAGTTTCAGAATGAAGTACAAAATCATTTGGGCAAGACAATCAAATTTCTACGATCTGATCGTGGAGGTGAATATTTGAGTCATGAGTTTAATGATCATCTTAAGAGTTGTGGAATTGTTTCACAATTGACTCCACCAGGGACGCCTCAATTGAATGGCGTGTCTGAACGGAGGAATCGGACTTTGTTGGACATGGTTCGATCTATGATGAGTCAAACTGATCTTCCGTTATCTCTTTGGGGACTTGCTCTAGATACTGCTGCGTTCACCTTAAATAGGGTTCCATCAAAATCCGTAAATAAGACACCATATGAGATGTGGAAAGGGAAACGTCCCGATTTGTCTTATCTAAAGATTTGGGGCTGTGAGGCTTATGTTAAACATTCGATGTCAGATAAGCTCCACGCCAAATCGGTCAAGTGCTTCTTTGTGGGGTACCCGAGATCTGTAGGGTATTACTTTTATAACCGGGAGGAGGGCAAAGTGTTTGTCGCCCGGAATGGTGTCTTTTTGGAAAAGGAGTTTTTCAAAAGAGCCATGGGAGCAAGGTGCAGCTCGAAGAAATTCGGAAACATCTGAAAATGTTTCAGCTCCTATCGATCCTCATGAGGAGATGCAAAGCGTTGCGTAACCTATGGAAGAAGCACCACCCCCACGAAGGTCTATGAGGGCAATCCGCGCTCCCGAGAGGTATATGTTCCTCGCTACGGAGCAACGCGAGATTTTATTGTTGGACAATGATGAGCCCAAGGACTATGCGGAAGCAATGGTGGGACCAGACTCTGAGAAATGGCTAGAGGCCGTGAGATCCGAAATAAAGTCCATGCATGATAATCAAGTTTGGGACTTGGTTGATCTCGCTCGATGGTGTGAAACCATTGAGTGCAAATGGGTCTTTAAGAAAAGATAGATGCCGATGGAAACGCTCACATCTATAAGGCACGGTTGGTGGCAAAAGGCTATAAGCAAATTCATGGTGTCGACTATGATGAAACTTATTCGCCTGTAGCCATGCCGAAGACTATCCGGATCATGTTAGCGATTGCCGCATTTCACGACTATGAGATACGTCAAATGGATATCAAAACAGCTTTCCTAAATGGAAACCTAAGTGAGGATGTGTACATGACACAACCCGAAGGTTTTGACGATCATAAGAATGTTGGCAAGGTGTGCAAGCTTCAGAAGTCCATTTATGGACTGAAGCAGGCATCTCGAAATTGGAATCTTCGTTTTGATGAAGTGGTCAAAGAGTTTGGCTTCATCAAAAATGAAGAGGAGCCTTGCATTTACAAGAAGGCAAGTGGGAGCGCAATTGTATTTCTGGTCTTGTATGTGGATGACATTCTATTGATTGGAAATGATATTCCAATGTTAGAAGCTGTTCAATCTTATCTGAGAAAATGTTTCTTGATGAAAGACTTGGGAGATGCAGTTTACATTTTGGGCATAAAGATCTATAGAGATAGATCAAGAAGGCTAATCGGATTAAGCCAAAGTACGTACATTGACAAAGTTTTGAAACGGTTCGAAATGCAGAATTCCAAGAAAGGTTTCCTGCCAATGTCACATGGTGTTAGTCTTAGCAAGACTCAGTGTGCTTCGACACTTGATGAGCTGCATAGAATGAGTAGGATTCCATATGCCTCCGCTATTGGATCCATCATGTACGCCATGTTGTGCACACGCCCAGATATTTCTTATGCTCTAAGTGTTACGAGCAGATACCAATCAAATCAAGGTGAGAGTCACTGGATGGCTGTAAAGACCATTCTCAAGTACCTGCGAAGGACTAAAGATATGTTCTTGGTTTTTGGAGGTGAAGAAGAGCTCATCGTAAAGGGTTACGCTGATGCTAGCTTCCAAACCGATAGAGATGATTCACGATCGCAATCCGGTTTTATATTCTGTCTCAATGGTGGGGCAGTGAGCTGGAAAAGTTCCAAGCAAGAGACGAGAGCGATTCCACGACGGAGGCTGAGTATATTGCAGCTTCTGAAGCTGCAAAAGAGGCTGTTTGGATCAGAAAATTTGTTTGTGAGTTGGGAGTTGTCGCTAGTGCATCCTGTCCAGTGGACCTCTATTGTGACAATAGTGGTGCCATTGCACAAGCGAAGGAGCCTAGGTCTCACCAAAAATCCAAACACATACTCAGGCGTTACCACCTCATCCGAGAGATCATCGATAGAGGAGATGTGAAGATTTGCAAAGTGCACACGGATCTGAATGTCGCCGATCCGCTGACAAAACCTCTCCCGCAGCCGAAGCATGAGGCACACACAAGAGCCATGGGTATTAGATAATTGCATGATGCACTCTAGTGCAAGTGGGAGATTGTTAATGATATGCCCTAGAGGCGATCATATGAGATGATTGTATCATACGTCTATGTTCATGTACTTATTAGTTCCATGAATAAATGTCACTCCTTTGTTCATTGAGTATGACTTAATTGTGAAACACATTGGTTATGAGATATTATTCTAAACGATCCCTAGTCACATATCATTATGTGGAACGATAGTGATCTGACCAGCACATGTATTGATTGATGGTAATGTTTCACATACCATAGATATGGAGATATCAAATCAATAATGTGGGCACATGATAAAGAACATGGGGTTGATAGACCGCTCGAGACACCGCCGAGATTGTTATCTTAGAAGTGCCATCGTAGTATAGTCTCGAGTGGTATACCTATACGATCCTTTGACCTGAGATTCTTATTGATTCTCAGCATGCGTAATTGTATACTTTGGGCCTATCAAATGCTTCACCGTAATAGGAAAGTTATAAAGGTAGCTTACGGGTATGCCATGAAACATGACGTGAGATGTAAGAGATCAAGATGGAATTTGCCCCTCCTTGATAACGGGAGAGATATCTCTGGACCCCTCGGTGTGGATGGATAAGAAAAGTGCATGGCCATGCCAAAGTGAATAAAGAGTTAATCACGAATTATATCCATTACATTGACGAGTGAATTTGTCGAGCTATCACACGGGTGGCACGCCTCTCGCCTTGAGCTTGACTGATATCATGTGGCAAAAGGATCCTATGTGAGTGTATCAAGGTTCAGCTGATTCGATCATTGTGTACATTCGGGGGTCAATATGTACTGCTAGGTACCACTATTGACTTGTGGTCTGGGGAAGGGTTCTCCGGGACCGCGGCCGACTTGTACATGAGCCTAATGAGTCACACACTTAACGGGTTGGATCATATCTGATGGATTGGATCCATTAGTGGGTTTATACGGATTTGGATCTTCTGACGTCTTAATGGATTTCTATTGTAGAAGATCCATTAGCATGAGACCTAGTGGGCTTCCATATCCATTAGAGCGAGACCTAGTGGGCTTCTATCGTAGAAGGCCCATTAGTGCGCTCTATATAAAGGAGGCATGGGGGCGTGCGGTGTGTTAGTCTCCCCACCACGAGCCCTAGCCGCCGCCACGTCCCATCGCCCCTAAGAACCCTAGCCGCGCGCGTGGGTGCTAGCACACCAACAGCGGTGTTCCCACCCCGGACGTGTGGATACCGTGGAGGCGTCGCCGCTCTCGCGGGCGCCGATCGATTCAATCGGCTACATAACTGTGACGACTACGCCGACGTTCTTTGACGGCGATCCGCGACGAGAGAAGTTGTACCACGTCGTGTTCGACCACGTCTAAGGCTTCGCGACGCGCGGGAGGCTTCACCCACTCTACTTCCGCTGCTAACGTGCTCCAAGGGTAATGCTCCATGATCTCCGACTCGCATGTTGCCTGGGTGTTCGCGGTAAGAAAAATTTTGTTTTCGGCTAGCGTAGCACCGCGTTCTCCTACACTGGGACCTAGTCTCCCGACTCTGGGACCTGGTCTCCCGCCTCTAGGAACTGGTCTCCCGCCTCTGGGAACTGGTCTCCTACCTGCTGCCTGGGATGTCCTCATCATCGTCCCCCTCTTGAAAAGGAGTCGTCCTCGACTTTGATTCTTCCAAGCCAACGAACGAGGTAAGATCAGCAACATTGAATGTCGAGCTAACACCATAGTCTCCAGGAAGCTCAATCTTGTAGGCATTGTCGTTGACTTTGGCTAAAATTTTGAATAGATCATCTCCTCGTGGCATCAACTTGGACTTGCGTTTCTCAGGAAAACGCTCTTTGCGCAGATGTACCCAAACTAAATCTCCGGGTTTGAATATCATCTTCTTTCAGTTCTTGTTGGCGTTCCTAGCATAGTACTTGGTCTTCTTTTCAATTTCTTCCTTTATCTTCTCATGTATCTTCTTTACATATGCAACACGCTTTGTGGCTTCCATGTTACTCCTTTCTTGCAAAGGCAGCGGCAACAAGTCGATCTGAGCAATGGGTTTGAACCCATACACAATTTCAAAAGGACACATATTAGTAGTGGAGTGAACAGCCCGATTATAAGCAAACTCCACATGTGGCAAGCATTCTTCCCACTCTTTCAAGTTCTTCTTGATCATTGTCCGCAACAACATTCACCACCTCAGTTTGTCCATCTGTTTGTGGATGGCAAGTGGTAGAAAACAGCAATTTTGTTCCATGCTTCGCCCATAGTGTCTTCCAGAAGTAACTCAAGAACTTGGTGTCACGATCTGAAACAATTGTTCTTGGCATACCGTGCAATCTCACGATTTCCCTGAAAAATAAAGAGGCTACGTGGGAGGCATCATTGCTTTTATGACATGGTATAAAATGTGCCATCTTTGAAAATCTATCTACCACAACAAAAATAGAATCCCTCCCTCTCTGTGTCCGAGGTAATCCCAAAACAAAGTCCATGCTAATGTCTTTCCAAGGAATACTAGGCACAGGTAATGGAGTATATAAACCATGGGGTTTCGTTGTGGACTTAGCTTTGTGACAAGTGCTGCAGCGTTGCACAAATCTCTCCACGTCTCTTCTTCTCTTTGGCCAATAGAAATGGTCGGCCAACAGCTCATAGGTCTTCTTCCCTCCAAAGTGCCTCATCAAACCTCCTTAATGGGCTTCCTGTAGCAACAAGAGTCTAACAGAAGAATTTGGAACACACAACTTGTTAGCTCTAAACAAGAATCCATCATGCACATGATATTTTTCCTTCCTTTACCATTTACACATTCTTATATGGTTCTGAAAAATCTTGATCAGTAGAATACAACTCTTTTAAGCTCTCAAGACCAGGTACTTTTACATCAAGTTGGCTTAACAAAGCATGTCTACGAGACAAGGCATCAGCGACAACATTGTCCTTACATTTCTTATATTTCACAACATATGGAAATGTTTCAATGAATTCAATCTATTTTGCATGGCGTCGGTTAAGCTTTGCTTGTCCTTTCAAATACTTCAAAGCCTCATGATCAGAATGAATGACAAATTCTTTTAGCCACAAATAATATTGCCAAGTCGCAAGCACTCGCACTAAAGCACATAATTCCTTGTCATACACAGAATAATTCAATTGTGCTCCTCCTAGTTTCGACGAGACCTACAACGTGTTGGCTTTAGATCTAGGGTTTGGGCTCTAGAATAAGAAGGATTCCTCAGTTTTTGCTTCAGGGGCTAGGGTTTTAGTGGCTAGGGCTCCAATTCCGAGGCTCTGACCTTAGGGCTAAGGGAGGGGGTCTAGGGGGGTATTTATAGGGGGTGGGTCGTGGTGGATGAGTCCTATTAGGGGTAGAATCTGATTTGGATAGGAATTAGAGTAGGGATAGGATTTGGGAGTCCTAATGGGCTTAGGGTTTGTTAGGAGGGGGTTTTGGGCCTAGATTGGGCCCAATAAGGCTACTAAAGCCTAAATGGAACCTTTCCCTATTATTATTTAATATTTTTATCTTTTAATTTTCTTTGTTATTATTTTTAATACTAAATGACATAATAATTTTATTAGGATGTCACAAACCTCCCCCCTTAAGGAGAATCTCATCCCCGAGATTCGGAAAGATCCTTGAACAACTCTGGAAACTCTGCCCGCAGATCTTCTTATCGCTCCCAAGTTGCTTCTTCTTCGGTATGATAGGACCACTGCACCTTGCAAAACTTGATCACATGACTGCGAGTACATCTTTCAGCTTCCTCTAGGATATTTATTGGCCTTTCTTTATAGATCAGATCCTCTTGCAAATCCATTGCCTCCACTGGCATTTGCTCTTCAGGCACTCGCAAACACTTTCGAAGTTGAGAAACATGAAACACATTGTGTACTCTAGATAGATTCAGTGGTAACTGCAACTGGTAGGCATGTTCTCTTCTAGTAGTGATCTCGAACGGACCAATGTACATGGATGATAGCTTCCCTGACATATGGAACCGGCATAGTCCTTTTAACGGTGACACCTTCAAATATACGTGGTCTCCCACGTCGAATTTTAAATCCCTCCGACGTTTGTCGGCATAACTCTTTTGTCGGGATTAGGCCGTCCTCATCCTCTGTTGGATCATCTTGACCTTCTCTTCGGCTTCTTTTAGGATTTTAGGGCCAAACAACTTCCTTTCTCTGGCTTCACTCCAATACAAAGGTGTGTGACACTTCCGACCATACAACGCTTCGAACGGAGACATCTGTATGCTCGACTGATAACTGTTATTATATGAAAACTCAACATAGGGAAGAGCTTCATACCAACTCTTGGAATCTGTCAGCGCGATTGATCTGAGCATGTCCTCTAGAATTTGGTTGGTCCTCTCGGTTTGTCCATCCGTTTGGGGGTGGTACGCACTGCTGAAAGCTAAACGTGTTCCCAACAAGGAGTGGATTTGCTGCCAAAACCTTGAAGTAAACTGGGTACCTCTGTCTGAGACTATTCTCTTTGGCACACCGTGCAGGCAAACAATCGTTGACATATACACTTCTGCTAACTTGTGACTTGGGTAGGTTGTCTTGACTGGTATAAAATGAGCTACTTTGGTAAGCCGATCGATAATAACCCAAATCGAATCATAACCCCTTTGGGTTTTTGGTAATCCAACAATAAAATCCATACCAACTTCTTCCCACTTCCACTGCGGAACTTGTAGTGGCTGAAGCAATCCTGCTAGTCGCTGATGTTCAGCCTTCACACGCTGACAAACATCACATAGAGCTACATGTTCGGCAATATCCTTCTTCATACATGGCAACCAAAAATTCTCTTTTAAGTCAAGATACATCTTGGTGCCACCAGGATGTATAGAATACGATGAATCATGAGCTTCCTTCATAATCAACTCTCTGAGTCCTTCTTTCTTAGGGACTACGATTCTCTTGCCAAACCAGACAATTCCAGACTTATCCATATTGAATCCTGGGGCTTTCTCCATTATCAACTTAACAATAATGTCAATAGTATCTTCATCATCTTGCTGGGCTTGTTTGATTTTCTCCCCCAATGTAGGCTGTACTTCCATCGTATATAGGCATCCATGTGCCACGACCTCCAGATTTAACTTTTCCATCTCAATCTTCAAATAATTGTTCTTCGGCTTACAACTTAATGCATCGGCAACTACATTAGCCTTCCCTAGGTGATAATGGATTCCGATATCATAATCCGCTATCTGTTCAAGCCATGTTCTCTGCCTTAGATTCAAGTCTGGCTGTGTGAAAATATACTTGAGACTTGTGATCGGTATATATCTCCGTGCGGTTTTCGACAAGATTGTGTCTCCAAATCTTCAGTACATGCATAACTGCGGCTAACTCCAAGTCATGGGTTGGATATCTTAATTCGTGTGGCTTTAACTGTCGAGAAGCATAAGCTACTACTCTTCCTTCTTGCATCCGTACACAACCCAATCCGAGTAGTGATGCATCAAAATACACCTCAAAATCTTTACGTATGTCTGGCAATACCAAAACTGGGGATGTGGTCAACTTACTTTTCAGAATTTCAAAGCTCTCCTGATACTGCGGTGTCCATTGGAACTTAACATCCTTCTTTAATAATTGAGTGAGAGGCTTGGCGATCTTGGAAAACCCATCGATGAATCTTCGATAATATCTTGTTATTCTCAGAAATCCTTGGACCTTGGTCACTGTCTATGGTACCTTCCAGTCCAAAATTTCAGTAACCTTAGAGGGATCAACTGATACTCCTCCTTCTGATATAACGTGTCCTAGGAAAGACACTTCCTTCAACTAGAAATCACACTTGATGTACTTAGCATACAAGTGATTCTTCCTCAAAATATCTAGCACAATTCGAAGATGCTCGGCATGCTCTTCCTTATTCTTCGAATAAATTAATATGTCATCGATGAATACCACGACAAACTTATCCAAATACTCCATAAGTATTTTGTTCATTAGGCTCATAAAATGGGCCGGGGCATGTAACATACCCATATTTTTAGCATAAAATTTTTTCCGCAAAAGTTATATTAAAAACCCCTTTTAACTTTTCCTAATTTCTGATGAATTTCCAAATCCAATACCTATTTATTACTAAAAAGATAGTCTCGTCTTTTATTTTTCAAAATTATTTATTACATAAGTAACCAATATTATTGCATAATTAAATTCTCCTCATTTTTCTAAGAATTTAGAAATTTATTTTATTTTTTTCTGACTTCCCTATAATTTTCTACAAATTTCTAAATCTCTTTCCCTTCTGGAAAATGAGAAATGTGCTTTCCCTTTTGGGAATACGCTTTCCATCCTCAGCCCGGAGCTCCACCTGGGCCTAAGGCCCAAGGCTGAAATGGCCCATTCCTCCCCGCCGGTGCTTTAAGTGGCATCTTACAGCCGAGATCAAACCACGATGATCTAACGGCTAGAAGTCATACCGCTTCGGCCATTAAATATTAGCCATCCGAATTGATTCGATGGCCAAGACGTGTCCACGTCGCCCCTCCGACCTCAAATTTCACAGAGCCATCTTCTCGAGCCTCGCATCGCCGCTCGCAGCTTGATTTCGCGGAAGGACAAGCGCCGCCGCTGGAACTCACCGTCGCCCCCGATTTTGAGCTCTTCGGATTGCCCTTGACCCTGCGAAACCTATCCTCCACGTCGCCGACCTCATCCGGCCGCCGCACGCAACGAATCGCGCTCCGACGCGCCGCCAGCGCCAGCGCCGCCATTTCCATCGATTCATGGCCGCCAAGCCACCCCACACCGATATAATGCCACCTTCGGCCTCGCAGCAACGCAACCCACCCTCTCCACCATTTCTCCTCTCCTAAAACCCGCCGAAACACCCTCCTCGCCAGAGCCCGTAGTGAAGCGCCGCCCTCATCTCACTGCCGACCACCCTCAGTTCCCCTCGACCCCAACAAGAACCACCGGAAGGTAGCTCTCTACCTCATCTATATTTTCCGACCACCGGCTGCCCCACTCCGGCAGCCGCTCGCCGTCAGCGAGGTCTACCCGACGAGCTCTCCTCCCCCTCACGCCCTCACCCACTGACAATGGGGCCCGCCTGTCAGGCCACCTCCCCGAGCTAGGCTGGACAAGCCCACCTCGGCCCAGTACAAGCCCACCTCGGCCCAGTACAAGCCCAACACTGTTCTTTTTATTCTTTTTCTTTTTCTTTATCCAGAAAAGCTTTTTGAATTTGTTTAAAATATCAAATTACCTCCTAAAATTCTGCCAAAATTTTCAAAAATCTAAAATGACATAAAGAAATTAATAAAGTAATTAAACCTAAATATTTCATAATAAAATAATCAAACAAAAATCCTTTTTATAATTCTTATCATATAAAAATACTTATACTATTTAGAAAAATTCTCCAAAAATTCTAAAAATTATATTAAATTCTTAAAAATATGTTTTGACTATTTTACCCCTATACCTTCAACAAATTCCATCTCGGAACTCCGGCAAATTTTTGTCGTCGACCCCGATCTCTAGAATTTTGTCAATCCACACCAAAATTCGCACGTACACCAATAATAAATAGAATTCATGCTGCCCGGATGAAATGCCCATTTTATCCCATCATTTATTTACCAAAATCATTTATGCATTATCATTTTTCTCTCTTGCAAAATACTTCTTCATTTTTTGTATTTATTGAAATTTCTTTTCTTTTCTTATTTATGATGTATAGATAATGAACTAGTAGTCTCCGGATCTTTTGATCAAGAATACCCGGAAGACACCTTCGAACCCGAACCCACTACTGAAGAAGGCAGGTTTTCTATCCTTGAAGCATATTGAAATTCCTAATTTTATTTATTATTTATTTACTGCATTTACTTTCTAGTTACTTATTTAAGAATTATCTTTTAATTGAATTATGATATTTGACATTTTACATAGAATAGATAATCCAAACTACACAACTAAAAGCCTTCCCAAAATGGTTAAATTTGATAATAACCTAGTATAGGAAAATCGAAATATGTAAATATTTCAACAAATAGAATAATGTTCATTTTGTCTTTTGGATAGACAATATGATAAATAGAAGAAGAAAAACTGAAAAGTATAGGCATGAGTTACCAAAATGGTAATTGCATGGGTAAGGTATTGTCTTAGTGTTTTTGCAATACCTTTGAAATTCTGGCCAAGTAGTCACTGGTAATGATCGTGCGGAGGCCAGGCATTGCCATGTTTCTGGGATATTGGGCCAAGTGATTCACATGTTACCGGCTATGTCCGTGCGGAGGCCAATATCGCCAGGGTTTTCCTCAATGTTTGTGCCTTGTGCAAAACATTGAAAAACTTGGGCTATTTTTTAATAGAAATGACATAAATACCGCCCATCCAGACATGTGCCATTTTACGTAAAGTCAAGGTGTTCTGCAGAACTGATAAAGAAAACATATATGGACCATACTTCTGGAATATGAAGTTATGTCAAAATGGGTGATGCCTATTCTATTCAAATTAAATCCATGAATTTATAAAATAATGGTGGATAGATGGATAAGGATGGAGAAAGGAGATAGTAATTTATTCATTTAAAATTTCTTTAGAAAATGACTTTACAACATTGAAGTTAAGTTTTCAAAATATTGCATATTATTCCAAGTAAATTATGACCATACTTTTCTTTGAAATATTCTACATTTAGTTAATATTTTATTTCCCATGGCAAGTTTGTTGTACCGATTCTGGATCAATATTTATATTATTAAAAAGGGAACCAATCTTTAATTTTATATATTAAAGTTGGGTCCCGATAGGGCATTAGTAAGGCCAAAAGATATCACGAGAAACTCGTACAAACCATAACGAGTAGTGAACGCAGTCTTCGGGATATCCTCCTTCCTGATCTTGATTTGATAGTACCCGGATCTCAAATCAATCTTTGAAAATACACAGGCTCCTTCAAACTGATCAAATAGATCATCAACTCGCGGTAGAGAGTACTTGTTTTTGATAGTTACTTCATTGAGCGAACGATAATCTACACATATTCTGAGTGTGCCTTCCTTCTTCTTCACAAATATTACCGGTGAACCCCACGGCGAAGTACTAGGTCTAATAAAACCTTTATCCTTCAATTCTTGAATCTGCCTCTTCACCTCAGCCATTTGAGTAGTATTCATACGGTACGGGCATTGAGATATTGCGGTAGTACCCGGCTGCAGGTCGATGGTGAACTCTACATCTCAATCTGGTGGCAACCCTGGCAAATCATCCGGAAACACATCTGATTACTCACTAATAACTGGTACTTTCTCCAATGGCAGTCGCTCTTCGTTGGTCTTCATCTCCAGTTGATGCACGGTTCCAACCGGATTACTTATCAAAGTATACTCGTATCGAACTTGCAGACCATTGGTATTGGTTAGGATGACTGCTCGGCTAGCAAAATCAATCTGTCCTTTGTACTTCATCAACTAGTCCATACCCAAAATAATCGGTATTCCTTTGGAATCCAACATAATTAAGTTCGACAGGAACTTAGAACCTTTGATTTCAATTTCCACTGCTGGACAGCCCACACTTGTGTTCATGGATCCTCCCGGGATTGAATTATTAGGGATTGTTTTAGAGGAACTATCCTCCATTGATTTTTAACTACCAAATCTTTTGTAATAAAAGAATGCGAAGCTCCAGAATCAAATAAAACTGTAACAGGTACTGAGTTCACTAGGAACTTACCAAGCACAATGTTTGGTGCCTCCTGAGCTTCCTCCGCGGTGATGTGGTTGATGCGTCCAGATCCCACGTTCGGTGTCGTCCTCGGTGCGTTATGAACACTCTTGTTTGAACCTACATGTGAAGATGCACCTCCCTGATTCTTCTGCTGCTGGTTCTCCGGTTTCGTCAAACACTGATGAGCATAATGTCTCACTTGATTACACCGGAAGCAAGTAACTCCTATTGCTCCACCTAATGCATTCTTGTTTGGCCCATGGTTTGCATTTTGATTGGGGCGGTGAGCATGCTGATTGACCATCTGGCTCTGACTCTGTGACTTCTGCACAAAATTTGAGGTCTGCCTCGGGTATTGATGGTTACGTCCCTGATGTTGAGGTCTATGGGAACTCTGTCCTTGAAAAAAGCAATGATGAACGTTGCATTCGTTTTGCCCTTGGAAGTTCATCTTCCTTTTCCTATCTTCATTGTGTTTGCGTTGAGCTCCCTCCAAAATTATGGCCTTTTCAGTCAGTTGCTCAAAATCTTGACATTGGAAAGGTAGCAACTATATTCTCATGCCGGAGTCCATTCCCTCAGTGAACCTTCAAATCTTGGCCTTCTCCGTAGGAATTAAATCCGAAGCATAGCAAGATAACTCTATGAACTTGTTGATATACTGTGCTACTGTCATGCTCCCTTGACGCAAATTCTCGAATTCGTGTTTCTTCTCATCCCGCATGCTCTGGGGTACGTAGGCATTCTTGAATAATTCCACAAATTCATCCCACGTCAGATTGTGATAGTTTGGATGTGCATTGCAATAATTTTCCCACCAATGAGCGGCATTACCCTTCAGCATATAAGTAGCAAGCTGAACGCTCTCATAATCATCACAATCTGCCAAATACAACTTCTTCTCCACGTCCTTTATCCAGTCATCTGCTTCTGCCGGATCTCTGGTTCCAGAAAGCTGCAGCAGCCTTGTCCTCATGAAATCGCTAAACTTGGACTGCGAGTGGTACGGTGCAACTTGTGGCGCCTGTTGCTGTACCGGTGGGTTATTCCACCTTTGCACAATAAGATTTAGCACTTGCAAAACCAGGTTGTCTTGCTGTTGCTGGGCAGCAGGTTGGGGTTGCTAAGCAGCCGGGGCAACTGGAGCTTGTTGGGCAACAACATTGGCTTGATGGACAGCTTTCTCTTCCTGCTGAACTCTATTTTAGTTCGGACTAGCAGCTTCTTTCATACCGTCGACAGGGGTTGCAGCATGACCTCCACGGCCTCGGCCATGGCCTGCGGGAATTCCACGGCCTCTTCCTCTTCCTCTTGGCATCTGCTCCAAGTAAAGGAATATGAAAGATGAGCAACTAAGACGGTAGTGACATCCTTTAACGAAAATAATTTGCGAAAACAATTTTCTGGCACGCATTACAAAAAATCCATGATAAAGATCCAACATACCAGACCAAGTACATACAGCTGATGATACTTAGTCGCAATTAAGACGCAAATCATTACATGATATATACACATATGCAACAAATTAGCTGTTATATTAATGCCTTATTAATGGCTAATTAATCTCCGGTACTTAGGGAGTAATAATAATTTTTTAATGGAGAATTCAACTTTTAAAATCAAAGAAAATAATTAATTTTCACAATTCAAATGCAGATGAAATAAATGAATTTTAGCAACATAGGAATTCAAGATGAATCTAGCTTGCCTTCAAAGAAGTCTTGATCTTGCTGTCCTCCTTCGAAGGGCTCTAGGACAACTCCCATACAGCAGGTACTCGCCGGATGTATATGAAAAAGAAATAAATAATAAACACAGAGAAAATAGTGTGATAAAATTATATAAAATTCTCGGGATTATTTCTGATTTTTGGGCTCTGGAATCGTCTAAATCGGAGTTCAGATGCTCCCTAAACAATTCGGCGAAGTTACGGGAAAAAATGAAAAGCTGGAAAATAAATAAACCCGGTTAAGCGTGGGTTAACCGGAGAAAAACCTGGTTAATCGTGCCGGCGGCGTGGCTGGCGTGGTTTGGCGAGCGGCAGCTCAGCGCGGGGCATGTGGTGGGCTCCGGTTGGGTGAGGCACGCTGCGGGCGACGGGCAATGGGCACGTGGTGGCTCCCCATTGGTGGGGCGGCCTTGGCACACGCAAGCGACACGACAGGCGGCGGCGATGGGAGGCGAGACGCGTGGCGGCTTGTCGGCGGCGGCGCGGAGCGCCACAAGACACGGCCGGTGACAACGGCGAGGACACGCGCGCGGCGGATTGGCGGGCGATGCGTGGCCGGCACGCACGCGCGGGGGCTAGCGGTGCGGGTTTCAGCGCCGGTGCGAAAAATGGGGCGGCGGTGTGGTAGTGGCGACGGCTCACCGGCGATGCCAAATCCGGCGATCTCTTCGGCGACGCGTAGCTCCTCCAATTCTCCACCAAAATAGGACTTCCATATATCCAAATTGATCGTCTCAACGAGACCTACAACGTGTTGGCTTTAAATCTAGGGTTTGGGCACTAGAATAAGAAGAATACCTCATTTTTGCTTCGGGGGCTAGGGTTTTGGTGGCTGGGGCTCCAATTGCGAGGCTCCGACCTTGGGAGCTGAGGGAGGGGGTCTAGGTGGGTATTTATAGGGGTGGGTCATGGTGGATGAGTCCTATTAGGGGTAGAATCTGATTTGGATAGGAATTAGAGTAGAGATAGGATTTGGGAGTCCTAATGGGTTTTAGGTTGGTTGGGAGGGGTTTTGGGCCTAGATTGAGCCCAATAAGGCTACTGAAGCCTAAATGGAGCCTTTCCCTATTATTATTTAATATTTTTATCTTTTAATTTTCTTTGTTATTATTTTTAATACTAAGTGACATAACAATTTTATTAGGATGTCACATAAGTACATCCAAAACTTGTTTAATGTGATCAATATGCTCCACAAATGACTTACTGTAAATTAGAATGTCATCAAGTAAACAACAACAAATTTCCCAATAAATGATCTCAGAATATGGTTCATCAATCTCATGAATGTACTAGGAGTATTAGTCAAACCGAAAGGCATAACTAACCATTCATACAACCCGAATTTTGTTTTGAAAACAGTTTTCCACTCATCTCCAATCTTCATTATAATTTGATGGTATCCACTTCTCAAATCAATTTTAGAAAATATCTTTGAACCACTCAATTCATCAAGCATATCATCTAGCCTAGGAATAGAATGACGATATCGAACAGTTATGTTGTTGATGGCCCTACAGTGAACACACATTCTCCAAGTGCCATCTTTCTTTGGCACTAAAATCACAAGAACAGCACATAGACTTAAACTTTCACACACATAACCTTTGTCTAAACGTTCTTGCACTTGCCTTTGTATTTCCTTGGTTTCTTCGGGGTTGGTGCAGTATGGTGGTCGATTAGGTAGTGCAGCTCCCAGAATGAGATCAATTTGGTGCTCAATGCCACGCAAAGGAGGAAGTCCAGCAGGTGTTTCTTCTGGAAAAAAACATCTTGGTAGTCCTGCAAAAGGTGAGACACAGCACTTGGAAGAGATGTTAAGTCGTTAGCTGAAAGCAAAGCATCTTTGTACACGAGTACAATCAGTACTTGATCTGGGTGATTCCTCACATCTCTCATTTCAGATTTGGTGAATATTATGACTAAATTCTCACTCTCCATCTTGTTTTTATCTTTCACATTTGGCTTGTGGCTTTCACTCACCGATTTGTGGAGGGCACTCAGATTATTTTTTAGCTTGTTACTTTCACTATCCACCTTCACTTCAGCACTCTTTTGCAAATTCTCAGACATGATTTGCTGAGGTGTCATTGGTTTAAGCACCAGGTCCTTTCCCTTCCACTTGAGGGTGTAATTGTTTGTGCGACCACAGTGTTGGGAGGAACGATCATATTGCCATGGCTTTCCGAGCAGCAAGTGACACACTGTCATAGGTGCCACATCACACTCCACAGTGTCAACATATTCACCAATTTTGAATGGAACTCTAACTCTTTGTGAGATCTTCATATCTCTAGAGCCATTCAGCCATTGCACATGATATGGATGAGGATGTTGCAACAATGTCAACCCAAGCTTTTTAACCATCTCTTTGCTAGCAAGGTTATGACAACTTCCACCATCAATGATCACCTTACATACTTTGTCTTTCACCTTTGCTCGGGTTTGGAACAGATTATGGCGCTGTCCATTCTCAGCTTCTTTCAGTTGTACACTCAAAATTTGAATGACTACAAGAGCAGCACCACTCTCAAATTCAAAAAATGTTTGTCCATCATTTTCTTGATATTCTTCTGATGGCCTCTCATCAGCATCTTGCTGAATCATACTCCCCGAGGTCATTAACAAGTACCACATGGTTGTTTGGGCACTCCTTGATAACATGACCACGGCTTCCACACTAGAAGCACTGAATTTGGCTACTTCGAGCAGTAGAACCAACTGAAGTGGTTCCCGATGAAGTGGGTTTTGCTGCACTTGGGGTAGTTTTTGTTTTGTTGCTGAAATTTCCTTCAGTGTTCGATCGTGTACCACCACCTGTGCTTGTAGTGTCTCGACCTTCTACCATCTTTGTGTAAACTTGTTACCACTTGTTGTCATTCTTGTGCTGAAGGAACTGTGCTTGCTTGACTAGTAATCTTGTTGCAATTGACGCTCAGCCTTGCTCGCTTGATGCACTAAATCAACAAGTGTGCGGTAGGGCTGAAATTTAACAATTCGCTGAATGTTACGGTGTAGCCCAGTCATGAAAGGTGCAATAGTTTGCTCCTTATTTTCATATACATTGGCTCTTATCATGGCCTTCTCCATCTCTTTATAATACTCGTCAACTGAGAAGTTCCCTTGGGTCAAATTCTGCAACTTGTTAAAGAGGTCACGACGATAATGCTTAGGAACAAATCTTGCTCGCATTTCTCTTTTCCTTTCTGCCCATGATGCAACAGCACCTTGCCCAGCATCTTCTCGGTCACTTAGGACTTGCTCCCACCAGATTAGAGCATAATCATCAAATTCAAGAGCAGCCATCGCCATCTTCTTCTCTTCAGAATAATTATGCAAGCAAAAAATCTTATCAACCTTCAGCTCCCATGTGAGATAAGCTTCAAGATCAGATCCACCATCAAACTTTGGCATGGTGAATTTCAGCTTGCCAAACCTCTCATCCTCAGCCCGATCACATCGATTATGGCCTCGATGACAATTGCCATCGATTTGGGGCTGATAAGGGGCATCTTCCTCTGACTCATCTTCAATTTCAGCAGCGTTCTCATTCTACTATCCTCGACCTCTTCCTCTTCCATGACCAAAAGCTTCTCCATTCCTACAACCAAGACCCTGTGGTCTTGCAGCATGGCCAGTAGCTTGGTCTCTTTGTACTCGTGGCTGTCTTGTATGTGCATCTACATTTTCATCTACTTCTTCATCTTGGTTAACAGCACCTCGACCTTGGTCTCGAAGTTGAGCAATAAGAGCTTGAAGATCTTGGGCCATTCTTTCTTGCCTCTCCTCCATTCTCTGCCTCAGCTCATCGAATTATCCCCTTGTGATACAATCATCCTTTTCGGGATTGTCGGCCATCGTTTCTGCAAGGTTAGTGACCACGAGCAGCAAGTATATATAGAAATATTTACTTATGTGGATCACTCAATCTCACCTTCTCTTACCAACCAAAGCTCTGATGATTTCCTGCAGATTACAGAAGTAAAGTGTGCAGCGGTATCAAGAAAATGATGGTTAGGCGAATACACAACCAGCGTTTCGTTCTATGATGGTTTCGTTGTGGAGCTTGGTGGGGAATGATGCACAACTAACAATCTGAATTTTAGATATTGTAATGCTAAGTAACAATCCAAACTAGAAATTCAATGTATAGCACTGATCACAAGGATATAAATGTTGTATCTTGAGTAACTCACACGCAAAGAAAGAATTCAGATTTGATGCAAACGAGGATAATGCTAGGAAGGGATGTTTGACGAGATATGCCTAGCAAAAATTGAACCAAAAAGGATAGCAACCTGGTGGCACAAATTTGTGAGATTTCAACGCTTGTGCATGCAAGCAACACGATCTGCCCTTTCACTTCTATTCTCAATTCTTTTTTTAATAAACTGAAAGCAACTAACAGAGATAACACTTGCACAACTTGAACATATAATCTCAACACAACTAGAAGCTAGAGCTTGGGTAAACAAAAGTTTTCGCAAAGGAAGATATGGCTAATATTATTTTTTTTTGATTTTTAGATGTGGAAACAAAAGATATAGAGATATAGATGGCTCAAAAGGTACGCGAAGACAAATATGACCAGCGACAAGAACAAAGACTCTAATGGACAGAAACTTAACAATACTCACCGAAATAACAGATTGATCAAAGGCTAATAATATATATATATTTTTTGTGGCTTTTTAGTGGATAGGACGAACACAAATATATGCAGCTAAGGGTAAAGAATCCTACCGTGGCAACGAAAGCTCTGATACCAATGATGCAGCACGAGGTCCCGATCTTCACGGCGTAGGATATCAAACAAGATAACTAGCTGCAAGCAGCCAAGATAACTAGTGCAACCTGACGAAAATACTTCGAAGCCAACCACCGTCTTGATACGGCAACCTGAATCGAGTATTCGCCCAACCACACTCTTAAGAACCAAGCCACACAACCTGACTAAAAGGAGCAGGAGCATAGATTGGGTGCCGATGAAGCGGCGGCTTCTGCAATCCCCGCAAGGAAACCACAAGAGCAAAGGGGGTAGAGATCTCTCTCTCTGAGTTTGTGAGCACACAGCTGAACAAAGGGTCTATATTCTGATTATCAAAAAGTTCTGAAATGGGTAGACTACATGGGTATTTATACTAGAAACATCCCTCCTAGTTTAGGTGTGAAAGCAAATAGAACCTAATGAATGTTTTCTTGGATAAGGAGAAGTCATCTTAGGTTCTCGCGCAGCATTTAACAGCTTGCGCGGTCTTTAGTAAAATGGTCATTACTCCTTACTAGGAAGTCCAAAAGACCCGCCGTTTGTTGCGTTGGAAAGTACACTCAATTATCTTTCCAACCATATTCATTATGACCACCTAAACATAACAGGTTGGTGCACCTAACTCTTGGAAGCTGCGATTCATGTTGCACCATAGGTTGAGCAGTATCCATGTTAGCTTCCACATCGTCCTTGTTCATGTACCTCCTCCACGCTTCAGAATCCTCCATTTCTTCATGTGTAAACCTAAAAAAAAATAGTGTAGAACTTTTAGGTAGCATACAATTCTTCTCATTTATATAATATTAATTTTAGTAAGGAGTGAAGTCACCTCTTGTTGTAGTTTCCTCACACGGCTATGGGTAATTGGTCCTTGGATGGCATGTGAAGGTATAGTATGTGTTGGGGTAACTGGGATGTCTTCATCACTGGTCGCCCAGCGCTAGGACCTGGTCTCCCAACTCTACGACCTGGTCTCCCGACTCTGCGACCTGGTCTCCCTCCTCTGGGAACTGGTCTCCTGCCTCTGGGAACTGGTCTCCCACCTGCTGCCCGAGATATCCTCATCAATTACTATGGAGTCATTGAGGATATCACAAAAATTACATGGGAAGGCAGCATGCAGCTTGACTTAGTTTTATTTGATTGCCAATTGTTTGATCCAACACCTACTAGAGTTAAACGCATTGAAAACTTGGGGTTGATTGAGGTGAACCACACTGCTAGATTATCAAATTATGAACCTTTTGTGATGGCAAGCCAAGTTACACAAGTGTATTATGTACCATACCCGTGTACTGCTAGGCCAGATCTGTTGGAATGGTGGGTTGCATATCATGTATCTCTATGTGGATATATCCCTTCAGCTGACAATAGTGAAGTGCAGAACCTTGTTCAAGCACCAACGGAAGAGTTCTATCAAGAAAATGGTTTGGAAGGCACATTCATTATTGGCTTAGGGCATGACTTTGAAATCACTACTCCTGTAGTCTATGACGACATAACAAATCCAAAAGATTTGGAGTTTTTACGTGGGCAACACATTGATCTAGAAGATGGTCAACAAACCGAAGATGACGAAGATGATTATGAGGATGAAAATGAATATATGCAGCCTACAACTTATGACCCAAATGATTTCTTGTTTTTGTGTTCTCTTTGCACTGTTTGTTTTGAAAAAAGTGTAATTTGACTAGTATAATGACAGCAGTCTTTTGTATGTCATCTATATGTGATATTCCATGCATGTGATGATAATATTTATAATTTGTTGGCTAGTGTCTTGTGATCTTCCTATATTAGTTAAATTGCAATACGTCTCATGCTCTGTAAATGTATACTATACTACTGATACTAGTTCATTATATATTGTCTAAATGCAGGATGAATCTAATTCGCCCTGGTCGTCATGGACAGGACCAAAACAGAGGCAATGCCACGCAAAGGACAAGTGCTTCTGTTATGAACAGTGAGAATACCTCACAAGTTCCTGCTGGTGATGGCAATGCAACTAGTGGAGCCCCTCAACAAAGGGGGAGGAAGAGATCATCACATACTCAGTTGCATATGCCTCCACATGCTGGCAAGGTTCTCATCAAACCTTAGGGTGACAAGTGAGTATATCCTTGGCTGGCACTACCTGTTATGCATTAATTTCTTTGATCACCTAATTAATTATGTTAACTTTTTTTCATGTGTAGGCAATTCAAGTATGAAAGCTACCAACCGAAGAAAGAGTACACATATCACTCACAACTTGGAGTTATTCTAAAGCATGAGTACCCTGGTGTTGTGGAGGATAAGGATGACCATGGTAATATCTTCAATAGGCGTGCTACCTTGACATGGGAGGATTATTATGTCAATGAAGATGATAAAGGAGTAACCGCTGCAGACAGAGTAAAGAGAGAATTTTGGGTATGTATCATGTACTGTTCAACTCATACAAACAAATAATTAGGTTGTATACTCACTGATTTGTCATTAATGTAGCATTTGTTCAAAGTAGAAAGAGAGGATGAGCCAAAAGCAGATCGTGTGTTAGAGAATTATGCTTTAGACCGTGTGAAGAACATGATGTACCAAGCTCGTGTCGATGCTGTCAAGTTGTACTATATAACCCAAGGAGAGGCAATTGATGATCTACTGGCACGCCCAAAGGAACTATAGTATGACCAATACTTGAATGGTATGGTTTGGTGGTAGGGGTGAAAACGGGTCGGATACGGTCGGATAGTATGTGATCCTGTATCCTACCCTAATTATTTTTAGTCAAATACGGATCGGGTACGGGTAGTTAAAAATCGGGTACGGATACGGATACGGGTAACGGGTATCTATAAACGGGTACTGGATAGTATACGGGCGGGCACAATACGGATATCGGGTGCTTAGTCGGATAGTACGTGAATTGTGTAGCATTATAATTTATAATAAAAATAATCCAACCAAATCATATACCGACACAAATAATATAAAACATACAGTCGAACTAACGCGTCAAAGAGCATAAACCATACAACATAGCACTAGTACATGACAAGTGACAGGTTCTATGCAACATAGGACATCTTCATATAGTAGTCCATACAATATATATAGCACCATATATATTAGTTCCAAATCTCACATGACTCACATTAATAGTCCACAAACTTGATTAACATAGCACGTGGTATCCGGGTATAGCGGTGGGAATCGGGTCGTGCCGTGCCAGGCAACAAAACAGTAGTATTAAATAATTTTTTTATAAATTCATACGTTCCTCAGATGAAACATTTGTCAGCATGAAAAAGATGCGTCTCGAAATTCTCTACAACTTTCATGTTGAACGAAAATTCATACGAGTAGAGTAAAACATCGAAAATATGGAATTACAGTACGGATACCGTTGGTCCTAAAGCAGTCAGCATGCTAAATAATTTTTTTATAAATTTATACTTTGCTCAAATGAAAAAGTTGTCAACATGAAAAGATGTGTCTCGAAATTATCTACAACTTTTATGTTGAACGAAAATTCATAGGAGATCGGGAAGACCTCAAAAAATAATTATTTATCGATTCATGCTGCAGCTTCGAACGGCCCGCCCAAAATCCCAAGACTATCTGGGTACCCGATTTTCAAAATTATCCGGTACCAGATCCGACCCAAAAATCCGGTATTTACTGGTATCTCGCTGTCCTCAGATCCGACCAGATCCGAAACAAAAGTATCGGGGTAATTACCCGTATCCGACCCGGCAAAAAAATACCCGTATCCATATCCAAATTTTCGGGTAAAATTTTCGTCGGGTACAGATACGGGTCGGGTATTACCCGACCCATTTTCACCCCTATTTGGTGGTGCAATGAGCAAGTGTGGTCTTATCTCTGTCGTCACTAGTGCACCAATCAGTTTAAGACAAATCGAAAGAAAGGCCAAGAAGCACGGTTGAAATCTAACGATATTGCTCAAAACCGAGGTGGCTCACGGCCATATGCTGAGACCAAGCAATACTTAGTATGGAATGTTTTGTACTCTATACTTAGTCATTGAAGTTTATTGTGATATATGATATTATATGTTGATGCTAGGCATATAACTTGCTGTTTATATCACATTTTGGAATACAAATATGGACCAGAGAAAGCTATAGACCTAAATACATATGCTGTAATGAAGTCAGGAATTAAAAATGTGGATAGTAGTGGTAGTAATGGCACAGTTTGCAGCCAAAAGCATAAAAATATATTGTAAGTTCCTTCCAACTTTTGTGCAATTATATACATATATGTGAATTCATGTCTTAGTTACTATTGTATAACATGGTTTCATCAAGAAGAGTTTGTGCTTGTTGATTGTTCTATTTAATATGTAAGCATTGAAAACACATAAGTATAATCCCATATATTTTTTGTGTCCATGAATATTATTCATCCATTTTTTCTATCCTCTTCTTTTATATTTGCATGTATCCATGTCATTGAAACAGTTGTCCACAATAGAATCTCATGAGTACTCTACAGTTGCCATGGCTCAATATCCAGATGACTGGGAGCAAAGACCACTTGATCCAAGCATACTGTATAACATCAATGGAGGGTTGCCACACAGCCGTGTTGCCATAGCTAATGGTGCTATCAAGAAATGTCAGGTTCTATTGGCTGCAAAATCTAGAAATATGAGACCATCCAATACTGTTGCTTTTCGAAATGTGCTTCGTCATAATCAAGAACTAGTCCAGTATAACCACGAACTTGTCCAGCGGCAAGAACTTCACAACCAAATCATTATGGTAATCATATTAATTCTAACTCAGTTATCATTGATATTGTTGCATGCTTGAATTTCAAATGGTTATTGACCTAATGCAGAGGTTATCTGCGAAGTTGGGTGAAGAAGTGCCATCAGAGATGATGAGTTATGGAAGTACATCTACATATGGATAGGTAAGAAGAACAATAAAATTGTTAATTAATTGCCTTGATTATAAAAATATCCCATTTGCTACTTAAACCATATGGACCCATATATTTGGAGGGCCACTTAGGCTAGACAACATATATCTTTTGTTGTGTCAGCGTGTCACGAGCAGCGTAGCCCATTGGATAGTTGATTAATGTTCTAAACATTTTGACTTATTTTTGTTTATTTAGACTGTGAACCAGCAGTGCAGCAGTGAGTGAGTAGATTCATGTTGAGTGCTATAATATTGGCATTAATTGAATCTCTCTTTGCTATAAAATGACGGTAAGGTGCCACAGAAATTTTTTTGGTAGTTTTCTCTAGTTCCTTTGAGAAGGCAAGGTGAAATGTATAATAACTATGTCACATGCCTGTTTGTTATATTGGTTTTCTTGCATTTTTTGCTATGGACATGGCTATATGAATCTGACACAACTTATTTAACTTGCAGCAAAGGGTTGGGACAGGTTCCTCTCACGCCAGATCACACCCAGATGACAACACTGCTGGTGTTGGTGCCGAAGGAGGCAATGGGTCTAACAGAATTAGTGATGGCGGCCATGCTAACAATGGGGACAATGAGAGTTAGAGAATTGGTGATGACACCCATGCCAACAACGGGGACAATGAAAGTGGTGAAATTGGTGGCACTAACAACAATGTAGCCAACAATATTGGCTAAGGACTTAATGGAAGCTAACTGCATGTAGTTTCCATGTCTGGTTGAACATGGCACTAATTAAGTTTTTTGTTGTTCTGATAGTATTTTGGAGGATGCATATGTGGTAGTGAAATCATTTGGTAGTGCTGACCTGAAACATGATGTGTCTGTTCATTATATGGTATTGTAGTATGGCAGACGTGCATGTATGGTCATCATGTATGGCAAACTTATGAGTGCCAAACTTATATATAAGTAGTGAATGGCTTGTATAGCAAACTAGAATTTGTGTGATGCCGAATGTTGTGATTTCTAGATGCTAAGCACTGATATGATTTTCAAATGAAATGAGAACCTGACTGCAGTGGCACAAAAAACATTGAATTATGCTGACGGGTTTTAAACCGTCAAGTTATAGCTTACTGGTGGGTTCCTCACACTAGCAAAAACGAATTATGCTGACAGGGGCAGCAACGACAGAAGAAACATCATCCTAGCGGGTTTATTCCTGTCAAGTTATTACTTTCTGGCGGCTTCTCGACGCTAGCGAAAATCAATTTTCCTGATAGGCCAAAACCGTCGGTTTAATGATTTCTGAGGGGCCAAGACCGACAGGGAAAAAGATTATTTGGCTGACTGGGTTAACCGTCAGATTATATTAAGCTGACAGGAACCCGTCAGCAAAATTCAATTTTACTGACTTTCTATACCTGAGAGTTTTTGGCTGACGGTAAACCATCAGGAAAATATAACCTGACGGGATTCTATATTTCCCTGACAGTTTTTTAACCCTAAGGAATGCTGGGGAATCTGGTAGTAGATCCCTTTTTGTGATGACGTAAGCAAGCACTATTCACCTTTTAATGAATTAAAGCAAACTCCTTTATTAAATCCATATATGATAATAAAGTTCGCAAACATTCAAACAAAATATTACATCACAAGAGCACAACATTCCGTGGACATAGGGTTGTTAATCTATAGATATGAACCCAGCCACGAATTATTTGAATGAAATTTAAAAAGGTCGTTGCACGCACTCGCATGACTTAAATAACAACATCCACACATATTTCTTCCACGTAAATTATTCACTTGGAGTTTTGCAATTGTTCTGGTTCCACTGTTGCTGATCGCATTAATTATTTACTCTGATCACCGGTAGCATTTGCAATAGCCACAGTACCTTGAACCTATTTAAAACAAAATAAGATTAGGACAAAGTCGCTGTACGGTATACATAAATATATGTAGCAGACGTAAACAGTTTTTATCATTGGTTCTGAAATCGCATGTATGTATGCTTGGTTATGCAATCTGAGCCTAGTTCAGCTGGTCGGTGGTGAGTGTTTGCAGCGCCCATGACCTGGGTCACTTAGCTGGTCGATGGCGCACTTCAGCATACACTTCTATAGAACACCTCTTCACTATCGGCTCGGAACAACCTTCACTGACTAGCAGTGATGAGGCACCTTATCGCTGTTGGGTAGAGAATCGACAGTGATAGAGACCTATCACTCTCTGCTCATGGCACAAGCCGGTACTGCTAAGGCCATATATCTCTACCGGTTTAATCCATGAGCCGACAGAAATATGGCTCTATCACTACTGACTCAGGCCATGAGCCGGCAGTGATATGTCTTTATCACTATTGGTTCATTACATGAGCCGGCAAAGATATGTCTTTATCACTACTAGCTCAAATCATGAGCCGGCAACGATATTTATGTATCCCTTTCAGCTCATGCCATCAGCCGGTAGTGATAGGGACATATCACTGCCGGCTGTATCCGTAAGCCGGCAGTGATACCCTCCAAAAAAATTGCATAAATCAATTACTAGTATCACTGCTGACTGGGTGCTAGAAACAGCAGTGACATGAGGGTTACCACTGCCGGCTGTGGGCTACAACCGATAATGATATATCACTACCGGCTTGTAAATCGAACCGGCAGTGATAAGTCCTCTCAAAGGCCGTGGCGAAGAGTCGTCTCTTCGTCTTCCGGCCTATTATACCGATTAGAATTTCTAATTGTACTCTTCGTCTTCTCTTCGTCTCGTCACGTCTTCGCGATCGCCGTCTCCTTCATAGCGGCACCTCCTCCTCCTCCTGCGTGCTCTGCCTCCTCCACCGAGTCGAGATACGTGCCAGCATCGCCATCACCGCCCCCAGCGCCGCTCTGCAACTGCATTTCGTTCGTCCCCGGAACCTCCGGTCCCGGCACGTGTGCGCTCCTCTGGGCTCGCGCGCATTGGCTTCAAGCGCGGGGATTACTGCTGCAACTGGTAGTGATGTATCATTGCCGGCTGGATCGATGCTAAAACCGGTAGTCACATAGGGCTTAGCATTGCCCGTTGTGGGCTACAACCGACAGTGATATATCACTACCAGCTGGTTGATCTAACCGGCAGTGATAAGCATTGTTACTGCCGATTCTTATGCCCTCTGGTTGTTCCTTGGCTGTGGGAACTTACAAACCGACAGTGGTAACTTATCACTGCCATTTCTGAGACAACCGGCAGTGATGAGCCGGTACGGAAGGGGTGTTTTGTAGTAGTGATAGCAATTGAGACAAGACTCAATTATATTTTATAATAAATATTACTTCATGTGGGACAATTTTAGATCGATGCTTCTCTACTTAATACTGCCTTTTTTCACTAGGTGAAAAATGCTGTCGAGTTTGAAATGCAAGTGTGAAGCATAAGGCATATGTAATATAAACCTCAAGTTTGCTACTTACAGTGGGAGTTTTTGGAGTGTAGAATGCGCGAATATCAAGCTCTCTCATACTCTCAACGTTAGGAGTGTTCTGGATTATTTTGTACTTGATAGTACCACGTGCCATACTAAATTCTCCAGTCCCACCAACAATGGCAACTTCATCTGTTGCTTGAAGAACCCCCATCACCTGAAGTGAGGATCCCTTGAACCTATTTCATGTGTGCAGGAATACCAAGTTGGCACCACCAGATATCATTTAGCAAATAGAAATAGCTAGAAAAGTTGCATTACCGTGCAACAGTAATAAGCACGCATAAGAAGTAATTAATTTAAATTAGGTGCAGAAATAACAATATCATGGTTGCATATTGGAACTCGTAACAAATTGATGCGTGAGGCAAGAAGAGTGTGAGACTCAATCCGTACCTCTCGTCCTGAAACACCATGTTGAAGGAAGTAGACCACCCAGCGGGAGCCTGTGTGATGTCAGTTTGGACATGGATGCCCTTTGCGCGCGCAATAATGTTTGCCTTGGGGTTGGGAGCATCAAGCACAGTCCAATCGTTAACGGCAATCGAACCGAATCCAAAAGGATGGGGCGAGGGTACCATTAGCTGTTGGTTTACAGGGTTTGGTCCAGAAACCACTTGGTGCAGGTACAAGTGCATGCGAATCTCATTCTGGCAAAGCACATACTGAACAGGAGCAATCTGGTAGTAGGGAGCAGCCATGGGTTGGAATTAATAATTTTGGCTCTTGGGGGAGGCCGGTTGCCGAGGAATGCTAAGGTTTATTGATCAGGCTCTTTCCTTATGTGTTGGGGCTTATGGGTAAAGGCTGGGGTTGTATTTATAGAACCCAGGTCGTATTTATAAAATCCAGGTCATTTTGTGCAGAGTTTGCATCCTTCGCGATGTACTGTGTAATGGTTTTTATTGAAATTGGTGCGGATGAAGCTATAATATATATGCTGGATGTAGCAGACAGAAAATGACAATCACAGATTAAGACTGACCATGCAGGACATGACTATCGGAGATTAATTAAGACTGACCATGCATGTAGGACATGACTACCGCAGATTAAGACTGACCATGCATGTAGGACATGACTATCGGAGATTAATTAAGACTGACCATGCATGTAGGACATGACTACCGCAGATTAAGACTGACCATGCATGTAGGACATGACTATCGGAGATTAATTAAGACTGACCATGCATGTAGGACATGACTACCGCAGATTAAGACTGACCATGCATGTAGGACATGACTATCGCAGATTAATTAAGACTGACCATGCATGTAGGACATGACTACCGCAGATTAAGACTGACCATGCATGTAGGACATGACTATCGCAGATTAATTAAGACTGACCATGTAGTACTTATTTTTAGGCCTGAAGCATCTTAATTAGGTCTGCACAGGATCGATTTTGATACTTCTAGAGTTCAAACTAATCGTGGCATGTATCTAATTTGACTAGGTTTAAAATTGATGTGTTAGGTGAGGGTATAACCACTTTTTTTGGCAATTATAAGGTGGGAAACGCTAAGCAAGTAGGCAATTAATATTTATTTATTGCATTAAACATGGTTAATTTAGATCTGAATATATTATTTAACGAAGAAGTGCAGCACTTGACAAAAAAAAAAATGCCCTCGTAACTTCGATTACTTGGCCTAGAAGAAATAAGCCTGGAAGTATGATGTATGTTTCCCTGAAATGCATGCAGTAGTTAAAATTAATGCAGAAGCCACGTTTTCATTTACATAGAACTGTTCATTTGGAGGCAATTGTTTGGTATGCAATGGAAAACAAGGTACTTGTCTTATATTTAACTTTGAAGTGAATTGTGTACCTTTTCCAATCAGATTAGACTTTTGGGTAAGCTAATCAGTACAAACAACTCAATATGGTAGCAGAGTAAAAGGATTTGAGTTCAAGTCCTCTCCTATTAAACATGAATTTCTTTTTTTCTATTTTCCAGATATTTTTTTGCTGAAAATTGCGTACTCTCGATAACCTATACGCAGGCGTCGAGATAGAGGTGACCAGGCGCGTGCACCTCTGGCTGGATGGGATGGCCCAGCAAATATCTCTCAACGGCTCATGGTCAGCCGTTGAGAGAGCCCACACCTCCCACTAGCTACACAGGATGGCCCGTTAAGTCTCTCTTATCAGCCGTCGAGAGTAGCCCATCCGTCTCCCGAACTGCTGCGCCGCAACCTCTCTCAACACTACCAGAGAAATGAGCATCACAAACGATCTATCACAAGGGGTTCGTTACGGATTCGTTACGAACCCCTTGTGATAGTTTATCACAAGCGGTTCAAAAGGGCCCAGCCTGAAGAGCCCTTTACAAGCGGTTGGGAATACGAACCCCTTGTAAAGCCTGAGTTTTACAAGGGGTTCGTGTCCGCAACCCCTTGTAAAGCCTCTACAAACGGTTGGAGACACGAACCCCTTGTAAAGCCTGGTTCAAAAGACCCTAGCCTGGAGAGCCCCTTTACAAGGGTTGGGGACACGAATCCCTTGTAAACAAGGGATTCGGGACACAAACCCCTTGTAAAGACCTAGCCTGGAGAGCCCCTTTACAAGGGGTTGAGAACACGAACCCCTTGTAAAGCCTAGCCTTTACAAGGGGTTCGGGACACGAACCCCTTGTAAAGCCCCCCAACCCCTTGTGAAGCCTCTACAAGCGGTTGGGGACACGAACCCCTTGTAAAAGTCCAGTTTTCGAAATGCTAAAAGGAAAGCTTGCCTTATCCTATCAAAGAGCGCGCGTGGGATGAGTTGGCTAGCAGGGTGAGGCGTGGGTCACGAGAAAGGTGAGGTACTGGGTTCGAATCCCACTCCTTCCAAAAATTATTTCTCTTTTTAACCGGTTCGTTAGGCCTGTACAAGCGGTTGAGGGAACTGCGTGTGATACCAGCCAGGTATCACACACGGTTTTGTACAAGCGGTTCAAAAACTGCTTGTACAGGCCCTTATGAACCGCTTGTGATGTTCCGTTCTGCAGTAGTGCAACCGCCTTGTCGAGAGCCATCAAGTGTATCTGTCTGGACGGCTAGACCATCGAGAGGGCTCACTACTCTTGACCGAGCAAACCCGATCGATGGCCCTTTCTCGCGCGACGGCCAAGAAAAACATCTCTCAACGGTTTTCTCATCTTTTTCAACGGCCTCGGCCGTCTAGGTTTAGCATGTTTCCTATAGTGGGCACATCAGTGCTAGTTATTCTGAGTCAGTTTAGGATAGTCGATCATAGATTTGCTCTTTTGCAGCAGTGTGGTATTTAGGGGGATAAGCTCCCTATAGTTTTAATAGAATCGCTACTAGAGAAATGGCCATCAGTACCGGTTGGGAAGTGTTCTTTAGTACTGGTTTTTAAACCGATACAGGCCATCTAGGACTGATGCTTAAGGACATCAGTACCGGTTCAATCAACCGGCACTGATGGGTTGTAACAGCTATGCTTAGCTAGGTTCTCAAGTTATTGGGTTGCGACCCGTATCGGCCCTAGTGGCGTGTAAGTATAAGGATTACCAACTGTTGTTTACCCATCAACGAATGAGAAGAACTTCTTCCCCAGAACAATTTGATGCCAGAAACAACATATGGTGCCAAAAAAGTTATTTGTCCCTTAGGATTGGACGTGCAGAAAATTCACGTTTACCCCAATGACTGCATCCTATACTGTCACAATTATAGCAACCTGCACTCATGCCCAGAATGTAAAGCATCCCGCTATAAAAGAAATGTCAAAGCCCGTAATGACGATGAGGATCAGGATGCCGACCTTAATCGAGGAACCCTAGCAAAGGTTTTGTGGTATCTGCTAGTCACTCCTCGTTTGACACGATGGTTTGGAAATGAGTAAGAGTCTAGACTTCTTAGGTGGCACTCAGAGCATCGTTAGAAAGATGGAAAGTTTAGGCACCCTGCAGACGCTCCGCAATGGAGAAACATTAACTACAAGTTCTCAGATTTTGGTGTAGACCCTAGAAATTTAAGATTTGGGTTGAGCACAGACGGCATGAATCCATTTGAAAACTGGAGTAGCAAGCATAGAACATAGCCTGTGAACCTATGCATATATAATCTTCCTCCTTGGCTCTGCATGAAGAGGAAGTACGTTATGATGTGCCTACTAATCCAAGGATCAAAACAGCCCGGCAATGATATAAATGTGTACTTTACACCATTGGTAGAGGAACTACAGATGCTATGGAACGAAGGGGTCAGGGTATGGGATGCGGATCAACGAGAGAAGTTTACGCTATGTGCAATGTTGTTTTGCACCATCAATGATTTTCCTTCACATGGAAACCTTTCGGGCATGAAAACAAAAGTAAGTAAATCTTGTCCTCACTGCTTAGATGATACAGCAAGTGTGTGGCTCAGGAATTGCCGGAAGACTGTGTATATGCGCCATCGATGGTTTCTATGTGTGAATCATCCATATCACAAGATGACCAAGCAGTTCGATGAAACCAGGGAGAATGGATCGGCTCCACGCATACTGTCTGCGACTAGGAGGCGAGCCTCCGCAGGCCAAAGAGCAAGGGAAAGGGGGTGTGCAAGACCCAAGGGCGGCCCTGCCCCCTGGATTGAGGCCCGGCCGCCGACCGGGCGCCGCCGAGGGAAGGACGTGATGGGTGCTAGTATAACACAGGCGTTTTTATCCTGGTTCAGGTTTCCACTGTCGGATAATAGCCCTACGTCCAGTCTTCATTTAGTGCCGAGCTTAAACGAGTACAAGAGGGCGAGACCGGGCTTTGGGAAGGCCGGACTCGAGTACAATAAGTGCTCAAGGCACTATGTGTGTTCCTACAGTACCTGGATGCGAAGAACTACCGTCTGGGACTGGAACTCCTACGCGAGTGCAAGTGCTCCTGTTCTACGGTGGCCGAGTGCTCTTCTAGCTATGCCTATCTTCCTCTTTTTTTTTGGTTGTGGCCTGTGCGCCCTTTTTATAGACGGCCTCTGGCCACTGTAGTCTGACCTTATCCGTTGTGATACACCGTGTCGCCTCTCGGTAACTTGTTGTGTTCTTCTGCTTTGCCACGCTATGGCGCGGTTGATGCATGAGGCCCGTCGGTCATTCGGGCGTATTCCCTCATCCTGCGAGAATCGACGTTCAGACCGCAACCCGGCAATATGTGTCTTTCTTTATAGGGCGGATGGTAAGCTGACCGTTGACACAACCTGCCACCAACTCGCCAAATGGCTTGTGTCGCATGCTTGATCGCGATCGATTTAACTCATGGTGACTGCGGGTCCCACAACATACCAGAGGCGGCGATCTATCTGCCTTTGGGTCTAGAGCCTTTGGCTTCGGAAGCCCCGGGGAGGGCGAGTGACTCGAGCTTCGAAGCGGGGAAGCTCGGGCCCGAGCTTGCCAAGCTCGGGTGCGAGCTTACCAAGCTCACGCATACTTTCCGTGGGGCCGGAGGTAAGTTAATGGGCGGTATCTCCATGGGCTGCGTACTTTCCCCAACAGCTAGCCCCCGAGCCTCGAGCGGGACGAGGACGTGCCGCTCGGAGGTTTATCGGTAACTGCCCCCGGGCGAAATGTTTGTTCCTCGCGCGCGCGGTTTTCTAGCCTCGGCGGGAGTTCCAACAGAAACGCAGTTATGCGCGCCGCTGTTTTCCTTTCGGTTTCCGCACCTTCAAGCGAACAGGTGGCGGTTCGTCTCCCCACTCCGGTTTATAAGAGGCGGTTTGTCTCCTCGCGTCATTTCTTTTACGCTTTCTTATGTCCTTTCTTGCACTACTGCCTTCCCGTCCTTTCAGCGCCTTCGCTTTCTACCGCCCTTGCCTCCAACTCCTCCCCTCCGATGGCGCCGTTCACCCAGAGCCTTACTTCCGATGATACCTGGAAGGGGTTGGCCGCCACCGGCTTCATTCAGGTCAGTGGCTGGAGGGCGGCCGGCGAGGAGACGATCCCTGCGCCCGCGAAGGGGAAGGGTGACGCGTGCGCGGTCTGATGGTGGCCCTGCCACCTGGATCGAGCCCTAGGCTTCGGAAGCCCGGGAGGCGAGTGATCTGAGCTTCGGAGCGGGGAAGCCATGAGAATACCGATCGATCTTTTTCCTAGAATGCCGATCGACGATTTGACTGTTGCACCGCATCCCGAGAGACATCCGCGTCAAATCTAGAAACTGTTCACATCTGAGTTGCCTCCCGATGCCATTACTCTTGGAATCGTCTCAACTTCCCAAGCTTGGCTATAAAAAGAGGCCAATGCGATAACCAATTTTTTTTCCAAACTTCTTCCTATAACTTCTCCTCCTCCGGCGAACTTCTGCTGCAATGGCGTCTCCGTCTCGCTCTACCGCTCCTGTCAATGCGCCGCCGCCGGAGGACGCCCCGCCTGCTCCCATGACCTACGAAGAGCTCATGGAGGTTCTTTGGGCGGATTACGATCTTGCTCTCATCGAGCTCGCTGAAGAAGAAGCCCATGCCCGCAACGTCGCCACCGTTGTCGTCCTGATCGAGGTTGTCCCGGCTCTCGCCGAGGTGGCCGACGTGATCGTCGAAATGCTAGGCCGCGCTCACGCATTTCCTGTAATTGGCTTATAAGCCTCCACTATTTCGAAAAGCAATATATTTGTTTGTTTTGCCTCCTTCGTTTGTCGTCCTTCCTGCATGCAAAGAATAAACACAAGTAGTCGTATAGGCAAGAAAATTCGAAGGTCGGGGTATAATCCTATCGATCCTAGTCCCCGAGCCATGGCCGAGCTTCTAGACAGAGGCTCGGGTATGGCTTAGAGAAGATCGAAAATGGAGCCTTGGGCAATTGGCCCTTAGAAAATCGACCCTTAAAAAATCAACCCTAACCCCCGAGCCACGGCCGAGCTTCTGGATTGACAGAAGGTCGGTCGTGGTTTAGAGAAGATCAATTTTTGAAAAGATCGACCCTAGCCCCCGAGCCACGGCCGAGCTTCTGGATTGATAGAAGGTCGGTCATGGTTTAGAGAAGATCAATTTTTAAAAATATTGACCTAGCCCCCGAGCCACGGCAGAGCTTCTGGATTGACACAAAGTCGGTCGTGATTTAGAGAAGATCAATTTTTAAAAAAATCGACTCTAGCCCCCGAGCCACGGCCGAGCTTCTGGATTGATAAAAGGTCGGTCGTGGTTTAGAGAAACCACGTCCTTGGAATGAAGCTCGTGGCCCTTGCTCTGTTTCTTTGTAAGAGCAGAGTTTTGGGTTCTGGAGTTATCCCGGACTGCAACAATTTTATACGGGCTTATGGTATAGGGCCGAAAAGCGTTTGCCCGCGCGGGGTCTTGCATGGTGCGATAGTATCGGCTTACCCGTGTGCAAGGGAATCTCGGGGGTGTAGCTTCTGCATAGCCGCTATTCTGCCGATGTGTGCTGAGGCAGCCCGAGTCTTCTCCCAAGCCCGATCATAGGTTTAGGTTTCTGGGGGTTATTTGAGGGTTTGCTAGGGAGAGGAAAAATAGACAAAGAGGTGAGAAGGAGACTTACGACCTTGGTTCAAACGTAGAACCTCCGGAGTTGAGCGATGTTCTAGGAGCTATTGAGGACTCTTCCATCCGGCATAGCCAGTATCACAGCCCCCGAGCGTGTGGCTCATACGACCGTGTACGGACCCTCCCATCTCGTCGGCCTGGGCTTCGGCAAGGAAACCAGCTTGCCATCTTTCGTACGACTCGTCGACGTCGTCGAGATCGTCCCAGTCATCAAAGTTGAGGTCTAAGCCCTCGTTGTCATCGTATGACAACAAGGCCATCCTTGACTCGATTGAGGGAAGAAGACCGCAATCGGGCCCCATGGTGGGAGCCAGCTGTCGGCGACTGGGAGGCGAGCCTCCACAGGCCGATGAGATGGAGGTAGAGGCATCGCCCACCTGGGGAGCAGCTGTCCGCCCCCCAGCATTGCCCGGCCAGGGCGGCGCTTCGCTGACTCACATCAGCGAGACCCTCAGGGAGGGACTGGAGGTGCCACCGCTAGCGCCACAGCCGGACGGACCACACACATTCGTGGTCCTGTCCGAAGAGGAGGATCGGTCTGCTTGCCACAGAATCGGTGTCCCACCCATCGTAGTGGCGCACGACCAAGGTGTGCCCATGGTAGTCAAAGGTGTCGACGGCACCGTCTCCATGGGTGGCACTGACATGTCCACCTCGCGGGAGCCCGCCTCATGCCACGTCTTCGTGGCGTCAGGCGAAAGGACTCTGCACCAGACGCGCGCTAACCCGGGCGAAGAGCTCTGTCGGTGCGAGGCTGTGCGGAGCCTCTTCACTGGGTCGGTCGGGCGGACCTTGGCAGACATCCGTCGTAGGCCTACCAGCCTGACACCTGACGCTCGCGCCACGCGCGCACTCGCCAACCGCTACTGTCACCGACCCAGTTCTGCGTAGTCAGCAACGGGTTAGGGCGATTGCCCAGGTCATGCGTGACCTAGAGAAGGATCCGCGTGGATTTACCATGACCGACCTAGGCGCTGCAGTTGCGGACGGTCTAGAGGAGCTTGCCGGGGACCTTGGTGAGCACCTCCAGATCTTGATCGCGCACCAAGAAGACCCTAAGGCAAAGACACCAGAAGGCCCAACACGCCGTGGCGCCCACGTCCACGGCGGGTGGCACTCCCCAGCGCACCTCGAGCAAAGTGTTTTCCCGCCTCGGGCCGCTTCTGGGTGGAAGGCCCCCATTGGAAACAACGGGGCTGCCCCAGGGTGTCCGGCCTTCTCCCGGGCTTTGCGCGAGGCCCCTTGGCCCCGGAGCAGCAGAACCAGTAGCGCAAGTTCGATGCAATATGGTAGGTGCTCGATGACCCCACCAAGAGCAGCATACGACAGATGAGCACGCAAGCGGGAGGAAGCACAACAGAGTTGATAGAACCTCTTCCTCCGCTACCAGAGGTAGATTCCCCTGCCTTGGTTCATCGATCCGGAAGGAACATAAGGTGTTTCTCACACTGGATTGAGTCAGAACCACGAGAGAAATGGTCATTGCTACATGACGAGGGTGGTGCAAGGTATGGGGTAATGACGACTAACCTCGCAGAAGTGTACAACTGGGTGATTAAAGGATTGCGACCCCCGCCTTTAGTAGCCATCGTTGAGGGCATAATGCATGGCATCATAAGGTATCTCGGTGAAAGGCATGAGAAGGCCGTGCTGAATGCTTTCAGAGTTGGTATAACATTCGGCGCAATGATGACAGTGTACATCGAAGAAAAAAGCTTCAAGCTGCAATGCCACACGGCCTTGAACACAAGTAGTGGACAGCTTCTTTATCAGATATGGATTAGATAAAAAGATGGCCATGGTGGAGCAAACACGGGACGTTCGCCACCCTCCGGTTCCCGCCCGGCCGATTGGGGCCAAGACATACTCCTCCAGACACGGGTCCTCGCTACACGTCTCGGTACGCAAAATTATGTCGGTCCTTTACCGTTATGAATTTTGTGCTACATTATAGTACTGACTTACTTACTTTCTTATCCATACAGATAGACACGCACATGACGACGATCAAGGAGGGTACGACGTTGTTGGGCCGGATGGCCAATGTCTGGAGGTTACCTACGCGCAGCTCTCAGAGTTCATGCGCACTACCGTGCAAAGGTCCTGGCATGCGGTTGCGCACGCGGCCTGCAGGAGCGCGGATGTAGAGCCGCCTCTAGGCCCAACGCCTACCCCTCTACGGTCGACAGCGCGTCCTCCCAGGTCACGTGGCCCTTCGTTTGACAGGCTCGAGAGCTCGCGGCGCAGAGAGCAAACTGAGGGGCCAGATGCTCCTGAGGACGTTCCACGGGCACCACCTAGCTTCGTGGTGCCCCCGAGCTGTCAGGACGCCTGGGCTAGCTCTGACAGCTCGCACTCTCCGGCGTTCGTCTTCCCGTCGACGACACACTCCTCTGCTGGTTTGCCCTCGCCGGCAAGCAGCTCTTCCTTCCAAAGAGGTTGCGCCCACCTCGATCGCAGTCTTCCTTCCTATGCATCCATCTTCTGACATTCCTTCCATTTTTGCATTTCTTACGAAGTACTTTAAATTCAGTATTGATCTATTTATGGTCGTTGTAGGTGTTGCAGGGCTCGTCCCACCCGACATGTACGCCGAGATGGGAGATATCTTCAGTACAGAGGTGGTCGACCAGGCATACGGCAGGGGCTTCTAGTACTCCCAGCTAGACACTCCACCCCCGCCACCTGACCAGGGGACCGACGACGGACGACCGCGACAAGAGACACACCCTCCGGACCGTTTCACCCTTCGGGTGTCAGACAACGTCCTGTATAGGCACGTCGAGGCCCTAAACGGGGACGACGTGGGTAGAATAGCAGAGTCGTCGCTCTTGTAGAACTAACTCGATGTGTACCTGCACTATGTATTTACTTGGACAATTCTGGTTTTTTTCAGTTCTTCCGTGTTCTAAAACAATGACAGTCCGTACGTGCTAGGCTGGCAAACGTTGGCTTCCCGTGAAATTTTGTGGCCGTGGGGGGCTTTTTCGATTTACACAGTTTGCTGGACTAACACCGTCCGAGGGGGTCGTCCACATACAAGTGGTAGCCAGCGTTGCATAGGTCACCCGTGATTTTTGCCGCAATTTTCTGTACACTCCCGGTGGGCCCCGTCACCCTACGCAAACCCCTATGCGACCATACACGTATATGCAAATGGGATATGAATTCGGACATAAGGCCTTTAGGGGATTTGATAAATATGTAGGTACCATTTTTTATTTGAAAGCTGGCATGACATACAGGGTATGATTGCATGCATCGGTGGTCACCATTGACGGGTGAAAGGGTTGTGACATTGGTATGAACACCAAGTGGCCGCACACCGAGCAGTCGCTTCCCACTCTGTGTCGTAGTACACGGGGTAGGTCTCTTGCATGATGGCTCTTCGACGTAGGACTTCAGCGTTGGGTGTACCGGGGTAGTGGTATCCACATAGACATGCATGGTCTTGACAAGATCGATTCGGCTGATAGTATTGGTCCAGCGCTGGCTGGTTGAGTGATTGACGTGCCGGCATGGATTGCCTAGGAGGCTAGGAAGGCCGCATGGACCTCTGCTGACCTTCTAACTGTGCCAGCCCTCCTCTAGCATCCACTCTAGCCCGCAAGCGATCGATTTTTGCGTGCAGGTATGTTATGTAGGTGTATGCTGCTGCTGGGTATGGCTCATCCATCCAACGAGTCCAACCGTACATGACATCTGGTAACTGGAAATAAGAGAACTGATTAGTAACTTGTATTCACAGTAGCATAGCGTAAATAGGAGGGGACTTACGTTGTAATCTTGGCATCGGTAGAACCTACGACCAGTGAACCCATCGTGCACGTGATCAAACCACTGCACAATGGCGGGTTTCCCACAGTCGCACGTTGGCCAGTCGAAAATTGACGAAAAATAACGATCTCATAGCAAAGGGGGCCATCTCTCCAGTTCCCATATTGTATGACCCGCATGTCGTCCGAAGGAGGACGAGCATGCTCTTCAGGGCCAGAAAACTCCCACCATGCATCAGGCACATATGGCCGTGAAGAGCCTCCCCTGCTCGCCATGAAGAAATGTGGACATGTGAAGTACGGCACAGGTATGTAAGCGTCGGGAGGGCAAGTGTGGAAATGAATGAGGGGACCAGAGGCAAAGAGTGGTGCTGCCTCCTTCCTCTCTTTATAGGACGTTACGTCATGAACAGCACCTGATTAATTTAGATGCTAATTATCCTTGATTAACTGTTCACTTTGACATGGCAGAATCTCCATCGTTCATTCCGTCAATGGAGCAATGCGCCAAAGATAATACCACAGGGTGGAGTAGTATGGTGGCCTGAGTGCTAGGTGCCTAGGAATGAGGGCTGCCCAGCATTACCGCCTTGGAATGCAGGCTGGGTGTCCTTATTAGCCACTTCTTGTTCTTTTCTTCTTTATCTTGTAGGCCGATAAGTAGTCTACTATCTCTCAATTTCTCATTGTAACGGCGTTACCATATGTGTGCCTTTTTCGATTACGTCCTTAAGCGGCCATTAACAACGTGTGCCTTTTCCGATTACCCCTTCCGCCGCTATACGGTACAGCGGCAACTAGATTGCCACGGCGTGGCAATGCGGCAATCAACTTGTCTCGTCATCGGTGAAAGCCTGACGTACCATATTGAATTATCTTATCACATCGCTTTCATATCACATCGCTGTCATTACTTGCTGAGGCACCACGGGTTGCCTGTGAACTCGCTAAATTTATTGCGTGCCATCATCGCCTCCTAAGGCACCACGGGCAGTACATGAACTCCAATAATTCATACCTGCTGATCATCGCTTTTCACTGTCCGGTCACATCAACTGCAGCGCCCATCAATAATTTCGGCATCTGCGACCAACAAGATTTTCACCATGCAATCACATCAAGCGCAGCGGCGAAGACTTTCGGGAGGATGCGACGCTTCCATGAACTCGGTCCATGCACCGAACAAACTCGCTATAAAAGCCCTCCTGCCTTCGGGTCCTCTGCACTGCAACTTCCCTCTGAAACTCGCATATTATTCCGGCCCATACACTCCACAAATCTCCTTGTAACGAGCAATGGTAGCCTCCGGCTCTGAGACCCCTCCGCGGAGCAAGTTTAACACCACCGTGCCAGAAGGGGTCAATGTTCCAATGTGTTTCTATGGTGACCTTTGCATGTTTGTTCAATCCGACGAAGGTTTCTCATATACTTACGGCAGGAGGTTCTTCATGTGTGCGAACTACGAGTACGATCCACCCAAGGTTGTCTTTGGCGAGCGTGCAAAGGTACTTGCTCACCCTATCCTATATGATTATATCTACCTACATGGCACATGTAATCTATACTAACTTATGTTGAACAAATAGTCTCCCCCCACCTCTCTGCGATTTCTGGTAGTGGCTAGACATGGAGCAATCGGAGGAAGACAAGAAACACATCGAGCGTGAGGTCCGTTAGAAGAGGCAGTGGTTCAGGCAGCGCCAGTATGAGGAGGAGCGAGAGGAGAAGCACAAGCATTCGCAGGAGGAGTGCCGGAAGCGACAAGAGGACACTGAATGTCAGGCTGCTGAGGCCCGAGAGGCTGAAAGGGTGAGAAAGCACGAGAGGGCACGTCACGCAAAGGAGGCTGGACCTAATGCTACCAGCAAGGAGAAATATCCCTGTTGTACTCAATAGAAACTTCCTTGTAATCCTGACAATAAAAATTCCCTGAGAGCACTCAACCTTCAACGTGGCATGTGAGGAAATGTTTATGATTAAATCTCGCCCGACCACCAAAGAGCAGTTTATTCTTCTAGCTATTTATTTAATTTACGAATAATTATTAATATAAAAAAATCTGCTGAAACTTATCTATTATTTCCATATTATTATTTTTAAAGATTAAATAGACTAGGCCATATATACTCATAATATATATACTTTTATATATAATATATATCATACATATGTTATAACTATTATATATAACATATATAATATATATATATACTTTATATGACATTGGTATGTTATATAATATTATATATGTTATGTACTATATATAAATACTTAATATATATTTATACTTTATATAATATATAACATATATATATTTTTCCTTTATATAATAGATAACATATGATATAACATAACATATATGATATATGCGATATTGCACACTGCCGCTGCGCGGTATAGCGGCAAAGCTAATATTGCCGTGCAGTATAGCGGCAATAGCAATGCCGCTGTACCACACAGCGGCATTGGCTATGCCGCTTTGCCGCTCGGCAGGACTGGCAGTGCCGCGACCCCGCATGGCAGCGGAGGGGTATTACTGCATTTGGGTGAAAATAATGGGCATTTTCGTATTTGTAATTTTTGGGTAAAAAATTTTTTTTCACGCGAGGGCTCATTTCGTCCATTCGTGCTGCTTGTATGTGGGTAGGTCCCGCTGATAGCTTTTTGTCTTTTCTTAACGGACACACAGTAGCCATTGGCCACCCATGAAGTTACTTTCCTCGTCTATCCTTGTTCCTTCACGCCACATCTCTCATCCTCCCTGATAATTTTCTCTCCATCTGTTTCTTCTCTCTACGTACAGAGCAGAATAGATGATGCACTTGGCCACACCGACGTTCATCATCAAGCCACCACGCCCTCCTACTGCTCCTTCTCTCTGCACCTTCCTCTTCACCCTTCTCCTGCTACCCAGTGCAAGAGCCACGGAGGATGAGCAAACCACCTGCACGGTTTCACGGCATGCCGCCTCCATGATCTACACCACTCTGTCGATCTCGAGCTCCACGCCACCTCAGTCGGCCTGAGGTGCGGTCTATGGCAGTGGTGGCAAGGCCGTCACTGCCAGTGAGGCTAATTATGCTCCCCATTTTCGTTAGTGGAGAAGAAGAGGGCTGGGAGAAGGTTCATCCCCATTTTTGTCATGAAACATTAACTATGTGTGTGGGAAACATCGGTTTTTGTCTGGTAAAACTTGCGCCAGTGCAGAATACGTCATCACTAGCGGTTCTAAACTCACATCACTGGTGGTTTTCAAACCGACAGTGATTATGTGACAGTGATAATCGGAGATTTTCACTGGCCGATGTGGAACCGCCCGTGATATTAATAGTATCGCCAGCGGTTGTTGTTAGAACCGCCGGTGATAACAGATTTTTACTGGTGGTTTTAACCAAAACCGCTGGGGATATGTAGACATTCACCGGCGGATTTTATTTAGAACCGCCAGTGACGGTGCATATCACTGGCGGTTGTTGTATGAACCGCCAGTGATATCTTTTCAGGGTCAAAAAAATAATTAGGTTGCCCTATATTTCATCCATACACATCCAGAATTCATCCATATACATACACATCCAAAATTTAAATAAACAGATTTCATCCATATACATATACATCCAGGTTTTGGTTTTTCATCCATATACATTCAAACAAATTGTTCTAATGGTGGCTAGTTTCATCCATATACATATATATCAAATAAACAAATCTCATCCAGATTCATCCATATACATATACATCCATATACATCCAGAATTCAAATAAACAGATTTCATCCATATTCATCCATATACATATACATCAATAAACATCCAGATTTCATCCATATTCATCCATATACATATACATCAATAAACATCTAGATTTCATCCATATACATCTAGATTTCATTTAAATAAGAACAACATCAAATTCAAAGGAACATATCATATATTAATATAACAATATGTACTTCATACAATATGTCTGTTATAGTTAACTATAGGCGTCCACTGTTTACACGACCATTTGGGTCAATAACTTGGGTATTAATAAACGTAGCCAAAATATCTCTAATGTCTGCAAGAGAATTGAAATCGATGTTTGTATCTCCAATGTTCAGATCTTCATTTAGTCATAACCCTAGAATGATTTGCATATGTCGCGCAACGTAGAAACCGCAAGCATGGCCTCCGGGCTGCTGGTGGCACTACATAAGGAAGTATAAAGATGACAAGGCACAATAATCTGTGGGGCAGGCACTAAAAAATTTCCATTTTATTATGAGAAAAAGTGTGAATAGACACTTACTGGAAATTTCTCTATATGCCTAAGTTCCATGCCCATCGCAGCATTGTGCCTGCCTCAACCCTTGACATAACTCTTGAACAGCGCATTAAGTAGGCCTTTTAAATCTTCCCACTCGTGTGTGGGGCTCATCCCCAACGAGTCAAGGTAGACAACCTTGTTTTCGCTAGGTTCTATGAGCAGCAAGATCCAATGAAAATTTTTATTGAAGGGCAACAAGAAGTATGCTTTATCCTGTCCTCTAGTCAGGGCCCTCATCAGGTATTGACCAGTATTCCTTCTATCCACCTTTATGTTGTCCTGAGTGACAATGCCAGGGTCAAGAAAGCAGGCCTGGACTTGACCTCGTTTGGCAACTAGGTATATTTGGCTGAAAAGTAAGATATATGTAATCAGTGTATAAGTGGATAAGAAATATACACTGACAATGCACAAGATTTGTATACACTTACACTGCAAAGCAGCAGATGAGAGAGGCGTCCAACTCCTGTAATTGAAATATATACCATAGGTCCTCGAAGATTATGGTAAGATAATTATCGTTATCGTCTAGTAAATAAATGCCCTTCACCTTACCCACGATACTGGATGATCGTTCCTTCACGGGAAGGCGTGAGTTCCTGAGGTAATAATCATGTAGGTTCCGCGTGTCGCACCCATGTCTTTTAATGCGGCAAGGGTATGCGATGGTTCTCCCATCTGAAATTTTTTCCTTTCATACCAAAGGAATCTTCCTCTTAGGCGCCAAGATTGACGGATGATTCGCTTCTTCTCGGGGAGCAATAGCGACTTGGTGGTGAGGACGCAGCACGCTTATTGCTCTGTGAGCTTGTCTTCAAAGATTGAGAGGCTGCCGCAGACATGGCTTTCTTCGTTCTCTCCTCTTCATTGTTACGGATCGGATCTATGGGTCCAACGTGCCGGCCTCGATTTCTTCAAGATTTGGTAGAAGAGTAATATCCTTCTTGGGCCACTGGACGAAACTATGGACAGCATCCCCAACTGTTATGATTTCATCATTGGGACATTCTCAAGTGGGATCTTCGCTGTGGTGTTGTCCATAACAGCGTCTACCTGGACCTTCGCGTAGCCCGCGGCCAAGTCCACATCATGAACCTTCATCCCCGAAATGCAGGGGTACACCACACCGCGAGCCACCTCGAGTGAACCACCGGCGCTATACGAAACTTGGAGCAAGCAATGGGTAATCTCCTTGATGTCGCCCACCGGTATTTCGTTGGGCCTTTTATCGGGCGAAGGTGCGGACGCTTGTTGCTTTTAAATGGAGGGTGCAACCGAGAGCTTGTGTATTAGGGTTGGCTTCGGTCTGCATTCCTTCGAAGTTCCTCCAACTGTTGTACCCGAGGCTCCCATTCGCTCATATCTTCTCGACACAGATACCCTATTTTGAATTTCATCCTCTAAGTTATGTACACATTTATTTTTCTTGTAGTAGAGATAGTCATTGGGAACCCCTCCTTCCAATAACGAGACCCCGATCGCGCACAGAAGGCCCGGGTGCTCCTTGTTTCCTAGGGCCTCAGTTAGGATGTCTCGCTCCCTATTTTTGACAAAGGAGCCTTGCGATGCTTGCGTGTCATACTCAATCTGCAATACGTGGAGAAATTATAATTGGGGTGTTACGAAAGTAAACATTGTAAGGGTCATTGTGCACTTACCATCTTTTGAACCACCTCAGCAGTCTCGGGCGTGGAGAAAACTAGCCCCGTCGATGTGACTTTGACCCTAACCCTGATCCAGCGGTCAGCACGCGTGTTGGTGAGCCTTGTGGCGGCTTCAGATTGCTCACTGGCCCAGTCGGCCAGCTCCCACTCGAGTTCTTTTGCCGCATATCTAGCGGTGCCGAGTCTGTGGGGTGCGTGTTCTTAGCCTGAATGGCCTTGTGTTTGATGGAGGACTCCTTGAACTCCTTCGTTGTCTTCATCCTCTTAAACACCTCCCACACCTCATTCGTAATGAAAGGGTACTTCTGAAACGGGGTCTTTTCCTCATTGACGAAATCCTTGACAAGATCCACCTTCCAGTTCTTTCAGTCTATCCCCATGTACTTCAGGCTGTTCTTCCGCACCTCGGGAAGATAGTTTTTAGGGAATTGAAATGACCGTTTGAGCTCCTCCCATAGTTGGTCCCTTTCTTGAGCGGTGAGATCCTTTCAGGTGTTGGTGGTGCATGGCACACGTGCCCTAGCCACCTGTAACATCCTAAGTTCTCAATAATTTAATTTGGCATGTTAAGTATTTTTAAATTGTTGTAGTGATAATTTTAAGCATGTGCTAAATAATAATTCTCGTTGTGTTTGGCTTTTGTTTGCGCTCGAGATGCTGAGCATTAGCCTAAATCCTTATTTTTCCTAATCCCTCCTTAACCAACATTTCCTAATCTCTCTCTCTCTCTCTCTAATTTCCTCTCTCCTCTCCTTGTGTACGTGCATGCATGCACTTGTGCCTGGCAGATGCAGACCACTCACACTCTCTCTTGTCAAATTCTCTCTCTATCTCTTTAATTTCTCCCTTGCATGCTGCAGCCACACAGCCGCATGTGTTGCACTTGCGTGTTTTGTCCAGCAAAGAAGCAGCGGTAGAGCTTGATGACCCTTGCTAATCTCCCTACTAATCTCTCCCTCCACGTTGCTCTTTGCTGCCATTGCTGCCATTTCTCTCTCCCACTGCTGTTTCTCTCTCTACAATGCTGCATGCAATTGCTGCCGTTGCTGCCATTGTGCTGTCATCTCTCTCCCACGGTTGTTTCTCTCTCTACAATGCTACCATTGCTGCCATTGTGCTGTCATCTCTCTCCCACTGCTGTTTCTCTCTCTACAATGCTGCCATTGCAGAGCAAATTGTCTTGCCCTTAATCTTCGTGGCCTCTACCTCGATCACGACATCGCTCTCATCCTCTACTATCCGTCTTGGCCGACCGCGACTTCGAGCCGCATGCACGATCACCCTTGCTCGCCTCTTTCGTCCTTCCGCCCCAACCGGTCGCCTCAATGTCCTGTGCTCAGTCCGGTGACGCCACCTTGAATTGCTTGCCGGCTGCCGCGGTCGGTCTTGAGTAATTGCACTTTGATTAATTAGCTTGCCGCCACGCGCTTCGCGTCGTGCCGCCGCTTTGCGTGACGTGACGCCCGCATGAGCGTCGGTCGCTCACTTCCTCACGAGCAAGTCCTAGCGACGCTCGCCATCGCGCGCTTATATTGGAACCACCGAGGTTCTATTTTTTCGCCGTCCCTTTTGGCCGCGCTTTCTCGTCGCCGGCCGGTCGATGTCGGCTTCTCTTTGCGCCACCACGCCCGGGCTTTCTTCTCATGTTCGGTTTTGGTCACAGACACGAATCGCCTCGCCACCGTGTCGCGTCGGTCTTCCTAAGGTGCGACCGCTCGGGCTATACGAGAACCCCGAAACCCCGGTGAGCACCCCATCCTTTTCCGGGTAGCTCACGTCCATTTAGTCGAGCTGTCTCGCTAATTTCGAGACCGGTTATTTATTAAAGATTCATCGACTGTAGCTTTAGGACTAGCCTATTAGTTCATCAACGCATGTGGGTCTTCTAAAAAAATAAATAAATAAAATAAAAATAAAATAACAAAATCCATTTTGAATAATAAAAATGTGATTATTTGTACTGGTAGCCTGATTGTGCTGTGCTTGATTTGTTTGGCATATTCGCGTCTTGTGTCGCTTTCCATCGAAGGAGGACGTCTTTGTGGAGGGCACCACCGCCGAGGAGCACTGCTACCAGGTTCCCGAAACACAAGGCAGGTCCTTTGACGCATATTGTCTGTATCCTGTTTTTTATTAAAAATGTTTTATTAGGAATTTATAAATGTGCATGCTAGTTCTGAAAATATTAAAACTAGTTTAGTAGTGATTAGTTAGACCTATTCAACAATATTGCTATAATAACCAATTAATATAAAACTAGGTGTACCTAGATTAATTGTTATCTACATTCCATTGGACTTAGGTTGTTTAAAATGAAATGCTCGCAAAAAGAAATCGTATTATATTTCATGTTTACTGGAAATGTCTTTATAAACTTGTTTGGAAAAATGGGCATCGGAGGGACACGATGCCGGGTATGGGTGTTCTTATTCTTCTCCCCCTAAAATATTCCGACTAGGAGGAACTTTTTGCCAGTGGGTGCTTTCGTGCACTGTGTTGGTGTTTTCTAACACCATGGATTTTGTAAACCGGGGCTTAAAAATTGTTCCCTCCTAGTCTAAGGACTGTTCATCCTATGAACCTACGAGCCTAGCTTTACAAGACAACCTCGGGACTGGTATGGGGCAGGCACGTTCTGGTCCTCTGGCTCTGTTGCGACCTTCTGGTGGGAAGCAATCGAGTTAGAGCCCGGGGACTTGTGGCTAAACGCTTCAGCGGGAAGCCCCTCGAGAGTAAAGTGTACCCCCTCAGCAGAGATAAAACTGTCATGACAGTCGTGCTCGCGGTTATGAGCGCGCAAAGCGAGTGTTCATATGGTAGCCACTTCTTTTATAAAAATTGGAGGTTCTCTAAAATAATTTGGCAAAGGACCGCCGTTTCAGACTTTACTATTGGGACCCGTCGTGAGACGATGGTGTTTCTGAACTTAGTACGTCGACGGATGGCTAGAACAGTCCCCTTTAGCCGAATGACCGAGCCAGGGAGCATAGTTCGCTAGGGGTCGATCGGAACAGTTCCGTTTGGCCGAATGACTGAGCCGGACATGATTGGAGCCCTTGAAATCGATGTTTATTAAAACCACAATTTTTAACTCACTAGGAAAAATTTATTCAAGGCTTTTCTGCAAAATACCTAAGGCACCTTTGTACGGAGCTACCATACCATGTCATGTCTTTTCCCCTGCTGAGTATTAGTACTCACCCCTGTTTTCTTCCCCTCTTTTAAAATTTCAAAAGGTGGAGAGGCAGGATTTGACTCCGAGGCAGATGATGAGGACTACGACGAGTCGGACTACGAGGAGTCTTCTGAGGAGTGAAGCTTAGGGTCTATTCCTACATATGAGATGCCTGTGGGATTCTGTATCTAAGAGTAGTTGTATTGTGTGTTTAGCCCGTGATTTCTGTTGTGTACTCTGTGGTTCAGACTGCGTGCTGACATGTATGTAAAATAATCGGGACAAGTTCCCCGACCTTATACCTTGTATAATTATGGTAATGTATCACTCTGTTTGATAATTGTGTGTACTAGCGATGATTCTTGGGACTAGTACATTATGCACATGAAGGGTTCGGTCTTGTATGGCCGGGTCCCGACAGAAGTGGTATCAGAGCCACCTTGCTCTAGGACGAACCCTTAGTAGACCTCCTTAAGGCCTCCGTCTCTATATAAACCTATGTTCTGCAAAATTTCCCTTACCCCTTTTTACTCGACTCTTCTCTAACTCTCCTTCTTGGTTGTGTAGATGCCGACGTTCGCTTCATGTTTGGGTGTGAGCTATGGCGGTTTCGTTCGCCAGCTGCTCCTCATGCTTAGTGCCCTGGGGATCCAGGATCCTATTTTTCACGGCGCTACCACCACCCGTGGAGGACGCCATTGCTGGATGGTCGGCGTGACCATCTTTGCGCAGGGACTTTGCCCTTCGCAAGGACCCGCGCGCTTCAGTGCCACGCGCACCCAGTGCTCGGACGCCATCCAGGATGCCGCCCGGCTTGCCCTCCTGCGACTCCGCAGCATCTTCACCAGGTAGTTGAGCCGCACGGTGTTCCGTTACTTCCCCGCTCGAGTGCCGCATGAGCGGTACAGCCATGCTCGTTCGGCTGAGAGCGAGGCTGACCCTACCATCTATCACCTCGCCGAGATGGTCTAGGCACTCGATGACGCCTACATCACCTCACTGAAGGAGATCGACACTGCCTACCAGACTGTTGCCACCTTGGCCGGGGTTGAGAAGGAGAACCGAGAGCTCAAGAAGCGCGATTCGCACCACCTCATGGAGAAGGCTGCCCTTCGCAAGAAGATCCGCCTCCTCGCACGGCAGAACCAACACCTCCGTGATCGTCCCACTGCCGTATCTAGCACCACCACTACTGCTACGGCACCAGCTCGTGCCCCCGATGCTTCTCCAGTTGCAACCACTGTCACCTCACTCCCTATTGCTACCGTGCCTGCTCCTGACCCGCCAATTCCACAAGAGAGTCCACCTCCGGAAGACATTCCTGCGTCTGCTTCCACCTATGCCTTTCAGGCCACAGCCGAGTTGCCTCTGTTTCTGCTACATCTACCTTTGTCCCCCGACCCTCGGCTAAGTTACCCTTCTGGAATCCGAGCTCCACCTCCCAGTGTGGACCTTAACAGCACTCTGTCCATGGTCTCATTGCCCCCTCTGCGTGGTTGGGTGCCCCTGTTGCCCACCGAAGAAGAAGACGATGAACCCGTGGATGTCCTTGCCTACGAGACCGACTTTGATGAGTTTTAGGGTGTGGGTTGTACCCGCAAGTATCGTAGTTAGCTGCTGTGTGCCGGTTGACCGTATCGGTAGATGTGATATGGCATGCCCTGTATGTACCTTATGAGTGCTATATATATATATATAGTGATGTTGGCTTGTTAAAATAATAATAATAAAAAAAAATTCTTGAGCACTCGGGCCCACCTCACCATCATCCGTCTCGGAAGGATCTAGCAAAGCGAGCTGCACCAGCTCCCTTTTCGCTGCTTTCCCGCTCGGGACGAGCATGCATACGGGACTCCACTATATTTCACCTCGCGTTGCTAGTGCGTGCACCAGGCGCCGCATTCGTGAACCTCGACGCCGGGCTCTGCTGCCTCACCGGCGATGGGGAAGACGACCCGGAGCAGATCCCCAAGTCCGGCCTCCACTCCCAGCTAGCTCCAGCTGTTCCTCGATGAGATGCGGAATGCTCCCATTCCGTGGTGGGTTCTTGTTGCTGCATTCGCCGTCCTTGTGGCTTGGATTCTATTCTTCCTCCCCCATTAGTGCGTCTGTAGTTGCGTGCGCGTGTATTTGCTTCAGGATTTGTAATCCTGAAGTTGTTTCTTAATTGGGTTTGTGGTTGTTGGTGTAGTACCCCCCTGTAACCGTATTTTCTAGTAAGTGGTTCAGCAAGTCTTTGGTTGAACCCCAGTAATTAATTTCATGTGTGTGGTATGAAAAAAAAATTATGCATATATTTGGATGTTATTCTCCTCCTTTAGTTGATCTCGTCCTCATTCCTGCTCTCTCTCCCTAGATGGTTATCACTCGGCGTGTTGGTCGCCGCGCTGCTAGACGTGGCCGTGGTCGCGGTCGTGGTTTGGGACGTGCGTTGCTTCCCCGTGAGCAACCCCAGGACTTGCCTACTGATCTTCCTCAGTTGCTAGCCCCTGGTGAGCCAGTTCTAGTTGGAGCACTTCCAGCAGCTCAGCCTTAGCAGCCACCTCAACCAGATGTGCCACCACACCAGAATCCACCACCTCCACCTCAGGAAGAGCCAACTCTCCGCCAGATTATGTAGATGCAACTCCAGATGATGCAGGAGATGGCTAGGGACCGGGCACCTCCACCTGCCCCGGTTCAGGCTCCTACCCCGCAGCCACTTCCGATGCATCACAACACCAGGCTGTCAGACTTCCTCCATACAAAACCTCGAGAATTTGCTGGAGAGCTTGACCCTATCATAGCAGAAGATTGGCTTTCTGAAACAGAAAAGAGACTCATTCTAGCTTAGTGTGGGGAACGTGAAAGTGTGATGTATGCTGCACATCACCTGAGTGGGATAGCTGCCAAATGGTGGGACAATTATTGTGATAGTCATCCCAATCCTCAAAACATCGAGTGGGCAGAATTTGTGGAAGCATTTGAGGCTACGTTTGTTCCTAGAGGAGTCAAGGACATGAAAAGAAGGGAATTTTAGAACTTGAAGCAAGGCAGTATGAGCTTGAGTGAATATCTCACCAAGTTCACTCAGCTGTCTCGCTATGCACCCAGGGAAATTGAAACAGAAGAAGATAAGATTTGGTACTTTATGGAAGGTATGGACCTAGAGATTCGGCGTGGAATTTTCTCAGTGGAGTATGAGACCTTTCAGCAGATGTTTTGATAGGGCCATTGTGCAAGAGCATGTTGAGCGCCTTTGTGTTACTGCTAAGAAGCGCAAAAAGGCTCACAAGGATAGTCACAGGGCAGAAAGTTCTAGGCATCACTTTAAGTGCCGCCAGGAGCACAAGTCTTTTGCTCCAGGCAGAAGCCGTACTCAGTGGTTGAACCCACGTCCTTTGGCTCAAGCTCCTCACCAGTCAGCACCTGCTCAGCCTCCCAAGGACTTGTCTATTGTCAAGTGTTTCTCCTGCAATCAGATGGGCCACTATGCCAACAAGTGTCCCTCCAAGAACATGGCCCTAGTGCCAGTCAAGACTGAGTTCGCCCCGCAGCGTCTACCCGCTGCTGGTCGCGGACGCGGCGCTCCTCCACGCGTCGGTGCTACCCACGCTATTGGAAAAGGGCGTGTTAATAATGTTACTGCAGAAGCTGCCCAGCAAGATCCTAGTGCAGTCATGGGTAAGTTTTTGGTTAATTCAGTACCTTCCACTGCTCTTTTTGATTCTGGTGCAACGCACTCATTTATCACTGAAACTTTTGTTGCAAAGCATGAGTTAAAAGTGGGTGCATTAAAGAAGGCTATGGTCATTCAATCTCCAGGGAAAATCATGCATACAACATTGATTTGTCCCGCGGTTGACATAAGGATACAATGTAGTAAATTCCTAGCTGACCTGGTGGTTATAGATTCTACAAGAATCGAAGTGATCTTATGCATGGACTGGCTAACTAAGTATAAAGGGCAGATAGATTGTGCCTATAAGAGAGTCAGTTTGGTGAATCAGGACGGGCAGGAGATTATATTCACCTCTAACAATCTTGCTGAAGATCTTATCCTTCTGCATAAGTTGGAAGCAAATGCCTTGGATTCCATTCCTGTGGTTAGAGAATATCCTGATGTGTTCCCAGGAGAACTGCCAGGAATGTCACCTGATCGGGACATTGAGTTTGTCATAGTCTTAGCTCCTGCGACAACCCCTATATCTCAGAGGCCGTATAGGCTGTCTGCCAATCTGTTGGCTAAGTTGAAGTCTCAAATAGAAGAGTTGCAAGAGAAAGGTTTTATCAGGCCTAGTGTTTCACCTTGGGGAGCCTCAGTAATTTTTGTAAAAAAGAAGGATAACATATTGAGGATGTGCGTGGATTACCGGTCCTTAAATGAAGTCACCATTAAAAATAAATATCCTCTCCCCAGAATTGATGATCTATTTGACCAGTTGAAGGGAGCCTGTGTATTTTCAAAAATGGATTTGAGGTCGGGATATCACCAGATAAAAATCAGAGAGTCTGATATACCCAAGACAGCTTTCACCGCTCGTTATGGGTTGTACGAGTTCACTGTCATGTCGTTTGGACTGACCAATGCACCTCCCTATTTTATGAATCTCATGAACAAGGTCTTTATGGATTATTTAGACAAGTTTGTAGTGGTATTCATTGATGATATTCTTATATACTCCATGACAGAAGGAGAGCATGAGCACCATCTTCGATTGGTTCTGCAAAGGTTGAGAGAACACCAGTTATATGCCATGTTTAGCAAATGTGAATTCTGGATGGGAGAAGTGTTGTTTCTTAGTCATGTCATCTCAGCAGGAGGTGTAGCAGTTGACCCCGAGAAGGTCGAGGCCGTGGCCAACTGGAAACCGCCTCGGACTGTGACTCAGGTCCGTAGTTTTCTTGGAATGGCCGGATATTACCGTCGGTTTATCCCAGATTTTTCCAAGATAGCCAAACCCTTGACTACGCTGATGAAGAAGGAAAAGAAGTTTGAATGGACACCGGCTTGTGAAGCTAGTTTTCAAGACTTGAAAAAGAAACTCACCACAGCTCCAGTTTTGACACTGCCAGATATTCATAAGGATTTTGAAATATTTTGTGATGCCTCACGGCAAGGTCTTGGCTGTGTGTTAATGCAAGAAAGAAAAGTGGTGGCTTATGCATCCCGACAGTTGAAACCACATGAGCAGAATTACCCTACACATGATTTGGAGTTGGCTGCAGTTGTTCATGCCCTAAAAATTTGGAGACACTACCTTATTGGCAATAGGACTGAAATATACACTGATCACAAGAGTCTCAAGTACATTTTTACTCAGCCTGATTTGAATCTGAGGCAAAGACGCTGGTTGGAATTAATTAAGGATTATGACACCGGTATTCATTACCATCCGGGTAAGGCCAATGTAGTGGCAGATGCCCTCAGCCGTAAAGTGTACTACAATTCGCTATCACTACTTGAAGCTCAACCCGCTCTCCAGAAGGAAATTGCCAAGTTGAATTTGGGAATAAGAAAGTACGGCTCATTAAATGCCATGGAATTGCAACCCACCTTGCTCAGCCAGATCAAAGAAGCTCAGAAACAGGATACAGAGGTTCAGGCTGTGAAGGACCGGATTTTGAAAAGAAAAGCACCTGAATTTTCTACTGATGCAGAAGGGGTACTGTGGTTTGGGAAAAGGGTTTTTGTACCCAACAAAAGAGAGATTAAAAATATCATTCTCAAGGAAGCGCATGAAACCCCTACCTGTATACACCCAAGAAGCACTAAAATGTACTTGGATTTGAAAAGTACGTACTGGTGGACATGTATTAAGAGAGAAATTGCAGATTATGTGGCAAAGTGTGATATATGTCGAAGGGTCAAAGCAGAGCACCAGCGTCACCGGTTTGTCGCAATTGATTAGAGGTGCCTGAATGGAAATGGGAAGAGATAGGGATGGATTTTATAACTGGATTACCCCGGACCCAAGCAGGTTTTGACTCGATCTGGGTGATAGTGGACCGGCTCTCTAAAGTGGCCCACTTCATACCAGTTCGAACCACCTATACCGGAGATAAGCTGGCCGAGCTGTACATGAACCGTATAGTCTGTCTGCATGGGGTACCCAAGAAGATTGTATCAGATCGAGGTACACAGTTTACATCCAAATTTTGGCAGAAATTGCATGATTTGTTGGGAACATAGCTTAATTTCAGTACTACCGACCACCCTCAAATTGATGGTCAGACAGAGCGAGTTAATCAAATTTTGGAAGACATGTTGAGGGCTTGTGTGTTGTCAAACAAGACTGGTTGGGATAAACAGTTGCCTTATGCTGAGTTTGCTTATAACAACAGTTACCAAGCTAGCCTTCAGATGGCACCGTTCGAAGCCTTGTATGGCAGGAAGTGTTGAACTCCTTTGTATTGGCAGGAAACTGGAGAAAGTAAAGTGTTTGGACTGGACTTACTAAGAGAAGCAGATGAACAAGTCCGTATGATTCAGCAGAGGCTTAGAGCCGCACAGTCTAGGCAAAAGAGCTATGCAGACAACCGTCGTAGGGAACTCAAGTTTGGAGTTGGTGATTTTGTGTATCTAAAGGTATCTCCACTCAAGGGTATTAAGCGATTTCGCGTCAGTGGCAAATTGGCTCCGTGGTATATTGGTCCATTTCAAGTTACTGCTAGAAGGGGGGAGGCAGCTTATCGTCTCGAGTTACCTGACAGTCTAGCAGATGTGCATAATGTTTTTCATGTATCTCAATTGAAGAAATGTCTCCGGGTACCGGAAGAACAAATGCCAATGGAAGAAATGGACTTGCAACCAGACTTATCTCATAAGGAATACCCGGTCAGAATTTTGGATGATGCAGTTCAGAAAACCCGGAATAAGACCACTCAGTTTTGCCGTGTCCAGTGGAGCAACCACACCGAGGGAGAAGCCACCTGGGATCGCAAGGAAGACCTTCGCGCTGAGTTCCCGGATTTGTTTCCCAGAGATTAGGAATCTCGAGGACGAGATTCTCTTAAGGGGGGGAGGTTTGTAACATCCCAAGTTTTCAATAATTTAATTTGGCATGTTAGGTATTTTTAAATTGTTGTAGTGATAATTTTAAGTAAGTGCTAAATAATAATTCTCGTTGTGTTTGGCTTTTGTTTGCGCTCGAGATGCTGAGCATTAGCCTAAATCCTTATTTTTCCTAATCCCTCCTTAACCAACATTTCCTAATCTCTCTCTCTCTTTAATTTCCTCTCTCCTCTCCTTGTGTACGTGCATGCATGCACTTGTGCCTGGCAGATGCAGACCACTTACTCCCTCTCTTGTCAAATTCTCTCTCTATCTCTTTAATTTCTCCCTTGCATGTTGCAGCCACAGCCTGCATGTGCTGCACCTGCACGTGTTTTGTCCAGTAGCAGCAGTAGCTTGATGACCCTTGCTAATCTCCCTACTAATCTCTCCCTCCACGTTGCTCTTTGCTGCCATTGCTGCCATTTCTCTCTCCCACTGCTGTTTCTCTATCTACAGTGCTGCATGCAATTGCTGCCATTGCTGCCATTGTGCTATCATCTCTCTCCCACTGCTGTTTCTCTCTCTACAATGCTGCCATTGCAGAGCAGCAGTGCTGCCCTTGGCGCTGCGCGGCCTCTACCTCAGTCACGGCACTGCTCTCATCCCTCTACTGTCCGTGCTGACTGCACTTCGAGCTGCATGCAGTCACCCTCGCTCTGCCTCTTTGCGTCCTCTGCCCCAACCGGTCGCCTCAATGTCCCGTGCTCAGGTCCGATTGACGTCGCCTTGAATTGCTTGCTGGCCTGCTGCGGTCAGTGCCGAGTAATTGCACTTTGATTAATTAGCTTGCCACCACGGCTTCGCGTCGTGCCGCGCGCCTGCCGTGACGTGACGCCCGCACGAGCGTCGGTCGCTCACTTCCTCACGAGCAAGTCCTAGCGACGCTCGCCGTCGCGCGCTTATATTGGAACCACCGAGGTTCTATTTTTTTGCCGCCCCTTTTGGCTGCGCCTTCTCGTCGCCTTCGGCTTCGGTCAGTATCGTCAGTTCTCTTTGCGCCACCACGTCCCGGGCTTTCTTCTCATGTTCTGGGTTTGGTCGCAGGACACTGAACTGTCTCACCGCTGTGTCACGTCGGTCTTCCGATGCCTGACCGTTCGGGGCTGTGCGAGAACCCCTGAACCCCGGTGAGCACCCCATCCTTTTCCGGGTAGCTCACGTCCATTTAGTCGAGTTGTCTCTGCTTAATTCTGAGACCCGGTTATTTATTAAAGATTCTGTCAGCCTGTAGCTTTAGGACTAGCCTATTAGTTCATCATCGCATGTGGGTCTTCTAAAAAAATAAATAAATAAAATGAAAATAAAATAATAAAATCCATTTTGAATAATAAAAATGTGATTATTTGTACTGGTAGCCTGATTGTGCTGTGCTTGATTTGTTTGGCATATTCGCGCGTGCACGTCATTTCCGTCAGATGGAGGACGTGCCATGGATGGCACCACCGCCGAGGACCACTGCTACCAAGTTCCCAAACTCAAGGCAGGTCATTTGACGCATATTGTCTATAGCCTGTTTTTTATTAAAAATGTTTTATTAGGAATTTATAAATGTGCATGCTAGTTCTGAAAATATTAAAACTAGTTTAGTAGTGATTAGTTAGACCTATTCAACAGTATTGCTATAATAACCAATTAATATAAAACTAGGTGTAGCTAGATTAATTGTTATCGACTTTCCATTGGACTTAGGTTGTTTAAAATGAAATGCCCGCAAAAAGAAATCGTGTTATATTTCATGTTTACTGGAAATGTCTTTATAAAGTTGTTTGGAAAAATGGGCATCGGAGGGACACGATGCCGGGTATGGGTGTTCTTATTCTTCTCCCCCTAAAATATTCCGACTAGGAGGAACTTTTGCCAGTGGGTGCTTTCGTGCACCGTGTTGGTGTTTTCTAACACCGTGGATTTTGTAAACTAGGGCTTAAAAATTGTTCCCTCCTAGTCTAAGGACTGTTCATCCTATGAACCTACGAGCCTAGCTTTATATTACAACCTCGGGACCTGGTATGGGACAGGCCTGGTTCCCGGTCCTCTGGCTCTGTTGCGACCTCCTGGTGGGAAGCAATCGAGTTAGAGCCCGGGGACTTGTGGCTAATTAAACGCTTCGGTGGGAAGCCTCTCGAGGGTAAAGTGTACCCCCTCTGCAGAGATAAAACTGTCATGACAGCCGTGCTCGCGGTTATGAGCGCGCAAAGCGAGTGTTCATATGGTAACCACTTCTTTTATAAAAATTGGAGGTTCTCTAAAATAATTTGGCAAAGGACCACTGTTTCAGACTTTACTATTGGGACCCGTCATGAGACGATGGTGTTTCCGAACTTATTACGTCGACGGATGGCTAGAACAGTCCCCTTTGGCCAAATGACCGAGCCAGGGAGCATAGTTCGCTATGGGTCGATCGGAACAGTTCCGTCTGGCCGAATGACTGAGCCGGACATGATTGGAGGCCCTGACATCGATGTTTATTAAAACCACAATTTTTAACTCACTAGGAAAAATTTATTCAAGGCTTTTCTGTAAAATACCTAAGCCACCTTTATACAGAGCTACCATACCATGTCATGTCTTTTCCCCTACTGAGTATTAGTACTCACCCCTGTTTTCTTCCCCTCTTTTAAAATTTCAAAAGGTGAAGAGGCAGGATTTGACTCCGAGATAGATGATGAGGACTACGACGAGTCGGACTACGAGGAGTCTTCTGAGGAGTGAAGCTTAGGGTCTGTTCCTACAGACGAGATGCCTGTGGGATTCTATATCTAAAAGTAGTTGTATTGTGTGTTTAGTCCGTGATTTCCGCTGTGTACTCGGTGGTTCACCCTACGTGCTGACATGTATGTAAAATAATCGGGACAAGTTCCCCGACCTTGTACCTTGTATAATTATGGCAATGTATCACTCTGTTTGATAACTGTGTGTACTAGCAATGATTCTTGGGACTAGTACATTATGCACAGGAAGGGTTCGGTCTTTTACGGCTAGGTCCCGACACCACCACCCCGCACATTGTTTGATACGCTGATGCAGCTTTCGTGGGAAGGACCGGTATACCTCCTGTCCGGACCTCTGTGATGGTATGAATGACATCGGTCTTGAGCTTGCTTGGCCCTCTGCTAACCCTTCTTTTCACAGCTGGGGTGGCCTCGGGCGCGATCCCCACTTGAGGGGTGACCTCGGGCGCTGCCCCTGCTTGAGGGGTGGCCTCAGGGTCCATTCTACATACATGAGAACACCAGGCAATTTAGCCTTCCAACATACAAGAGAAGCAATTAACTTTGCCATTATCTAAACCAGAAAAGTACTAGAAAAGTAATCGTGTTCGAGGGCCTGCTTCCTTCCTAGGCCAACTTTCTTCAACTATTTCCAATAATAAATAAACAACCTAAAATGAACACTCCATGGCTAAAATTTCAATAAAGTAAGACACGATTCTAGTTAATGCATTCTAAAAAAGACACGATTTTGACATTGAGGGAATACTATAGCTATGTACTCCATTAGCTCCATATAATTGTGGCATATTTGTTGTCACTGGCCGCTTTAGACTATGGGTAGCTTGCAAACACTTCTCGCAAGATCATATGTGCAAGAAGCATGCAAGAGTGCACACAATCCAGCATGCGCAACGCCAAAACTTTTGGGCAAGGATCTAAAATGACACCAACATCAACACGACCTTTGTCAGCTCTAAGGACTTGAAGCTTAGCTAGTGCGACATGCTTGCCCTCAGCCATCGACATCAAGCCCGCTTACATCCGATAGCCCAAGCTTTAGCCAACAAACCAGCACAACCCCACTTATGTCACATGCATGTTGTATATACATAAAACTGTGCCAAAAGGAAGGCAAAAGTCTATGCATCGTAGATCAAAATGCTCCAAAGATTAGAAACACAGAAAGTAGATGACTCAGGGATGAAGAGTAGCCATCGATGACAGCATAAGAAGATCTTAAATATGATTTTAGTTGAATATACCCAAAAATTTGCACTATTAATTATAGTATGTCCAAATTATAATGGTGTAGATATTAAATATATTTTTAGTTGGATCCAATAGGTTTTACCAAATATAACTACAAACTGTATTAGCTATGTATCTGTTACTTTGTCAATTTTAAGTGCTCCGTGCATAGGAGGATATGTATGAGCTCAGATCTAACTCTATAGGGATAGAACTACAAACTTGCCTCTTGACCTTTTTTTTAATGAATATTGCAATATATAGTAATAGTAGTAGTTTCATAACATGTAACTATTAAATTTGTGTTCAACAATTTACCAATTCAATCACAGGAAAACAAGGTAATAAATCACGATTCGCACGATGAGGTCCAAACTGCTATGAAAGTTATTGTGGGCTATCGAAAAACTGTCCTATATAGCATTTAACATTAAAAATATATGGAAGATGAAATAATGCATAAGGTAGGTCGTATCCAACTAAATAATAAAGATACATGGCACTGTAGAAGTACAAATAGTCTAATATACATGCATAAGACCATAATCAATGTTAAGTATAAGTGGGCTGCACTCTATTCTTCTTAATGTTTATTATAGAGAATTTTTGCAAATAATACTATCACTGAGTTATTGCGGCTTTCTTAATTCTCAATGAGAAGTGCTGACCTTGAGGGCGAGCAGGTAGAGGGCGTGGCGCCGGAGCTGGTGGACGCAGACGTCGAGGATGCCATCCGCTCAGCGACAAGGGTGGCGGCGACGAGGGCGGCGAAGAGGGAGGACGCGACGAGGGCGCGGCGACGAGGGCTCGGCGACGAGGATGCAGACGAGAGGGCGACGGCGACGAGGATGCAGACGAGAGGGTGACGGCGATGAGGATGCAGACACAAGGGCTCGGCGACGAGGATGCAGACACGAGGACTCGGCACGAGGATGTAGACGAGAGGGCGATGGTGACGAGGGCTCGACGACGAGGATGCAGACGAGAGGGTGACGACGACGAAGGCTCGGCGACGAGGACGCAGATGAGAGGATGGCGGCTAGGGCTCGGCAACGAGAGTGTGCGCGCGGGACTTGTGAAAATTTAGGGGTATCGCATGGCTAGGGTATATATATAGTGGTATCTACCACTAGCGGCTCAAGTTATAACCGCCAGTGGTAGTAGAGCACCATTGGCGGCTCAAGAAATAACTGCCAGTGGTAGTAGACCATCATTGGCGGCTCGAGAGATAACCGCTAATGGTAGTAGACCATCACTGGCGGGTTAAGAGATAACAGCCAGTGGTAGTAGACCATCACTGGCAGCTCAAGAGATAGCCGCCAGTGATATCTATATTAGGGCTATATAATAGAACTATACATGACTATATAGGATTATAATAGGACTATATTAGGGCTATAAAATAGGATTATAATAGGACTATATAATAGGATTATAATAGGATAATAGGACTACAAAATAGGATTATAATGGGACTATAATAGGACTATAAAATAGGATTATAATGGGACTATATTAGGGCTAGATAATAGGATTATATTAGGACTATATAATAGGATTATATTGGATTACATTATACATTCTATAATAGGATTACATTACAAAATGGGATTACATAACTCAAATATAAGATGCAAATAAAAAGTACAATCAGTCCTCAACGATCAGCCCTTCTTGATGATCGTTGCACACATAGGTGGTTGCATTGGCCATTTCACTTAATTTTGGGTCGGTTTCATCATGTAATGGATGTATTTCATCGAATTGGTTGTAATCCTCCTCGTCCACCGCATTCTCTACTCCAACGATTCTTCTTTTCCCACTAAGAACAACATTTTTGTTATTATCAGCAGGATCTATGACATAGAAGACCTGTAAAACTTGGGTTGCGAGGACAAAAGGGTCATCTCTATATCCTACTCGGACGAGGTCAACGATAGTCAAACCAAACTCATCAGATTTCTTAACCTCTCCACTTTGGACCCATTTGCACCGAAAAAGGGTTATTTTGAAAATCACGTAGTCCAGTTCCCAGATCTACTCAATGAAACCATAGAATGAGCTCTTGCGTTGGGTTACTAGGCCTTGGTTGTGCTCCTCCTTATATGCATCTATACGAATGCCGCTGTTCTGCATTGTGCTCTTCCTGTCTTGAGATATCGTGTAGAATGTGTACCCATTTATGTCATATCCTTGCCACGTCACCACCGTGTATCTTGGTCCCTTTGCTAGCCATAAGAGTAGATCGGAACACTGTGTTCCGGTGAATCGTGCTTTGAACCAATCATTGAAACAACGGTTATGCTCCTTTTTATCCAAGCCTCTATCTTGTTTGGGTACTGGCGGCGTATGAAATCCTTGTGCTCTTCTATGTAAGGGGCCACCTCTGTCATGTGATTCAGAACAATGAAGTGCGCTTTACAGTACATGTCTCCGTTGGGTGTGATCTGTTTTCTGCCAAGTGTGCCCGTACCATGCAGCCTACCCTCATGATGGGATACGGGCACACCTATGGGGTCAACTTGCGACATGTAATCAATGCAGAATTCGATCACCTCCTCTGTTGCATACCCTTCGATAATGCTAGCCTCAGGACGATATCGGTTGCGTACGTATGACTTTAGAATCCCCATGTACCTCTCGAACGGATACATATAACGTAGAAACACCGGGCCACATAACTTAATTTTTCGAACAAGGTGAACCATGAGATGTACCATAATATCAAAAAAGGATGGGGGAAATACATCTCGAGATCACATATAATTCTTACTACTTCATTATGTAGCGAATCAAGAGTATCAGGATCGATGACTTTCTGATGGATTGCATTGAAGAACAAGCTCAGCCTTGTGATGGTTCGTCGGACGTCCGGAGGCAATATACTCCTTATTGCAATCGGAATCATCTGAGTCATTAGAACATAGCAGTCATGTGACTTTATTTCAGACAATTTCAAGTCACTCATGGACACTAACCTCTTCATGTTGGCAGCGTACCCGGATGGGTATTTTACACCATGCAAGCACTGACAAAATTCTTTTCGCTCGGCCTTGGATAGAGTAAAGCAAGCTGGAGAGAGTTCCGTCCTGCCCATACTACTAATTATTGGTGCTAACTCGCTTCTTAAATTCATATCGACTAAGTCGAGCCGTGAGTTTAGTCCATCCTTCGTTTTGTCCTTCATATGAAGCAATGAACCAACCAAACTATTGCAAAGTTAACCTCCACGTGCATCACATCCAAGCAGTGTCAAACATATAGTTCCTCCTAGTAAGGTAGATCCCACAAAATTGACCTTTTCTTTCATATGCCGTTTTCACTAGTTTTTGTTTTCTTCCTCTTTCTCCCCATTTCACATTTTCCAAACTTAACATGCAGGCCTGTAAACATGTCATGCACTTCTTTTCCACTAAGTATGCGTGGAGCCGATCCATTTTCCCTGGTTTCATCGAACTGCTTGGTCATCTTGCGATATGGATGATTCACACGTAGAAACCGTCGATGGCGCATATACATAGTCTTCCGGCAATTCCTGAGCCACACACTTGCTGTATCATCTAAGCAATGAGGACAAGCTTTACTTCCTTTTGTTTTCATGCCCGAAAGGTTTCAAGTGCAGGAAAATCATTGATGGTGCAAAACAACATTGCACGTAGCGTGAAGTTCTCTCGTCGATCCGAAACCCATACTCTGACCCCTTCGTTCCACAGCATCTGTAGTTTCTCTACCAATGGTGCAAGATACACATCTATATCATTGTCAGGCTGCTTTGGCCCTTGGATTAGTAGGCACATCATAATGTACTTCCTCTTCATGCAGAGCCAAGGAGGAAGATTATATATGCATAGGTTCACAGGCCATGTGCTATGCTTACTACTCCAGTTTTCAAATGGATTCATGCCGTCTGTGCTCAATCCAAATCTTAAATTTCTAGGGTCTGCACCAAAATCCAGGAACATGTAGTCAATGTTTCTCCACCGCGAAGCGTCTACAGGGTTCCTAAGCTTTTCATCTTTCTTACGATGCTCTGAGTGCCACCTGAGAAGTCTAGACTCTTTCTCATTTCCAAACTATCGTGTCAAATGAGGAGTGCCTGGCAGATACCATAAAACCTTTGCTGGGATTTCTCGATTAAGGTTGGCATCCTGATCCTCGTCGCCGTTACGGCCTTTGACATTTCTCTTGTAGCGGGATGCTTTACACTCTGGGCATAAGTGCAGGTCGCTATACTTGTGACGGTATAGGATACAGTTATTGGGGCATGCGTGGATATTTTGCACGTCCAATCCTAAGGGACAAATAACTTTTTTGGCACCATATGTTGTTTCTGGCATCAAATTTTTCTGGGGAAAAGGTTCCTTCAGTAGTCGTAAGAGCTCCGTGAAACTCTTATCAGACCAACGGTTCCTAGCCTTCAATTGTAGGAGTTCAAGTACAGTCATCAATAAAGTGTGTTTCACCTTGCAACCATGAAAGATTGGCCTCTCGGACTCCTCTGACCATTTCCTGAATTTAATGAACTCTTCCGTAGTGCCATAGTCTGTTTCGAAGTCATGCATCATTCTATCAAACTCGTAAACTTCCTCATCTAATGTTTCACCGACATCATCACACTCGACACCTGCATCATCACTATCCATTACTTTAAAGGCGTCATTCTCACCCTCAGTTGTACTCTGTGTCTCACCGTGGCACGTCTAAAAGGAGTAGCCTTTTTTGAAACCCCGCTTAATGAGATGAAACTCGATTTGAGATGAGTTTCTATGCAATTTCAAGTTATCACAATCAATACAAGGACAACATATCAAGTCAACCCCTCTCTCCTGCATATCCGCCAGCGCAGCTCTCATAAACCCTTGCACCCCATTCACGTACTCTTCCGACGTGCGATTTTCTATGTACATCCATGATTTGTCCATTATCTGCAAAAATGTATCCACGGTTTTCTTAATTATTACATGGTTACACTTCTTTCGAAATAAAAGACTTTATGAATAAAAGTTTACCTTAGGACGACAAAGCTAGTATGACAAATAGTTTGCTAAAATAATTATTATAAATAATTAGTAACTAAAATAATTACTTCCTCCTATATATTAATATAAATCAATTGTTACTTATTCCATTAATTGTGACTACAAACTCATGAACATATTAATATATTGTTACTTATCCCATTAATTACTTTTCTCGCATTCGACATATGCAAACACATCGCAAGTCAAAGATATTAATTATCCTACTCTCCATGTACATCACAAACCTACAAATATTAATATATCTAGATCTCAAAGCACTTAATCTAGAATAGGTTCTTTAATCTTGAAAAACAAGATGTACAAAGAAAAATAAAAAGCATCACTAAGCTCTAGCACTTGGATCTTCAAATAACCACTTGGATCTTCCAAAAAATAGTTGGAATTGAACCAACTCTAGCTATAGCCACTGCCGCATCCGCCGCTACAGTCGAATAGGATGGAGGTAGGGTCGGTACTATGTAGTGAAAACTATCACTGGCGGTTATCTTTAAAACCGCCAGTGATAGTTCCTTTCACTGGCGGTTGTAGCACTAACCGTCAGTGACAATTTCTGTTTCCCGCCAACTCCCGCCAGTTTGTTCTACAAAACTATCTCTGGCGGTGTTAAAGTGAACCACCAGTGATATGAAACCTTCACTGGTGGTTTTAAACTGAACCGCCAGTGGTATGTATCCGTCACTGGCGGTTGGCTGTACAACCTCATCACTGGCGGTGATAAAAATAGCCGCCAGTGATGAGGGGTCGGGGATGAGCCATTCTGTAGTAGTGTTGGTTTTGTTCCTGTGAAACTTTTTATATTTGCACGGGGTGATTTTTTTTAAAAAAATGGAACATAAGGTTTTAACACTAGTTTAGCTAAGTTTTATTAATACTTATTCAAGTTTTATTAGTCTTTCTTCAAGTTTCGTCAGTCGGTTTGGCCAACTTTCATTACTCCTTCAAGTTGTATCAGTAGTTTAGCCAAATTTTATTGACACTTTCAAGTTTCATCAGTAGTTAGCCAAGTTTTATTGGTATTTTTTTAAGTTTCATAAGTAGTTCTTTCAAATTCAGCAATTATTTTGCAAGTTTTCATCAGTTTCGCCCCTGTGTCATATGTATATTATCATGTTTCATCGGTAGGTTTTCCAAGTTTCAGCGGCTATTTTCCAAGTTTTATGTCATGTGTCTGACGTACGTCCGATCCGAGGTGCTCGCGATAGTCAAATCATATTGAAACATCATGTTGGCATGCATATGCATAATTGTAGAAATCGTAGCTGATGAAATCATGTTCAATTATCTCACAGGAAAGTAAAGACCGACACTATCATGTACTACTATTTGAGTTAGAAAACATAAACTTGAAGTTGTCAAGTACTACATAAAATAGATATTAATGACTGGACTGTGAATTACTGCGTGCAAAACCATTTTTCTTAAACCTCGTGTGCTGCATCAGTGGCGTTTGTGAGTATTAACCAATATATTCAACCATTAACCACGCCTAACTTGCTAGTGTGCTTGTCACTTAGCAGAAAGAAAGACATTAATATATTAGTTTTTAGGTTATCCACACCTAACACAACGTTGCCATGAAGGCAACGGATACCCGCAGCAATAATTGGTCTTTTTCGTTAATCAAATTCGATAATTTTGTCCACGAGAGAGTTTCGTTTACTGATTAAGTAATGATGCTTTGAAGCGTAAAAATAATACTTCATGTCTAGTCTTATGATCTTATCTACAAATCCAGTTGTCCCTAGTGATCGAAGCCCTGAAATTAGTATATATGTATGACCTCTATGTCCATCTTTGTTGTTCGTTGATGAACTTATCCGATGGCGATGTTTACTTGCATGCATGGTAGTTGAAGGCAGGAAAGGACCATGATTTGTTGCTATACACTAATAGTGAACTGCACATCAGTACACTACTAGAGAAATGATTTTTTATGCCGGCAGATCAGTACCGGTTATGTATAAACCGGGACTGACACTTATATCAGTCCTGCTTCAACGGTTTAGGGGTCTGAAGGAAACTTCAGTACGGGCTGAAGATACCAAAATGTACTAATTTTCTAACATTCATGCCGGTACTAAGCAGGCTAGCTGGCTCGGGGTCTGCTTAGTACCGGCATGAATGTTAGAAAATTAGTACATTTTGGTATCTTCAGCTGAAGTTTCCTCCGGACCTGCTTAGTACCAGTTGGTTACACCAACCTGTACTAATACTCTAATATTAGTACAGGTTGGTGTAACCAACCGGTATTTAGCAGCCTTATTTGAACCTCCTCTTCCCTGCTCCTCGGTTCCTCCCCACACTCTTCTTCTTCCTCCCACCCCGGCTTCAGTTCAACCTTGGTTTTCTTCATTTCCTAAACTTTTGCAGTTTCTTAGTTTTTCTTCCGTTCATTATAACTTGTTTTTATTGATTTCCCATTGGATTTTATAGTTCTGCACTGGAATTTGCTTTGTATGTTTAATCACATTTGACTGCATTGGAATTTGCCGTGTGTTTAATGGATCCAACCTTCTATCTTTTCCTCTCCTATATTTTTCCCCTCCATCCACATGGAGAACAGTACCGCACCATTTTGATCCCCTTCTCTCCTCTGCCACCGCCACCAGCTGCACCGCATCTCCTCCGCCATGGTTCGTCGCCTCAAGACCTGCAGGGCGACTTGCAATCCCTATTCTCCGCCGCAACCTCCCGCCGCCAGTGTAGGTCCGTCCACCTGCTCCACCGCCAGAGCAGGTCCGTCCAACTCCTCCGCCGCAACCTCCCGCGCCGCCCCACCCACCTCCTCTGCCGCAACCTACGACACCAACCTGCAGGAGCCATGGAGGGCCTTCGACCGCCAGCGCCTATCTACTACCCGCCACCATATCAACCTCGCAGCTGGAAGGAACTGGCCTCGCTGCTGCCGCCGCTGTTGCCACCGCCAAGCTTCTAGGATCGGATGCACATGGAGGTGGGATCCCACGCCGCGTGTGCTGCCTCGTCCACCCCCCTGCGCCTCGTCCTCTGCCCGACAATGATGAAATCGACTGGGAGGCGTTGATGGCAGAGGATGATGACTAAAATATATCTATTATATATATATGTATGTTGTTTAATTATGTGATGGAATGGGATCTGTGTTTAATTATGCGATGTCCTTAATTATGAATTATTTGTATCAATGTGTGATGGATGATGAAATGGTTATTTGTGAGTGATGGTGATCTGTGCAATGAATTGGTGATATGTGCAAATGTTCATCAAATGAGTTATGGTTTAGTGTTAGTCTTTTTCTTCAATTTGAAATGGTCATCTTTGCAATGAATTGGTGATATGTGCAAATACCGATTTGCATTGAAATAGTGATCTGGTGCCCTCCATGCAGGTTCATAACATGAGCCAGACAAAGAACCCCCGACGAAATGGCCTTCAATAACATGGTCCAGCGGAATATCAGTATCGGCTGAAGAAACCAACCGGTACTGATTCTCTAACATTAGTATCGGTTGGTTACACCAACCGAAACTCTGCCTGCTTTATACCGGTTGGTTACACCAACCGGTACTGATGTTAGAGCAACAGTACAGGCTGGTTTCTTAAACCGGTACTAAGCAGCCTTATTTGAACCTCCTCTTCCCCGCCTCCTCCGCACACTCTACCAGATCAAGAACAGTGCAGCGCCGACCAAGAGTTTCAAGAAAGGGGGAGGTGCTGCCAAAATTTTGGTCATTTTACTCCCAGCTAAGTTAACTAAGGTTAGTAACATCGTTCCTCGGTACATTTGGTGTAAAATGGAGCTTCATCTTTACTTGAAATGTGAAGAAAATTTGATCTTTTCTCATGATGGATCAAGAACGGAGCAGCGCTGGCCAAGAGCTTCAAGAAAGGGGGAAGTGCTGCCACAATTTTGGTCATTTTACTCCCAGCCAAATTAAACAAGGTTAGTAACATGGTTCCTCACTACATTTGGTGTAAAATAGAGCTTCTTCTTTGCTTGAAATGTGAAGAAAATTTGATCTTTTATCATGATCGATCAAGCACGGTGCAGTGGCGGCCAAGAGCTTCAAGGAAGGGGGAGGTGCTGCCAAAATTTTAAAATTTTAAAATTTTGGTCATTTTACTCCAAGCCAAAGTAACCAAGGTTAGTAATATCATTCCTCGCTACATTTTGTGTAAAATGGATATTCTTCTTTGCTTGAATTGTGAAGAAAATTTTTCTCATGATCAATGAAAGATTATGAATGTTGAGAGTTAGCTCGATCTTTTCATGTAGGTTGCAATAATTTGTTGTGTAAGTTTGGAATTTGCTTGGATTAGATGTAGTTCGCGTTGAATGTGTGGATCTATCTCAAATTTAGATTTTGGTTCCATCGATCGATGAAGAATTTTGAATATAGACTTTGATATACCAAGTCTTTCTTATTCGTTGTGGATCTAGCTCAAATTTATGTTTTGGTTTCATCGATTGATAAAGAATTTTAAATCTAGACTTTTATCTACCAAGTTATTCATTTTCGGTGTGGATCTAGCTCAAATGTAGGTTTCGGTTTAAATAAAATTTATCCACCTAAATTTTTTAAATAAATTCAATATTGGTTTAATTTGAAATTTGCGAAATGTTAAAAAATTCATGACTGGAAAACGAGCTAACAGCTGCCTTGATGTAACATAATGTAGATAGACCGGCGATGGATGTACATGGACCGACGCTCCCTGGAGTTTTTGCAGGGTTTGCAAGCATTTCTTCGTGCGGCCGATGCATACACGAAGTCAGGCTACATATGTGGTCCATGCATAGACTGCAAGAATGAGAAGGAGTGGCCAAAATCTAGCCACCTTCACTTCCATTTGCTCAAGAGGTTTCATGCCAAACTATACCTGTTGTACCAAGCACGGTGGAGAAGAGACTATATGAGAAGATGGTGAAGAAGAAGAAGAGGGGGACAACAATATCCCGGATGCTGGCCAACACGGTTCTATCGAAGATACATTGGGGAGTTTGGCGATGATGACCTAGACCAGATGCTGCTTGATGGAGAGGGAGAATACACCGATGAAAGACATTACGAAAAGTTTTAGCGTCTGTGGGAGGACCACAGAACACTATTGCATAGGGTGTTCGCACAGAGGAGGTGATTGAGTTTTGTGTCGACTACATTGATGAGCTAAATCCGATTGGCATCCCTGTTTCACGCTATGAGGGGAGGCTACGGAGAAAAGGGACTTTAGGGAGAAGAGAATTCTTTTATTTAAACAAGCACATTTCACAGTCTTGAAACAAGCAACTGTAGTGGCTCAGTTTATCCATGATCATGAGATGATTCAACGTGACCAATACCTAGAGAAGTCAGAAAAGTGGATCGCAATAGAGCAAATGGATCGTTTTGGTGGTTGGTTACAAAAGCAACTAATGGGCTCCCGGACAGACAATGAACAGTTGAAACTCTTGGTTCGAGGACCATCCATGACAATCGTATCATTCCATGGGTATGAGATAAATGGGTACACATTTTACACGACTGCCCAGGATAGCAAGAGCACCAACCAAAACAGCGGTGTCCGTATAGATGCCTTGGACAAAAATAGAAAGATGGACACCTACTATGGTTACATAGAGGATATCTAGGAGGTCGAGTTTGGACCTTTAAAAATCCGTCTGTTTCTGTGCCAATGGGTCAAATTGACAGCCGTTGAGATCGACGAGTACGGTATGACAACCTTGGACCTCAAGCAAGTGGCCTATAGGGACGAACCGTTCGTGCTGACAAATGATGTGACACAGGTATTTTATGTGATGGACATAAACAGCAAACCAAAAAAGCGGAAGGACAAGCCTACTAAAAGCAAGAAGCAGAAGGACAAACTAACCGAAGATAACAAGGAGAAGCAGAAGACTAGCGGTAGCGATCAGGCAAGGCGCCACGTGGTTCTTTCAGGTAAAAGAAGGATCGTCAGAGTTGAGGGCGTCCCAGATGAAGAAGAGTGCAATCAGTTTGACGAGCTACCTCCTTTTATGGTCGATGTAGACATTACTATCTTCAATGATATAGAGGAATCCCTATGTACGATACGATCATAATGAAAGAATCATTTGTAAAAACAAAGTATGTTAGCAAATAAGTCCAACCGTGTTATATCAACCCATGTATGAATTAAGGTTTTTTATTAAGTAAGGAAGCAACAATTGAATTTATATAAAAAGGGGAAATTTGTATTAAGATGGTTGAAAAATAATATTGTAAATAATATATGAATTTTTATTTAATTTATTTTTAAAAATAATTTTAGTGTGAAATAAGTATGATTTATTATTTTTAGTAAGCAATGAAGCAATAATTGAATTTATATAAAAGGAAAAAATTATAATAAAGTTTGAAAAATTAAAGAGAAATTTTAAGACTCCCAACACTTTTCTATAATTTTCAAGAAATTAATGGCAAATTAGTAACAATGACATTTGGGACCTACCAAAGATGGGCCCACATATTAGTGAGCACATCCCTTTCTCCTAAGATGGGTACAAAAAAGATTCGTGCCTTGTAGGACTGATCAAAACCCCCTCCTCTCCCTCGGCTAGCAAGCAGCGCTATCATGGGTCGCCCATGCAAGCTGCGGTCACGGTTCGAGCCTAGCTCATGCTAGCTTGCATTCTTTTATTTTTTGAGAAATCAGTCCCGGTTGGGGTAATCAATCGGGACTAAGTGAGCATCCAGTCTCGGTTTGTTACACCAACCAGGACTGATGTGAGCAAGAAGTCCCGGTGTATTACACCAATGGGACTGATGGTTCCTAGGGCACCTACTGATGGGGGCGTTGGTCCCGGTTGGTGTAATAAACCGGGACTGATGTGAGGTTAGTCCCGGTGGATGACACCAACCGGGACTGATGCCCCATCATATAAATTCGAAAGCGAGAGGGGCTGGAGGCATAAACGTTATTGTCTCCAACCTCTCTCACCGACGCCGCCTTTAGCCCCCGCCGTCGACGGCCCAGCGCGCCATCTTTCTCTCCTCCGATGACCCCACGCGCGCTACCGTCCTTCTCGCCAACGACGACCCCGCGCGCATCGCCGTCCTCCTCGCGAATGACAACCCCATGCGCGCTGCCATCCTCCTCGTCACCGACGACCCCGCACACGCTGCCATCTTCCTCGCCTCCGACAACCCCGCGAGCAAGGTGCTCCATGTGCTCCTCTCTCCTTTCTTTCCCTCGCTCCTTAGTAAGGTGCAGGAAGAGCATGGGACAGTGAGTGCAGGCGCGGGCAAGCATGACGGAGCGTGACACAGGCGGGCACGACCGACGGGAGTGCGGCACGACCAATAGGAACATAATCACGGTGCGCCCACAGAGTGTTCGACGAAATGCCCAAACCTACGGCATGCCCAAATTGCACATTATGGTGTTAAGAGTTTTCAAAGAGTATTTGTATGTTTTGCTTTCATATTATGGCATCAGATTAATTAGGAGTAGAAAATAGATGTTAAATGTTTGTATCATTCGACTTATAATATATGTATAAGTATATGTAAACGTAATGTATATACCGTCCTCGTCGCCGTCGCCCGTCCTCATATACCTCCTCTTCCCCACCGCTCTCCTCGTCGTTGCCACCTGTTTATGTATGAGTATATGTGAAATGTATAAGTATATGTGAAATGTGCAAGCATACTTTTGTTGATCTTTTTTCGTTAATTTTCAATGCCTTCTTATAGACTACGAAACTACGATGGTGGGAGAAGGATTTGATAGAGACAAGTTCATGAGAAGTTTGATTTCGGGAGAACATGGTTATGAGCTTGATGATTCCGTCGAGGCCGCAAGGCCCGTCGAGACTGATGAGGCCCCCGAGGCCGCTGAGACGACCATGGTAATTAGATCGAATGTGTATATGCCGGTTCCACCATCATGCTAAGCCAACATTCTAACCCGTTCATTTTTGTACCATATTTTCAGATCAGTCAATCGAGTAGCCAATCACGTCAGCGAGGTTTAAATAAGAAGTCGAAGGCAAGACATGTTATCACCGAAGTCGGCGATAATGGCCAACCTCTTGCACCCCTAGAGGCGCTTGGGCCGTTCAATTCGACATGCGGCGCCCATGTCAGGGACCATGTGCCAATTAGCATCGCGAGATGGGATAATGTCCTTGAAGATACGAAGAACATGATCTGGACCGACCTGAAGGAGACATTCACCTTCCCCTAAGGGACCGAAGAGAATGTGAAGAGTTACACGTTGAAGAAGATAGTCATCGCATTCCAAACATATAAAAAGAAGTTGAACACGGAGTACATCAAGAAGAACCGAATGACCAACTTCAACAAGCACCCAAAGTTGCAGGATCACTGGGATGCGTTCGTGAACTACAAGAATTCGAATGAAGATCAAAGTATGACCGAAAGGAATAGCCAGAATGCTCAGAAGAAGCAATACCACCACCACCTCGGCCCTAGTGGTTACCGCTAGGAGATGCACAAATAGGAACAGGAACTGCTGGCGAAGGGTGCCGCACCCACGACAATGGAATGGCCAGATAGAGCGAAGAGCTGGTTCTATGTTCACGGCGGTGGCTTTGACGATGATGGACAGATATGGTTAGAAGACTTGTAAAGTCGATTGAGGACTCTTCACAGGGCACCTTCATGCTAAACAGGGAGAACGACGAGCTTACAAGGGCCCTACAAAACACGGAGCACCCTGGACATACACGAGCGTTGGCGTCGTTCCGTGGAAGATTGGGTTCACTAAGGACACCGATACCTATAGGAGTCGGGTGAGAAGCAAGTCCCGACAGGCACAACAACTCCTAATGCTTGAAAAACGCCTGAATCAAACACAATAGAGCATGAAAGAAGAGGTCTAAAGACAGGTGCATTTAGCCTTGAGCCAACGGCCAGATGCGGGCCAGGAACCTCCTACTAATCCGGACCTCATTAGTCCCTCAAGGCGGCGAAGCAGCTGCGCTTCCAGTGGGTTGCCCGAAGCGGAGTTAGGCCACTGGCCCATGGAAAAAATCACGCAGCGGACACCGTGTGAGCTGCACATCCAAGTGAGGAACATCTCTTTCAAGGCGGCTCACGGCATGGCTCAACCAGTGGAGCCGGGGCAGGTCATCCATGGCCAACAGATACTGCCAGGCTACTCCAAGGTCTCGGTGGAGGAGGTATGCCCAGGGTGCGAGGACCTGGACCTCGATATTCCTAAAGGTGACGGGACTACGAAGTTAGGAGAGGCAGTCCACAATTTCATCCTATGGCACAAGAAGTGCATTATTTTTCGAGATCACATGGATGTGTCCTCTCCAACACCTTCATCACCTCCAGCACACATAAGCGGTCCGTCATCACCTCCGTCATCACCAAAGGAGATGCCTCCCAGAAGAATCCCAATACAAGCAAGCCAGCTCACCCAACAGCTCGCAAGAGGACGAGGTCCACCCAACCCAAGAAGCTGGCTGCAGTTCCAAAGCGGGCGTACGATATGACGGAGGGGGAGACCAAGAAGGTAGTCGGAGCCGAGGTCACTAAATTTTTTAAACCAAAGTCACTAAACAAGAAGGTTCAGCCTGGTACGGAAGAATTTCTAAAAGGCTTAAGGACAGTGAGAAATTTGAAGGACAAAAAAGAAAAACTTCGTGTATCTGACTATGAGCGCACATTGGTCAAGGAAAGGTACAAGAAGAAGACGTCAAAGGAGACGACGTCATCAGCTGATCAGAAGGCCAAGGTGTGAACTCACCAAGGCGACAGAGAGGGGGGGGGAGTGAATGGAGCCTTTTTTAAATTTTTAATATTTTGTGATCCATTCAGAACTCCAACCCAAACACCAGATAAAACAGCGGACAAAAGAGAAAAGACTTAAGCCAACTGTTGGAGGTACAGGGATGTCCTTTAGATACCCAAGGGCATCTGGACTATTGAAAGACCCCTCCAACAACACCGAGAGAAATATGCAACATGGACCAATTCAGACCAGGAAGGACCTGTTCAGATCTGGAAGACTGCAACTTGGACCAGATTAGACCAGGAAGGACCTATTCAGATCTAGAAGAAAGAAGAAGTAAAGGACCAGTTCAGACCTGGATGGACCAGATCAGCTCTGGAAAACAAAAGCAAAAGGAAAAGAGAGAAAGCCAAACCATCAAAGCCACTTTCAGAAAAGTAAAAACAGATTTTCAGAATTTGCCCCCACTTGGAGCAGCAGGTTGGTGGGTTTCTGGTGCTCTAATATTTTTGGAATTTTGTGTACATAAGCCTACGTGAATCTCGAAGCACTTCACCAAAAATCTCCTCAAAACGCTCCGTAGAAAAATATGAAAAATCAAACAATAGAGACTGCCAGGAACTTCGAGCAGAAAGTTTGGAGCTCGGTATTCAGCTCATGGCGTCCAAACGGTGCAATGGAATGACTCCCAAATTTTTCTTCAGATGCACATATGAGTCACGCACCTTCTCCAACAAGAATCACACAAAAATGATTTTTCTATATTTTCTAAAAATCAAACACTGGGTGCTGCGCGAAGAACAAAAACTGCAGAGATTTGCAACTTGATGGAAAACTTGATCTCTAGTCTATCCTAGGGTGCAAGAGATGTGTAAACACCATATAAACACCCTCAAGACATCATGGATCAGAAGCATGTAGAAGGAGGGGAGGCATACAAAAAAGTTGCAACAAAAAACATCAAGGAAAGAAGATTGAAACAAAAGAACTAGTAAGAACTAAACATGAACATGGAAGAACTAGTTTTGTTTGATTTGGGAAAGTTTTACACAGCACCCTAGGGTGGAAAACACTCACAAGTGGCTAAACTTCAGAAATCTATTGGCTACAAAAGACTTGAGTGGAGACACCCCTCCACCCCTTCTTTTATAGGCCAACCGGTTCTAAGTATCTCGATATATTGCGATATATTGAGATCTCCCTTGAACCACCCATGAATGGCTGAGATTTACCCTCTCCAACCAGCCATTTACATCGGCCTTAACCTACTCACTTATGGCCCAACATGGACCATACATGGGCTAACCCGAAACCCAACACATACACGGGTTTTAACTCACACGCACGAATCTTAGGGCGTCGCGAACCGCCTCCAACGATCCCTTCGCATCCAAGCATCCGCACGTACCGACGTCCAGTAAGAACTCGTGCTCCGAAGTGATAACCGTTCCCACCGCGAAACTCCACCCCCAGCCTCTAGCCGAACCGGCAGCCCACCCGGCGAACGGACTCATCCCCTCCACCTCGCACCATGTTCTCACCTGCATCCACAACACCAACAACAAACAACCAAAACATATCCAAAACGTCCGCGGCATCACCATGAACCCAACACAACAAATCGATCCTCGATCGGGGTTAGTATGCAAAAATGATAATCGAAATAGTGAATAGCCCGACACGAAACAACTGCCTGGGGGCAAGTGCGTCCCGTGGCACTTTGGCAACTTCGCCGGCTACACCTATATCATCTAGGGATCTTTTCCATGCTAAGGAGATCACAAAACTTCACAAGAATCAAGGAATAGCATGCCACGTCAAAGTGGTCAAGTTTGGAAGAATTTTGTCGGAAACCGAAAGTTTTGACCAACTCCTAACATGCTCATCACCTTGACTCCACAATCTCCCCCTTGATGAGCATGTTGATAAAACCAAACCAAGTGGTCAATTGTGCGAAGTTTTGATAAACGGATGCAAGGGTTTTAGAAGAATTCATGCGTAAAACCTAGAAAGAAACCCTTGATCAAGTACCCCACAAATTTTCAAATTTGCCTCCCCCTGTCTTAATGCATCATTTTTTGTTTCGGCCCAAATTCTCCCCCTTTTTGTCAAAATGATCAGCAAGAAAACCAAAGTATCAAGGATACCCCAAACATGCACATGCGAAAATAATTGAAAACCTAGGCAAGAGCTTTGAAAATTAGTCAAATGGTTACCAAAACCTGAGGCCGATGCTCAAACCAAGTCTGAGGGTCACAAGCTGACAAGACATGAGAGAGATACTAAGACTTGCAAAGAGGTAACCAAATTTTCAAATCTTGTAACACGACATTTGCATAAGTCAACTAAAAAGATTTTCAAGGTCAAAATAGGTGCACAAGCTTGAGAAACATGAAGACCAAGAAAAACATGGTTGCCTAAACGAAATGGCCAACTCAAGAATGTGTCCAAAATTTTCCCGATTATGTGTTTGCAATACTCTTTATTTTTGGCCTTCTTCTTTTTTTTTGATGATTTTTTTTATAGGCCTTCTTGAAACCTATTCACATAGCAAATGATTGCTAGTAGAGCACAGCCCAAGGGTAACTTGGAACCGGCCCCCTAGGTCAACCGTTGAGTCTACAAACTGCAAACTTTATGGATTGTAACCCATGTTTGTTTGCTTTATTTTACACACAAGGGAAATGAAAGGACGCCACTCAAGAATGACCAAGATCAGAAGAAGGCAACACAAGTTTCAAAATCTTGAAAGAGACCAAGAAGATGAACCGACATTTGACAATGAAAATCCAAACTTTTCAAAAAATGCAAATGTCAAGTTTTCTTTTTGAAATACTTTTAAGAAAGATGTTGATGCTCCTTTTCGCCTTTTCTCAAACTTATGTCAAATCAAACATGTTTCCAACAAACTCAATTTGGAACACCGAAACTCAACTGAGATGAAAACCAATAAGCCTAATAGGCAAAGCACTTATAAAAAGAAAGCAAGACTACATGCAAATGCAGAACTGCAAACCTCCCCCTCAAAATAAGAACCCATGGCAAAACATTTAGAGGAAGGAAAGAAGTAGAAACTGGTTTGCGATAGAACAGTGAAGAGAAACAGCAGACACTCTAGTGCAAGGCACACTCGTAGCTACAGAAGATAGGGAAGCAAGCCTAAACTCGACTACTAGAGAGAGCAAACACAAACCCTGTCTACCCAGGTATCCTCCACATACCTGGTCAACCCACAAGTCTATGTGAGACTCACTAGTTAGAGCAGAGGACATTGCTAATTACGCATGATAGCAACCTAAAAGGTAAGCGGTGCCAAAAGAACGTGCTGTGACTCTAGCCTGTTCTAAGAACAAACCCCAAACAAAGCAGGCAAACAATAATATACATATCATACAAGATCAAGCTCCCCCTCACTTGATGCCTACAGCACTAACCAAGCCAAGCTCTCCTCGGAGAGTGGCAAACCTAGGACCATCTAAGGGCTTGGTGAGAATATCGGCAAGCTGGTGATCACCATCCATAAATCCTAGCCCTATATCCCCCTTTTCTACATGGTCTCTAAGGAAGTGGTACCGGATATCAATGTGCTTGGTTCTAGAATGTTGGACTGGGTTTTTGGCAATGTTGATGGCTGAGGTATTATCACACAAGAGTGGAACACTACCAACTTCTAACCCATAATCCCAGAGCATTTGCCTTATCCAAAGCACTTAACTGCAACAAGCAGCTGCAGCTACGTACTCGGCCTCGGCCGTAACTGGGCTACGCTGGTCTGCTTCCTAGATGAACAAGAGACAAGAGAAGTGCCTAGAAACTGACATGTGCCTGATGTGCTCTTCCTATCTATCCTACAGCCTGCAAAGTCAGCATCTGAATAGGCTCTAAGAGATAGACAAGAAGAAGAAGAATACCAGATTCCTATTTTGGGGTGGCCACTAAGTAGCGAAGGATTCGCTGATCGCTCAAGATGAGAAATCCTATGGAAGCTCGAATCGAGCACACGACACACAAATAAGTGTATGCCCTACGAGACGAGGTAAGGTACGTATGGGCTCCTATCATGCTCCTATATAGCTTCTGATCTACGGGCTCGCATCTAGGTCAGGCTCAAGCACAGAAGTGGTTGCCATGGGGGTGGAAACAGGCTTGCTATCGGCCATGGCAAATCTCTTGAGCAGGTCTCTAGTATACTTGGACTGGTGAAGAAAGATTCTCTGTGGGGTCTGCTTGATTTGAAAGCCCAAGAAAAAGTTCAGTTCACCCATCATGCTCATTTCAAACTCAGAACTCATGACGGAAGCAAATTCATAGACCAAAGAATCAGAAGACCCTCCAAAGATAATGTCATCCACATAAATCTGAACCAGAAGAAAGTCCGATGACTTGCGCTTGATAAATAGGGTCTTATCAATGCTGCCCATTGAAAAACCATTTCCAATCAAATAGCTCTTGAGCCATTCGTACCAAGCTCTAGGGCCTGCTTGAGCCCATATAATGCCTTGGAGAGCTTGTACACATGATCGGGAAACTCAGCAGAAACAAAGCCAGGGGGTTGCCGAACAAAAACCTCTTCCTCAATGAAACCGTTTAAGAAAGCACTTCGAACATCCATCTGAAAAACCTTGAAACGGTGTGAAGCCATAAAAGCAAGGAAGATGCGAATGGAATCATGTCGAGAAACCGGAGCATAGGTCTCATCTAAGTCAATCCCATCGACTTGAGTGAAACCTTGTGCTACTAACCTAGCCTTATTCCTCACTACTACCCCATCCTCACTCTGCTTGTTTTTGAAAACCCATTTTGTTCCTATGACATTCACGCCCATAGGGCATGTAACTAAGTCCCAAACCTTGTTTCTCTCAAAGTTCTCTAGCTCTTCATGCATGGCATTGACCCAATCGGTATCGGCAAGGGCCTGAACTATGTCCTTAGGCTCGAGAGAAGAAACGAAGGCAGCAGAGAGGAGGGACTGGTGTGCTTTAGATCTAGTCACTCGCTCACCTATAGGTCCTATCATCTGATCAGGAGGGTGACTAGCCTGAATGTGCCTAGGTGCACCCGAGGTGGCCTCTGCCTCATGTGAAGCGGAAGCAGGATCAGAGCCACTAGGGGAGGACTCTACAGGGGTAACCTCAGAAGAAGAAGTCCTAACAGGAGTAGGCTCAGAAGAGGCTGAAGGTACGGAGGGCCCAGGTGGGTCAGAAGCAGAAGGGCTGACTACAGCTTCTACCTGTGGAGGAGGTTCCTCATCGGGAACTGACGAGCAGTCACCCCAACTCACCTTCTCCTCTACAAAGATAGGCTACAAGGTAAGATCAGACAGAGAGATGTCTGGCCTGGAACCTGGTCTAGCCTCGTCAAAAGTTACCTCACAAGACTCCACTACCCTCCTTTTAGCAATGTCCCAAACCCTGTAGATCCTAGTGGACTTAGTATACCCCAAAAAGAGACCATCAGAAGAGCGAGACTCGAACTTGTCCAAATTGCTAGATTTCAGAATGAAGCACTTGCAACCAAAGACCCGAAAGTGTGAAACATTGGGCTTGCACCCATATCGAAGCTCGTACGAGGTCTTGTGCAACTTCGCACAGAGAAACACCCTGTTGGAGACATAGCAAGCAATAATAGCTGCCTCAGCCCAAAAGTGTCGCGGGGTAGAGTACTCATCCAGCATCGTCCTGGCCATTTCGACCAGGGTCCTATTCTTTCTCTCTACCACCCCGTTCTGCTGGGCTACATGAGGCGAAGAAAATTGATGCTCAACTCCAGAAAGTGTGCGTAAATGTTCAAAAGAAGCATTCTTGAATTCGGTACCATTATCAGAACGAATGGCCCAAAGTGCACCTGGAAACTCAACTGCAAGCCTCCTTCAGAGGTTTCTGAACAGTTCAAATGTCTCCTCCTTTGAGGCCATGAAGAAGACCCAGGAGTATCGTGAGAAATCATCCACAATCACAAGCACATACCACTTCCCACCTCTCGATCTCTACTCTAGCCGACCAACAAAGGTCCGTATGTAAGAGCTATCCTGGTGCATCACTCATCACACGTATTACTCGTGGATGGGAAGTAGCCACCATTTTACCATGTCGACAAGGAGCACAAACCAAATCAGAGACAGGAGTGAGCTTGGGAAGTCCAGAAATTAAATCGGAAGAGCTCACCCTAGCCAAGTGATCAAAACCAATGTGACCCAAACGCCTATGCCATAACTGAATGTCACGAGAATCAGAAGCAAGTAAGCAGTGAGAAGCACCAGCTGAAGCAGAAGGGAAAGCAGCTCGAAAGACTTGGCCAAAATGAGAAATACCATAAAGAACTTGCCCAGAGGGGCTCAAGACACAAGAACCAGAAATACTAAATCTGACCTCATAGCCTTGATCAATAATCTACGAAACAGAAAGCAAATTATACTTCAGCTTACTAACTAGGGCTATGTCCCTAAGAACAAACTGTGGACTAACCTGGACAGATCCGTGAGCTAGGACACGACCTGTAGACGCATCCCCAAAGGTGATTAGCTCACCGTCGGGGTCTCGGGCTAGAGAGGCAAACCATCGTGACTCACCGGTCATGTGATGACAACAACCGGAGTCAACGATCCAGACTTCCTTCCTCCCAGCCCTACGAGCCTGAGTCAAGTAGAGAAGAAACGAGTCTCAGTGTGAGGACTCACTAGTGCAGACCTAGGAACCCAAAACTGAGACACATGACCAGCACGTCCTACTGACTCCACCTCTACAAAACCGCGTGGCACATGCTTTGTCCTCACAACATTGTGCCTTGGGCCATCCCTCGGCCTCGACTGCCTCCTCTGGTCAGTCCATTTGACCTCTGCAGGGAAATCTCGCCGCGGGTGTCTACCTCCACCAGGAAATGAAGGCACACCCTGAGGACGGCGGAAACTCTGAAACCTAGACCTATTGAACCCACCAGAGGGCTCAATTTCCATGAAACCCAGACCAGGCCTAATACTCATCCTAGACTCCACTTGTCTAGCTACCTGGTGTGGTGAAATACGTGCCTGAGAGACCCTAACTGCCTGAGTGTGATTATGGGAACTCTTGGGATGTTGCTTGGGAAAACCTACTAGCTGATAGCAGAACTCAGCTATGTGACCAGTCCTGCCACAGTAAGTGCAAGCGAACCTAGGTCTTGGCTTTGTCCTAGGTGGTGCTACAGGAGTTGCAGACTTGGAACCTGACTGAGTACTCTTGCTCTTAGCAGAAGGAGGTGCTACAGAAGAATCAACCACCTGGTTAGAAGCAACCTGAAGACCAGCAGACCTAAAGACTGTCTTCTCTGGAACTCCAGAGGACGCAACCACCATCCTACCTCCTCAAAGAAGAATAACCCTAGGTGGGTGACGCTGATGTGATCAAGCCACCAAAGCCCAAACCTCTACCCTATGAAATCTTGGATTGATCCAAGATCAAGTTCATTTCTTCTTACCACCAACGAACTTCTCAAGAGTGCTCATGAGGTACTCACACTCGATGAAGTCAGGACGAACTCACATGAGAGGAAGAGGACCTAGCAAAGACTTGTGTCACCCCGACCACTAGCAACATCCTTACCCTGCATCCTGCGCACTTTATCACCTAGAATCTCAAGCTCTCTCTTGAAGGACTGACAGGAAAGACACTCAGAATTTTGCACTTCTGCTAAACGACCTTGATACCTATGGCCTAGCTCCTCTAGCGCTTTACCTACGTTCCCATCCATTTCATCACATCGCAAACAAGTAGAGCACTCATCTAGAGACTTTTTTAGTTCAGCAATTTTACTCTTCAATGTTAAGTTCTCTAGTCTAAGCATCAGACACTCACTGCACACAGAAGTAGAGTGAAAACTGTCATCTCCATCGCTAGTTGTGTCGTTAGGTGCATCATGATCACTACAATCCTCATCTAGACTGACTGGGTCCTGAAGTGTGTCATGTGAGATATGTGCAGTAGGATCCGAACAAGCAACCATCTCAGTAGCAACAGACAGTTTTAAAGCATTTCTAGTTTCTTCAAGCTCCTCAAGCACACAAACATGTTTTTCCTTAAGTTCTCCAAACTCCTTAATCACACTATCATGCAAGGTCCTTAATGCAAGAAGTTCGTAAAGAGCTTCATCACAAACTTTCCAAGCATCGTAATCAAGAATGTAAATAGTAGAAGAACTAGGCGCAATTTCTAGACTTCTCCAAATCTAAAGTAAGATAGGCTACTTCTTCCTTCAAATCTCTAACCCTACCATTTGCCTGAGAGAGGAAGCCACCTAGCTTGAGAAACACAGCATTGAGATCGTCGTAGTTTTCGTAACAAGGTACCTCTGAGTCGGAGTCGATGTCGGAGCAGTCCGAACCGGCGTGTCCGGCCATGAAACACATGCTTGGCAGGCCGGCGTCATCGAGTCCTCGCCTTGGGGCTCCTCCCCATCATCACTCGCCTCTTGGTCCAAGACGCAAGCAGAGTCCAGGGCCGCCAGCACTTTGCGGAACAGCTTCCGCCCCTTCTGGAATGTGGGCTTCTGGCCACCAGGTACAGTCTTCTGGTTTGGCTTGCGGTTCCGCTTGGGGTAGTTGTTCTTGGCAGCAGGAGCTTCTTCTCGCCCCTTCAAGATTTGGGCACTCGCTCGAATGTGGTTGAGGCCTCCACACTCGTAGCACCTCAAGTTGCCTCTCCTCCGCTCACTCACTCTCTTGTAAGCTTTAGCAAATTTTTGGATAAGAGAGCTAAACTCTCTTCAGAACTGATCTAAGCGCTCGTCAGAAGCTCCACAAGAATGCATAAAGAGACTCCACCAAGATCGCAAGAGGAAGAACCGTAGGGTTTGTGACCAAAGTCAGGGAAAGTGGGTCGGTCTCAAGAACTGACAGATGCTCAAGTTCATAAGTTTTCAAGTTCGAATAGAGACCGTTCAAAGTGAGTGTAGTGAGATCCGTAGCCTGTCCAATCGTGGTAATCTTTACTCTCCAAATTTTTAAATCAAGTGCTGAGAGAAAGTGACGAGCATTCTCGGAGTCAGTGAACACTGTCTCAACTGCTCGCAAGTTGCTCAAGATTTTTGTGAACCGGCTGAAACAAGCATCCAAAGATTCACCTGGTTTTTGAGAGAACCGGTTGTACTCACGCTTGAACTGGTCCTGGCGAACGGTCTTGACCTGAGCTGTCCCCTCATGGAAAGCAATGAGGATAGTCCAGATCTCATGCGCGGACTCAAGGTGAGCAACCCGGTCGTATTCATTTCAACCCAAGCCTTGGAAGAGAATGTTTTTGGCCCTAGCATTCAACTCAAAATCCTTTTTATTCTCGGGGGTAATTTCCTCCTCATTCGGCACCTTATATGGTTTCTTGACTTTAGCCCAAACATCAAAGCTCTGTGCCATAAGGTAGGAACCCATCCGAGCTTTCCAAAAGGAAAAATAAAGGACATTGAAAATCGGTGGTTTGTTCGAGTACCTCTCCTCTGCCATGGTTAAAGACAGGAAGGGCTCAAAGATTCGCAAGAATCACAAGAGCTCAACCTTGCTCTAATACCACTGTGAACTCACCAAGGCGACAGAGAGGGGGGAGTGAATGGAGCCTTTTTCAAATTTTTAATATTTTGTGTTCCATTCAGAACTCCAACCCAAACACCAGATAAAACAGCGGACAAAAGAGAAAAGACTTAATCCAGCTGTTGGAGGTACAGAGATGTCCTTTAGATACCCAAGGGCATCTGGACTATTGAAAGACCTCTCCAATAACACCGAGAGAAATATGCAACATGGACCAGTTCAGACCAGGAAGGACCTGTTCAGATCTGGAAGACTGCAACTTGGACCAGATCAGACCAGGAAGGGCCTATTCAGATCTGGAAGAAACAAGAAGTAAAGGACCAGTTCAAACCTGGATGGACCAGATCAGCTCTGGAAAACAAAAGCAAAAGGAAAAGAGAAAAAGCCAAACCATCAAAGCTACTTTCAGAAAAGTAAAAACAGATTTTCAGAATTTGGCCCCACTTGGAGCAGGAGGTTGATGGGTTTCTGTGCTCTAATATTTTTGGGATTTTGTGTACATAAGCCTACATGAATCTCGAAGCACTTCACCAAAAATCTCCTCAAAACTCTCCGTAGAAAAAATATGAAAATCAAACAATATAGACTATCAGGAACTTCGAGCAGAAAGTTTGGAGCTCGGTATTCAGCTCATGGCGTCCAAACGGTGCAATGGAATGACTCCCAAATTTTTCTTCAGATGCACATATGAGTCACGCACCTTCTCCAACAAGAATCACACAAAAAATAATTTTTTCTATATTTTATAAAAATCAAACACTGAGTGCTGCGCGAAGAACAAAATCTGCAAAGAATTGCAACTTGATGGAAAACATGATCTCTAGTCTATCCTAGGGTGCAAGAGAGGTATAAACACCATATAAACACCCTTAAGACATCATGGATCAGAAGCATGTAGAAGGAGGGGAGGCATACAAACAAGTTGCAACAAAAAACATCAAGGAAAGAAGATTGAAACAAAAGAACTAGACATGAACATGGAAGAATTAGTTTTGTTTGATTTGGGAAAGTTTTACACAGCCACCCTAGGGTGGAAAACACTCACATGTGGCTAAACATCAGAAATCTATTGGCTACAAAAGACTCGAGTGGAGACACCCCTCCACCCCTTCTTTTATAGGCCAACCGGTTCTAGGGTATCTCGATATATCGCGATATATTGAGATCTCCCTTGAACCACCCATGAATAGCTGAGATTAACCCTCTCCAACCAGCCATTTACATGGGCCTTAGCCTACTCACTCATGGCCCAACATGGACCATACATGGGCTAACCCGAAACCCAACACATACACGGGTTTTAACTCACACGCACGAATCTTAGGCGTCGCGAATCGCCTCCAACGATCCTTCGCGTCCAAGCATCCGCCGCGCATCGACGTCCAGTAAGAACTCGTGCTCCGAAGTGATAACCGTTCCCACCGCGAAACTCCGCGCGCAGCCTCTAGCCGAACCGGCAGCCCACCTGGCGAACGGACTCATCCACTCCACCTCGCACCATGTTCTCACCTGCATCCACAACACTAACAACAAACAACCAAAACACATTCAGAACATCCGCGGCATCACCACGAACCCAACACAACAAACCGATCCTTGATCGGGGTTAGTATGCAAAAATGATAATCGAAATAGTGAATACCCGACACGAAACAACTGCCTGGGGGCAAGTGCGTCCCGTGGCACTTTGGCGACTTCGCCGGCTACACCTAAATCATCTAGGGGTCTTTTCCATGCTAAGGAGATCACAAAACTTCGCAAGAATCAGGGAACAACATGCCACGTCAAAGTGGTAATGTTTGGAAGAATTTTGTCGGAAACCGAAAGTTTTGACCAACTCCTAACATGCTCATCACCTTGACTCCACACAAGGAGATGCAAAAATTCATCGAATAAACTAGTCTGCACCCAGATCAAATATTAGGCGACATGCAGATTGAAGCTGCACAGGTGAGATGGCCATTTACACCGGGCGCTTTCTTGGTCAGGCGTGAAGAGCTTGGCTAGCTACCAACTAGGATGCGTCCATTCCATGAATGGTACCTGAATGCGTTCAAGCATGGACTAGCGTCACTTGCTGTCAAGTACAAGGGAGAACATTTTTTTATGGCGACAGTGAATTTTATGTCGTATGGCCAGTAATGTACGAGCTATACCAGTCAGACGCTCTCGACGTGTCCATGTTGAGTTGTTGGACTCTTTAAGTGTCTTGTTCTAATCATGTTCAATTCGCAATCACGTGTGTAGTGCATTCGCACGGTTCCGTATTGAAATTATGGGCGAATTCAACGAGGAATTCGATATTACACTTGCCTCTCGAGTATGTATGCCATCATGGTAGCTTGAGTTAGTTAACTTCATTTTTATGCATCCATTTCACGCTTTTAGCTTTTTTGACCACAGATCTGGCGTCAGCCGTCGGACACCAATATATGCGGCTACTATGTGTGCCATACTATGCACATCCTGACTGGAGGTGCTAGCGACTTGCAAGGTTCGTCCAATTTCTCGCCGGCGAAAGTGAGAGCGATCCAAGCGCAACTCATCGGCTGGATTTACGATGAGGTTGTAAATCCAAGAGGCCAGTTTCACGATCCAGCGGCAAATAGGTGGGGCCCTTCGATAATGACCGGTGAACTGTCGGGGTTGACATCTACGGCTACCAAGAGCGATGCACATAAAAGATCACGATGAACATTCTGTAATTAAAGTTGTAATGAATGTTATGTGAACTGTATATGTGTACTATATATATGCATGATTGATTCATTGTGATACCTAATAGTTGTAATTAAAGTTGTTAATAAAAGTTTCGTGATTTAATTATCAGTTAATTATGCATGATTGATTATATGTGATTTAATTAATTGTGACTTAGCACACATATATATAATAATATTGGACTTAACACACATAAACACATATATAATATATATTACCTCACACGCATATATATATTATTTATAGCTTAGGTGGTGGCTGCTCAGTACCGGTTGAAGGAACCAACCGGGACTGATCAGTAGCTTATCAGTACCAATTGGTGCCTCCAACCGGTACTGACAAGGGCTTCGGTGACGCACAGGCTAAAGCCACGTGTGGCCTCCAACCGGTATTGATACTATATCGATGCGGTGAGAACCGGGGCGATGCCATTAGGCATCGATCCGGATGGCTCTGCATCGGTTCAAAAGGGTACTGACGGATGTTGTGAACCGGTACTGATAGCCAGATCTGTAGTAGTGGTAACGTCCTTTCAGTACCGGTCATGTGCCAACCCGTACTAACGGCCTTTCAGTACCGGCCATTGGGCATCAGTCCCGGATGGTCTGTACCGGTTCAAAAACCGGTACTAATGGCCGTTGTGAATCGGTACTGATGGCCAGATCTGTAGTAGTGGTAACGGCCTTTCAGTACCGGTCATGTGCCAACCGGTACTAATCTTCGCACCAGTACTGATTCAACGGCTACATGGCCGACGTGGGTATTTTGTACCGGTTGGTTCCACGAACCGGTATTAGTTCCTCAGATCCAGTACCGGTTTCCAGTACGAACCAGGACAAGAGTTCTAGAACTGGTTGGTGGTACCAGCCTGTTCTAGATATGACGATCTAGAACCGGTTGGTGTTACCAGCCGGTTGAAGGTTCGTTCCCACCATTTAAATTGTCTTCTTCTCCATTCCCCGGCGCGCCCAGGCCAAAACAGAACAAAGAAGATAGTGCGAGCTTGGTGGCCATTCATCAACTTTGTGGGGGAGGTGCTGCCCATATTTTTTTCAAAATTTGGTGATTTTACTCCAATCCAATTGTTGCAAGGTTAGTTACATCATCCTCACATGATTTATGTTAAATTTAGTTGCCTCTTTGCTTTAGATTTGGAGGAAAACTTGAGTTTTGCATGGATAGATGAAGTACTAGATTGAATGTTCAAGTTGAAAATTTTGGTTATGATTTCATGATCTAGCTCTAATTTTGGATTTAGCTCATATTTTGATTATGATTTCATGATCTAGCTTTTATTTAAGTTAAGATTTCATGGTCGTTGCTGAAAAATTTGAATCTTGAAGTTGAAAAATTTGGATCTAGCTCTAATTTTGAATCGAGCTCTAATTTAGGTTTTGATTTCATGGTGTAGCTATAATTTATGTTAAGATTTCATGTTCGTTGTGGAAAAATTTCAATATACAAGTTGATAATTTTGGATCTAGCTCTAACCTAGCTCTAACCTACCTAGCTCTAATTTCAATATACAAGTTGATAATTTATGTTAAGATTTCATGTTCGTTGTGGTAAGATATTACGTGGAAATTTGCAAATAATTAAGTTGACAAAACCTAATGTAGATGGACCGGCTATGGATGTACTACTGGGGAATGGCTAGGGTAAGACCCATGCATTTCAAAAATTTTCATTCCCTCCCCAAGATCATCGCATGCATTAGAACGAAGACCAGTTCACACAAAAGCTTATAAACACGTACCGTGGCCCCGAGAATCAGGATAAAGCTTCGGAGATGGATTTACTCGTAGCCTTCATCGTCCAGTTGTCGCAGCGGAGAGATACCCGTCAGACCTTTCACAGCAAAGTAGCTGTGTCCTTCAGGTATCCACACGAACAGGCCTTCAGCTTCGTGCTTCGGTGTGCTAGCACTGGATGACACGACCCTCGTGACTTTCTCTGGAACAAGTGTAGCTCTTACACCCTTTTCCTTTTCTCTCTTTCCTTCCCTCTTCTCCTTCTTCCCCTTTTTTTTTTCTTTCTCTCACTTTTCTTCTCTTTTCATGAACCATGGTCATCTATTTATAGCCAAATCACTGTATCTACAGTACCCAGATCTGGCGCTGTAGCAAGGGCGGTTGCTACAGTACTACTGACATGAACATTGGTCATACGTCGGTTGCTACAGTACTGCCGACATGCTACAATTTTTTCAAAGATCGCCATGTTGTTTTTTTGTCTTTGCTCTGATGTTTCACTTTAGGAAACATCCAGATACCTCGTTCAATCGCATTGAACATACGTCACGAGTGGAGGTTTCACAAACCTGCCTAAACCTTGTTCTATGTGTGTGGCCCTGTAGGTTCATGCAATGTTGACCGTAAATCAAAATCTCATTTCGATCTACAAATCGCAAGCGGATTCTAGCAAAACATTGCGACTACCCAAATTGCATGAAGGTCGGCGATCTGACGAACCTCTCAATGATTAAATGTTGATCCTTTCGTCTCTATTGATATATTGACTTAATCCAAGGTCGAGATGTGTCATCCTTGTGCTGTTAAGCCCTTTTACTCGATTTTCCAAAATAGACTAAACATTATCGATCGATCAACTCCTTGATCGCTCGGGCATGGCCATGCACATCCTTTAGTCTATTTCATCGAGCGGCCCAAGATATCGTTTTCCTCTGAACGAGGAGGACAACTCCCATCTTGATCAATCACTTCCCTCTGCATGATTCAAAACATACCCGAGTAAAGCCCTTATCGTTATCCAGTTACGGAATAACTTTAGACAATATCAAAACATGTCATCCTCATGTAGGAAACTGTGTTGATCTCAGGTCTGAGGATCAAACATTATCATTGTATGAAATCACCTATGACACATTATATCCTCAAAGGTATTTCATAAAGCGGGTCAGTCCGATACCATGTACTCCTACATGTGTATCCACATGATTGTATTGATATCACATATCCATAGTCTGCAAAACATGACTATCACAACAACCCATGTGCTTGATTATATCATGTCTATTATTGGTGTTCCAGCCAATAAACAAAATCAAGGGACAACTTTATAATGATGTCATTATGTATTACAGAGTTTTACAACCAAGTCGTACTTGATGATCTGTAATATGAGATCATTAATGGAACTATACAAGCACAACATATTACAATCATCTCCATGATTGGCCTCTAGGGCATATTTCTTACATGTACAACGCGGACCGACGCTCGAAGGAGTTCATTGATGGTGTGCAACCTTTATTCATGCGGCCTTCGCATACAATCCGTCTGGGATATGACGTCCATGTGTAGACTGCAGGAATGAAAAAGAGTATGTAAACTCATGTCAGTCACATAGGCATTTGATCTAAAGAGGTTTCATGCCAAACTATGTTTGCTGGACTAAGCACGGTGAAGAAGAGATTATACAGGAAGATGATGAAGAAGAAGAGGGAGACATCAATATCTCGGACGGTGCCCAATACCGTTCTTTCGAAGGTATATTGGGGGGTTGGGTGATGATGAGCTAGATCAAATGCTGTGTGATGGAGAGGGAGACTACGACGACGAAAGATAGTTCGAAAAGTTCCAACGCCTATGGAAGGACCACAGAACACCGTTGTACCCAAACTGCGGAAAAGGCATCAAAAAGTTGCGCATCACATTAGAAATGGTGCAATGGAAGGTGAAAAATGGGTTATCTGTTAAGGGCTGATCGTTGAGGATTGATTGTACTGTTTTAATTGTATCTTATATTTGAGTTATGTAATCCCATTATATAATGTATTCCTATTATATAATGTATAATGTAATCCAATATAATCGTATTATATAGCCCTAATATAGTCCTATTATAATCCTATATAGTACTATATAGTCCTATTATAATCCTATTATATTGCCCTAATATAGTCCTATTATATAGCCCTAATGTAGCTTTCACTGGCGGTTATCTCGTGAGCTGCCAGTGAGAGTCTCACTTTCACTGGCAGATATCTCGTGAGTCGCTAGAGAGTCTCACTGTCACTGGCGGTTATCTCGTGACCCGCCAGTGAGAGTCTCACTGTCATTAGCGGTTATGGCATGAGCTGCCAGTGATATGCTACTACCACAGGCGGTTATGTCATGGGCAGCCAGTGATAGTCTGACTACCGCTGGCGGTTATGGAGTGAGCCGCCAGTAAAGCTACCACTATACATATCCCAGCCGCATGAAATCCCGAAATTTCACAAATCCCACGCGCACTCCTCTAGTTGCTGAGCCCTAGCCACCGCCCTCTCGTCACCGAGCCCTCGTCCCCGAGACCTAGCCACCGCCCTCTCGTCGCCGCCGCCCTTGTCGCCGAGCCCTCGATGCCATCCTCCGCGAAGTCTCTACCTCACCGCCCTCAAGGTCCAACCGCAGCGGGGGTCGATGCCGTAGGTCGTGCGGGATTCGATGGCTTCCTAGATAGCCAGCTCCGGCGCGTCCACGTCTTTGTCCACGGGCTCCGGTGCCCCGCCCTATACCGCCCCGCCCTCAAGGTCCAAGCCCTTTCACCATTATTCTTTCCCGCCCCCGTCCACCATTTTTCCCCCGTCATGCTCATGTTCATGCTCATATTGCAATTAGGGTGCTTATCGTGTTGGAAGGATTTATGCTAGGCATAGATAGATGTGGCTTGGTTCTTGTCGGTTTAAATTCATATAATAATCTATAGCAGGATATTTATTTTTTTGTGCAAGCCAAACACTTTGACCCTTTGTAGCTATTTTTTTGAAGATATGTTTCTTCTTGAAACTCTCAAACCTATTTTTTCAATAATTCTTTTAGCCTCGCTAAGCTCCCTATCGAGCGCTCTCAACATGTTAAATTATCATCTGCAACAACTTTATAATAATTTGTTGAATTCTTACAATGGTTTATAACCATTTCTCCAAGCCAAACAATTGATTGGGATATAACCCTCCGTGGTATAAAAGATCACCTAGGTCGTTGTATTATTAAGGATCAGCAATGGAAAATAATTTGGATGTGTGCCAAGAATCTCCTTCTCAAAACTTCGAACCGAATTGAACCAAATGTCCTAGCTTCTTAGCTAGGTTCGATAGCTTCCAGAAGTTTCTTCGCCACTAGAATTGATTTGAGGCATAATGTTTTAATTGGCTAAATTAAATTAAATCAAGGGTAGTCGTACCTAGCACTAGAATGCGAGAACACTACTAATAAAAGATTTTCATCCTTTCATCGATTTTTACTCGAATCATATTTTCTACCAATTTGTCGGTGTGCTCCACACCGGGGTGTTCTCTCCACCGCTGCCATGCGGGGCTGCAGGTACGAATGTTGGAAGGACGAGTTCATTACCCGTAGCTTGCCGCCCGGTGCACGGAAGGGCACATGGGCCCCATCATCAGGCGGCGGGTAGGGCACGTAGCCGCTCAGCGAGTAGGCAGGCGATCAGGTCCCGCGCTGGGTGACCAGGGCACATGGCCGCTCGGTGAGCAGGCGAGCGATCAGGCCCCGCACTAGGCGACCAGGGCACGTGGCTACCCCGTATAGTAGTGGCTACAGTGGCCCATGCCATTAATGTAACCACCCCCCACCATACGCCTGAGCCAGCCCGGGGTATATAAGGGAAGCTCGGATGCATGGGGAGGGGGTTCGGCAAAAACACACACATTTTCCCCTTTGGTAACAAGAGCTCAAGCAGGACGTAGGGCTGTTACCTGCCTCAAGGGCCTGAACCTGGGTAAACCTTGCCTGTTCTTGAGCGATTGTTAGAGAGTTCTTCCAGATCAAGGGAAAAGAGAGGCCTGCCGGCTACGCAAACCCCCTCTACCGAACACCGAATTATCCCCATGACAAATCTGCCGGCTGAAATACGCCGACAGTGGCGCACCAGGTAGGGGGATAGTAGCCGGTTCATCCTTTTCCCCTTTTCTGTTTTCCTCCTTTTTTCGGTAGATCACCTTCACCCGATTGTGGGGCGGTGGCGGTGGACGATGGCAGATTCCCACTCCCGTCGGAGGGACCCGGCTGCGGGTTGCCAGGCCACCGAAGAGCTCGGTGATGGCCTAGCGACGGACGGTGGCACCTACGATGCCTCAGGGCTCCCCCAGCGGGCGTCGGATCGTCACACGCCTCCTATGGAGGACGATGTCATGCCGACCGCGGAAGAAGCGCTGCCAGTTCGGCGGTGGCTAGCCATGAGCGAGGCCACAACGGCCCAAAACTTGCATGCGGCCCGTCTGCTCCTGGACCACCCTCCGGTGGAGATAGCCAGGGATACTCCAGCAGCTCCGTGACTGAGGGACATCGCTCGCCTCATAGACCCGGCTCAGCTCCGCGTGGAGGTGTTGGATCAACCGGGTACCTCGGGTACGCCGCGGTCGAAGTCGCGTGCGACTCGCATGTACGCTTCCAGCCACCCAAGCCAGGAGCGTCCGGGCCGCAATGGCCAGAGCAAGGGAAAGGGCGTTCGGGATACAGCCTCCTCCGGCATGGAGGGCCGTGCACCGGCCCGATTACCGCCCAGAGCGCCCCCCGGACGGGAGGGGCTCGATGGAGACTTGAGGGCACACTTGGAGGGGCACCACTGGGAGCGTGGCGGGGACCTATGGGACACGCTGCGGCACCGACATAACTAGGCGCGAGCCTTGGAGAAGCCCGGGGGCTCGATCGACGTTGTCAGCTACGCTGGCGGCGAGAAGGAGGAAACGCCAAACCCCCTATGGGTGGGGTGCCAAGCGTTCTCCTCTCAACTGCGCTGCGTGGCGCGGCCAGAAAGGTTCTGTCCTACGCCCCTCGACAAGTACAACGACACGACCAACCCGGAGTAGTTCTAGCAAATCTACACCACTGTTGTTCAGGTGGCAGGTGGATCCGGGAAAGTCATGGCCAACTACTTTCCAACGGTCTTAATGGGCTCCGCCCGTTCTTGGCTGTTGCACCTCCCTCGGGGCTCGATAAGCTTGTGGGAGGAGCTGTGCGACCAGTTTGTCGCCAACTTCCAAGGTTGCTATACCCAGCCGGGGGTGCAAGATGACCTCCGCTCCATCAAGCAGAGGAAGGACGAGTCCTTGCGCTCATTCATCCGGCGGTTTTGCCACTATCACAATATCATCCCCAAGATCTCCTGCCAGTCGGTCATCGTCGCCTTTCGTAGGGGTGTACGTGACGGAAAGATGCAAGAGAAGATGGCCACCCGCAGCATCGCTACCACCTCCGAGCTTTTCTCTCTGGCGCACAAGTGCGCTCGGGCGGCAGAGGCTCGGGGTCGGTCCTCCGAGCGAACGGATGGCCAAGACGAAGGCGAGGCCGGAACCTCCAAGGGTTCCGGCTCGAAGGACAAGAAGAAGAAGAAGCACAAGACAACGGATTCCGGACAGGTCCTAGCTGTCGAGCGCGAGCAGAAGGACACCCGGCAGCGGCGCGACGACCGACACGATCGGCAGGATGACCGCCGCGACGATCACCGCGAAGAAAAGGGAGTTAGGGGCTACTGCCCCATCCACCGTACCAATGCTCACGATCTGGCCGATTGTCAGGTTGTGAGCAAGATAGTGGAAAAACGGCTCAAGGAGCATCGTCCCCCCGGCGACGGTAAGGATGACGACCCCGCCCTGCTGGCCTTCCAGCGGGCGGAGCACACCGTGGCCTACATCCATAGCGGCTCGGCCACCTACGCCTCCAACACTCAGTACAAGCTGCTGATGAGGGAGGTCTGTTTTGCGGAGCCAAGCCTGAGAGCGAGCAGGCGGCTAAAGTGGTCGGAGGACCTGATCACCTTCAGTTGGGCCGATCACCCCAAAAGCACCGCCGGCCCTGGGCCCCTTCTGATCGTGGTTCCACCCAGGGTTCGGAACGTGAAGCTGGGGTGTGTGCTGGTGGACGGAGGGAGCTCCATCTGCCTCTGGTCCTCCAAAGCGTTTCGAGCGCTACAGATTCCGGTGAAGGAGTTGATGCCCACTCTCTCGTTCTATGGAGTTACCCCGGGGGCGGAGTCGATACCCCTGGGGCAGGTGCACCTTCCCGTCTCGTTCGAGGATGCAAGCAACTGCCGAACGGAGCGAGTAGACTTCGAGGTTGCCGAGTTCGATCTCCCATACAACGCTCTGCTTGGTCAATCGGCGCTGGTCAAGTTCATGGCGGCCACCCACTATGCCTACATGGTGGTGAAGATGCCGGGGACCTGCGGCCCCAACATCATCAAGGTGGACAGACCTGAGGCATGGCGCTGTGACAAACGGGCCCTGGACTGGGTTGGGGCAGTCTGCACGCGGCCAACCGACGACGTCTATCTGGGGGCCCCTCCGGCGAAGACCGGTGCCTCGCCTGGCTCGTCCGGCGGGGTCAAGGTGGTCTCCCTGAGCGAGGCCGAGCCGGCGAAGACAGTCAGGGTGGGCGCCAACCTCGGTGCCAAATAGGAAGACGCAAGCTCGTCGCCTTCCTCCGATCTAATTCGGACGTGTTTGCTTGCCAATTGTCTGACATGGTCGGGGTCCCCAAGGAGGTGATCGAGCATCGATTGGCGGTGCTCCTAGAAGTGCGCCCAATCCGGCAGAAGGTCCGGAGGAAGGCACCGGAGCGCCAGAAAGCCATTCATGAAGAAGTGGAGAAGCTGCTGCATGCGGGGATCATCAGGGAAATCACCCACCGTTAGTGGCTTGCCAACCCCGTGCTTGTCAAGAAACCCAACGGGAAGTGGCGGATGTGCATCGACTTCACCTATCTCAACAAGGCCTACCCGAAGGATCCATACACACTGCCACGCATCAACCTCCTCATAGATTCCACGGCTGGATGCGAGCTGTTGTGCTTCCTGGATGCGTACTCCGGGTACCACCAGATTAGCTTGTCGGAGGAGGACGAGGAAAAGATCGCTTTTGTAACCCCGATGGGCGTGTACTGTTATATCAAAATGGCCTCTGGGTTAAAAAATGCCTCGTTCCGACCGCAGATACAGAGGAATCTGGAGGTGTACATCGACGACTTAGTGGTGATGGTCAAGAAAAGTTAAGGACTGATCGGCGACTTGGAGGAAACCTTCACCAACCTGCGGAAATACCGCATGAAGCTCAATCCGAAGAAGTGCGTGTTCGGTGTGTCGTTAGGAAAGCTGTTGGGTTTCCGCGTTTCCAGTCGCGGCATTGAGGCAAACCCTGACAAGATTGCAGCCATCGAGCACACATGAAGCCACCAACTCGACTCAAGCACGTGGAATGTCTTGCTGGCTGCCTGGCGTCCCTCGGGCGGTTTGTAGCCTGCCTGGGGAGAAGAGTCTCCCATTCTTCAAGCTGATGAAGAAGACCAACCACTTTGAGTGGACCCCGGAGGCACAACAAGCATTCGAAGACATGAAGAGGTACCTCACCTCCCCGCCGTTGCTTGTCGCCCCCGGGCCCGATGAGCCGCTGCTTCTATACGTCGCGGAAACTCCGGCCGTGATGAGTGCCGTTCTGGTCGCCGAGAGGGATGGCGTGCAGAGGCCGGTCTACTACGTCAGTAAGGTTCTAAAAGATGCAGAGACCCGGTATCCTGAAGCCCAGAAGATGCTGTACGCTGTCCTAGTGGCGTCTAGGAAGCTTTGGCACTACTTCCAAGGGCGGGAAATCACAGCGGTCACCGCTTTCCCTCTCCGAGAGATCCTTCACAACCGAGAAGCCTAAGGCCGTGTCACCAAATGGACGATAGAACTGGGGAAATTCTGCCTCAGGATTACCTCCCGCACCGCAATCAAGAGTCAATTGCTGGCCGACTTCGTGGCCGAGTGGTCGCCGGCCAGTCCCGACGCTGAGGCCGCACTTGAGCCCCCTCCCTGGACCCTGTTCTTCGACGGTTCCTTCAGGATTAAGGGCGCAGGGGCTGGTGTGGTTCTAGTCTCCCCAACTGGGGGCACCCACCAATACCTGGTCATTCTCGATTTCAAGAAGGCCACCAACAACGTCGTCGAATACGAAGGTTTGCTGGCGAGACTCCGTGCTGCCGCCTCGCTGGGTATCAGACGTCTCCACATCAAGGCCGACTCCCTCATGGTCGTCAATCAGGCACGGAAGGAGTTTCAGTGCGCCGACACTGTGATGTCAGCATACCTGGCGGAAGTCAGGAAAATGGAGCGTCGGTTCGATGGGTTGGAATATGTCCACGTCCCAAGAGCCCCTGTTCCGGCCGAAGTCTTTGAAGAAAGACTTACGCAGCCATCCATTGCAACCCCCAATCCTGGCGGGGAATACAGTGCGCCCACCCCAGCCCCCGAATCAGGGAGGGAGGACGGAAGTGCCACCGAGGCGGCATCGGTGGAAACGTCTGGCCAGGCGGAGTACCCAGGTGACCACCGGTCCTAGTCACCCCCAAGGAGCAGGAGCCTATGCTACTTTACATGGCGTCCTCACCCTAGGCGCTAAGCGCAGTGCTCGTAGCCAAGCGCGAAGGGATTCAGCGAGCAATATACTACGTGACCGAGGTGCTTCACGGACCGAAGGAGCGCTACCTTGAGGTCCAGAAGCTTCTCTACGCCTTGCTCATGGCTTTTAAAAAGCTCTGCCACTACTTTTTGGCACACCCGATCATAGTCCCAACCAGCTTTCCGCTGAGGGAGATCCTCAGAAATCCTGATGCAACTAGGTGCATCGCCATGTGGGCAGTCGAGCTCGGGGAATTCGACCTCAAATCCCAGATACTGGCAGATTTCGTGATGGACTGGACGAGTCCCCCCCAACTAAGGAAGCGGTCGGGCACGTCGAAACTCCTTGCTGGACCATGTTCTTCGACGGCTCGCACTCTTTCGAATGCTCGAGGGCTGGCGTTGTCCTTATCTCCCCGAAGGAAAACAACTCCAGTACGTTATAAAACTGCACTTTGCCACAACCAACAACGCGGCGGAGTATGAAGGCTCTTGGCCGGACTCCGAGCATGCTCTGCGCTCGGGGTTGGACGACTAGCCATAAAGGGGGACTCACAGTTGGTCATAAACCAGGGTAACAAGGAGTTTCAGTGCTTCGATGACTCAATGGCGCGTTAGCTCGCTGAAGTGAGGAAGTTGGAAAGGAACTTCAGGAATTTCGAAGTCCTTTACGCGCCCAGGAGAGCGAATACCCTGGCTGAACAATTTCCCAAACTAGGCACCTCGCAAAGACCCGCCCTGGGGGGGTACATCTTAAGCACCTGCTAAAGCCCTCTATTCCCTCTGGAGAAGAGGTAGATGAGACGCATAGCAACGTCTCCCTCCTCGAGCAAAGCATAACCTGGATGACGCCATTCATCCAGTTCTTGGCGTACGGGACATTGCCCAAGGATGAAGCTGAGAAATCTCGGCTTATTAGGAAAGCCCTACTATACAGACTAGTGGAGGGTGCCCTGTACCGTAGAGGCGCGCTCGGAGTTCTCTCCAATTGCATCTCCCAGGAAGAAGGGAAGTTCCTGTTAAAAGACCTACACGAAGGTATCTGCGGGGCTCACTCGTTCTACAGAACCCTGGTAGGAAAGGCCTTCAGGATGGGCTATTATTGGCCCACGGCATTGGGCGATGCTCGTGAGAAAGTTATCACGTGCCGGGCATGTCAATTTCATGCCCGGCAGGTTCACCAGCCAGCATACGCCCTTTAGGCCATTCCCCTCGCCTGGCCATTTTCTACCTAGGGGTTGGACATCCTTGGTCCTTTCCCTAGAGGGGCTAATGTTGGTGATATGCCCTAGAGGCGATCATGTGAGATGATTGCATCATACGTCTATGTTCATGTACTTATCAGTTACATGAATAAATGTCACTCCTTTGTTCATTGAGTATGACTTAATTGTGAAACACATTGGTTATATGATATTATTCTAAACGATCCCTCGTCACATATCATTATGTGGAACAATAGTGATCGACCAAAGACATGTATTGATTGATGGTAATGTTTCACATACTATAGATATGGAGATATCAAATCAATAATGTGGGCACATGTTAGAGAACATGGGGTTGATAGACCGCCCGAGACATCTTTGAGATTGTTATCTTAGAAGTGCCATCGAGTATAGTCTCGAGTGGTATACCTATACGATCCTTTGACCTGAGATTCTTATTGATTCTCAGCATGCGTAATTGTATACTTTGGGGCTATCAAATGCTTCACCATAACAGGGGAGTTATAAAGATAGCTTACGGGTATGCCGTGAAACATGACGTGAGATGTAAGAGATCAAGATGGAATTTGCCCCTCCTTGATAACGGGAGAGATATCTCTGGGCCCCTCGGTGTGCATGGATAAGAAAAAGTGCATGGCCATGCCAAAGTGATTAAAGAGTTAATCACAAATTATATCCATTACATTGACGAGTGAATTTATCGAGCTATCACAAGGGTGGCACGCTTCTCGCCTTGAGCTTGACTGATATCATGTGGCAAAAGGATCCTATGTGAGTGTATCAAGGTTTAGTTGATTCGATCATTGTGTACATTCGGGGGTCAATATGTGCTGCTAGGTACCGCTATTGACTTGTGGTCTAGGGAAAGGGTTCCCTGGTACCGCGGCCGACTTGTACATGAGTGTCGGGACCAGAAAATCGGAGTCGAATCCCTGCTGTGTCTTACCTGTACTAGTCCCTGGATCAAGTAGCTAGTACACACAGATATACAGTTTGGATCATCACCATTCAACGAAAAGTACTTTATTACATCAGAGTCACTGAATTATTACAAAGTTTAGGCTTCATAGCCTAGCAGCGGAAATTCAAATAACATAGTTCGACACAAATGGAAAACCCAACGCAACTCCACAAGCATGTCTGACGGATGCGCCCTAGACGTCGGAGTAGTCCTCGTCTTGAACTCCTTCAGCGAAGTCCCCATCCTGGTACACCTCCTCCTCGGTGTCGCAACCTGCTCGTTGGAATGAGCAGCCCCGCGTAAAAGGCGAGGGTGAGTATACTTTATACTCAACAAGCAAGGCTGACTAAATGCAACTAGGGCTTAACAAGGAGGGGTAAAGGTTCTTTTGCATGAAGCCAGTTTTGCAAGTCTTTCCTAAGGTTTTATAAAAATGATTCAAAATGAGTTGAGGAAAACAAATCTTTGAAGTATTTCTTTAAAACTCCGGCCTCGGCCGGTTTTGCCCAATCCTGGCTACTCATGGCACCCACCGTGCAATTACCCTCATCGCTCATAGCACCTACTATGAGGAGAAAAATCAAAACACACGACACCGTTCGTGGTTTTCCTTTAAAACACCATTTAGAAAACAAAAATAAGAAGTACCAATGAGGCAGCTCCCGTCGTCTGGCCCTGACCGTGGACACGGCTATCATGATAGTTTTACACTCGCAGAGGTTGCACGCTTCCCCACGAGAGGTGACCTTCCTAGAATCACCCAAAGGAAAAGAACACCACAAGGTCTTTAATCGACATTCCCTAGCTGGCACTCCTCTAAGGATTCCACCGCAGCCGCTTAGTTACTCTAGTTGGTCAAGCCCCTCTTGAGCCTGCAGAACAACACCAATTGCCTACTCCACCGCCCGAATGCCAAAACTAGGAGTCCGAAGGGTACTCAACCGTGGCTTGCCCACATAAGCACTCAATGGTCGCCTTTGTTGTACTTAGCTCGTCTACCTCAAGGAATCGGTCCTTAGGGATCGTGGTGGGTCCCACATCGACCCGAATCTCGCACACGCAGCACCATCCTTGCAACCATCCACCCCAATCAGGTTTTGCAAAACATTTTTCCCGATAGCACCCACTATCAACTAGCCCAAATACAACCAAAAGACAACACCGATTGTCCTTCTTAAAGATCACAAGGTAAAATGTGATTAATGTTAACAAGCAATTAATCCGGTGGTTTACTATAAGCATTACTAAGCCGGTGCACAACCTAATCAAGGACATGGCAGTAATTAATCAAGATTAATAATCCTAAGGTAGCAAGGGTGTTTTATTAAGAATTAATTATCAATGGGGTTTAGCTAGGCAATATAGTATTTTATGTTAAACATACATGCTATTGTTCAAACTCTACAAAATTTGTTTGAAAACATGGGTTCAGAGGTTTCAGCACTTGCCTTGATCGACGTAGTGGGGAGGATCCTCAGCTGCGTCGGAAACTAACTTCGATACTTCGGGTCTAACGCTTAAAAGAAACACAAATAAGAACCACATGCAATAAAATATGAGGCATGCATGTCATGACATGAGGATGATGCAAACAGTACAGAACAGTATAAAATAATTTTACAAAACTTCTGAAATTGGTTTCATTATTTTTAGAGTTCCTGATAATTAGTTATGATTTCTATAACTTAATACTAAAGGTACAAAAGTGAGTTAATAACAAATAAATTTCAAAATTTTACCAAAACAGTACAGAAATCATATTATAATATATCTAACTTTATAAAATAATTTTTGGTATTTTTGGATCTCTAAATTAATTTATAAAATTCCTACACATGCAATAACTAATATAATCATCAAAAATTAAATTTAACAGAAACATGCAAATAAACAGTACATAAAAATAATATCGAATTTTATGAATCTAACAAAATTTATTTCACAATTTTCTGATTTTTCTACAAATTTATATGGAATTTACAATATGTAGCATATTCTCAAAAGAAGGAAAATAAAAGGAAAGGCGGTATTGGGCGGGCGGTGCAAGATGGGCCGCCCACTCGGCCACACGCGAAGCGCAGGGAGGGCGCTGAGGCGCTGACCGACAGGCCCGCCTGTCGGTGAGAGAGAGCAGGGCGCAGACGGCGCGCGGCGCGGCGGCGGCCCACCGGCAGAAGTGCGCGCGCCGGGAAAGGAGGGGGTCGAGGGCGGCGCGCACGAGTTGGGCGGCGCGGCATCAAGCGAGGCGGCGGCGCGTTCGACCTAGATCATGGCGGCGAGCACGGCACAAGCGGCGATGATGGCGGCGACGCGACGGCAAGGCAAGGCAGTGAGACCAGGCGGCAAGGGAAGGTAATGGCAGCGACGGCAACAGCACGGGTGCCCGAGGCGGCGGGTCGTCGTCTTGGGCGGCGGGCGGCTCGGGTTACGGCGGGGCTCGCCAAGGGAGATGGTGGCGGCGAAGGGGTCGGCGAGGCTTCTAGAAGGGAAAGGGTGCTAAGGGGGCTCACCACGGCGACAATGGGGCGACAATTTGGCCCGACGACAGTAGAGGGCGGCGGCGGCGAGAAACGGTGCTCCAGCGGCGGCGACGGGCTGACGAAGGTGCAAACGGAATCAGGGGGCAACCAGGAGCAATTCCTCTTCAAAGATCGAAAGCCAAAACTCACCGGAAATCAGAGTTTGGTGCAGAACCGAGAGATGAAGGAGTTGGGTCTTTTCTGTTTTCGTTTCCAGAAGAGAACGACGTGGGGAGGGTTTTATATAAGAGATTAGTACGTAGTCTAGGGGGATTAGGATAGGAATCAGAGGGGAGTTGGAATCTGCTATAATTAGGGAGGGATTCCTATTGGAAAAGATGGAGAGGAGAGGTGAAAGGGGGGGTTTCCAACTTGTCATCTAAATCCAACGAAAAAGAGAAGAAGAGAGGTTTACATGTGGGACCCACACGTAAGAGAGAGAAAGATTTAAATATAAAAATCAGATTTTGTTTTGGATATAAGGCTAACATATGCCTTAATTATTCCATTAAAACATCGCATAGCCAAAACAATAAGAATAACAATAAGAATATATTTTTATTATGTTACTTTGTTTAAATAAATCATTTTAAAATATTTTTCCAAGGAACATACTCATTTTAAAACACTTTTGAATTTCAAAAATTCACAAATGCAATGCAATGCATGTATGCATGATTTTTATTTTTGAAAAATGAGGATGTTACAATGAGCCTAATGGGTCACGCACTTAACGGGTTGGATCATGTCTAATGGATTGGATCTATTAGTGGGTTTATACGGATTTGGATCCTCTGGTGTCTTAATGGATTTCTATTGTAGAAGATCCATTAGCGCGAGACCTAGTGGGCTTCTATATCCATTAGCGCGAGAACTAGTGGGTTTCTATCGTAGAAGGCCCGTTTGGACGCCTCAGTGGTATCCACACGTCCGGGGTGGGAACACCGCGCGCTGGTGTGCTAGCACCCACGCGTGCGGCTAGGGTTTTAGGGGTAGTGGGACGTGGCGGTGGCTAGGGCACGTGGTGGGGAGACTCTAACACCACACGTCCCTACGCCTCCTTTATATAGAGCGCACTAACGGGCCATCTATGATAGAAGCAAACTAGAACTCGCGCCAATGGATCTTCTACAAAAGAAATCCATTAAGACGCCAGAGGATCCAAATCCGCATAAACCCACTAATGGATCCAATCCATCAGACATGATCCAAGCCGTTAAGTGTGTGACCCATTAGACTCATGCACAAGTAGACCGCGGTCCCGGATAACCCTTTCCCCAGACCACAAGTCAATAGCGGTAGAAGCACATATTGACCCCGAATGTACACAATGATCGAATCAGCTGAATCTTGATACACTCACATAGTATCCTTTTGCCACACGATATTAGTCAAGCTCAAGGCGAGAAGCGTGCCACCCTTGTGATAGCTCGACAAATTCACTCGTCAATGTAATAGATATAATTTGTGATTAACTCTTTAATCACTTTGGTATGGCCATGCACTTTTTCTTATCCATCCACATCACGGGGCCCAGAGATATCTCTCCCATTATCAAGGAGGGGCAAATTCCATCTTGGTCTCTTACATCTCATGTCATGTTTCATGGCATACCCATAAGCTACCTTTATAACTCCCCTGTTACAGCGAATGCGTTTGATAGCCCCAAAGTATACAATTACGCACGCTGAGAATCAATAAGAATCTTAGGTCAAAGGATCGTATAGGTATAACACTCGAGACTACATCCTGATGGCACTTCTAAGATAACAATCTTAACAGTGTCTCGGAGCGGGTCTATCCAGCCCCATGTTCTGTAACATGTGCCCATATTATTGATTTGATATCTCCATATCTATGGTATGTGAAACATTACCATCAATCAATACATGTGCTGGTCATATTACTATTGTCCTACATAATGATATGTGACCAGGGATCGTTTAGAATAATATCATGTAACCAATGTGTTTCACAATTAAGTCATGCTCAATGGACAAAGGAGTGACATATATTCATGAAACTGATAAGTACATGAACATAGACGTATGATACAATCATCTCACTTGATCGTCTCTAGGGCATATCACTAACAACCTCCCACATGCACTAGAGTGCATCATGCAATTATCTAATACCCATGGCTCTTGTGTGTGCCTCAAGCTTCGACTGCGAAAGAGGTTTTGTCAGCGGATCGGCGACATTCAGATCCGTGTGCACTTTGCAAATCTTCACATCTCCTCTATCGATGATCTCTCGGATGAGATGATAACGCCTAAGTATGTGTTTGGATTTTTGGTGAGACCTAGGCTCCTTCGCTTGTGCAATGGCACCACTATTGTCACAATAGAGGTCCACTGGACAGGATGCACTAGTGGCAACTCCCAACTCAGAAACAAATTTTCTGATCCAAACAGCCTCCTTTGTAGCTTCAGAAACTGCAATATACTCAGCTTCCGTCGTGGAATCAGCTACTGTCTATTGCTTGGAACTTTTCCAGTTCACTGCCCCACCATTGAGACAGAATATAAAACCGGATTGCGATCATGAATCATCTCTATCGGTTTGGAAGCTAGCATCAGCGCTTCTTCACCTCCAAAGACCAAGAACATATCTCTAGTCCTTTGTAAGTACTTGAGAATGGTCTTTACAACCATCCAATGACTCTCACCTGGATTTGATTGGTATCTACTCGTAACACTTAGAGCATAAGAAACATCTGGACATGTGCACAATATGGCATACATGATGGATCCAATAGCGGAGGCATATGGAGTCCTACTCATTCTATCCAGCTCATCAGGTGTCGAAGCACACTGAGTCTTGCTAAGACTAACACCATATGACATTGGCAGGAAACCTTTGTTGGAATTCTGCATTTCAGACCGTTTCAAAACTCTGTAAATGTACGTACTTTGGCTTAATTCGATTAGCCTCCTTGATCTATCTCTATAGATCTTTATGCCCAAAATGTAAGCTACATCTCCCAAGTCTTTCATCAAGAAACATTTTCTCATATAAGATTGAACAGCTTCTAACATTGGAATATCATTTCCAATCAATAGAATGTTATCCACATACAAGACCAGAAATAAAATTGCGCTCCCACTTGCCTTCTTGTAAATGCAAGGCTCCTCTTCATTCTTTATGAAGCCAAACTCTTTGACCACTTCATCAAAACAAAGATTCCAACTCCGAGATGCCTGCTTCAGTCCATAAATGGACTTCTGAAACTTGCAGACCTTGCCAACATTCTTATGATCATTAAAACCTTCGGGTTGTGTCATGTACACATCCTCACTTATGTTTCCATTTAGGAAAGCCGTTTTGACATCTATTTGACGTATCTCATAGTCGTGAAATGCGGCAATCGCTAGCATGATCCGGATAGTCTTCGACATGGCTACAGGCAAATAAGTTTCATCATAGTCGATACCATGAATTTGCTTATAGCCTTTTGCCACCAACCGTGCCTTATAGATGTGAACGTTTCCATCGGCATCTATCTTTTTCTTAAAGACCCATTTGTACTCAATGATTTTCACACCATCAGGCAAATCAACCAAGTCCCAAACTTAATTATTATGCATGGACTTTATTTCGGATCTCATGGCCTCTAGCTATTTCTTAGAGTCTGGTCCCACCATCACTTCCGCATAGTCCTTGGGCTCATCATTGTCCAACAATAAAATGTCATGTTGCTCCGTAGCGAGGAACATATACCTCTCGGGAGCGCGGATTGCCCTTGTAGACCTTCGTGGGGTTGGTGCTTCTTCCATAGGTTCTGCAACGCTTTGCATCTCCTCATGAGGAACAGTAGGAGCTGAAACATTTTCAGATGTTTCTCGAATTTCTTCGAGTTTCACCTTGCTCCCACTGGCTCTTTTGAAAAACTCCTTTCCAAAAAGACACCATTCCGGGCGACAAACACTTTGCCCTCTTTCCGGTTATAAAAGTAATACCTTACAGATCTCGGGTACCCCACAAAGAAGCACTTGACCGATTTGGCATAGAGCTTATCTGACATCGAATGTTTAACATAAGCCTCATAGCCCCAAATCTTTAGGTAAGAAAAATCGAGACATTTTCCTTTCCACATCTCATATGGTGTCTTATTTACGGATTTTGATGGAACCCTATTTAAGGTGAACGCAGCAGTATCTAGAGCAAGTCCCCAAAGAGACAACGAAAGATTAGTTTGACCCATCATAGATCGAACCATGTCCAACAAAGTCCGATTCCTCCGTTCAGACATGCCATTCAATTGAGGCATCCCTGGCGGAGTTAATTGTGAAACAATTTCATAACTCTTAAGATGATCATTAAACTCATGCCTCAAATATTCACCTCTACGATCAGATCGCAGAAATTTGATTGTCTTGCCCAAATGATTTTGTACTTCATTCTAAAACTCGTTGAACTTTTCAAAAGATTCAGACTTAATGCTTCATCAAATAGATATAGCCATATCTACTAAAGTCATCAGTAAAAGTGAGGAAGTACTGAAATCCACCTCGAGCCATAACGCACATTGGTCCACATACATCCATATGTACTAAGGCCAACAATTCACCAGCTCTCTCACTTGAACCAGTGAATGGCGTCTTAGTCATCTTGCCAAGTAAACAAGATTCGCATGTGTCAAATGATTCGAAATCAAATGAATCAAGAAAACCATCTCTATGGAGCTTCTGCATGCGTTTCTCATTTATGTGGCCTAAGCGACAATGCCATAAATAAGTGCGACTAAAATCATTTGTTTTAAGCCTTTTTACATTAACATTATAGACAAATTTATCTTCAAGATCTAGCAAATATAGCCCATTCAATAATGGACAATGACCACAGAGCATACCATTGAAATAAATTGAACAACGTTTGTTCTTTATTACAAATTCGAAACCATCTTCTCCCAAACATAAAGAAGAGATAATGTTTCTGCTCAAAGCTGGAATGTAATAACAATTATTTAATTTCAAAACTAATCCTGAAGGTAACGATAAGGGATAAACGCCAACGTCCACTGCAGCAACCTTTGTGCCATTGCCGACGCGAACTTCCACCTCACCACTTGCATAACTTCTAGTCCTTCTTAGTCCCTGCAACGATTTGCAAGTGTGAATAATTGATCCGATATCAAATACCCATAACTCGTTAGGACAAGTAGCAAGATTAATTTCTACAACATTAATACCTGAAGTGGAAACCAAAGTTCCATTCTTTTTATCCTCTAGATATTTCTTGTAGTTCCTACGCCAATAACCAGGCTTATGGCAGTAGTGACACTCATTGGAAGCAGCATGATCACCCTTGGTCTTACCATCACGCTTAGGTTTCGGGATCGAGATCACATCCTTACCCTTGCCTTTTGCTCCCACGCTTCCTTTTCTTACCACCATTCTTTTGGACCATCATCACATGATTATTGCTTTTCTTGATGCTTTCTTTTACTGTCTTAAGCATCCCATGCAGTTCAGACATGTTTTTCTCCATGCCATTCATATGAAAGTTCATAATGAAAGGCTCGAAACTTGCAAGAAGCGACTGGAGAATCACATCAGTGGCCAACTCTTGTCTTAAGGGGAATCCAGTTTCTCCAAGTTCTCAATGTAACCAATCATCTTAATCACATAAGGACTCACCGAACTACCTTCAGCTAGCTTGCACGCAAACAGAGCTTTTGAGATCGAGTATCTCTCAGCCCTAGCTTGGTTCTCAAACATGCTACGAAGGCCTGTGATCATAGCATAGGCATTCGTGTTCTCATATTGCTTCTGAAGCTCAGAGTTCATTGTAGCAAGCATGAGACAGCCAACATCAACCTCATCATTGACATGCTTCTCATATGCACATCATTCAGTAGCAGTAGCATCATCAGCTAGTTCCTCAAGATATGGCTCCTCAATGACATACTCCTTTTTCTCTTACTTGAGAACAATTCTCAAGTTACGGTACCAATTAATGAAATTCGTTCCAGAGAGCTTCTCTCTTTCCAGAATCAATCGCAAGTTAAAACCAGAATTATTGACAATATTAGGTGCCATCTACAATAGTAATAAAAGCAAAGTCTTAGCACAATGTTCATGTTAATCTTCCATTAAATAGTTTTAATAAAAGATGCTCCCACTAAAATCACTTTCCCTCTGGTTCATTTTAGTAGGACAAGATCCATAGTCATTCACAGATCTAGTGCGCGGAGGCGACTCCTACGACTAAGTGACATAGGTAGGCAACCCTTGCCAATCACATCGTATGTGACTCTTGTTCGTTGGGTGGCATCCAACGCCCCGGCTCCCAACACCGATGCCCCGAGGCCCAAAACCATTTTGATAGCCTCGATAAGTAAACCAATACTATGCGTGTGAAGTCCGACTTCACCCCAGTGGTCAAGGAAATTAATGGCACCCTGCTGTATGCTGAAACTGCCAATTAACGTACAAGACCTTATGGGTGCAGCTATTGGAAGGGCATCAAACTCTTATTTTCTCAAGGGAAACTATTCTATCATATGAAAATCATATCCACCAAATGCGAAATATGAAGGAATAGCATGACAGGAATCATCACAAACAATCATATTGACTTGTGAAATAGCATGGCCCGTGGCGTTCCGATCTCCATCGTGGCGCTTCCTGTCCACCGAGTCACCATGCTAGAAGCCTTCATGATAATACACCAACCTACTACACATAATAGCTAGTGACAAATTATATGAGGATATGAAGCATCACAAATTAGCACGCAGGCTGTTATACAATAACAAAGCAGCCCAAGCTGCAATTAACCATAGCAAGCAGGCTATGAAAATTACATTAATGCATCACATACACATAAGGGAGCCATACCATTCACATCATTCCTTGAAAAAACAAGTTAAGCGCAGAATCGTATTCTATCCTGTGATGTGAACAAGTTTTATTTAATGGCCGCTACTGTGACTAGTACGGCGGTTCCAAGCCATCAGAATGCCTCAATTTCCATAAGATCCTTGAGAAGGCAGCGACCACACCAATCTCGATCTGTTGGCATGATCTATTTGGCACGGGCAACTACCCCGATGGTGTTACCAGCCGGTAGGGGTAATGCATGGCATGAAACAAAACGAGCATGAACTAATCTTTTGATCGTGTAGAACTATCAACTCATACATCAAATGCGCGAGGCCCCTCGAGAAGGTTCCGCGCACGTAGCCTCGATCTGTTGGCTAATATCATAGATGGCACATGACGGAAGTCCAGATAGTGTTTCCAGCCGGTATGGACTAGTCGCGTCATGATCTAGATAAAGCACGAACTAATCTGTTTAGCCTTGTAGCACTACTAACTCGTACCTCATGAACCCTATACCAATTGATCACATCAACCAGTGACCAACTCAACGGCATATCAACATATACACAGCATCTAGATCCAAGACAACGCAAGATCTGCTCTGATACCACTAAAGAAGAACGCGGGGCTATGCTAGCCAAAAATAAAATTTTTCTACCGCGAACACCCAGGCAACATGCGAGTTAGAGATCATGGAGCGTTACCCTTGGAGCACGTTAGCAGCGGAAGTAGAATGGGTGAAGCCTTCCCGCGTGCTCCGAAGCACTGTACGTCGTCGAACGCGACGTGGTACAACTTCTCCTCGTCTCGGATCGTCGTCATAGCAACGTCGTCGTAGTCGTACAGTTGATGTAGCCGATCGAATCGATCAGCGCCGACGCAAGAGCGACGACGCCTCTACGGTATCCACACGTCCAGGGTGGGAACACCGCGCGCTGGTGTGCTAACACCCACACGTGCGGCTAGGGTTTTAGGGGCAGTGGGACGTGGCGGCGGCTAGGGCTCGTGGTGGGGAGACTCTAACGCCGCACGCCCTTACGCCTCCTTTATATAGAGCGCACTAACGGGCCTTCTATGATAGAAGCCCATTAGGACTCGTGATAATGGATCTTCTAAATAGAAATCCATTAAGACGCCAGAGGATCCAAATCCCCATAAACCCACTAATGGATCCAATCCATCAGGCATGATCCAACCCGTTAAGTGTGTGACCCATTAGGCTTATGTACAAGTCGGCGGCAGTCCCGGAGAACCCTTTCCCCAGACCACAAGTCAATAGCCGTACCTAGCAGCACATATTGACCCCCGAATGTACACAATGATCGAATCAGCTGAACCTTGATACACACACATAGGATCCTTTTGCCACACGATATCAGTCAAGCTCAAAGCGAGAAGCGTGCCACCCTTGTGATAGCTCGACAAATTCACTCGTCAATGTAATAGATATAATTCGTGATTAACTCTTTAATCACTTTGGCAAGCCCATGCACTTTTTCTTATCCACCCACAGCAAGGGGCCAGAGATATCTCTCCCGTTGTCAAGAAGGGGCAAATTCTATCTTGATCTCTGACATCTCACGTCATGTTTCATGGCATACCCATAAGCTACCTTTATAACTCCCCTGTTACGGCGAAGCATTTGATAGCCCCAAAGTATACAATTACGCATGCTGAGAATCAATAAGAATCTCAGGTCAAAGGATCGTATAGGTATACCACTCGAGACTATACCCTGATGGCACTTCTAAGATAACAATCCCAGCAGTCTCTCAGAGCGGGTCTATCCAGCCACATATTCTCTAACATGTGCCCACATTATTGATTTGATATCTCCATATCTATGGTATATGAAACATTACCATCAATCAATATATGTGCTGGTCAGATTACTATTGTCCCACATAATGATATGTGACCAGGGATCGTTTAGAATAATATCATATAACCAATGTGTTTCACAATTAAGTCATACTCAATGGACAAAGGAGTGACATTTATTCATGGAACTGATAAGTACATGAACATAGACGTATGATACAATCAGCTCACAAGATCGCCTCTAGGGCAGATCACTAACAACCTCCCACTTGCACTAGAGTGCATCATGCAATTATCTAATACCCATGGCTCTTGTGTGTGCCTCATGCTTCGGCTGCGGAAGAGGTTTTGTCAGCGGATCGGCGACATTCAGATCCATGTGCACTTTGCAAATCTTCACATCTCCTCTATCGATGATCTCTCGGATGAGGTGATAACGTCTGAGTATGTGTTTGGATTTTTTGTGAGACCTAGGCTCCTTCGCTTGTGCAATGGCACCACTATTGTCACAATAGAGGTCCACTGGACAGGATGCACTAGTGGCAACTCCCAACTCAAAAACAAATTTTCTGATCCAAATAGCCTTCTTTGTAGCTTCAGAAACTGCAATATACTCAGCCTCCGTCGTGGAATCAGCTACTGTCTATTGCTTGGAACTTTTTCAGTTCACTGCCCCACCATTGAGACAGAATATAAAACCGGATTGCGATCATGAATCATCTCTATCGGTTTGGAAGCTAGCATCAGCGCTTCTTCACCTCCAAAGACCAAGAACATATCTCTAGGCCTTCGTAAGTACTTGAGAATGGTCTTTACAACCATCCAATGACTCTCACCTGGATTTGATTGGTATCTACTCGTAACACTTAGAGCATAAGAAACATCTGGACATGTGCACAATATGGCATACATGATGGATCCAATAGCGGAGGCATATGGAGTCCTACTCATTCTATCCAGCTCATCAGGTGTCGAAGCACACTGAGTCTTGCTAAGACTAACACCATAGGACATTGGCAGGAAACCTTTCTTGGAATTCTGCATTTCGACATGCCCGGTCGAGCCTCAGGGCCTCCTCGGTCTCTGCTCCTGGGCTGATTTCCTTCGTTGAGCCTTGGAGCCACGACTCGAACGTCATGCCCGCCAAGTCCAAGGATGCTTGGACGGCTCCTCCGGCATCTTTCTCCCGTTGGGCACGTCGCTCGGCTCGACGAAGATCGGCGATGGTCTGCAGCAACCAGGCGGCATGGTAGGGCTGATTTTCGGAGTACTGATGGAACCAGGCTGACAACTCTCGTACCTGGTCCGTGTACTCTTGGTGTGGTCGTGGCGGGTTGTGCCTTGGCGGAACGCGCACCTTGGTCAAACGAGGCACGCGATGACCGCTTCAGTCACGGCCCCTCCACATTGCCGGCCGCCGACGAGGCCGCTCTCTTCCTTGAAGCAACCTTCTTCACCTTGGGTTGCTTCCCCCCGTCCTTGGTAGGCTGCTCAGCCGCCATCACGGCTTCCAGAGTGACCCGGTCCTAAAAGGCAAAAACAAAATCATCAAGGCCAAAGTGTTTCTCAGCCCGAGCACATCACCAGGCAGGAGACGTACCTAGTCAATGCGGTCGAGGAAGTTTCGCGAACCCCTTCCTCCCATGTTTGGTGGACCCCTTGTGCCCAAGTTCGGGTTCTCCTCCTTGCCAACGCGAACAATTCGGCTACACGCTCGTCCACCCAACGCTCGTCGGGAGCTACGGAGGGAAGTCCAAAGTCAGCCAGGAAAAACACAAGAGATCAAGCAATCACCCGAGCAAAGATACTTACGGCTGTTCGCCTCGTGAGTGATGTCGTTCCACATCACGATTTCGAAGAACGGGTGTTCCCGCCATCACAGCGGGGACACCTGATTCTTCAGAAAGTCCCAGGCAACGGCTTGCCGGTCAGGCCGCTATCGCTCAGCACTTGGATGGTACTGAGGATCTTCTCCTCATCCGGGTCCACGCACGGCTATGGATGATCCTTCTTCTCCGGTTGCTCATGACGGAAGAAGAGGCCGGAATCCGCTCCCTTCTTCGCGTAGAACCACCGCTTTTCCCAGCCGAAGACGGAATCCTTCAGCGCGAAGGCAGGGTACGCGTACGGCTGCGAGTTCCATAGCCGAAAGTACACGCACCCCACCGCCGATGTGCTCCCGGTGCGATGAAGCATGTAAAAATGAAGAAATAGACTCACCGTCGGCTGACGCCGATGAAGCCCTCGCACAGATGGGAGAAGATGGCGAGGATGAGGATGGAGTTGGGATGGAGGTTGGTGATCTCGAGCCCGCAATGGGCAAGGATCGCAGCCACAAACTCCGACTCTGGGGCACGAAGCCCGTTGATGGCGAAAAGCTCGCAACTGACGAACTCGTCCTCCGCCTGCGCCGGGAAGGCCTCGTCGCCGGGAAGGCACCACGACCAGGGGTCGAGGCGCCCCTGCGCCTCAAGAACATTGAGGCGCGCGGAGGTAGTTCGGGAAGGCACAAACTTCTCCATGGAAGATGTGGTGAATCAAACAAAGGAGGAGGCGGGGGAGATGAAGGATCGTGATGCTGGGAAGAAGATGGCAGAGAATGCGAAAGTGAGAGAGTCGGCGGCGTAGTGGAAAATGAAGAAAGCAGGGGTTTTTATTCCCTCAACGGCGAAACCGCTCTAAACCCCCAGAAACCAATGCGCGTGTGGCTGTCACATCGCCTTAAACGCATAACTATAGGCACACTCGCCAAAAGAAGTAACCGTTGGGAACTCGACATTTGAAATTGTGCCCGAAGTTCTGCTCGGGCAGCCTTTGCTCGGCTAACCCGAAGTCCTGCTTGGGTGGCCTTTGCTCTGCTAACCCGAAGTCCAGCTCGGGTAGCCTCTACTCGGCTAACCCGAAGTCCTGCTCGGTTGGCCTTTGCTCGACTAAGGGTGGGTTCTTTTCAGCTTTTCTTATCTACTTATTTGCCTTATCTTGTCACTTCGAGAATTTTTCGAGATAGCCTTGAGAGCCAGTTGGCCTCCAATTCTGGAGTTTAGAGAGCTTATAGACATGCCTATGAGATTAAAAAAACGACTCAAGAGTAATAAAAAAAGTGAGATAAGTCAAATAAGACACGAGATAAGTAGGATAAAATTAGTTTTATCCTACTTATCTCGTGTCTTATTTGACTTATCTCACTTTTTTATTACTTTTTGAGTCTTTTTTTAATCTCGTAGGCGTGTCTATAAGTTCTCTAAACCCTAAAATTGGACGCCAACCGACTCTCGAGGCTATCTCAAAAAATTCTTGAAGTGACGAGATAAGGTAAATAAGTAGATAAGAAAAGCTGAAAATAACCCACCCTAACCTGAAGTCCTGCTCGGGTGGCTTTTGCCCGGCTAGCCCGAAGTACTGCTCGGGTGGCCTTTGCTCAGGTAGCCCAAAGTCCTGCTCGGGTGGCCTTTACTCGGCTAACCCGATGTTTTGCTCGGATAACCTTTAGCCTCCCGGGTCATCTGCCTAACAGACGCCTCGGCCTCCGAGCCTCCGGACAGGGAACTATTAAGCCTCAAGGGATCGACTCGGTCAAGTCCCCCCACTTAAGGCTCGGGGGCTAGATGACGGGGGGTTGGGGGCGTTTTCGTAATTCCTCCCTCCTCCCTCTCTCTCTCTCTCTCTCTTTCTTTCTCTCTCTCTTCGGGCGACTTTAGTCCCGGCTACCACCCCAAGCAAGCTATCTTTGCTCGGGGCCCAAGCAAGGGCTTACCTCGCTCGAAAGGAGTACTCGGGTGCTCCCTCTTTGGCCGAAACATCGATTACAAGGGGACACATGGCCGCCCCACACGGGTCTCGTTTTTCGCCCCCTGTAATAAATGTGCTGACGACCACACGACTATTATGTCCCGTCGAAAGTATCGAAGACCGTGGCTACCTGCCCGGGTCTTGTTATACTATTATGTTCCCTTTTTCCATCACCAGTAATGACGGAGAGACTATTCTCGTACGACACTCGCCCGGGGACAGCCTTCGGACCCAGGATAATAGGCTGTACATCCATTTAGTACAAGGATCACGCCTGTGTATAAATAGGTTGTGTAGCTATATAAGCGCAGACAAACACACATATAGGGAGAGAGGCTAGAACTAAAAACACAGTAGACACCACTCAATCCAGCCAGACATTCGGCCACACCCAGAGCAGGCGTGAGACTTCATCCTTTTGCCCCTGGGAAATCTGAGCATTCCTTGCTCAGGACTCTCGGGAACGCCATTGTAATCCCTTTCTGTATTTCTTTGAATATAGATCACTGGACGTAGGGTTGTTACCTCTCTCTGAGGGGCCCGAACCAGGCTAAAACTCCTCTCCCTTCCGGTTGTCTGACCAGGTTGGCTTTCCCAAACGACTCCGAGGCTGCAGGAATGAGGCCTATTGATCCTCACTTTCAACAAGTAAGCTTGACACTTGGGGCTCCGTGCTCTCAACTGTCGACAATAACTTAGAGGATGAAATTCAAAATAGGGTACATGCAGAAGATGAGAAGATACGAGCAGAATGGGAGCCTCGGGTACAACAATTGGAGGAACTCGTAAGGAACAGACCCAAAGCCAACCCTAATACACAAGCTGTCGGTTGCACCCCTCCATTTAAAAGCAGCTATGCTTCCGCACCTTCGCCCGATGGGGCTGGCCCAACGAAATACCCGGTGCACAACATCAAGGAGATTACCCATTGCTTGCTCCAAGTTTCGTATAGCGCCGGTATTTCACTCGAGGTGGCCCGCGGTGTGGTGTACCCCTGCATTTCAGGGATGAAGTTCATGGTGCGGACTTGGCGGCGGGCTACGCAAAGGTCCAGGTAGACGCTGTTATGGACAACACCACAGCGAAGATCCCACTTGTGAATCCCCCAATGATGAAATCATAACAGTTGGGGATGTTGTTCATAGTTTTGTCCAGTGGCCCACGAAGAATATTACTCTTCTACCAAATATTGAAGAAATCGAGACCAGCGGCATCGGACCCATAGATCTAATCCGTAATAATGAAGAGGAGAGAACGAAGAAAGTCATGTCTGCGGTGGCTCCTCAATCTTTCAAGACAAGCTCACAGAGCAATAAGCGTGATGTGTCCTCACCACTAGTACGCTATTGCTCCCTAGAGAAGGAAAAATGAATAGTCTGTCAATCTCCCACGCCTAAGAGGAAGATTCACTCGGCGCATAAAGGGAAAAATTTTCAGATGGGAGAACCACTGCATACCCTTGCCGCATTAAGAGACATAGGTATGGCCTACAGAACATATATGATTATTACCTCAGGAACTCACGCCTTCTCATGAAGGAACGATCATCCAGTATCGTGGGTAAGGTGAAGGGCAAATATTTCCTGGACGATAAAGATAGTTATCTTACCATAACCTTCAAGGACCTATGGTATATGTATCAATTGCAGGAGTTGGACGCCTCTCTCATCCGCTGCTTTGCAGTGTAAGTGTATACAATCCTTGGGCAATGTCAGTGTATATAATTCTTATCCACTTATACACTGATTACTTATATCTTACTTTTCAGCCAATGTACCTAATTGCCAAATGAGGTCAAATCCAGGCCAGTTTTCTCGACCCTCGCATTGTCACCTAGGACAACATAAAGGGGAATAGAAAGAATACCGAGCAATACCTAAAGACGGCCCTGACAAACGAACAAGACAAAGCATACTTCTCGTTGCCCTTTAACAAAAATTTCCATTGGATCTTGTTGCTCATAGAACCTAGCAAAAACAAGGTTGTTTACCTCGACACGTTGAGGATGAGCCCCACACACGAGTGAGAAGATTTAAAAGGCCTACTCAATGCGGTGTTCAGGAGTTATGTCAAGGGTGGGGCAAGCACAATGCTACGATGGACATGGAACTTAGGCATATAGAGAAATTTCTAGTAAGTATCTATTCACACTTTTCCTCATAATAAAATAGAAATTTTTTTAGTGCCCGCTCCATTGATTATTGTGCCTTGTCATCTTTATACTTCCTTATGTAGTGCCACCAACAGTCCGGAGGCCATGCTTGCGGCTTCTATGTTGCGCGCCATATGCAAATCACTCTGGGATTACGACCAAATGAAGATCTTAACATTGGAGATACAAACATCGATTTCAATTCTCTTACAGACATTAGAGATAATTTGGCTACGTTTATTAATACCCAAGTTATTGACTCAAATGGTCGTCTAAACAGTGGACATCTGTAGTTAACTATAACAGACATATTGTTTGAAGTGCATTCGTGTCCTGTAATAACTTTATTATATTAATATATGATATGTTCCTTTGAATTTGATGTTGTTCTTATTCAGATGAAATCTAGATGTATATGGATGAAATCTATTTATTTGAATTCTGGATGTATATGTATATGGATGAATCTGTTTATTTGAATTCTGGATATATATGTATTTGTATATGTATATGTACATGAAATCTGGATGAAATCTGGATGTATATGTATATGGATGAATCTGTTTATTTTAATTCTATGGATGTATATGTATATATATATATGTAGATGAATTCTGAATAAAATCTGGATGTATATGTATATGGTTGAATCTGTTTATTTGAATTCTGAATTCTATATGTATATGGATGAAATATGGATGTTTATTGATGTATATGTATATGGATGAATTCTGGATGTGTATGGATGAAATTATTTTTTTGACCCTGGAAGAGATATCACTGGCGGTTCATACAACAACCGCCAGTGATATGCACCGTCACTGACGGTTCCAAATAAAAACCACCGGTGAAAGTCTACATATCACCGGCAGTTTGTGTTAAAACCGCCAATAAAAATCTGTTATCACCGGCGGTTCTCACTACAACTGCCGGTGATATTATTAATATCACGGGCGGTTCTGTTACGAACCGCCAGTGATAATGCATATCACTAGCAGTTCCATGCTAGTTCCATACCCGTCAGTAAAAATCCCTGATTATCATTCTCACATAATCACTGTCGATTCGAAAACCACTAGTGATGTGAGTTCAAGACCGTCATCTCCTCAGTGATGACGTATTGTGTACTAGTGTTTTACTGTAGGAGCCCTAAGATAGTCTAACTGATTGATAGAGGGAGTATTATAACTTTTATAGTGAGTTCAAACGTAATTACGCGGAAAACTAATACTCCACAACATCAGGCAGACCGGTAACTATAGATAGTTAAAGGGGAGCTATGACGCGTACGTCCAATTCAGTCGAACGTGGCTGCCACTTCACGCGAGGGCTCATTTCGTCCATCCCCTGCTGCATGCATGTGGGTAGGTCCCGCTGATAGCTTTTTGTTTTTTCTTAACGGACGCACAGTAGGGGATGGACGAAATGACCACCCATGAAGTTACTTTCCTGATCTATCCTTGTTCCTTCACGCCACATCTCTCATCCTCCCTGATAATATTCTCTCCATTGATAATATTCTCTCCATCTGTTTCTTCCCTCTACGCACAGAGCAGGAACAGATGACGCACTTGGCCACGCCAATGTTCATCATCAAGCTACCGCGCCCTCGTACTGCTCCTTCTCTCTGCACCTTCCTCTTCACCCTTCTCCTCCTGCCCACACTACTAGAGAACTGGCCTTTAATACCGGCTCATCAGTCCCGGTTAGGCATGAACTGTGACTGACATTCACAACAGTCCCGGTTAAATGTTACGCGGGGCACGGGCTGGATCGATCTGGTTTGAGACATCAATCGGGGTGATGTTCTGAAATCAATCCTTGGTGTTACAAACCGCATCGATGGTCATCGCAACAGACCCATAACGGCCAACGGGCGGAAAGGAAGCACAATACGGTCTATGTTCCCAACCGGGATTAGTATGCCATATTTGAACTCCTGTTGCAGGCGGAAAGGCGGGCACAATACCGGTCTATGTGCCCAACCGGGATTAATATGCCATATTTGAACTCCTGTTGCAGGCGGGAAGGCGGGTAAAATACCGGTCTGTGTGTCCAACCGGGATTAGTATGCTATATTTGTTCCCCTACCTTTCTCTCCCAGTCCCGACTCTGCCCGACCAAGAAGAGTACCGCCGGCGGCCAAGAGCTTCAAGAAAGGGGAGGTGCTGCCAAAATTTCAAAATTTTGGTCATTTTTACTCCAAGCCAAGTTAATCGAGGTTAGTACATCATTCCTCGGTACATTGGATGTTCAATGGAGCTTCTTCTTTGCTTGAAAAATAAAGAAAATTTGATGTTTTGCCATGATCATTGAATGATTATGAATATAAAGATCTAGCTCAATCTTTTATGGGATTTTTTATGGGATTATGATGTATCTCGCATTGGAGGTGTAATCTAGTATTTTCTCCCATCGATGGATGAAGAATTTTGTCATGATCATTGAAAGACTATGAATGTAAAGATCTAGCTCAATCTTTTGTAGGATTTTTTGTGGAATTATGATGTATCTTGCATTGGAGGTGTAATCTAGTATTTTTTTCCATCGATGGATGAAGAATTTTATCATGATCATTGAAAGACTATGAATGTAAAGATCTAGCTCAATCTTTTGTGGGATTTTTTGTGGGATTATGATGTATCTCGTATTGGAGGTGTAATTTAGTATTTTTTCCCATCGATGGATGAAGAATTTTGTCATGATCATTGAAAGACTCTGAATGTAAAGATTTAGCTCAATCTTTTGTGGGATTATGATGTATCTCGCATTGGAGGTGTAATCTATGATTTTTTCCCATGGATGGATGAAGAATTTTGTCATGATCATTGCAATACCTGAGCAAATAATCAATTTATAGAAAGCAATTCTATGAAAATATAGTTCTTTACAAAATATGTAATGAAATAAATTTATTTTAAGTTTATAGTTGGCTTTGAAATAAGAATTGCCCTAGGTAGGAATAAAAATATAGTTATTTTAAATTTATGTGATGCAATTAACCCTAGGTAGGAATAAATTTAGCCACATAAAATTTTAAATATTTTTCAATAAATTTAATTTTCTGGAATTTGGAAAATATTCAATAATTAATTTTTGGAGAATGAGCTAAGAATTTCCTCGATGTAACATAATGTAGATGGACCGACGATGGATGTACATGGACCGACGCTCCCCAGAGTTCTTGCAGGGTTTGCAAGCTTTTCTTCATGCGGCCAATGCATACACGACGTCAGGCTACATATGTTGTCCATGCATAGACTGCAAAGAATGAGAAGGAGTGGCTAAACACTACCACCTTCACTTCCATTTGCTCTCAAGAGGTTTCATGCCAAACTATACCTCTTGGACCAAGCACGGTGAAGAAGAGATTATACGGGAAGACAGTGAAGAAGAAGAAGAAGAGGTGGACAACAATATCCCGGACGATGGCCAACACGGTGCTTTCAAAGATATAATGGGTGATTTTGGCGATGATGACCTAGAGCAGATGTTGCTTGATGGAGAGGGAGAATACACCGATGAAAGGCATTATGAAAAGTTCCAAACTTGTGGGAGGACCATGGGACACTGTTGTACCCAAACCGCCGACAGGCCACAAAAAGTCTGCAGACTACACTAGAACTGATGCAATGGAAGGCAACCAATGGTTTGTCTGATAAGGGATTCGATGAGTTGTTATGCTTGATAAAGAAATTGCTTCCAAAGGGTAACACATTGCCTGAAACTACGTACGATGCCAAGCAAGTAGTCTGTCCATTGGGGTTGGAGGTACAGAAGATACATGCATGTCGTAACGATTATATCCTTTATCGCAATGAGTATGAGAACTTGGAAGCTTGTCCGGTGTGCAAAACTTCTCGGCTTAAAACCAGGCGTGATGACATAGGTGAGGTAGAGGAGCAGCGTAAGAAGAAGAGACCCCCCGCTAAGGTGGTATGGTATTTCCCTATAATCCCTCGGTTGAAGCGTTTATTTGCAAGCAAAGCGCATGCCCAGATGATGTGCTGGCACAAAGAAGATCGTAAGGACGACGGAAGGTTAAGGCACCCTGCTGACGGCTCGCAATGGAGGAAAGTAGATAGAAAATACCCGGACTTTGCTAAGGATCCGAGGAACATAAGGTTTGGGTTGAGTACTGATGGGATGAACCCGTTCGGCGAGATGAGCAGCAGTCATAGCACTTGACCCATGACTCTATGTATCTACAACCTTCCTCCTTGGCTGTGTCAGAAGCGGAAATACATTATGATGCCGTTGCTTATCCAAGGCCCGAAGCAACCTGGAAACAACATCGACGTGTACCTCAAACCGTTGGTTGATGATCTGCTAACGCTGTGTAACGATGGTGTACGTGTATGGGATGAGTACAAAAGAGATTATTTCACCCTCCGTGCATTGCTATTTGTAACCATCAATGACTGGCCTGCACTTGGTAATCTGTCGGGCCTATCAATCAAGGGATATAAAGTCTGCATCGAGTGCTTAGAGGATACGGACAGCAAGTACCTAACAAACTCTCGAAAGGTTGTGTACATGGGCCACCGTCGGTTCCTCAATCTGAATCATCCGTTACGGAGCAACCGTGTTAATTTTGATGGGACAGAAGAAAAACGTAAGAAGCCCAAGCATCATAGTGGGGTAGATGTATTTTCTATGGTAAAGGATCTGGAAGTAGTTTTTGGAAAGGGTCCTGGTAGCAAACCTGTCCCGCCACTCCTTAATGAAGATGCTAAGAAGAAGCCAATTTGGAAGAAGAAGTCAATATTTTGGGACTTGCATTACTGGAAAGACTTAGAGGTGCGTCACTCATTGGACTTCATGCATATCACGAAGAATGTCTGTGTGAGTCTACTAGGCTTCCTGGATATGTACGGTAAATCAAAAGATACACTTCAAGCACGAAAAGACCTGCAACTATTAGGACTTAGGGAAGACCTACATCCGCAACAGAGAGAGAAAGGGCATTACCTCCATCCCGCGAGCTACACTCTAAGTAAGGAAGAGAAAAAAAACATAATTAAGTTGTTGACTGGTGTGAAGGTCCCTTCAGGGTACTCCTCGAATATAAGAAGACTGATAAACACAAAAGAAAATAAAATCATAAACCTGAAATCCCATGATTGTTATGTGTTGATGACACAATTGCTCCCAGTGATGGTGAGTGGCATTCTGCCGGACATGGTACGAGGGACAATCATAAAGGTGTGTTCGTTCTTCAACGCAATATCACAGAAGGCCATAGATCCAGATAAGTTATCTAATCTACAAGATGACATTGTCTCTGGTTTGGTTAACCTCGAGATGATCTTTCCTCCATCCTTCTTTGATATGATGGTCCATCTCATGGTTCACATGGTCAAACAGATACAAATTCTCGGACCCGTGTTCTTGCACAGTATGTTCCCTTTCGAGAGGTACATGGGAGTCCTGAAGAAGTATGTTCGTAACCGGTCACGTCTAGAAGGCTGCATTGCCCAGGGTGTTGGCACAGAGGAGGTTATTGAGTTCTGCGTCGACTACATTAATGATCTGAATCCGATTGGCGTCTCTATATCACGCTACGAGGGGAGGCTATGGGGAAAAGGTACTCTAGGGAGAAAAGAATCCTCTTGCCAGGATATATACTTACATTCAGACAAGCACATTTCACGGTGTTGAAACAAGCAGCTTTAGTGGCTCAGTATGTCCGTGATCACGAGAACATTCTACGCGACCAATACCCAGGGAAGTCAGATAAGTGGATCGCAGACAAGCAAGTGGAGAGTTTCAGTGGGTGGTTACAAAAGCAATTGTTGGGCAAGGAGGGAGTCCATGAGCAGTTGCAACTATTGGCTCGGGGACCATCCATGACAATCATATCATGGTAAGGGTATGAGATAAATGGGTACACCTTTTACACGAAAGCCCAGGATAACAAGAGCACCAACTAAAACAGTGGCGTCCGTATAGATGCCTTGGACAAAAATGGAAAAATGGACACCTACTATGGTTTCATAGAGGAGATCTGGGAGCTCAAGTACGGACCTTTGAAAGTCCCTCTGTTTCGGTGCCAATGGGTCAATCTGACATCCGTGGAGATCAATGAGTACGGTATGACAACCGTGGACCTGAAGAAAGTGGCCTATAGGGATGAACCATTCGTGTTTGCCAATGATGTCACACAGGTATTCTACGTGATGGACATGGGCAAAGAACTGAAAAAGGTATGGGCAAGCCTACTAAAAGCAAGACAAAGTCTACCAAAAACAAATGGCGTAAAGAGAACAATGCGATGGCGATCGTGAAGGCTCCACGTGGTTCTTCCGTAAAAGAAGGATTCTCGGAGTTGAGGGGTAGCGATTTAAGAAGAGTATAATCGCCTCGATGAGTCAGCCTTTCTCGGTGAATGTAGATATTAGTGCCCTCAATGATGAGGAGGAAGCTCCCTATGTACGTCACGATCATAATGAAGGATCACTTGTAAAAACAAAGTAGTTGTTATTTGATAATTAATGATAAATTACAAGACTGCGAACTCAATTTTTCATATTTTTGTGATATTTTTATTTAATTTGTATAGGCTCCCAGCAATTTTCTATAATTTTCGAGTAATTTATGGCAAATTACTAACACTAAATGTGGGACCCACAAGAGATGGGCCCATATGTCCGTTACTACAATTTTGGTGTTTCAAGCCATTTTGTTATGACAGCAGCATTAGAGTTTTAATAAATAGATAACATTTTATATTTGTAAAAGAGTTTACAGAATTTTGAGTAAATCTTTGATAATTTTACATTTTGCAGTAAATCTTTGATAATTTAACATTTATCAAAGAAATGTAGAAAAATTAATGATAAATTACAAGCCTGCGAACTCAATTTTTCACATTTTTGTGATATTTTTATTTAATTTGTATAGGCTCCCAGTAATTTTCTATAATTTTTGAGTAATTTATGGCAAATTACTAACACTGACATGTGGGACCCACAAGAAATGGGCCCACATGTCCGTTACTACAATTTTGGTGTTTTCAACCGAGACTATGTGGCCATCAATCCCGGTTGGTATTTTCAATTGGGACTAGATAAAGATTAATCCCGCTGGTATTTCCAACCGACTAGATAAAGATTAATTCCGTTGGTGTCTCCAACCGATCATTGGGAATCCAAACGACGCAATATTGGCGCGAACCGACGGCTTTCGTCTTCCTCTGCCTCTTCTTTAAAACCGACGATCTTCCACTTGCCTCTTCGTACTCGATCCTCTGCCTCTTCCTCTGCAGACGATCCATGGCTTCCCGCTTTCCCCGCCGCTTTCCCCGCCTCTTCCTCTGCGGGTGTTTCATCGCCGCCACCGCCGTTTCATCCATCGCCGCTGCCGTTTTCCGACGACGCCATTCCTCCTCGTAAGCGCATGCGCATCATGCGTCGCAAGCCGATGAAGGAGTCCGTCTTCTACCCGGCGGAGTTATCCATGTCGGACGAACTGTCCGACGACGACGACGACGACGAGGTCGACTTCGACGAGGAGGACGACGTCGAGGAGGAGGAGGACGACGACGACGACGACGACCACGACGATCCGTGGGAGGAGGAGGAGGAGCATGACAACGACGACGTTGACGCCTCCGACGATGGCGCCAACGCTGACGAGGAGGAGGAGGAGGAGGACGACGACGACGACGCCGCTGCCTAAATATATTAGTTAGTTAGTTAATTAATTAGTTAATTAGAAATTATCTTTTGAGGTAACCCTGTGGGATATGTACAGGGTACCATTATTGTAAATTATATATGTACATTTTCTATAATATATATATATATATATATTTGGACCCATAAGATTTGTTCTCACATTTTTTTGAGCCTTTTACTATTTTGTATAAACTGTAGAAATTTTAATACATTTATTTACAAATACATTTATAGAAAATTGTTGGGAAACATTCAAATTAAATAAAAAAATCCCAAAATTCATAAAAAAATGAAAAATTGACACTTCAAATTATTTTACTGGGTATTTAGAGTAGGCGGTGCACACCCGCTGCTATGCTTTATTTTATTTTAGGTGAATCAATCCCGGTTGGTGTGTCCAACCGGGACTATGTGGGTCATCAATCCCGGTTGGTGTATCCAACCGGGACTATGTTAGGACTCAGCTCGAGACCCCATCAATCCCGGTTGGTGTGTCCAACCGGTCCGAGAACTTCATCAATCCCGGTTGGTGTGTCCAACCGACTATTCGAGCCATCAATCCCGATTGGTATCTCCAACCGGGATTAAAGGTCCTATTTATAAACATTTCGCGCGTAGATTTGGAGACAAAACTCTCAAATCCTCTCTCTCGCGCGCTCCGAACCCTAAATCGACGCCGCCGCCATCGTCGCCTCCGAGCCGCTCGTCTCCAACGCCGCCGTCTCCACGCCGCCGCCGTCTCCAACGCCGCCTTCTCCAACGCCGCCATTTCCACGCCGCTGCCTCCAGGCCGCTCCTCTCCAACGCCGGTCGTCTCACGCCGCCATCTCCACGCCGCCGCCTCCGGCCGTTCGCCAACGCCGCTGTCTTCAACGCCGCCGTCTCACGCCGCCGCCGCCGCTCTCTCCAACGCCGCCGCTGTTTCCGCGCCGCCGTTCACGCCGCCGCTTCGTCTTCAACGCCGCCGCTTCCACGCCGCCGTCACGCCGCCGCTTCGTTTTCAACGCCGCCGCTTCACGCCGCCGTTTCACGCCGCCGCCTCCAGGCTGCTCCTCTCCAACGCCGCCGTCTCCAATGCTGCCGTCTCCAGCGCCGCGTCCACGCCGGTCCTCTCCAACGCCGGTCGTCTCCAACGCCGCCTCCACGCCGGTCCTCTCCAACGCCGGTCCTCTCCAACGCCGCCTCCATGCCGGTCTTCTCCAACGCCGGACCTCTCCTTTTGCACTCAATTTCTCTATTGTGCTTGTGTTGTACATGAGTAATTTCCTTGAGTGGTACTAGTGTTGGGTGGCTGCGGCATAGATTTTAGATGTGAGATTGCTCTGATGATATAGTGCATTCTGAGATTAGTGTGCAATTTAGAGACATAAACTTGGCTTTTGAGCTATTTGTGTAATCATTGATATTGATGAACATGCTACTTGTAGTAGGTTAATTGATTGCTTCATTTCCTGTTTAAATTGTTATTTCGTGGTCGATCTGCTGCCAGGATAAGTGTACGTATGAAATTGGAAGAAGCAGCTTGATACTGTTTATGGCACAGTCGCCTGCTTGGCCATCTATTTGATTGTTGCTAGTGCAGTCACTTCTTTAAAATTTATAGAACAAAAGTTATAATCATTGCTTAATGGATTTGGGTATGGTGTGAATGTTGGATTCTTGTTTAGTTAGGTATTTTAGGTGGTGATAATTTTGAGAAAGGAGTGAAAGAAAATGACTTATATATGCAGATGATTGAAAAGAAAAAATAGAGGTATATGAGAAAACACCTCATTAAAATAGCATGCATCCCTTATATTTATACGCAAGATAATTTTGTTATGATAGCAATATTATTTTTTGTTAAATTTCAGTGCCTTTTTCTGTCACGATGGCGAGTGGAGGGTATAATGACAACGACATAATGAGTGACATAATTACACAAGGCTATTTTCCGGCAGACGACCTTAGGGATCAACCTGGGGTAGCCGATGAGGGCCCCCAAGCCGCCAATGCTGCTCAGGACATCGAGGCCGCCGCGACCAAGGACAATGAGACCACCAATCTCCTGCATAATCACGCCAACGAGGTGTCAACAAGAAGTCGAGAGCAAGACACATAATCACCGGTTAGCGAGACGGCGAGCCTATGAAGCCGATAAGGCGATTGGACCGCTTAGATCAACATTTGGCTTGATCGTCAGGGACCACGTGCCCATTAGCATTGCGAAATGGGACGACGCACTGCAGACTGAAGAACATGCTATGGACGGATATGAAGGAGACATTCACCTTCCCGAAGGACCGAATGAAGGTAAAGAGTTACACATTAAAGAGAATGGCACCGCATTTCAGACGCTCAAAAGAAGTTGAACAATGCGTATGTTCGAAAGAATCTAACCCCGACTTCAATAAGTTCCCAAAGCTTCAAGATCATCGATGAATTCGTGAGGTACAAGAATTCGAACAAGGTCGAGTTTAAGTGAAAAGAACAAGCGAGATACAAAGAAAGAAGCAATACCACCACCGCTCGCCCCGTGGTTACCGCAAGGCGATACCTAAATGGGACAAGAGGGAACATGACTTGTCGGTGAAGGGTGTTGAACCCAACAATGAGATGGTCAAATAGATCGAGAAATTGGTTATTTGGTCATGACGGCGCCTTGATGACGACGGTAGGACGGTGTTTGGTGACAAGATCGAGAAGTCGCCAAGGCTTGAAGAGGCTAACAATGAGTCGCCCGCGGCACCTTCGTGCGAGCATGAGAGAATGATGAGCTAACAAGGGCCCTACAGTAACCCCGAGCACCCTAGACGTACACGAGGCATTGGTGTCGCCCCGTGGAAGGTGGGTTTCGCCGTAACGCCACTACTTACAGTGAGTCGGGCGAGAGGCAAGGCCCGACAGCACAACAAACCGGACTGCAAGATGTCCCGAGAGCAACACAAAGCGAGCATACAAGAAACGGTTTGAAGAGAGGTGCAGCTAGCCTTGAGCCAACAGCGGGAGGAGGGCCTTCCACAACTTCACAGTAATCCTAACGTCATCAGCCCCTCCGCACGACGGAGCAGCTGTGCTTCCGGTGGGCTGCCCGAAGAGGACTTGGGACGCTATCCCATGGACGACATCACGCTGCAAACCCCTTGTGAGTTGCACGTCGAAGCACGGAACTTGTCCTTGAAGGCGGCTGTAGGCATGGCTTACCCGGTGGAGTCAGGACAGCTCATCTATGGCCAACCAATAGCGTCGGGCTACGCCAAGGTCTCGGTGGACGAGGTATGCCCAGGGTACGGGGACCTTGACCTTGAGTTCGAAGGAGGTGACGGGAGTATGAAGCTAGGAGATGCGGTGCACAGTTTCATCGTGTGGCGCAAGCGGATCATAATTTTACGACATAACGTGGACATGTCCGCTCCACGGTCTCCAGCGTCAATTCCACAACCTCTTGCACCCTCTCCTGAACGAAGCCACACTCCTCAACGAAGCCCGTCTCCTCAACGAAGCCCTGCAAGTGGAACTCCAACTCCAACATCGTTTCCCAAGCAGGTATGGACCAGGTTAAGCAACTCGGCTGGGAGGCCAGCACTTCTCAAGAAGGCAGGGTCCACCAAATCCAGAAAGAAATCTCCTCCAAAGCTGGCGTACCATATGACCGATGAGGAGAATGAGCGGGTAGTAAGAGCCGAGGTCACCGCACATTTCGCTAAGAAAGCATCTCCACCGAGGGTCCAGCTGAATGGCACCGAGGCAAGAAGTGTCTGAAAACATTGAAAGATAACATACGTGAAACCAGAAGGCCTATCAGACGGACTCTGAAAGATCTTGCGTAAGGAATCGATAAGGAGATGCCACAGAGCACAAAGGCGTAAGAGGTTGCGCAGAGATGAAGAATTTCTCGATGAAACCGACTTGATCCAGATCGTATTGGGCCACAAGAACATCCCAATAGCGAGGTAGCATGGAGATTTGTGCCGGTGCATCATTGGTCGTGTGAGGAGATTCCTCACTAACAACGAAAATGCGGCAACTCCACCAATGGTACTTGCACGCGCCAAACATGGACTAGATATGTTCGCAGTCCGGATCAAGCAACAACACTTCTTCCGCGGGGACTCTGAATTCTTAGTGTCATAGGAGCCTCTGTACGAGTTAAACCAGGCAAGGGCCCTCGACGTGAGCATGTTGGGTTGCTGGACTTTGTAAGTGTCTCGTTTCTAAATTCCAGCGTGAGCCCCCTTACACGGTACTAACTTGCAAGCCTAACTAATTTCTTCTTGTGTAGAATGGAGATGCAAAGATACCAAAGGGAGCAAATTTACAGTATTGGCTTCCTTGAGCCAGTAGTTATCAACCAGCAAACAGTTAGGGCCCACCCAAAAGATACAGAGGAGAACATATACAACGCGCTAATAGGCCAAAGATTCAAGTCACAGATACTTCTAGCCTATGACTTCGAGTATGTGTTTTTTTACCACCTCGTTCTAATCCTTTTTCTTAACAGGGTGTTACAACAAATGCTAACATATATATGTGCAACTTTCATCGGGCCCTTTTATTATTGAGCTAGATAGAAGCCAAATCATGGTTATGGACTCTCATGCGGAAACTCCCTGAAATGTACAAAGACCTCATTGCCATGCTCAACCGGTACATTCTTGTTCCTTTCATTATTGTGCTAGTTCTGTTCTTTCCATTCGAAACAAACTCTAATAATATATAAAACATAATCACATGTGTAGTGCCTTCGCAAGTTTCCGTGAAAAAAATGTTGGGGAATTCAAGAAGAATTTTGAATTGTGCCTCGCTAAATATGTATGTATATCTTAATACTAGCTTTTTAGTTAACTTAATTTTCATGCATCCATTTCACGCTTCTAACATTTTTACCACAGGTCTTGCATCAGCCGTCAGGAAACAATTTATGCGGCTTCTATGTATGCGAGATGACGCACAATTTTGTCGGAGGCACTGCTGACTACACGAGAAAAGGTGAACAGTTTGGGGTAAGTATATGTAATTAGTATCTTACTAATGCCTAGCTATTTTCGGACATCGATCTTCTATAAATTCAAAGATTAATTAGTTAATTTTCCTAATTAAAAATAGGTTCCCTTAAAATTGGCGAAAAAAGGTTTGGACAAAGGCAGGAACTCTCGCCAAGCGTGTCAAAGCAATACAAGAGCAACTCATGGCTTCATTTTTAATGAGGTCGTAAGTCCTACTAAGTGAGCATTACCACCACATTTTTAATCATGTTCCGAGTCGAGCTCGCTAAAGAGACCGGTCAACCGTCGGGTCGACATCTACTGCTACCAAGAGCAATGCACGAAAAGATCCCGATAAACAAAAATATGTGTAATTGTGTATATATGTGATACTTATATATAGGCTAGCTAGCTAGCTAGGTATTGTAATACATTTTTATTAGTTGTAATTAAAGTTTTAATGAATGTCCTTTGATTTAATTATCAACTAATTGTGCATGATTGTGATACTAATATGGGTCTTAATTAATTGTGATTTAACACATGCATGCATAAATAAAATAAATATAATAGCTAGGGCCACAGATAATAAAATAAATATAATAGCTAGGTGGTGAATATCATGATTACATACCGGTTGGACACACCAACCGACATCAATGTCTCGAACCGACTTATTTAAGTCCCGTTGGAGATACCAACCGAGACAATAAGTCCCGTTGGAGACACCAACCGGACCGATAGGGACCCCCGCCAACAGATATGGGTCTTAGTCTCGGCTCGTTGAACAAGGATCGATGCCCAGAGGCATCGATCCCGCATTGGTCGTCGGTTGAGAACCGGACCAAGCCCGATTCCCTAGTAGTGCCAGTGCAAGAGCCACAGAGCATGAGCGAACCACCTGCACGGCTTCACCGGCATGCCACCTCCATGATCTGCACCACTCTGTTGATCTCGAGCTCCACGCCACCTCAACCAGCCTGAGGTGCGCTCTATGGCAGTGGTGGTAAGGCCGTCACCACCGGTGAGGCTAATTATGCTCCCCATTTTCGTTAGTGGAGAAGAAGAGGGTTGGGAGATGGTTCATCCCCATTTTTTCATGAAACCTCAACTATGTATGTGGGAAACATCGGTTTTTGTCTGGTAAAACTTGGTTTTGTTCCTGTGAAACTTCTTATATTTGCACGGGGTGATTTTTTGAACAAAAAATGGAACATGAGGTTTTAACACTAGTTTAGCTAAGTTTTATTAATACATATTCAATTTTTATTAGTCTTTCTTCAAGTTTCGTCAGTCGGTTTGGCCAAGTTTCATTACTTCTTTAAGTTGTATCAGTAGTTTAGCCAAATTTTATTAGCACTTTCAAATTTTATCAGTAGTTAGCCAAGTTTCATTGGTATTTTTTTAAGTTTCATAAGTAGTTCTTTCAAATTCAACAGTTATTTTGCAAGTTTTCATCAGTTGCGCTACTTTGTCATATGTATATTACATGTTTCATCAGTAGGTTTTCTAAGTTTCAGCGGTTATTTTCCAAGTTTTATGTCATGTGTCCCACGTCCGATCTGAGGCGCTCGCGATAGTTAAATCATATTCAAGCATCATGTTGGCATGCATATGCATGGCCGTCAGTACTGGTTCACAATGGCCATCAGTACTAGTTTTTGAACCGTGCATAGTTATCCGGACCGATGCCCCATGGCATCGATCCGGCCTCACCCGATCCGGTATAGTATCAGTAACGGTTGGAGGCCACACGTGGCTTTAGCCCGTGCCTTGCCGAAGCCCTGGCCAAGACGGGTTGGAAGCACCAATCGGTATCGAGAAAGTCTATTCAGTCGGTTGATTCTCTAACCCAGCATCGAGCAGCACACGTGGCTTTAGCCCATGCCTCACCGAAGCCGCAGTCAGTACCGGTTGGAGGCACCAACTGGTACTGAGCAGGCACCACCTGAACTATAAATAATATATATATATATATATATATAGAGAGAGAGAGAGAGAGAGAGAGATTTGCTAGTGTGCTATGGATAGCACGGATCTCTCCGTGTTATCCACCGAGTTTGCAAATTCTGAGATGGAAATAGACGATCCGAACCATCCATCTTGTTCATATCAATGAAATATCGCTACACACCAATTTTCAAATTTTTTTGAATTGTTTTAGTATTTCTTTCATATTTTTGAAAACTGGACTTATTGGAGGGTCCACAGCTAATTAGATCAGCGATTTTTAAAAATACGAAATAAATAGTAAAAAAATTCAAAAAAATTTGAAATTTGGTGTAGTGAGATTTCATCGAGATGAACAAGATGGATGGTTTGGATCGTCTATTTCGATCTCAGAATTTCCAAAACCCGTGGATAGCACGGATCTCTCCGTGCTATCCATAGCACACTAGCTATTCTCTATATATATATATGCGTGTGAGGTAATATATATTATATATGTGTCTGTGTGTGTTAAGTCTAATATTATTATATATATATATGTGTGTGTGCTAAGTCACAATTAATTAAAGCACATATAATCAATCATGCATAATTAACTGATAATTAAATCACAGAACTTTTATTAACAACTTTAATTATAACTATTAGGTATCACAATGAATCAATCATGCCTATATATAGTACACATACAGTTCACATAATATTTATTACAACTTTAATTACAGAACGTTCATCGTGATCTTTTATGTGCATCGCTCTTGATAGTCGTAGATGTCGACCCCGACAGTTCACCGGTCTTTATCGAAGGGCCCCACCTATTTGCCGCTGGAGCGTGAAACTCGCCTCTTGGATTGACGGCCTTATCGAAAATCCAGCCGACGAGTTGTTCTTGGATCGCTCTCACGGTCGCCGGCGAGAAATCGGACACACATTGCAAGTCGCTAGCACCTCCGGCCAGGATGTGCATAATATGGCACACATAGTAGCCGCATAAATTGGTGCCCGACGGCTGACGCCAGACCTGCGGTGAAAAAAGCTAACAGCGTGAAATGGATGCATGGAAATGAAGTTAACTAACTCAAAAGCTACCCTGATGGCATACATACTCGAGAGGCAAGTATAATATCGAATTCCTCATTGAATTCGCCCACGGTTTCAGTACGGAACCGTGCGAATGCACTACACATGTGATTGCAAATTGAACATGATTAGAATTTGTTTAAAATGGAGTAGAACGAGCACAATAATAGAAAGAACAAGAATACCGGTTGAGAATGTCGATCAAGTTTTGATACTTTTCAACTGGTCTCCTGAGCGAGTCTATAACTGTGATCATGCTACGATCTAGTTCGATAATGAGAAGAATCCAGTGAAAGCTGTACATATATATGGCAACGTAGGTAACTAATTAGTTCTAACATCGTGTTGTGGAAAAGATTAGAACGAGGCAGTACGAAAACACTTACTCAAAGTTGTAGAGTAAAAGTATCTTTGAATGATATTTTTGACCTATTAGCCCGTTGTATATGTTGGTCTCTGTATCGGCAGGGGATAGTCGAACATTTGTCTCATTGATAACTAAAGGGTCAAGGAAGCCTGTGTTGAGAGTAGAAACACTTTTGCATCTTTCTATCTCCATTCTACATAAGAATAAATTAGTTAGGCTCGCAAGTTAGTATAGTGCAAGGGCCCGCATGGTGGATTTTTACAATTAAATAAGACACTTACAGAGTCCAGCAACTCAACATGGACACGCCGATGGCGCTCGACCGTATAGCTCGTACATTATCGCCATTGGACATAAAATTCATCGTCGCCGGAAAAAATGTTCTTCCTTGTACTTGACGGCAAATGACGGTAGGCCATGCTTGAACGCATCCAGTACCATTCATGGAATTGGCGATCCTAGTTGGTAGTGGCCAATCTCCTCACGCCTGACCAAGAAAGTGCCCGTAAATTGCCATCCGACCTGCAGCTTCAATCTGCATGTCGCCTAATATTTGCTCAAGCGTGAAGACCAGTTTCTTCGATGAATTTTGCATCTCCTTGGCCTTCGCTTTCGCTTGATGACGCCGTCTTCTTTGACGCCTTTTTCTTGGACCTTTCTTGACCAATGTGCGCCGTAGTCGATACACGAGGTTTTTCCTTTTGTCCTTCAAATTTTTCATCGCCCTCAAGCCTTTTAGAAATTCTTCCATACCAGTGAACCTTCTTCTCTGTTGACTTGGGTTTAAAAATTTAGTGACCTCACCTCGACTACTTTCTCGGTCTCCTCCTCCGTCATACCAGACGCTTGGTAAGTGCAGCCAACTTCTTGGGTTGGGTGGACCTCATCCTCTTCTTGTTCTGGGCGGTAGCTTGCTTGTTTTGGGCGACGATGTTGGAGTTGGAATTTCGCGTGCGAGGCTTGGTGCAGGAGACGGGCTTCTTCTGGGAGGCATCTCCTTTGGTGACGATGGAGATGATGACGGACCGCTTATGTGTGCTGGAGGTGATGAAGGTGTTGGAGAGGACACGTCCATGTGATCTTGAAAAATAATGTACTTCTTCTACCATTGGATGAAATTGTGGACTGCCTCTCCTACCTTCGTAGTCCCATCACCTCCAGGAATATCGAGGTCCAGGTCCTCGCACCCTAGGCATACCTCCTCCACCGAGACCCTGGAGTAGCCTGGCATTATCTGTTGGCCATGGATGACTAGCCCTAGCTCCACCAGGTCAGCCATGCCGTGAGCCGCCTTGAAAGAGATGTTCCTCACATGGACGTGCAGCTCACAAGGTGTCCGCTGCGGATGTCGCCCACGGGCGATGGCCCAAGTCCGCTTCGGCAACCCACCGAAGCACAATGCTTGCCACGCCTTGGGGGACAAATGAGGTCCGGATTAGCGGAGGTTCTCGCCCGCATCTAGCCATTGGCTCAAGGCTAACTGCACTGTCTTTGGATCTCTTCTTTCATGCTCTGTTGTGTTTGATTCAGTGTTCTTCAAGCATTAGGAGTCTGTTGTGCTGTCGGGACTTGCTTCTCACCCGACTCCTATAGGTATCGGCGCCCTTAGCTAATCCAATCTTCCACGTAATCCACGCCAACGCCTCGTGTACGCCCGTGGTGCTCCGGTTTTGTAGGGCCCTTGTAAGCTCGTCGTTTTCTCCTGCTTGGCACGAAGGTGCCCCGAAGATTTCTCGATCGACTTTACAAGTCTTCGCCACATCTGCCGACATTCCTCGAACACCGTGTTTCCATCATCGCCAAGGTTTGCCGCCGTGAGCATAGAACCAGCTCTTCGCTCTATCTCGCCATTCCATTGTCGCGGTGCGACACCCTTCGCCGCCAGCCTCGCTTCCTCTTCTCCCATCTGCATCGCTCGCGGTAACCACCAGGGGAGGTGGTGGTGGTATTGCTTCTTCGAGCATTCTCGCTGTTCCTTTCGGTCAAACTTTGACCTTCATTCAATTCTTGTAGTTCACTTAACGCATCCTGCTGATTCTGCAACTTTGGGTACTTGTTGAAGTCGAAATTCGGTTCTTCTTGACGACTCGTGTTCAACTTCTTTTTATATATTTGGAATGCGATGGCCATCTTCTTCAACGTGTAACTCTTCACCTTCTCTTCGGTCCCTTGGGGGAAGGTGAATGTCTCCTTCAGGTTGGTCCAGATCATGTTCTTCGTATCTTCAGGGATAATATCCCATCTCACGATGCTAATTGGCACATGGTCCCTAACGTGACGCCGTGATGCCAATTGAACGCCCAAGCGCCTTAGGGGTGCAAGAGGATGGCCGTTATCGCCGACTTCGGTGATAACATGTCTTGCCTTCGACTTCTTGTTTGAACCTCGCTGACGTGATTGGCTACTCGATTGAGTGATCTGAAAATATGGTACAATAATGTCTACGTGTTAGAATGTTGGCTTAGCATGATGGTGGAACCGGTATATACACATTCGATCTAATTACCATGGTCGCCTCGGCTGCCTCGGAGCCTCATCGGTCTCGACGAGCCTTAAGTCTCACGACAGGCCTTGCGGCCTCGATGGAATCATCGAGCTCGTAACCATCTTCTCCCGAAATCAAACTTCTCATGAACTCGTCTCCATCAAACCCTTCTCCCGCCATCGTAGTTTCGTAGTCTATAAGAAGGCATTGAAAATTAACGAAAAAAGATTAACAAAAGTATTCTTGCACATTTCACATATACTTATACATTTCACATATACTTATACATAAACGGGTGACAACGAGGAGGGCGGTGGGGAAGATGAGGTAGATGAGGACGGGCGACAGCGACGAGGATGGTATATACATTACATTTCACAATTAATTGACATACATCTCAGAATTCAAATTTTCTATAAAATTGGCATATACATATACATCTCAAAATTCATATAAATAAGATACAGAGGTCAGAATGTCTTCCATTATCTAAAAACTAGTACATACAAATAAGATACAAGATACACTATTCGATCACATTTATTGAGCGGGATATCTTCTCCAAGGTTACCGATGATGCTAAAATAGAGTGTTTCCAAATAATGAAGACCCTAAAATAATATTATAAGGTACTATTTCCATCATTCCATGCTTATTTTATTCATGCTATGTTTTATTTTTTTTCATATAAGAATTTATATCTTGGACCAATTATTTGACAATTTAACTACTTTACTCCCCAGTTCTGAAATCCTAGCTCCGCCACTGTGTAGGTTTGGGCATTTCGTCGAACACTCTAGGCACACCGTGATTGTGCTCCTGTTGGCCAAGCCTCCTCCTCCGGTCGTGCCCACTTTGTGGTCACGCCTCGTCATGCTTGCCCGAGCCCGCACTCATCGCCCCATGCTCGCTGGCCGCACCTTGCCGAGGAGCAAGGAAGGAAGGAGAGAGGAGCACAAGGAGCACCTTGCTAGGGGGGTCGTCGGAGGCGAGGAAGATGGCAGCGCGCGCGGGGTCATTGGTTTCGGGGAGGACGGCGGCGCGCGCGGGGTCGTCGGTGACGGGGAGGACGGCGACGCTCGTGGGGTCGTCGGAGGAGAGGAGGACGGCGGCGCGCATGGGTCATCGACGGCGGGGGCTGAAGGCGGCGTCGGCGAGAGAGGTTGGAGAAAATAAAACAGTTATGCCTCCAACCTCTCTCTTACAATTTATATGATGGTGGCATCGGTCCGGTTGGTATCATCCACCGATCGACCATCCGTCCCGTTGGTTACACCAACCGACCAACGCCCGCATCAGGTGGTGCCCTAGGAACCATCAGTCCCGGTTGGTATCACAAATCGGGATGGAATGCTCCCTTAGTCCCGGTTGAGGACACCAACTGAGACGAAATCTCCCTTAGTCCCGCTTAATTACACCAACCAGAACTAATTTGCCAAAAAAAGGCACGAGCTAGGGGCCTGTGCTTAAGCGCACGCTGCTAGCAGCCTCACTGACTTGTGGGCCCATCTCGGGTGGGTCCCACTGTTGTTGGTACTAATTTACTATTAATATCTTGAAAATTATAGAAAACTGTAAGAAGGCTTGAAATTTCTCTTTAATTTTTCAAATTTTAGTATAAATTTTCACCTTTTATATAAATTCAATTATTGCTTCATTGCTTACTAAAAAATAATAAATCATACTTATTCCACACTAAACTGATTTCAAAAAATAAAATAAATTAATAATTCACATATTCTTTACAATTTAATTTTCCAACCATCTTAATACAGATTTTCACCTTTTTATATAAATTCAATTATTGCATCCTTCCTTAATAAAAAATCATAATTCATACACGGGTTCAATTGCTAACATACTTTATAATTTATGGCAAATTACTACCACTGACATGTGGGAGACACAAGTCCGTGATCTCCATTTTGGGGGTTGTAATCCCGGTTGGTGTCTCCAACCGAGACTACGTAAATCCCGGTTGGTGTCTCTAACCGGGACTATGTGGGAATTCGAAACGACGCAATGTTGGCACGAACTGAGGAGCCGCCTCTGCCTCTTCCTCTGCCTCTTTGTCTTCCTCTGCCAAGAGGCCTCTTCTATAAAACCGACGATCTTCCTCTGCCTAATTAATCGTCTTCCTCTGCGCCGCCGCCTCTTCGATCAATGGCGTCTTCCTTCGCTTCTTCTGTTCCTCTAACTCCACCCCACCACCATCACCGATGCTCGCGGTTCGCTTCCACCGCCTCGCCATCTTCCGAGGACGAGAGTTCCTTGAAGCGCATTCGTCGCAACCGGCCGAGGAAGGAGTCCGTCTTCTACCCGGCGGAGTTGTCGATGTCGGACGAGTTGTCCGACGACGACGAGGACGAGGAGGACTTTGACGACGAGGACGTCATCGCGGAGGAGGACGAGGACAAGGAGGCGGAGGAGGACGAGGACGAGGAGGAGGAGGATGACGAGCCGGAGGAGGAGGAGGACGACGACGACGACGCCCTCCGATTTATGGCGCCGATGCCGATTTAGAGGAGGAGGACGACAGCGAAGACGCATTTATTAGTTATTAATAATAGAAATTAATTATTAGTTAATGAGTATATTATTAGAAATTAGCTTTTAGCATCTTTTGTGGTAACCCATGGGACATTGTACAGGGTACCATTATTTGTAAATTATTATAATGGTATAATATATATACATTTCCTATAATATATGTTGTTTTTGGACCCATAAGATTTGTCCTCACATTTTTTGAGCCTATTACTATTTTTTACAAATTTTTATACATTTATTCACAAATACATTCATGTACCATAAATTAAAAATCAAAAGTATAAAACATTCTGTATAAACTATAAATTATGATACTAAAGAAAATCACATTGGAAGTTGCTGTAATACACCGGGACTTCTCCCTTTCGAATTTATATGATGAGGGAATTAGTCCCGGTTGGTGTCATACACCGGGACTAACATCACATCAGTCCCGGTTGGTGTATTACACCGGGACTGCTTGTTCATATCAATCCGGTTGGTGTAACAAACCGGGACTGAATGCTCACTTAGTCCCGACAGATTACACCAACAATAAAAGAATACAACGGCGTGAGCGGGGGTTGAACTCGTGATCGCACCGGGGAGCCCACGCTCAAGCGCACGCTGCTAGCCAGGGGAGAGGAGGGGGTTTTGATCGGTTCTTCTCGGCACGAATCTTTTTTGTACCCTTCTTAGGAGATAGGGATCAGCTCACTGACATGTGGGCCCATCTCTAGTGGGTCCCACATGTTATTGGTACTAATTTGCCATTAATTTCTCGAAAATTATAGAAAACTGTTGGGAGCCTTGAAATCTCCTTAATTTTTTAAATTTTATTATAAATTTTCACCTTTTATATAAATTCAATTATTGATTCATTGCTTACTAAAAAATAATAACTCATACTTATTCCACACTAAAATGATTTTCAAAAAATAAAATAAATTAAAATTCATATATTCTTTACATTATTATTTTCCAACAAATCATACTTATTAATACAGATTTTCACCTTGTTATATAAATTCAATTGTTGCTTACTTGCTTAATAAAAAATCATAATTCATACACGGGTTTATATAACACGGTTCGACTTATTTGCTAACATACTCTGTTTTTACAAGGGATCCTTCATTATGATCGTGTTGTACATAGGGGGATTCCTCTATATCATTCAAGATAGTAATATCTACGTCCACCATAAAAGGAGGTAGCTCATCGAACTGATTGTACTCTTCTTCATATGTGACTCTCTCAACTCCGACGATCCTTCTTTTACCTGAAAGAACCACGTGGCGCCTTGGCTGATGGCTAGTCTTCTGCTTCTGCTTGTTATCTTCGGTAGGCTTGTCCTTCTGCTTCTTGCTTTTAGTAGGCCTGTCCTTCTGCTTTTTCGGTCTGCTGTTCATGTCCATCACGTAGAATACCTATGTCACATCATTTGCGAGCACGAACGGTTCGTCCCTATAGGCCACTTGCTTGAGGTCCACGGTTGTCATACCGTACTCGTCGATCTCAACGGCTGTCAATTTGACCCATTGGCACTAAAACAGAGGGATTTTTAAAGGTCCATACTCAAGCTCCCAGATATCTTCTATGTAACCATAGTAGGTGTCCATCTTTCCATTTTTGTCCAAGGCATCTATACGGACGCCACTGTTTTGGTTGGTGCTCTTACTATTCTAGGCAGTCGTGTAAAATGTGTACCCATTTATCTCATACCCATGGAATGATACGATTGTGGTGGATGGTCCCCGAGACAAGAGTTTCAACTGTTCATTGTCTGTCCGGGAGCTCATCAGTTTCTTTTGTAACCAACCACCGAAACGATCCATTTACTCTAGTGCGATCCACTTTTCTGACTTCTCTGGTAATCGGTCGTAGAATCATCTCATGTTCATGGATAAACTCACCACTACAGCTTGCTTGTTTCAAGACTGTGAAATGTGCTTGTTTAAATGAAAGTAGATCGTCGCTAAAGAATTCTCTTCTCCCTAGAGTTCCTTTTCCCCGTAGCCTCCCCTCATGGCGTGAAACAGGGATGCCAATCGGATTTAGCTCATCAATGTAGTCGACACAGAACTCAATCACCTCCTCTGTGCCAACACCCTGTGCAATGCTGACCTTCTAGACGAGACCGTTCAACATATTTCTTTAGCACACCCATGTACCTCTCGAAGGAACATACTATGCAGAACACGGTCCGAGAATTTCTATCTTTGACAATGTGGACCATCGATGGACCATAATATCAAAAAAGGACGGAGGAAAGATCATCTCAAGGCTGACCAGACTATCGACCACATCATCCTGCAGCTTAGATAAGTTCCGTGGTTCGATGACCTTCTGCGACACCGCGTTGAAGAACGAGCACAGCTTTACAATTGTCCTCGCACTCCAAATCCGGCAGAATACCTCTCAGCGCCACTAGGAGCAACTGTGTCATCAACATGTGACAGTCATGTGATTTCAGGTGTACTATCTTATTCTCTTTCGTGTTGATGAGTCTCCTTATGTTCGAGGAGTATCCAGAAGGGACCTACATACTGTTCAAGAACTTAATCATGTTTTTTTTCTCTTCCTTGCTCAAAGTGTAGCTCGCAGGGTGGAGGTAATGTTGTCATTTCGCTCTCTTTTCTGGATGTAGGTCGTTCCTGAGTCCTAGTAGATGCAGGTCCTTTCGTGCTTGAAGTCTATCTTTTAATTTACCGTACATATCTAGGAAGCCTAGCAGGTTCACGCAGACATTCTTCGTGATATGCATGAAGTCCAGTGAGTGGCGGACCTCTAAGTCTTTCCAGTAAGGTAAATCCCAAAATATTGACTTTTTCTTTCAAATGGGCTTCGTATGACCTTGTTTAGTCGGGACAGATTTGCTACCAGGACCCTTTCCAAATACTACTTTCAGATCCTTTATGGGAAAAAATACAAGTGTCCCACTGCGATGCAGGGGCTTCTTACGTTTCTCTTCTGTCCCATCGAAATTCTCACCCTTCCGTCGTAACGGGTGTTTCAAATGGAGGAACCTACGGTGGCCCATGTACACGACTTTTCGAGAGTTTTTCAGATACTTGCTGTCCGTATCCTCTAAGCACTGGATGCAGGCTTTATATCCTTTGATAGATAGGCCTGACAGATTACCAAGTGCAGGCCAGTCGTTGATGGTTACGAATTGCAATGCACGTAGGGTGAAGTACTCTCTTTTGTACTCATCCCATACACGTACACCATCGGTCCACAGCGGTAGCAGATCTTCCACCAACAGTTTGAGGTACACGTCGATGTCGTTTCCAGGTTGCTTCGGCCCTTGGATAAGCAACGGCATCATAATGTACTTTCGCTTCATACACAGCCAAGGAGGAAAGTTGTAGATACATAGAGTCACGGGCCAAGTGCTGTGACTGCTGCTCATCTCGCCGAACGGGTTCATCCTATCCGTACTCAACCCAAACCTTATGTTTCTTACATCCTCAGCAAAGTCCGGGTATTTTCTATCAACTTTCATCCACTGGGAGCCATCAGCGGGGTGCCTTAGCCTTCCGTCGTCCTTACGATCTTCTTTGTGCCAGCGCATCATTTGGGCATGCGCTTTGCTCGCAAATAAACGCTTCAACCAGGGGATTATAGGGAAATACCAGACCACCTTAACGGGGGGTCTCTTCTTCTGACACTGCCCCTCTTCCTCGCCTCGGTCATCACGCCTAGTTTTATACCTCGAAGTTCTGCACACCAAACAAGCTTCCAAATCCTCGTACTCATTGCGATATAGGATACAATCGTTTTGGCATGCATGTATTTTTTGTACCTTCAACCCCAAATGGTAGACAACTTGCTTGGCCTCGTACGTAGTTTCAGGCAGCGTGTTACCCTCTAAAAGCAACTTCTTTATGAGGCATAACAACTCGTCGAATCCCTTATCAGACAATCCATTGGTGGCCTTTCACTATATGAGTTCTAGCGTGGTACGCAATTTTTTGTGACCCTGTCGGCAGTTTGGGTACAATAGTGTTATGTGGTCCTCCCATAGGTGCTGGAACTTTTCGTAATGTCTTTCATCGGTGTATTCTCCCTCTCCATCAAGCAGCATCTGTTCTAGGTCATCATCGCCAAACTCCCCCAATGTATCTTCGAAGAACTGTGTTGGCCAAAGATCGGGATATTGTTGTCCCCCGCTCTTCTTCTTCTTCTTCAACATCTTCTCGTATAGTCTCTTCTTCACCATGCTTGGTCCAACAGTATAGTTTGGCATGAAACCTCTTGAGAGCAAATGGAAGTGAAGGTGGCTGGATTTTGGCCACTCCTTCTCATTCTCGCGCCTATGCATGGACAACATATGTAGCCCGACTTGTGTATGCATCGGCCAAGACGAAGAAAAGCTTGCAAACCCTGCAAGAACTCCGGGGTGCGTCGGTCCATGTACATCCATCGCCGGTCCATCTACATTATGTTAAATCAAGGCAGCTATTAGCTCATTTTTCAATAATGAATTTTTTAACATTTCGCAAATTTCAAATTAAACCAATATTAAATTTATTTGAAAATTCTGCATCGATCGATGGAACCAAAACCTAAATTTGAGCTAGATCCACACCTAACAAAGAAAGACTTGGTAGATCAAAGTCTAGATTCAAAATTCTTCATCGATCCATGGAACCAAAACCTAAATTTGAGCTAGATCCACACATTTAACGCGAGCTACATCTAATCCAAGCAAATTCCAAACTTACAGAACAAGTTATTGCAACCTACATGAAAAAGATCGAGCTAGCTCTCTACGTTCATAATCTTTCATCAATCATGAGAAAAGCTCAAAATTTCTTCATATTTCAAGCAAAGAAGAAGCTCTATTTTACACCAAATGTAGTGAGAAACGATGTTACTAACCTTGGTTAACTTGGCTGGGAGTAAAATGACCAAAATTTTGGCAGCACCTCCCTCTTTCTTGAAACTCTTGGCCAGCGCTGCACTGTTTTTGATCGATCATGAGAAAAGATCAAATTTTCTTCACATTTCAAACAAAGAAGAAGCTCTATTTTACACCAAATGTATTGAGAAACGATGTTACTAACCTTGGTTAACTTGGTGGGAGTAAATGACCAAATTTTGGCAAAGACTCTCCCTTTCTTGAAGTTTTGGCCAAGGCCTTTGTTTTTGATCGATCATGAGAAAAAAATCAAAATTTCTTCACATTTCAAGCAAAGAAGAAGCTGCATTTGACACCAAATGTAGTGAGGAACTATGTTACTAACCTTGGTTAACTTGGCTGGGAGTAAAATGACCAAATTTTGACAGCACCTCCCTCTTTCTTGAAGCTCTTGGCCGGCGCTGCACTATTCTTGATCGATCATAAGAAAAGATCAAATTTTCTTCACATTTCAAGCAAAGAAGAAGTTCCATTTTACACCAAATGTAGTGAGGAACCGTTACTAACCTTAGTTAACTTGGCTGGGAGTAAAATGACCAAAATTTTGGCAAGACCCTCCCCTTTCTTGAAGCTCTTGGCGGCGATGTTCTTGATCCGGCAAAGTGTGGGGAGGAGGCGGAAGAGGATCGTTCAAATAAGGTCATTAGTACGGTTTAAGATACCAAATTGTCGATGTCAGAATATCGGTCCCGGTTCTTGTAACCAACCGGTATTAAGCAAGCCGAGTTTCGATTGGTGTAACCAACTGGTACTGATGTTAGAGAATCAGTACCGGTTGGTTTCTTCAGCCGGTCCATGTTATGGAAGGCCTGTACTGATTCTCTAACATCGGTCCCGGTTCTTGTAACCAACCGATATTAAGCAGGCCGAGTTCCGGTTAGTTTCTTCAGCCGGTCCATTTCAATGCAAATCAACATTTGCACATATATATCACCAATTCTTTGCACAAATCACAATTTCAAATTGAAGAAAAAGACTTAACACCGAACCATAACTCATTTGATAAACATTTACACAGATCACCAATTCATTGCACAGATCACCATTTCACAGATTCATACTTGTACTCATTTGTTGATGAACATTTTTACACATATCATCAATTCATTGCACATATCACCATTTCACCATAACTCATTTTATTGCACAGATCCCATTTCACAGATTCATACTTGTACTCATTGATTCACAGATTCATCACATACATACATAATTAAACACTCATCTCATTGATTCCATCACAAAATAGTTCATCACATACTATATAATTAAACTACATACATACATAATAACTAAACTACATACATAATTAAACTAAACATCAACTATATTTTAGTCATCCTCCTCCGCCATCAGCGCCTCCCAGTCGATTTCGTCATCGTCGACCAGAGGACGAGGCGCGGGGGGAGGACGAGACGGCGCACGCGGTGTGGGATCCCCACCTCCATGTGCATCCGATCCTGGAAGCTTGGCGGTGGCAACAGCGGTGGCAGCAGCGAGCCCAGTTCCTCCTAGCTGCGAGGTTGATATGGTGGCGCCCAGTAAATGGGGCGCCGGTGGCCGAAGGCCCTCCATGTCTCCTCCAGGTTGGTGCCAGCACCGGAGGTTGCGGCGAAGGTGAGCGGGGCGGCGCGTGAGGTTGCGGCGGCGGAGGTGGGTAGGGTGGCGTGGGCGGTTGCGGCGGAGGAGATGGACTGGCCTGCTCTGGCGGTGGAGGTGGATGGGCCTGCGCTGGCAGCGGGATGTTGCAGCGGAGGATGGGGATTGCAAGTCGCCCTGCAGGTTTTGAGGCGGCGAACCATGGCGGAGGGAAAGCAGGCGGTTGCGGCAGAGGAGAGAAGATCGAAATGGTGCGGTACTGTTCTCCATGTGGATGGAGGGGAAAAATATAGGGGAGGGGAAGATAGAAGGTCGGATCCATTAAATACACGGCAAATTCAAATGCCGCAGTCCAATGTGATCGATTAAACACACAAAGCAAATTCCAATGCAGAACTGCAAAATCCAATGCGGAATCAATAAAAACAAGTTATAATGAACCGAAGGAAAACTAAGGAACTGCAAAAGTTTAGGAACTAAAGAAAACCAGGGATGAACTGAAGCCGAGGTGGGAGCTAGGAAGAAGAAGAGTGTGGGGCTAGCCGCTTGCCGAGTAGGCGGGGTTCAAATTAATACCGGTTGGTTGCACCAACCAGTACTGATGTTAGAGCATCAGTACAGGTTGGTGTAAGCAACCGGTACTAAGCAGACCCGGGCCAGCTAGCCTGCTTAGTACCGGTTGGTTACACCAACCGGTATGGATGTTAGAACATTAGTACCGGTTGGTGTCTTTAGCCCGTACTGATGTTCCCCTCGGACCAGTAGACCGTTGAATCGGGACTGATGTAATTGTCAGTCCCGGTTCATGTATAACCGGTACTGATGTGCCGGTATGAAAGGCCATTTCTGTAGCAGAGGCATAATTGTAGAAATCGTAGATGATCGATGAAATCATGTTCAATTATCTCACAGGAAAGTAAAGACCGACACTATCACGTACTACTATTTGAGTTAGAAAACATAAACTTGAAGTTGTCAAGTACTACGTAAAATAGATATTAATGACTGGACTGTGAATTATTGCGTGCAAAACCATTTTTCTTAAACCTCGTGTGCTGCAGGGGGTTGTCATCGGCGGCGTTTGTTATTAACTAATATATTCAACCATTTACCACGCCTAACTTGCTAGTGTGTTTGTCACTTAGCAGAAAGAAAGACATCAATATATTAGTTTTTAGGTTATCCACACCTAACACAACGTTGCCATGAAGTCAACGGATACCAGCAGCAATAATTGGTCTTTTTCGTTAATCAAATTCGATAATTTTGTCCACGAGAGGGTATCGTTTACTGATTAATTAATGATGCTTTGAAGCGTAAAAATAATACTTCATGTCTAGTCTTATGATCTTATCTACAAATCCAGTTGTCCCTAGTGAAGCCCTGAAATTAGTATATATGTATGACCTCTGTGTCCATTGTTGTTCGTTGATGAACTTATCCGATGGCGATGTTTACTTGCATGCATGGTAGTTGAAGGCAGGAAAGGACCATGATTTGTTGCTATACACTACCAGAGAACTGCACATCAGTACCGGTCATGTGCCAACCCGTACTGATCTAATTCGCACCAGTACTGGTTCAACGGCTACATGGCCGGGGTGGGTATTTTGTACCGGTTGGTTCTACGAACCGGTACTGGTTTCTCAGATCCAGTACCGGTTTCTATTACGAACCGGGACATGAGTTCTAGAACCGGCTGGTGGCACCAGCCAGTTCTAGATATGACGATCCAGAACCGGTTGGTGTTACCAGCTGGTTCAAGGTCTGTTCCCACCATTTAAATTGTCTTCTTCTCCATTCCCCCGCGCGCCCAGGCCAGAACAGAGCAAAGTAGCTAGCGCGAGCTTAGTGGCCATTCAGCAACTTTGTGGCAGAGGTGTTGCCCAAATTTTTTTCGAAATTTGGTGATTTTACTCCAATGCAATTATTGCAAGGTTACTAACATCATTCTCACTTGATTTATGTTAAATTTAGTTGCCTCTTTGCTTTAGATTTGGAGGAAAACTTGGGTTTTGCATGGATGGATGAAGTACTAGATTGAATGTTCAAGTTGAAAATTTTGGTTATGATTTCATGATTTAGCTCTAATTTTGGATTTAGCTCATATTTTGGTTATGATTTCATGATCTAGCTCTTATTTAAGTTAAGATTTCATGGTTGTTGAATAAAATTTTAATCTTGAAGTTGAAAATTTTGGATCTAGCTCTAATTTTGAATTGAACCCAAATTTAGGTTTTGATTAGGTTTTGATTTCATGGTCTAGCTATAATTTATGTTAAGATTTCATGTTCATTGTGGAAAAATTTCAATATACAAGTTGATAATTTTGGATCTAGCTCTAACCTATCTCTACTTTGTGGAAAATTTTTTGTTTTGTGATTTATGTGGTAAGATATTACGCGTGGAAATTTGCAAATAATTAAGTTGACAAAACCTAATGTAGATGGACCGGCTATGGATGTACAATGTGGACCGACGCTCGAAGGAGTTCATTGATGGCATGCAAACCTTTATTAATACGGCCTTCGCATACAATCCGTATGGGATATGCTGTCCGTGTATAGACTACAGGAATGAAAAAGAGTATGTAAACTCATGTCAGTCTGATAGCCTTTTGATCCAAAGAGGTTTCATGCCAAACTATGTTTGTTGGACCAAGCATGGTGAAGAAGAGATTATACAGGAAGATGATGAAGAAGAAGATGGAGACATCAATATCTCAGACGGTGCCTAAGACGGTTCTTTCAAAGATACATTGGGGGGAGGGGGGTTGGGTGATGATGAGCTAGATCAAATGCTGTGTGACGGAGAGGGAGACTACGACGACGAAAAATAGTTCGAAAAGTTCCAACGCCTATGGAAGGACCACAGAACACCGTTGTATCCAAATTGCGGAAAAGGCCTCAAAAAGTTGCGCATCACATTAGAAATGATGCAATGGAAGGTGAAAAATGGGTTATCTCATAAGGGATTCGACGAGTTGTTATGTCTCATAAAGAACTTGCTTCCAGTGGATAACATGTTGCCTAAAACTACGTATGAAGCAAAGCAAGTTGTCTGTCCTTTGGGATTAGAAGTACAGAAGATACATGCGTATCCTAATGATTGTATCCTTTATCGTAAGGAGCACGAGAATTTAGAAGCTTGTCTGGTGTGCAAGGCATCGCGTTATAAGATCAAGCAGGATGACCCATATGAGGTAGAAGGGGAATGTAAGAAGAAGAGACCTCTGCTATGGCGGTGTGGTATTTCTTTATAATCCCCCAGTTGAAGCGGCAGTTTGCGAACAAAGCGTATGCCTAGATGATGCGTTGACACAAAGAGGAGCGTAAGGATGACAGAATGCTAAGACACCCCGCTGATGGCTCCCAGTCGAGGAAAGTCGATAGAACTTTCCCAGACTTTGCAAAGGATGTGAGGAACATAAGGTTTGGGTTGAGCACAGATGGGATGAATTCTTTCGATGATATGAGCAACAACCATAACACCTGGCTTGTGACTCCATGTATCTACAGCCTACCTCCTTTGTTATGCATGAAGCGGAAGTACATCATGATGCCGTTGCTTATCCAAGACCTGAAGCGACCTAGAAACGACATTGACGTGTACCAGAAACCATAGGTTGAAGATCTTCTAACGCTCTAGAACGTTGGCGTACGAGTGTGGAATGAGTATAAAAGAGAGCACTTCACCCTAGACGCAATGCTATTCGTAACCATCAACGACTGACCTGCGCTTGGTAACTTGTCAGGTCTAAGCAACAAACGATATAGAGCCTGTATCCAGTGCTTACATAATACAGACAGCATGTACTTGAAAAATAGTCGGAAGGTTGTGTACATGGGCCACCGCAGGTTTCTTCTGACGAAGCACCCGTTATGGAAGAAAGGTAAGCATTTTAATGGGAAAGCAGACAATCGTATGAAGCCCCGCATCGTAATGGATCTTTCGTATTTGCTATGGTAAAATATCTGAAAGTAGTATTTGGAAAAGGTTCTGGTAGCAAACCTGTCCCAACTGAAGAAGTCCAGACGCCAATGTGGAAGAAGACGTCAATATTTTGGGACTTATCTTATTGGGAAGTGCTAGAGGTCCTTCACTCACTTGACTTCATGAATATCATGAAGAATAATTGCATGAACATCCTAAGCTACATGGATATGTACAGAAAATCAAAAGATACGCTCCAAGGAAGAAAGGACCTGAAACATTTGGACCTCAGGAACAACCTACATCTGAAAAAGAGAGAAAAAGGATAACATTACCTCCATCCAGCGAGCTACACTCTACGCAAGGAAGAGAAAAGAAGCATGATCCAATTTTTTAACAATGCCAAGGTCCCTTCTGGGTATTCATCGAACATAAAAAGACTCATAAACACGAAAGGGAATAAAATCATACACCTGAAATCCATGATTGTCATGTGTTGATGACACAGTCGATTCCAGTTGCAGTGAGAGGTATTTTGCTGGATTGGGTACGGGGGACAATCACAAAGTTGTGTTCATTCTTCAACGCTGTATCGCAGAAGGTAATCGATCCAACAAAACCTTCCAAGCTGGAGGAAGACATGGTTCAAAGTGTGTTTAGACTTGAGATGATCTTCCCTCCATCCTTCTTTAATATTATGATTCATCTCATGATTCACATTGTTAAAAAGATAGAAATTCTCGGACCAGTATTTCTACACAACATGTACCCTTTCGAGAGATACATGAGAGTTCTAAAAAAGTACATTCGTAACCGATCTCGTCTAGAAGGCTGCATTGCCTAGTTTTTTGCACAGAGGAGGTCATTGAGTTTTGTGTCTATTACATTAATGATCTGAATCTGATTGGGTCCCTATATATATATATATAGAGTTGAGCTCAGGTCAGCCGCGGCTGACGGAGGCTCCGTCAGCCGCGGCTTTTTTTGCAAAAGTGGTGATTGAATTCGACGATCCGAACCGACCATCTCCTTCATCTCGCTGAAATCTCACTACTGACAAAATTTCACATTTTTCTGATTTTTTTTACTATTTTTTCGTATTTTTAAAAATCCACGATCTAATTAGTTGTGGACCGTCCAATAATCCCGGATTTCAAAAATACGAAAAAAAAGTAAATGGATACACATTTTACACGATGCCGTGGACAATGAGTCCAGGATAACAAGAGCACTAACCAAAACAGCGGTCTCCATATAGATGCCGTGGACAATGATGGGCAGAAGGACACGTATTATGGTTTCATAGAGGAGATCTAAAAACTCGATTACAGACTTTTGAAGGTCCCTCTGTTTCGGTGGCAATGGGTCAAACTGACAGCAAGCGGCATGAAGATAAACCAGTACGGTATGACAACTGTGGAACTAACACAAACCACCTATTGGGAGGAACCGTTCGTGCTTGCCAATGATGTGACATAGGTCTTTTATGTGATGGATATGTCTGGCAAACCAAAGAAGCAAAAAGACAAGTCTACGAAGAGCAAGAATAAGAAGGAGAAGACTATCGTTAGTGATCAGCCAAGGCGCCACGTGTTTCTTCCAAGCAAATGAAGGATTGTTGGCGTCGAGAACGTCACAGACGAAGAAGAATATAATCAGTTTGATGAGTTGTCTCCTTTCGCGGTGGATGTTGACATAAGTGTCCTGAATGATAATGAGGAAGCTCCATACGTATGCCGTGATCATAAGGAAGGAACACTTGTTAAAACAAAGTATACAAACAGTTAAGGCGTACCTGGATTTCTTGGGGGACGAGGGGTGGAAACTCTCACTCTGAATGGTGTACACTGTTTTTCTAGCTCTTTCGCTCCTCGCGTTCATGTATCTGTGCACTCTATTTATACGCGGGCGCGACTTCTGAATTAGTGGATGTACAACTCTATTGTCCTACGGTCCGAAGGCTGCCCCCTGGCGACTGTCATACAGGAACAGTCTCTCCGTCACTTGCGATGACGGAAAAAGGGAACGGAATAGTAGAACATGACCCCGGCAGGTAACCATGATCTCCGATACTGCAGCGATGGGACGTAATAGTTGTAGGGGATGTCAGCGAAATTATTACAGGGGACGGAAAGCGAGGCTCGCCTGGGGAAACCACGTGTCCCTCGCAATTGATGTCCGGGCAATGGAGAAAGACCTGAGAACTCCACCCGGGCGAGGCGAGCTACCTCTCCGGGCCCCGAGCAAGGATGGCTTGCTAGGGGATTTAACCGGGACCAAGTCATGCTGGGGGTAATTATGGGAGCACTCCCCAAACCCCGTCATCTAGCACCCGAGGCTCAAGTAGGGAAAAACTCTTGACCAAGTCACCCCCTTGAGGCTATGATTTCCTTGACCCAAGGCTCGGAGGCCGAGGCGTCTGTTGCGTGGGCGACCAGAAAAGCTGGAGGCTACATGAGCAAAATTTCAGGTTAGCCTGACGAGGCTTCCTGAGCTAGGCTTTGGGTTAGCCGGGCAAAGGCCACCCGGGCAGAACTTCAGGGTAGTCGAGCAAAGACCACCCGCCAGAACTTCGGGCTAGCCGAGCTAAGGCTACCCAAGCAGAACCTTGGGTTAGCCGAGCAAAGGATACCCAAGCAGAACTTCAGGTTAGCCAAGCAAAGGCTACCCGAGCAGAACTTTGGGTTAGCCGAGCAAAGGTTACCCGGGGAGAAATTCGGGTTAGCCGAGCAAAGGCTACCCGAGCAGAACTTCGGGCTAGCCGAGTAAAGGCCACCCGATCAGAACTTCGGGCTAGCCGAGCAAAGGCTACCCGAGCAGATCTTCGGGCTAGCCGAGCAAAGGCTACCCGAGCAGAACTTCGGGGTAGCCGAGCAAAGGCTACCCGAGCAGAACTTCGGGCTAGACAAGCAAAGGCCACCCGAGCAGAACTTCGGGTGGAATTTCAAACGTCAGATTCCCAACGTTTACCTCCCTTGGTGAGTGCGCCTGGAGTTATGCATTTAAGGCGACGTGACAGCCATACGCGCGTAAGTTACTGAGGGTTTTAGATTGGTTTCGCCGTTGGGAGGATAAAAACCCTGCTTTCTTTACTTTCCCAATACGCCGACTTTCTCACTTCCGCATTCACAGCCATCTTCTTCCCCACATCATGATCCTTTTTCTTCCTCGCCTTCCCTTTCGCTTGATCTTCCCTTTGTCCCATGGCGAAGTTCGTGCCCTCGCGAACTACTTTCACGCACCTCAAAGACCTGGAGGCGCAGGGGCACCTCGATCCTTGGTCGTGGCGCCTTCCCGGTGACGAGGCCTTCTCGGCGCCGGAGGAGGACGAGTTCGTGAGCTTTGTGCTCTTTGCCATCAATGGGCTCCGCGCCCCGAAGTCGGAGTTCATGGCCGCGGTTCTCGCCCATTGTGGGCTTGAGATCACCAACCTCCACCCCAACTCCGTCCTCATCCTAGCCATCTTCTCCCACCTTTGCGAGGGCTTCATCAGTGTTCAGCCGACGGTAAGTCTCTTCCTTCACTTCTACATGCTCCATCGCACTGGAAGCGCATCGGCGGTGGGGTGCGTGTACTTCCAGCTGCGGAACTCACAGCCGTACGCGTACCCCTCCTTTGCGCTGATGGACTTTGTTTCTGGCTAGGCAGAGTGGTGGTTCTACGCGACAAAGGGGGTGAACTGCGGCCTCTTCTTCCACCACGAGCAGCCGGAAAAGAAGGATCTTCCGCGGCCGCACGTAGAACCGGAGGAGGAGAGGATCCTCAGCACCATCCAGGTGCTGAGTGACAGCGGCCTGACCGGGCAGGTCGTGTTTTTTCTGTTTAACTTACTCCTCCCTCCGCAGCACCCGATGAGCATTGGGTGGACAACCGAGTAGCCGAACTGTTCGTGTCGGGAAAGGAGGAGAACCCGGAGTTGGGCCAAAAGGGCCCGCGGAACATCCTCGACCGTACCAACTAGGTATGTCTCCTGCGGGCAACATTTTCGGGGTCGAGAAATACTTTGGCTCTTTGACGATTTCGTTTTTACCTTTTCAAGACCGGGCCGCTCTGGAGGCCGTGCTGGCGGCCGAGCAGCCCAGCAAAGACGGGGGCAAGCAACCCGAGGTGAAGAAGGTTGCTTCGAGGAACAGGACGGTCCCAACAGTGTTTGGTGACGTGGAGGAGCTGTGACCGAAGCAATCATCACGCGCGGCCCCTCCGGTGGGCGGTCCCGGCAGTCACGCGCCTCGTCCGACCAAGGTGCGCGTCCCGCCGAGGCACAACCCGCCACGGCACACCTGGAGTACGCGGACCAGGTACGGGAGTTATCTGCCTGGTTTCGCCAGTACTCCAAAAATCATCCCGACCATACCGCCTGGCTGCTACAGACTGCCGCAGATCTTCGACGGGCAAGCGACGTGCCCAGCGAGAGAGGGATGCCGGGGGAGCCGTCCAAGAATTCCTGAATTTGGCGGGCATGACATTCGAGTCATGGCTCCAAGGCTCGAAGAAGAAAATCAACCCCGGAGCAGAGACCGAGGAGCCTCTAAGGGAGTTTTTTCGGTAGGCGAAGGAGCAGCACCCAGAGCGTCTAGAGGCGGCAAGCCTCGCCCAAGGTGGGGTGGGTCCGAGCAAGGAGCCTGAGACCGCTCTGCCGCCGTCCAAGCGCACGAGGACGAAGGTCTTGGCTCATAAGCCGAGAACGTGCATGGAAGCTCGGGCAGGGGACACTGGAGCTGAAGCAAGGATGGAAGGCGTCGAGGAAGAGGGTAAGTCCTTTTCCTTTGTTTTTGCTAGGCCGCGAGTAGCCGCAGTCCTGATCCTTCCTTTTCTTCGCGCATAGTTAAGGGCTTATGGGGGAGGAGACCCCTTGTGCCCATTTTTGGATCGATGATTAGGATTTTGATTGATGAGGCGTTTCAAACCACAACATCCTGGATCATTGAAGACCTGGCGGCCAGGATCGCGGCGGAGCCAATTCTAGAAGGTAACCCGGCCGAGCGCGATGAGGGGGCAGAATCCTTGGAGGATTCAAGTGCGGATTCTGCCCCCCTCTTGGTCAGGCGGCGGTCGAGGCGGGGAAGGCCCATGACGTTCGGCGCCGGGCAGGTTGCTCCGCGGAGGAGAGAGGGGCAGGCTCCGAGCGGGTCTCCCGCTAGGACCGAAGTAGAGGGGGAAGAAGTGGCACCACCCCCGAGCGTGAAGGCTGCTCATGTTGAGGCTGCCGAGGCAACTCTACCTCCGAGCAAGGGGGTGGCCAATGTGATGCCGCCGAGGCAACTCCCCCGAGCGTGGGGGGTGGCCAAGGCGATGCTGTCGATGGGGGAGCCCAGCTTCCGAGTGAAGCCCCCCTGCCGAGGCAGTTAGGGAGACGGTCCAGCCCCCGAGCATGGAGGGTGCTCGGGTCGGGACTGTCGATGAAGGAGCCAAGTCCCAGTGCTCGGGGAGTGCCCCGACTATGGTGGCCGACTCCTCAAGTGCACAGGATGCTTGAGTCGGGCCATGGCCTAGGCTGAGGGTGTTGCTCTTGCACCATCGCCATGACGTAAGAAAAATCAGTCTGTTTATTAGCGGGATGGTGTCGCTAACACTTGTTTTGTGTAGTTGGCGCTGCCTTGGATGACCGGATCGCGACCACGGAGGCCAGGTGCAGGGCCAAGGTAGCGGCGGTGCATTCCGATCTAGGAAAGGCCTAGACGGAACTTGCCTGGGTCCAGGAAGAGCTCGAGCGAGCTTTGCAGCATGCTCGGGAGCTTGAAGGGAACGTCCAGACCACAGAAGAACTTGGTAGGGTTCGCGGGGAACTCAACCAAGAACGGCAGCGGTCCGCGAGCCTTTAGGAGGCAGCGACGGCGGAGGCCGAGAAAGCCCGCCGGGCCACCGAGCAGCTGGCAAAGCTTCGCAAGGAGATTCGTCCTGGGCGCAAGGCCCAGATCAAAGTGCTTCAGCTTCGGAGTCACCTCGAAGACGTGGAGGCGAAGCTTGAAGCTTTGAAGCGTAGACCTGCAGATAGAACCTAGGGGTGTGTGTGGTGTGTTACATGTGTAACAAAAACCTTTTCTTTAATACGAGTGGAATTTTTGCATGTCATTTCTCCCTTTTGCTCCTTTCTTTTTATACATATCTTGTCGTAATTCTGAGAGGGGAGATAGGGGAAATTTGCTATGATGTATTGCCTGAGAAGAGTACTTGTTTAAGTAATCACTCCCATCCGTCCAGCCCCCCGATGTGGCTATGTCCTTGTCCCAGAGGTTTGCGGGCAAGGGCATAGGCACAAGAAACAATGAGTGGACGAAAGACAATGCGCGCGAAAGACGATGTCCAGCCTCCTTCTATGACTATGTCTTTGCCCCTGAGGGTGCGAGCAAGGATTAGGCGCAGGAAGTAGCCGGTGCACGCAAAAGACAATGTCCAGCCCCTCCTATGGCTATGTCCTTGCCCCTGAGGCTGCGAGTAAGGACTAGGTGCAGGAAGTAGCCGGTGCGCTCAAAAGACAATGTCCAGCCCCCTCCTGTGGCTATGTCCTTGCCAATGAGGTTGCGAGCAAGGACTAGGCGTAGGAAGTAGCCGGTGCGCGCAAAAGACAATGTCTAGCCCTCTCCTGTGGCTATGTCCTTGCCCCTGAGGTTGCGAGCAAGAACTAGGCACAGGAAGTAGCCGGTGCACGCAAAAGACATTGTCCAGCCCCCTCCTGTGGCCGTCCTTGCCCCTGAGGTTGCGAGCAAGGACTAGGCGCAGGAAGTAGCCGGTGCGCGCAAAAGACAATGTCCAGCCACCTCCTATGGCTGTCCTTGCCCCTGAGGTTGCGAGCAAGGACTAGGCGCGGGAAGTAGCCGGTTTGTGCAAAAGACAATGTCCAGCCCCCCTCCTGAGGCTATGTCCTTGCCACTGAGGTTGCAAGCAAGGATTAGGCGCAGGAAGTATATACAAGTCCGTGTTGTCAGCGCCGATTGTTCGGGGTCTTAAGATCGGAATGTTTGTGAGGCACCGCCAAGAACCAGCTAGAGCAATGTGCTATCAGCTTATCCGAGCAACGGAGTTCAAGGTGGGACGCAATTCAGATTTTTTGACCGCCTCAAAACCCGGTTTTGGCAACAGGGAGTCGTACGCGGGTGTGACAGCGAGAAATAGTTATGCGAAAAAAATTTGGGCCACCTTGCCTCTTTAAATAATAGGTTCGGGAAATACGAGCAGAAGTCATTCGAAGATCCCTTGGTTAAATAAGGAGTGAGAGGGTAGGTGGGAGGGGGAGCCGAAAATAGAGACAAGTGAGATTATGCGTAAAACCTGCGTAGCTGGGCGATATTCCACGAGCTATTGAGGACGCGCCCGTCCGGGAAGGCGAGACGAACAGCCCTTGGTCGTGATGACGAGACCACCGTAAACGGACCCTCCCATCTGGGAGTGAGCTTATTGGCGTGCAACAAGTCTTGGACGCGATGCAAGACAAGATCGCCATCGTGCAAAGTCCTTGGTCGGACCAATCGGGCTGCATGTTTGCGTAGAGCCTGTAGGTAAGAAGCCGATCGAATGAGAGCTTGCTCGCGCTGTTCCTCGGACAGGTCGAGGTCGAAGAGTCGGCTTTGGTTGTGGTCGCCTGCTTCCGCGAAGTCCACACGAAGAGATCTTAGGGTAATTTCGGCAGGGAACATGGCTTCAATACCATAGACGAGCCGAAAGGGCGTTTCGCCCGTGGCTCAGCTGGGGGTGGTGCAGACAGACCACAGGACGGAAGGAAGCTCATCCACCTAATTCTGCCATAGTTTGGTGAGCCGATCGAAGACCCGCTTCCTGATTCCCTGGAGAATCTGCCCGTTGGCACGTTCAGCAGCTCCGTTGCTTTGTGGGTGAGCCACCAAGGCGAAGCAAATCTTGGTGCCAACGTCTTCGCAATACTCTTGGAATAGCTCACTAGCGAACTGAGTTCCATTGTGTGTGATTAGTCAGCTGGGAACACCAAACCGCGTAACCACATTGTTGCGAAAAAAATTTTGGCAGCTTGGGCCGTAATGCAGAAACTGGTTCGGCCTCTATCCATTTGGTGAATGTTTATATGGTGACAAAGAGCTATGCGCATCCCTTAGCCCCCCTAGGGAACGAACCGAGAATGTCTAATCCCCAAGTAGAGAATTGCCAGGCGAGGGGGATGGTCTGAAGGGCGTATGCTGGTTGGTGAACCTGCCGGGCATGAAATTGACATGCCCGGCACGTGGTAAGTATTTCACGCGTATCGTCCAACGTCGTGGGCCAATAATAGCCCATCCTGAAAGCCTTTCCAATGAGGGTCTTGTAGGACGAGTGAGCCTCTCAGATACCTTCATGTAGGTCCTTCAACAGGAACTTCCCTTCTTTGCGGAAGATGCATTTGGAGAGAATTCCAAGCGTACCTCTACCGTACAGGGCACCCTCCACTAGTCTGTATAGCAGAGCTCTCCTGACAAGCCGGGATCTCTTAGCTTCCTTCTCGGGCATCCAGGTTGTGCTTTGCTTGAGGAGGGACGTTGCCGTGCGTCTCATCTGCCTCTTCTCCGGAGGGAATAGAGGGCTTCAGTAGGTGCTCAACGAGCACCCCCGCCGGAGCAGGTTCTTGTGATGTGCCCAGCTTGGCAAGTTGGTCGGCCAGGGTATTCGCTCTCCTGGGCATGTAAAGGATTTCGAAATTCCTGAAGTTCCATTCCAACTTCCTCACTTCATCCGGGTAACGCACCATTGAGTCGTCGAAGCATTGAAACTCCTTGTTAACCTGGTTTACGACCAACTGTGATTCTCCCTTCACGGCCAGTCGTTGGACCCCGAGCGGAGAGCATGCTCTGAGCCTGACCAAGAGGCCTTCATACTCCGCCTCGTTAATGGTTGCGGCGAAGTGTAATTGTATGATGTACTGGAGTTGTTCTCCCTGGGGGAGATGAGAAGAACACCAGCCCCGAGCGTTTGAAAGAGCGTGAGCCGTCAAAGAACATGGTCTAGTGAGGAGCTTCGACGCGCCCAGCTGTTTACCCAGTCGGGGTGGGACTTGTCCACTCTGCCACGAAATCCGCCAGTATCTGGGATTTTATCGCCATTCGTGAAGCGAACTTGAGGTCGAATTCCCCGAGCTCGACCGCCCACTTGGCGACGCACCCAGTCGCATCAGGATTTCTGAGGATCTCCCATAGCGAAAAGCTGGTCGGGATTGTGATCGGGTGCTCCAGAAAGTAGTGGCGGAGTTTCTTAGAAGCCATGAGCAAGGCATAAAGGAGCTTCTAGACCTCAGGGTAGCGCTTCTTTGGTCCGTGAAGCACTCGCTTACATAGTATATTGGACGCTGAATCCCTTTGCGTTCGGCTACGAACACTACGCTTACTGCCTGGGGGAGGCCGCCAGGTAAAGTAGCAGAGGCTCCTGCTCCTTAGGAGTGACCAGGACCGATGGGCTTGATAGGTACTGCTTGAGTTCCCTAAAGGCATCATCGGCTTCCTTGGTCCAAACTAAACCATCGTGTTTGCGCAAAGCCTTAAAAAAGGGTAATCCGCGCTCACCCAGCCGGGAGATGAAGCGGCTGAGGGCCGCCATTCGCCCGGTGAGCGACTGGATTTCCTTTATGTTCGCAGGGGCCTGCAACTTCTCGATGGCCTCGATCTTTTCAGGGTTCGCCCCGATGCCCGACAATCCGATCACGTAGCCGAGCACCATGCCCGTATGTATGCCGAAAACGCATTTTTCTAGATTCAGCTTTACTCGATGCTTTCTTAGGTTACAAAATGTTTCCTCGAGATCGTGGGTATGTGCCTCGGCCAAATTGCTCTTGATGACTATGTCGTCTACATATACTTCGAGGTTCCGACCGATCTGGTCGGGAAGGTCTTCTGCATTAGGCGTTGGAAAGTGGCCCTTGCATTCTTCAGACCAAATAACATGGTCGTGTAGCAGAAGGTGTCGAAGGGCGTGATGAAGGCAGTCTTCTCTTCATCGTCCCGCAATAGGCTAATCTGGTGGTATCCAGAAAACTCAACAGCTGGGCCTCCGCCGCTGCGTCAACCAGCTGGTCTATGCACGGGAGGGGAAAATTATCCTTCGGGCATGAACCGTTAATGTTGGTATGATCAACGCACATACACCGCTTCCCATTCTTCTTTTTCACCACAACTGGATTGGCCAACCACTCGGAATGCTCGACTTCACGGACGAAGCCAGCTTTTAATAGCTTATTCAATTGCTCGCGGATGATGTTGACCTCCACTGCGGGAACCTCCTTAGTGCCTGGAGCACCAGTTTTTCCTAGGCTGAACCACTAGCCTATGCTCGATCACCTCCCTCGGGTCACCGGGCATGTCAGACGGTTCCCATGCGAAAACATCCGTGTTTGCCCGGAGGAAGGCGACGAGCTCGATTTCCCATTTCGGATCTAGGGCGGCCCCGATGTGGACCACCTTGCCTGGATCCTCGGAGTAGTCCGGGATCTCTTTTGTCTGCCTCCTGGGGTTGGAGCGTCCCATTGGGCCGAGTAGGTTTGTGGGGATCCTGCTCGGGCCCGTGTTTAGATAGCTGGCCGACCAAAGCCAGTGCCATCACATCGCATTCCAGGGCAGCTTTCTGGCTGCCCTTGACGGTAATCACTCCCTTCAGCCTTGGGAGCTTGAGGTAGTGGTACGCGTGGTGCGTAGCTGCTATGAATTTGGCAAGAGCCGGCCTACCGAGGATGGCATTGTAGGCCGACTCGAAGTCGACTACCTTGAAGGTGACAAACTCAGTCCGAAAGTTGCTCGGACTGCCGAAGGTCACGGGCAAGACAATCTACCCGAGCGTGGTCATGGACATGCCGGGGATTATGCCATAGAAGGGCATGGCAATGTCCTTGATCTTGGAGCGAGGAATCTGCATCTCTTCTACGACCCGGGCAGATATCAAGTCGAGGGCGCTCCCCCTATCAATAAGCACTCGTGCAACCCTTGTATTGTTAATGGTCGGGCAAAGTATTAGGGGGAGCCTCTGTGGCTTGGTCATTCCCGCAGTCGAAATGGTGAACCTCCCGGGCGGCGGCCTTCAGCTCTCATAGGGAAGACTATGCTGAGGAGCCCCCGAAGATTACCGCGATGTGGTGGCTGGGCTCGCGGTAATCATCGCTTTCTCGGCCCTCCTGGTTGGTACATTGGTCAGGGTGACGGTCGGTACTGCCCTTGCCGGCGTCTGGAAGGACGGGCATAGGGCCTCGCCTATTGTAGAAGTCTTCCAAGCGAGCAATCCAGGTGCGAAAGTTGCGGAGGTCATACCCGTGCACCTGGCGAAGTGAGCAAAAGCGGTCGCTCGATGGAGCCTGTGGCACGCGCCTTTGGTCGGAGCCGCTAGGCCGCTGATTGCCCCCTTTGCCCTAGGACGGGCGAGGTTTATTGGGCTTCAGTGTTTACGGTGGTGGCGTCTGCTCCGAGATGGATGCCACTATCTTGGCCGTCTCCGCCTTCTTCTTCTTCTTGATCTTCTTGTCGGAGACAGAAGACTTTTTCTTGCTCGAGGACTCCACGCCCGGCTGCGGAGGCGCCTTGCCGGTTCCTAGGAGCTGCTTTCGCTCAACGGCTTCCTCGGCGTTAATGTAGTGTTCCACCGCTTCGAACAGCTCGCTAGCCGAAGAGCCGGAGTATATCACGAGATCCTGGGTGAAACGGATGTTTGTTACGCCTTCGGTGAAGACTTCGACGACCGTTTTGTCTGGGATACTCGAAATAGTGTTCCGTACCCGGATGAACCTCTGGACGTAGTCACGAAAGCTTTCATCCTCCATCTGGACTACTCGCTTGAGATCCTGCGGTCTCCCCGGGCGAGGGCAACACCCCCGGAAGTTCGTCAGCAAGGCATCACAGAGTTGACCCTAGCTGCGGATGGACCCTTCCCACTGGTTGAAAAGCCAAGTCTGAGCGGGGCCTTCCAACACGGTGGGAAAGTAGTTGACCATCACACCTTCATCACCGCCAGCAGCGGTGATGGTAGTAGCGTACACGGAAAGGAATTCGTCCGGGTTCTGTGTCCTGTCGAACCGCTCAATGTGGCCTGGTTTAAACTTCAAAGGCCACATTGCTTCTCGTAATGCTCGAGAGAAGGCGGGACACCCGTGGTTTGCCCGGGTGTCGCCGGTGTGAACGCCACGGCTGTCTTGGCCCCCGAGGAGACCGAGCCATGAGAATACACCACCGCGCCGAGGTCCCGGAGTGCCGAGGGGGTGTCACTCCAGTCGGTGCTCGCTGCGATCACCTCTTGCCCGGGATTCGGTATGTCTCCGATCCCGAGCGGAGTTGTAGGTCGTATCGTCGTTGCGACAATCCTCGACCCGCCGGTCATCCTTTGAGGGATGGTCATCGCGCTGATGGGGTCCCTTGCTGTTCCTTCCGCGATCAAGAGTTTCGCGAAGGTCACAATGAGAGCGGTCGCTACATGGAGCGCGACTCTCCCGGGAAGTACTCCGGGGGAAGCAGTATGGTGAAGGTCATCCGCCAGTTGCTCCAGGTTTTCTGCCACGGTGATGCCTTGCTCGGTGGCCTGATCAAAGTCTTGCCAGAGATTTCGGACTACACGCGCTAGGCGACTCCTGCCGATCGGGTCGGAGGAGCGGGATTGTGGCGGAGATCTTGGATGCGGTGAATGGGGAGTTGGCCGAGTGCTAGGTCCTGGGTCATCGCGGCGGGTCACCAGAGCTCGATCGATCAAGCTGGCTAGCCAGTCCCTCACGGTCTCCAGGCGGTGCCACGACTCATCCTCCCAGTTCTCGGGAGCGGGTGTGTTGGTTGTGCCTGCCATATTGACTTCTCGCGGGATAGCCAGACATGAAGGGGCCATGATGGTATCCCCACGGGAGGCCATCTCAGGATCGGAATCGTACGGGGTGTTGAGAATATCAACTCCCTCGTATGAACCGGTATTCTCGTGTCAGGCAAGCATCTCCTGTTCCAATATCTCTCGGAACTGGAGGGGCTCGGGAACATGTCCCTCGCCTCTGTCATTGCATGAAGGGCGATAGACATCCATGGGCGAAGCGGCTTCCCCCATGGTATATCCTTCCGGATCAATGATCTGGGCGACATCGGAATCAAACCAGTACTCGTCCAAGTTATTGAGATCGTCGAAGCGGCTGTCTTCGTTGTCCTGAGAGTTCGCCATCTCAAGGATCCTTGCTGCAAAAGCTAGTCAACGATCCCCACGGACGGCGCCAGCTGTCGACGGTTGAGAGCACGGAGCCCTTAAGTGCCGAGCTTACTTGTTGATATGAGGATCAACGGGCCTCGTCCCTGCAACTTCTAATTCGTGTGAGAAGGCAAACCCAATCAGACAACCGGAAAAGAGAGGTGTATATTCGAGAGAATACAAGAAGGGATTACAATGGTACCCCGAGCAACCCGAGCAAAGGCACATGGATTTCTAGGGGGACGAGGGGTGGAAACTCTCACTCTGAATGGTGTACATTGTTTTTCTAGCTCTTTCGTGCCTCGCATTCATTTATCTGTGCGCTCTATTTATATGCGGGCACGACCTCTGAATTAGTGGATGTACAACTCTATTGTCCTGCAGTCCGAAGGCTGCCCCCTAGCGAGTGTCGTATGGGAACAGTCTCTCCGTCACTTGCGATGATGGAAAAAGGGAACGGAATGTAATAGTAGAACATGACCCAGGCAGGTAGCCATGGTTTTCGATACTGCAGCGACAGGATGTAATAGTCGTGGGGGACGTTAGCGAAATTATTACAGGGGACGAAAAGTGAGGCCTACCTAGGGCGGCCACGTGTCCCTCGCAATTGATGTCCGGGCAATGGAGAAAGACCTGAGAACTCCCGGGCGAGGTGAGCTACCTCTCTGGGCCCCGAGTAAGGATGGCTTGCTCAGGGATTTACTAGGACCGAGTCATGCTAGGGGTAATTATGGGACCACTCCCCAAACCCGTCAAATTTAATTCTAGAAGTTCTTTAAAAAAGATCATATTTTTTTATATATGTCAATTTTTCACTTTTTTATGAATTTTTGATATTTTTATTTAATTTGTATGGGCTCCCAATAATTTTCTATAATTTTCAAGTAATTTATGGCAAATTACTACCACTGACATATGGGACCCACCAGAGATGGGGCTACATGTCAGTGACCACATCCCTTTCTCCTCTCCTCTACCCAGGAAGGGTACAAAAGAAATTGGCGTCCCAAAAGTTTGAACAGAACTTCCTCCTCTCCCCTGGTTAGCAGCGTGTGCTTGAGCGCGGGCTCTCTGTGCGGTCAAGGGTTCAAACCCTGCTCACGCCGCTACATTTTTTATTTTGAAGGCTTTACTACCGGTTCTTTACACAAACCGTGACGGGAAGGGAGGAATCAGTCGTTGTTCATGCCACCAACCGCGACTAGAGGGCTAGGGACCTAGGGAGTTGCGATGCCCTCTCATGTGACGTGGTTGGTGCCACCAACCACGACTGGTAGGGAGGAATCGGTCGCGGTTGGTGGCACGAACCGTGACTGGAGGGCTCTGGGGACTGGTAAGTTGCGATGCCCTCTATCGTGTCACGGTTGGTGCCATGAACCCCGACTGGTATGGAGGAATTAGTCGCGGTTAGTGCCACGAACCGCGATTGGAGTCTCTCTAGTCGCGGTTGGCGCAGCGAACCGCGACTGGTTCCCTCAATATATCCCTACTGTTGTGTGCCCGATGATAAGACCCCAACGCTAAGTCCCCAACCCTCCTCCATTCCGCTGTCGCCCTCCGACATTTTGCGCGCCGGCTCCGGGCTCCAGCACCGTCGCCTCCGATGACCCCTCGCCGCTCCGGCTCTAGACTCCTGTGTCCCTTTACCTCCGACGACCCCGCACCTCCGACAGCCCAACGCACGCCGGCTCCGACGACCCCACGCACATCGCCTCCCATCCTCCTCGCCGTTGCTGTGCCCCCATCCAGGAGGTCACTCACGCGCGCCGCTACCTCCACCCTCGTTAGCGACGCCCAAATTCCTCGCTGTCGCCGCCAAATCTATAACAACCCTGCTGTTAAAATTGCGTATAGCTACGCATATCATTAGCATGTTCATTTGTTTTTAGGTTGGTTTACAAAAAAATTTTGCATTCAACCACCATGCTCTATGGTGGGAACATAAGGCTTTTAACTTTAAGCCCACTGGCCAAGCCACTAGAGTAGTAAGCCCTGGCCGGACGGGTATGTTTTTCTAAATGCCTGAGCTAGCTGTACCTTGCCCGAGCAAGGTAGAGTCTACCCGAGCTCTATCAAGCAAGGTAGTGACTGTGCCGGACTTCACCGAGCTACCCGAGCTTGGTTGCTACCCATCCGAGCTGGTTATCACTTGTCCGAGCTAGAAATGTCCGGAGGAAGCTGCCCGAGCTATAGACGGTCGAACTGAGCAACATAAGACCTAACCGGACAAGGAGAAGCTCGAGTAAGCTCGTATCTATTCAAACAACCCAGCCACCACATCTATTCTTTATTCCTTTTGCCCTCCGTGATGTCGGTAGAATCTTCCATCCTTTGGTGACTTAGGCGGTCTTTGCAGCATGACCCGACCCTCATCTTTTCTTACCCGGAATCTTACCCACAGCCTCTCTATTACAGGTGGGACCTAGACCCACTTGTTAATGGGAGAGTATACCTCTATTTAAACTCCTCTCCACCCTTTTCAACCAGACCTCACCCTCATTCTTCCCACGTCCAAGTTCTGGACAGCAGCAAGAACAGCAAGTTGTTCTTCATCTCCACCTCCACCATTTTTAAATCTCCACCCAAACCACCAAGAATCCATATAGGGTGTTATATATCGTTGGAAAGCTGAAATCGTTGGCTATCCATTTCACTCCATGGTAAGCACATGCATAAAGGTTTGCTATGGATTTCTCTTCCTTTTCTCCTTGGTGTTCAGTTTTGGGACAGCAAAGGCTGATCTCGTTTTCTGCCCATCAATGCCCTCTTCCTTCAAATCCAGGTCATGGAATGAGCAAGAATAACATCTACACTTCCTAGGCTTCAAGTACATCCAACTCCCTTGCATGTTCACACGGATTTGGGTGAGTTCTTGCTGTCTTTCTTCATCTACTTCGCTGTTTTAGACAGCAGTGAGGTTCTTTGCAGTTTTCTCATCTTGCATGTTATTTTCCCTCACATGCAAACTTGGAGATGGTCAAATAGAGTTCATGCATGAGCTAAGAAACATCTAGGAGCAGGTCCATGCTACTGGAACTGAAGGGACTGCGAGGAACAAGCCCAGGAGCAGCCAGCATCATCTTGAGACGAACCGGTGTGTTCGTCTTCAATCTCTCCATTCATCGAGCGCCCATCTCTTAGCAAGGTTTTTCTTGCTAGGTGAGAACCCTTTTCCTTATCCATCCTTTATATTTTTCAATATTTACCACTCTTGGTTACATCATTTTCTTGGATGCACCAAAGTGTGAGAGCAGCAGTCCTAGAAACATTGTTCCAACCCATTTCCTGCACAGTAGTGCACAGATTAGGTATGTCCGACCAAGAGCTAGTCCTAACCGAACAAGATATGCCATATCCGACCAAGTAAACCCACTCCCGGGGAAGAGGATGCCATTCCCGAGCAAGGGTATCCTTTCTCGAGCAAGATTGGTCCATTCCCGAGCGACTATGGTCATTCCCGAGCAACTATGGTCGTTCCCGAGCAAGTCACCCCGGGCAAGAATACCACACAAACTTTAAACGGCCATATCTCCCTCATCCGAACTCGGATTTGGGTGATTCTTTTTGCAAAATTTGCATTAGCTCATGAACTTTCTGAATCTATAAAATATTTACATTCTCTAATTTTTGAATATTTTATTTAGATTTTATTTGATATGCTTCTTAACGAACGTTAGGAACCGACGTTCCGGAAGGGCCTGAGCTAGATCAAGAAGCCCTCCCCGCCAACGAGCAACAACCAGGCACTATATACTCTCCTTTGAATCATGTTGATCCCATGATTTACAAATGCATGATTTTAATTGTGTTCTATGAGTTGCTTGCATGCTACTTTAAAGTATATGTTAATTAGTGGGTAGAAATTAGTTATCTCGTACTTAGTGGTCAGTTCCATGATAGGTTTTACACCCTTTTCCTTGGTTACCTAAGTGGGTACTATTATCTATGTTTGGTCTACGAAGGCTTAGCAATGCTTAGAGTCGACGAGGTAAAGCGATCGATGGAGTTATTCCGTTGGTCGTACGACTTCAATTGTGAATTATTTGCTATAAGATACTGGTAACAATGATGATGGATTATGTGTGAGCTCTGGGTTGGACTTGAACGGGTGATAGGGGAATGCTGGGAGGATGGATCCCGGACACGTAGCCCCGTTCGAGTGAATTAAGGACCGAACATAGTGCCAATCCCTTCAAGTTACCATACGTACGACCACACGTGTTTATGGGGGCACTTGGCCAATTTCCTATGCATGCTCGCGCCATTGGGTACCATTGGGGCTATTGTTTATTTGCTGGTGTTTTGTGTGGGGGACAGTCGCAGATAGCGCTACTTCCTTGGGGTCCATGGATGTCCGGACAAAGGGCCATGGGCAATGTCCACAGCAACGATCAACTCCTTCGAACCACAACACGGCACATGGGGTCATAGGGTGACAGTTACCGGGTGACCCAATGGACTGGCATGTACATCTAACAGGTTTCGGCATGGCTTGCTGTGTCGTGTGGGTAAAGTCGTACACCTCTGCAGAGTGTTAAAACTATTCGAACAGCCGCGTCCAAGGTTAAGGATGAAAACTTGTGAGGCGAGACACTGATATTAGCTCATGGTTCAGTTTGGGTATTGGTTTTGGGTATGGTGGGATAACCGGGTGTCTTTCCGAGCATGGGGTTGCTCGTGGTGTATGGCCGGATAGAGACCAAGGGCGGATAGAGCCCAAGCATGTTTTGATTATGGTCGGATAGAGACCAAGGGCGGTTAGAGCCCCAAAGAATGATGATGATGGAATTTATGATGAGAAATTATGATGGTTACTACAAGTTATTACTTTCCCAATATTTTATTAAAATGCAAATTTACAATCTACTATGTTATGTCTTGTAAATGCTCTTTATGCTGAAAATAACCTTTAAGCCTTCCCTTACTACATGCCACTCATGAATGAGGATATATATTACCTCCCTAGTGCCAATACCTTTTGTACTCAACCCGGATGCTGCAATTTCAGGTTATGAAGATGATTCCACGCTTGAGTACTACTATCAAGAGGGGAATGACGGCGCTAGCGGGCAAGATGCGGAGTTTTAGCTTCTAGTCGGTTGCCCATGGGATTAATGGGGGCATACCACGCTGGCCTTTTGGTTTAAATATGATGAATCTTCCGCTCTTTTGTTGAACAAACTTGTTATTTCGCTGCTACGATACTCTGATTAGGTCATATACAATGAATGGACAGCAGCCCATACTGTTTTGGTTATATAAAATTGTGTCACTCGATGTATGTGTTGTGTTATCCATCTTTGTGAGGATATGTGCGTGATGGTAGCTGATCCTGGGAGCTATCACCGGGCACATATCCGGATACTCAGTTTGCATTCGTTTCAACGAAGGTCGTCCACGTGTATCATTACATGCTCGGGTTGGGAGCTAACATGCTCGGCTTGCTTTTGAGCAGCTCGTATATTATTTTCCAACCACATGGACAGCGAATGTGCAGTGACTTCTTTGCGCCGAATGTGAATTTAGAAGGGGCGCCGCACAATCCTGCAGGTAACATCCCTCTTCCTCTCTGCCATCGCTAGCAACCTCCGTCCCCAAGGTGTTTGATTGAATGCCTGTGAGATATTCAGATAATTACTCGATGATGATTGCTTTGTATGAGATGAAATTGATCGGTAAATTAGTGGTTTTGGTTTGATTCAACACTGTTAGTGTAGTTGTGGCTTTGGAATTCATCTTTCATATCATTGTGTAATGAAATCACTATGACCCGTTCATTCTTTACTGTATTTTCAGACTAGTCAATCGAACACCCAAAGCAGTCATCGAGGCATAACCAAGAAGCCGAAGGGCAAGCATATTATCACCGAAGTCAGCTGGCAAGGTTAGTCTATACTACCGGAGTCGGCCATTGGGCCGTTCAATAACGCATGTGGCTACTATGTTAGGGATCATGTGCCCATTAGCATAAGGAAATGGGACGAGGTCCCTGAAGATACTAAGAATTTGCATTGGGTCGATATGAAAGAGACATTTATCTTTCCCAAAGGTACTGAAGAGCTGGTGAAGAAATATACATTGAAGAAAATGGCCATCTCATTCCAGACATGGAAGAAGAACATGAGCAACAAATATGTGAAGAAGGACTTAACGCCTGACTTTAACATGTTCCCAAAGTTGGTGGATCATTGGGAAGCATTCATTGAGTACAAGCTATCAGAACATGAGTAAGCTAATAGTGCAAAGAACAAGTTGAATGCACAGAAGAAAAAATACCACCACCGCCTCAGCACCGGTGGTTACCTGAAGAAGATACCCCTATGGTAGAAGAGGGAGGACGAACTGATGCAGAATATATCACACCGGCAACGGTTGAATGGAACGAAAGAATGAAGCACTGGTATTACGCTCACGGGGGCAGCCTTGCCGATGATGGCAGCTTGGTGATTACGCTGAGCATGAGAGAACTTGGGGAAAAGCTTGTGAAAGCGCACGAGGATTCCTCCCAAGGCACCTTTGTGCCAGACAGGGAGAACGACGAGCTCACCAGGGCTCTAGAAAACCCGGAGCACGCTAGACGTACACCGAGAGTTGGCGTGGTTCCATGGAAGGTTGGTTTCGCTCAGGACGCTGATACATATAGGAGTCGGTATAGAAGCAAGGTGCGACAGTCACAAAAAGTCTATGAGCTTAAAGAACACCTGATCGCAACAAAGGCAAGCTTAGCAATGCAAAATGTTACTGGGCAATATAAGCAGAGAACGACAATGGGGAGAGAATGTTGACAATCGGCAATGAGATGGGACATGGCAGGGATGGCCAAAGGGAACTAATAAACTACGGAGATTTTGGTCGGAACTATAGGATTTGGTTCCATGTACGTGGCTAATTAACGTTGGCATGGAGGTGGGTGCGTAACAGCTTTTGGGGCCACGTATCAGTGACAAGAGCAGAGAAGAAGAGACGGGAGGTCAGGTCCTGAACACAGTGAACATTTGAGTTAGCCCTATCAATAAAATCCTCCCTCATTTTCCCTCTCTCCATGATAAGTGGGCCCCACTTATACCTTTTTCCAATTTGGCATCTTTCCCTTTTTAGCCTTTCCCTTTTCTACCCCTTCCCTCTCTCACTCTCTCACTTCCTTCTTTTCCTCCCGACAACTCCCTCTCGCTGCCAATCCCCGCCGCCCCTCACTCCACGTGGCTCCCCTCCCTTGCCACCCTCACCATCTATCGGCACCGTCCCATCCTTCCACCGCCACTGACCTGCTCCTTCTCTCTCCTTTTTCTTCTCCCGAGCGCCCACTCTTTTCACCTCTGCTTGTCTCTCTCGTGCCGCTCAGTGAGCCGCCTACTTTCTTTCCCTGGTCGCCCTCCCATTTTCCCCCATGACTATTTTGGCCGTTGCCGTAGGTCGTCACCGTCGGAACCTGTGGGAATTCATCACCGAAGGTTCCGCCGCTACCGTCGCCCGATTCTTCCTCCTCGAAAATTTGTCGTCACCACCTGGTACGTCTCCTCCTCCCTCTTCTCACCCTTCTGGACCATGCGCCACCTTTTTCTTTCTTCGTCATGGCTCAATTTGGCCAGGGCCACACTCCCGACATCGCCCCTTTCTTCTTCATCTCCGGCCGCACATCGCCGCACCGTCTCAGCACTTCAAAACCTGAGCTGGTGCTGCCATCCCCTTCCCCTTTCTCTCCCCTTGCTCGTCGACCCTGCCGCCGAGCCCCTCTCGCCGCCGTTCAGCCGACCGACAGAACACCGCAGCCTCCCGCCGCCCCGCACGCCACTGGGCTTATCGTTGTCCCTCTTCGGTCGGCCAACCACTTTCCCTACCGTCCCTTTCCTTCCCTCTCTCTTTCCCCCTCCCTCCCCATTGCTAGCGAGTCACCGTCCGCCGGAATTAGCCACTGTCCGAGCCCTCGCCGCTTCTCCCCTGCTTCTCCTCCTCTCTCCACCAGCTGCCCCCTTCCCTGGTCGGGCTGCACACCGCGTTCCCCCCGAGCCGTGAACCGTTTGGGTCGAGCAGGTAGTGCTTGTGTGCCCCACACTCGCCTCGCGCTGGGCCAAGTTGTCGAACCGCCGACTGGTCGCCCTTCACCGGGCCAAGCCGAACCAAGCCATCTTGTAGTGATTGGGCCGAACAAGCCGGCCCAATTAAGTTTTTTCTATTTAATTTAGCAGTAAAATTTGTTCTTTTCATAACTTTTAGAATATAACTCTAATTCGAGTGAAATCAATTTCTAAAAATTCATAAAATACACTTTTCCACATAAAAATATCATTTACATAATTGCATGCATATTATAATATTATTTCTGTAATTTTCAAAATAAAAGGTGAGGCATTTAATATTATGTTAAATATTTATGTCTATTTCAAAAATAAAACTAAATTTATAAAATGCTTAAATAAAATAAAACAGTGTTTACCCATATATCCTATGATTAGTTTATTTTCGCAATTTATATTTAATAATATGTTTATTAGTTAATTTCCATTTCATATGAGATAAAAGTTTTGAATTATAAAATAAAATAAAAATAATGATTCTTCATTTCTGTATAAAATATATTTTGATAATTTCTATTCAATGGAAAAATGTTTTATCAAATTACTTTTAGTAGTTTAAGACATTTTAAGAGTAATATCAATTTTAAAAAATCTTAAATCAAATGCAACCATCATTTTCATGCATATTTATTCATTTCTATTTGCGTGCATGTTTTTATGCATTGTTTTGAATGTGTTTTTTTTTTTTTGCTATCGTTAGATCCAATCGAATTCGTGCGTAGAACCGTAGACCAAGCTAGACAGCACTACGACTTCAATCAAGGCAAGTCATCATTGACACTTTCGGCAACTTATCCATTGACCATATTGCTACCCAGTTTACAAATGTTTTGCTAGAATTGTAAGCTGCATTGCTATGTTAGTAGTAAACTGTTAAATTGGTAGTGTAATAGTTAATAGCCTAATCCACTTTAATTAATGTCATATAACCATGATCCTTGATAGCCCTAGATTATTACTCGTTTAATTAATTGCCAATTCCCTCGATTAGTTGTTAATCATGCTTAGCTGTACGAGTAGCTGTGCTAGTAGAATGTGATAATTTGTTGGCAGTAGTGGGTGCTACTGTTGGGAAATTGTTAAAGCAGGTAGTGGGTATGCTACTGGGGTTTTGAAACGAAAATATTTTGAAAACTTAATTGGGGTGGATTTTTGTATGCATGGTGTAGCAGGCGCGAGATTCGGGCCCAGTGTGGAAACCACCCCAGTCCCTAAGGACCGAGACTTTGTGGTTGTCAAGACTAAGTATAACAGTGTGACCATGAGTGCTTGCATAGACGAGCCATGGCTGAGTAACTTTCGAAACTCTTGCTTTGGACATCTCAGATGGTGGAGTAGGAGCAGAGAAACCAATGACCTACCGGCTCAAGAGGGGGTTTTAGCCAACTGGAGAAACCAGCGCTGCGGTGAAAACCTTAGAGGGAATGCCGGCCAAGAGCTAGATTGTTAAAGGCCTTGTAGTGATTATTTTTTCTTTGGATGATTCCTAAGAAAAACCACCTCTCATGGGTAAAACGTGCGACCTCTGCATAGTGTAAAACTACCTAGATAGCTGTGCCCACGGCCAAGGGCGAACGACAATGGCGTGATCACAATTGTAGTTTTCTCCTCTATTTCTAAATGCTTTTAAAAGAGAAAACTAGTAGGTGCCGTGTTTTGTTTTAGGAGCCAACGGTACGAAGCCGTGTGGAAATGATTTGCATTATAGCCATGGCCATTGCCGTGAGATAGCCAGATTTGGGCAGAAACTGGTGGGTGCCGGAAGTTTGAAAAATATTACTGAAATGCTTTGATTTAAACTCTTTTCTTTCCGACTGCTCTCTAAACTATTAGGTAAACTTTTGCAAAATTAGATGTCCGCAAATAAAGTCTACCTTTCCCTTGTCTCCATGCATTCACATCTGTCAATTTGACTTGCTAAGTATGAAGCATACTCACCCTCGTGCTTCAAGTGGGACTGCTCATTCCAACGAGCAGGTCTGGAGTCTTAGCGTTTCAAATAGGACGATGAAGAGCCCGAAGCCGATGTCTTTGCTGCCGGAGTACAACACAAAGACTATATTGACGTCTAGGATTGCGTTTCTCCAGCTCTGCCTGGGGGGGGATGTATTGGTGTTACTTTTGGGAGCTTGTGGATGTATATTTAAAACTTTCGCTGTTGTAAGGCCTGCGTGTCTGACTTTTGTAATTTTATTTGCACTCTGATATAATATGTAAATTAATCATTCTGGTTGTGATCCAAGTTTTGAATTCTGTGAGTACTAGCTGCTGATCTAGGGACTAGTACAAATAAAGCACAGGAGGGACTCGTCCCTGTTCAGGAGGGGTCCCATAAGTTGTTACCAATCGTTACTTATGATTTATGGGATATTCCATCTTTTTCATTTGTAGTTGCAAAATTTTTGTTTTCTTTAGTAAATGGTTATTAATAAATCACTATTGTACTATACTCTTTCCCATGACATTTTTATTACTGCTACTCTTAGCGTCTGTCCTTTGTATGGAAAAAGTACAATATCAAAAATATTATGGAACAAACTAATTGGATCAGACATTGTTCCCAACCCATCCCTATTTGCCCACCATGCATTCTTTCTTCTTATCCCTTCTCCTCTTCCTCGCCTTGCCACTTCTTTTGCCGTCTATCCTACCTTACTCGTCCCACTTCACGTCGCACCCTATTTCCTCCCACTTGCCCCATCATCTCCTTCTCCTCCTGTCATATGCTGCGGCGGTCACACATGGGTTTCCTCGGTGTCCCTCTCTATCACCTCCTTTCTCTCTGTCTCTCTCTCTCTATCTATCTCTCTATTGTAGCCCAACGTGGGTGAGCTCGTCCCTTAGATCTGGCAACCTCTCCTCAGCACAACTTGCAGTGATAGTGAGCTCGGGAGCTGTGTTGTAGTTGTGCTTGGAGGCGATGACCTTATGCTATGGTAAGCTCCTCCTCGCATCCAGCAGGGCTCTATCTCTCCTAGCTCGGTGGTAGCCGTCACAACAACGACAACATTACGGTGGATGCAGCTTGTGAGTGACAGTGGCGACCATGCACTAGTGCCCAATTAATTTGCTTAAATTGCAACCAGCGAGGTGGAGAGGGTGGGCGTGTGTCGGTTCATGGCAGGGGTGTCAAATGGTTGGATTGAAATGGCTTAAAAGAGTTGTAGGTTTTTTGGGCTGGCTTTGGATAGGTGTGACTCGGTTGATGTGGCCATGGCCGAGGAGGTTGGCATCATTGGTTGCAGGTGAGGTGGAGCTCATGGGAGACTACCATGGAAGGAGGAAGGTACGGAGGAGGAATAGGACGAAGAAGAGTGGGGGACATTTTGGCCTTTTTCTCTAAAAGCTCGTAATGCTATATTTGTGATAGTTGCAATTTTATGGTTCTATTTCATACTTCTTAGTAGCATATCTATGATGTGCCCACTTTGTAGCGGTATGTATTAGTTAACCCAAAATTTATTGATGTGGATGCATCTAACACGTTTACTTGTTTAGATAGAGTTGATCAGATTGGTTGAGCCAAGTTAGTCATGCCAGGTGGTCCACTACTAGTACTGTCCATCGGGCCGACCTGCCCTGGTACTTATCTGAAGCTAGTCAGACTAGGACACCAATGTATAGTGTGCCAACATACCACAATCCGCATAAATGTCGGCCCCACCTATTTAGGTCTAGCACGATATGGTATAGTTTGTTTATTGTAGCATGCTAATAAATTTTGAAAAAAATATGTAACATATGTGTCGTTTTTATGATATATAATTGTTTCCTTCAATTCATAATATATATTTTTGCTGAGTTTTAAATATTTATTTCTATATTTTTGCTAATTTTAAAATTATTTTTGTTTCGAAATGTGCTGAGGGTGGCCCAAAGGCCCATTCGTAATTATAGTGCCTCAACCTTGCTCGATCATTTGACATGTCGTGTTGCCAAGGATAGAGGGCTAGACCCACAGAATAATTCGGCTCAATATATAGGGCTGAGTTTGATCCAATCTTGAGAAAGCCAAACAGCATAGGCTCGAGGTCGGTTAGGTTCGAGCTCGTTCTGAATCATTGTTCATATTATGGTTGGGCTGAAGATCGGGCTCAAGATCGGCTAGGAACTCAAAAAAAGGGAGGTTGATCGATGTCACTCAGCGAGGGAGAATGTGGGACCCCGCCCAAACTGAGACGGGTTTCCTCTGTGCTTATCTATACTAATCCCTGGATCAAGTAGCTAGTATACACAGATTCCAGCACTTGGATAACAACCATGACAATTAATTTACATATTACATCAGAGTGCAAATTACAAGCCTTGGCACGAAGGCCAAACAGCGGCGGAAGTCTTTATTTTACAAAATGCAATTCCAAAAAGGAAAAACCAAAACAACCCCACTGGCAGAGCTGGAGGAATGCAATCCTAGGCATCATGATAGTCGTTGTCTTGGATTCGGTGAAGACGTCTTCCTCGGGCTCTCCATCATCTAGGTAGAAGCACTGGGGATCTAGACCTGCTTGTTGGAATCAGCAGCCCCACATGAAACGCGAGGGTGAGTATGCTTCATACTAAGCAAGTCAAATTGATAAATGCACATGAGAACTAATCAAGGGAAGGGTAGAGTTTATTTGCGGAAAGCCAGTTTTTCAGTAGTTTCCTAACTGTTTAGAAAGCAGTTAGAAAGAGAGGAGTTTAATTAAAACATTTTAATAATCTTTTCCAAACTCTGGCACCACCAGTTTCTGCCCGAATCTAGCTCTCATGGCAAAAACCATAGTTTTACCAAAAATCATTTCCTCACGGTTAACTAACATAGGCTCCAATACAAAACACGGTGACCGCTAGTTTTCTCTTTAAAAACATTTAGAAATAGAGGGGAGAAAACTACCATTGTGGCAACACCACCGTCGTCCGCCCTTAACCATGGGCATGGCTATCTAGATAGTTTACACTCGGCAGAGGCTGCATGCTTTACCCATCAGACATGATTCCCTCACATCGGAGTTCATCACGACAAGGCCTTTTACAGTCTAGCTCTTGGCTGGCATCCCCTCTAAGGTTTCCACCGCAGTGCTGGTTACTCTAGTTCATCGAAGCCCCCTCCTGAGCCGGTAGGTCTTCGGTTTCTTCACTCCTACTCCACTACATAGAATGTCCAAACCAATAGTTTTAAAAGGTACTTAGCCAGGGCCCACCTATATAAGCACTTATGGTCACACTGTTGTACTTAGTCTTGTCAACCACAAGATAAAAGTCCTTAGGGACTAGGGTGATTCCCACACTAGGTCCAAGTTTTGTGCTTACTGCACTAGCCAGACAACCATCCACCCCAATCAAGTTTTCAAAACATTTTACTTTTTGAAACCCTGGCAGCATACCCGCTACCTGCATTATAGTTCTCTCAACAGTAGCACCCTCTATTGTCAACAAATGAATATTTGCAAACAGGGATTTCAACGTGAATCAAAGGAAACAAATTATTAAGTACTAATAGCATAACCAAGCATGATTAAACAGCTAACCAAGGGAATTGGTCATTAATTAAGCAAGTAATTATCTAGGGCTACCATGGATCAGGATTATACGACATAAAATTAAAGTGGATTAGGCTTTTAGCTAAACCCTACCAACTTTAGCAGTTTAAAATCAACTTAGCCATGCAATTTGCAATTCTAGCAAAATATTTGTAAATCTAGGTATCAACAAGATCATTGAATTGAGGGAAAATGTCAACGATGACTTGTCATGGCTGAAGCCTAGCTGTCGTCCGGCTTGGTCTTCGGTTTCCGACGCGAAATCGACCTAATCTAGAGAGATTGCAAATAACTGTAACACCCCAAATCGGGGCTTTTGGTAATATAGTAAAAACCTTGTAAGTCAGGCCCATATTTTTCCCTGTTTTGACCAAAAGTTATAAAATCTATTTTTTAAGATCCATTCTTACACATATACAAATATATATATATATATGCACACATGCATTCATACTAACTCATCTTCGGCTACATGTTAGGGTGGGATAAAATTTAAGTCTAAATTAACAAATCCTTGGGACATTTAAAAGAGTTCTCTAGAATTAGCTAATTTGAAATTTTTCAGCAAATTGTTTGTGTGAGCCCAAATTTTAAGTAAAAGCTCTCTCAAATTATCCCAATAGTTACCCCTCTCGAATTAAACTTAAAATATATTTCTCCAATTGATTCTTAGGACAAAAATTGGTCCTTGGGGCTGGGCCCAACCTATTTTAGGCCCAACCTGGCCCAAGCTGACCGGCTAGGCCTTCGGCCCAGCCCTTTTTCTCCTAAGACAACCCGACTCACTCTCCCGGTGCGCCCCTCGGCTCACCCCTCTCGCTCATCTCTCATCTCTCACTCACTGTCTCTCTCGCGCGCTCCCGGGGCACGCCGCTGCTGCCACAGCCAACCTTGTTGCTGCCCCTGTCAAGGCTTTCGTGCCCCCGGCACGCCACCACCCATTCCGGCCAATCCGAGGCCTCCCTGTCCCATCGATATCTCTTGGCAGCCGCTCGCCGGATCTTGGTCGTCGGCGACCGGCTCCTCACTCCGCATGAAGTCACCGCGTCGCGTCCACCGCCCCGTGCCACCAATGGGTGCAACCGCTACCCCGTCACTTCGCCGCGCCTCTGCCCTCACCATCATGGCTCTGTGTCTCGGCCGCCCCTATGCCGCTGCCACCGCCGCCCGGTTAGGTTCTGCGCAAGCCCTCACCTGCGCAGTGCCCACGGTTCGGCGAAACCATGGGCGAAATCCTCCGGGCTGTTCCTAAGCCGCATCGGCTATAAAAGCCCTAAACCCAGCTCTATTTTTCTTTTCTCCCCACCCCCGCGATTACCGCAGACCTCCAGCGCTCAAATTCCCCGTTGTTGCTGTAAATCGCGCTGTGAGCTTTGTTTTCACCGCGGGCTCCGTTTTCACCGAATCCCTCACCGCAGTAAATTCCCCGTCGTCGTTGTAAATCGCGCTCAAAATCCCCGTCGTCGCTGTAAATCGCGCTCAAAATCCCTCGCCGCCGGTTCCGTTTTCACCGAATCACCCCCTTCTTAATCCCTTCCCTGTCAGTGAGTATTTCACCAATTACTTGCACAGAGAGCTTCCCCGTGTTATTACTCTCCTTTTCCCCAACTTGCCTGGGCAAGATCTTCCCTGGAGTTTCCCCGCGCTGATCACCCTGTTCCAAACTTCCTCAACCGGCTCGTCGACAGTCCTCACCAGAGCTTACCAGGGCTCGTCAAAGCTGCCGTGAGTCCTCTTGTAGTCCCTAGAGACTCCTACACCCATTATAGCCTATATATCATGCCTTAGCTCTTAGGTCGTGCTTGATCCGAGCTGCTGCCGCTCGTCGCGCCGCCACGTCTGGCCGCCTCCGGCCTCGGCGTGAGCACCATTAGTTGCGTGCATGCCTACTGGTCCTATTGGGACGAAGAAACCGCCCCATGCTGGTTGGATGCGCCGGCGAGGCCCTGGCGAGCCTTGCGGCTGCACGCACGCCCGCACGAGGAACACGACTACATAGAGCCGTCCGATGCATGCCAAGATTCGTGCAGGACACCCTATTACGGATGATAGTGCTACTGACATGTGGGACCCCATAATATTGTGTTTAAAAACTTAAATCTCGTGCGATTAGAGTTACTGAGCTCCTAACGAGTGGGGCCTGTGGTCCACTTATCAGTATTAGTGGTAGCGTCCCACACAAAGTGGACATTCGCATCGCCTTAGTGTAAATCAGGGATTGCGCCTTCGGTTGGTTGAACGTTCATTGTTGGATGGCGCCTTTTCAAATTTACATCTCCGACCATGGCCCTTGCGCAGTAGGAAGGCGTCCACGAAAAATACGCCTTGTCCTGAGCAGCTCTCAAGCTGAGCCATGCATGGGCCGGCCCGTTACTGTTCAACGGATTTACCAATTTTACTTAATTTAGAAATCTTTATAGATGCAAATACATTTCTATAAAAATCATGTCAAAAACTATATAACTTAGTGAACTCAATGAAATTATTTCTGCCATGATAACTTTGCTTAAACCCTCTGGATAAATCAAAACCTACCTTTTAGTAATTTATGTAATGGTTTGCCGGTCGTTTTAATTATCTAGGAAGCCCCTAAATTCATGGGAAAATTCCAGTAGGACATAAATAAGATTTAGGAATTTTTGAAGCTATTAACCCATTTTTAAGACCTTTAATACCCACTGGATAATTATTTGGCCAAATTTAGCCCTTTTTCCTATGAACTAATATGACAGTAATGATACCTGAATTATATTAAATACTAAGTGACTTCAAATCAATCTTGAAATTTTATAGAAACATTGTTAACTCTTGTGAACTTATTAATATTATATGTCCCTACTAAAACTTGGTAGAATTATTTAACTACTTAACTAGGATAAATAAGACATATACGAATTGGTAAATATATAAGTATGCCATTATATTAATAATTAGTTGTTGGATTAAAAGACATGCAACCAACCACCTATCCGTATACAGTGGATAGTTCCCTAGAATCGATGAAGGAAATACTTCAAACAAAACTTATTTTTGCCTTAATAATCCAATCCCTAAATCTATGGGTAAACTATTAAGGGTAGCATCATGCATCATCATATATCATCTTCATAACGCTCACACTACCGATCTTCTGTAAAAATTACTATTCGGTAGTAGGATCATGGAACTTCCTCGAAATCTAGATTGAGACTTGACGTCAAACGCCGATCGCTAGACTTAGCGAGAGCATTTCATGCATCATGCTTCCTATTGCATATTGGTGTTTTATTTATTGTTCCCCGAATTCATTCCGTTAATAGACGACAAGGAGCTCGAAGGACACTTTGAAGAACTGCAGGAAGACCCCCACTACCCGCAAGACCAAGGCGAGTTAACACTTCTCATATAGGGTGTTTGCTTTTACTAGGGAGAGTCTTAGCTTTCCCTAGTGCGAGTTAACAACCTTCCTATTAGGTGTTTACTTTTATTGGGGAGAGTCTATACTTTCCCTAGTGCGAGTTAACATTCTAATAGATCATATTGATTCCCAGTTTATCAAAATATTTTATTTACAGTATTAAACTGCATGCTATATGCTTAATCATGATATATCATGCCATGTTATCTTTTGTTATTGGTCTACCTCGATGATATTGCGTTGATATGATCATATGTCATTTGGCTTAATTAATGATTGCCTTGATGATCACCCTTGATAGCCTGTTAGGTTGAATAAAATAAATTCATGACTCTTAAGTCTTGGTTAGGATTTGCTTAGACATTGCTCAGGTTCAATTAATAATTTTTAGGCTTAATTAGCCTCGGAACGGTGAATCGACATTCACCAGACATGAATACATAACAAACATGGAAACTGGAGATTGGGCCTAACATGCCAGTGTGAATGATTGGTTGTGATTGGGAAAAGAGGACGTGGTCCGGCTTGTGGTTGGGATGGAGTAGCTTTGCTACTGGTGCGAAGTGAAGAGGGCTATACGTTCACAGACACGGTGCTGAGAGGAGCGTGGGGCAACACGCGTAGCTGCCAATCGCTGCCACCAAGGATGGTTCCGCCACATTGTGTGTAGGGCACACAGAGGAACGCCATCACTGGCCGGATCCGATGTGACTCCTAGAGAGGACCGGACGGACGTGCAGTGAGGCGCGCAGCGGGAAGTCGTTGACCAAATGCCTGCGGGATTTGCTTCCTAGCACCACAACGTGTGGCCATCGCGTGGTAGTGCAAGTAATGGGGATTCAGGGGTAGTACGACCTACGGGCATACCATGTCTGCTGCCATGCTTGAGGTGAAGATAGGATCATGTCGTCATCTGTGGGATGATCTAGGTCTTACGTGACAGGGAGCCGTGACTCTAGTGCGGGCGTGGCAACCCGGCTAGGCAAGAACGGGCACTTCGCTGGCATAAGATCCACAACGGGTGCGCCACACCCGGAATATGATGGCGGGTGTGTGAAGAAAGTTTTAGGATGGGTGTGGATTGTGGATTGTGAAGGACAACAATAATGAGAATAAGGGTTAATAGAACTTTGGGTTAAAAGTGCTAAGTCATAGGCTTTGGTTTATAAAACTTGCTTTCTACAAATAAATAAATCCCAACCTTTCCTTGGAACCCCTATCATTAAAACTTGCATCAGGTTGGGTGTTACCTCGCTAGTGTTTAGATGACACTAACATCGCATTCATATTCTCTTTTAGAAAGAGAGTATGAGCAGGATCAGTATGCCTGCCATGAAGACGAAGATCAAGATTATGCTAACGATTAGGGCGAGGCATAAGGCGTCTCTCCAGTCGAGTGCTTAGGCATAGCCGACACGAGACCCTTTTGGATCTTTTGGTTTCTCGTACTCTGATCTTTTGGACTTTTTGACTATTTGGGCCAATGTGCCACGTTGTAACACTTAATAGCCTGTTGGGCTTAATACAGGTATTTGTGTAACATAAGTCTTCCTCTTGTATGTAACGATTCCGGCTATGTGAAAGGTGTGCACTAGTGTACTGATCAGGGACTAGTGCAGATCAAGTGGTGGGCAAAAAGACAAGCCCCCACAATAACACACATTCAATGCATTGCATGAAAACATGCATGCAAAAATAAATAAATAGTATGCATGGTATGATAAAGTAATGCTTGCATTTGATGAATGAACTTTTGAAAATTTCTTTTATTTTTAAATGGGCATAATCACTTAAAAGTAATCGATAAAACACTTTCTTTTGACTAGAAATTATCAAAAATACATTTTATAAACATGAGCATACAAAAATAAAGAATTATTATTTTTATTATTTTGAAAATTTTATTTTATAATTTTAAAACTTGTATTTCATATGAAAAGGAAATTAGCTAATAAAGATATATAACATAAATATTTTCTTCTGAATAGAAAATACAGAAAATAACTAATTACATGAAAAATGGATAAATATTGTTTTCATTTTATTTGAGAATTTCAGAAATTATAATTTGTATTTTAAATTGATATAATCAATTAAGTGTTAATAAATGCATTATCTTATAGCTAGAAATTACAGAAAATCAAATAAATTCAGAAAATTATGAAATTTATACAGGAGCTAGATTACGACGCGATCTATCCACTGGAATTTGTTTCATCCAAATAGGATGAACCATGAATTTTTGGCAGCCTCCGAAAGGATTGAAATTTTTTGGTACAAATGGGACGGCACTCCTAGGTAGTGTTTCTTTTAGCGGTTGCGGTTGCGGTTGCGTTTAAGCTGGAAATTTGTAACTCCTCGATAAAGATATCCGAGGGATCAAAAAATTATAGAAAAAATGGTTTTAAAATATTTGAGAAGAAATAGTAAAATCTACAAAAATTGGCTACCAAATATCAAAGCGTTTGACTTGTACAAAAATAACAAATTTCCAGCTTATAAGCAAACGCAAACGCAAACGCAGAAAGAAACACTGCCCTAGTTTTCTTGTTCTAGGAAGACAGAGATAGAGAGCGCGCGCGGCGACCCAGGTGTAGCTGTGCGCTGTGGCCGGGCGGTGCACGGTGACGGTGCGGGTGGCGTAGCAGGGCGGCCGAGGCAACGGTGCCGCTGCGGCCGGTGGTTGGCACGCAGTCCGGCGGTGGCTGGGGCGCGGCACGGCGACGTGCTGGGGGCAGCAGCGCGCAGCGCGTGGGCTGGCACGTGGAGCCAGGCACGAGGATGCGATGCGTAGCCAAGGGCAGCGACGCTCGAGCGGCACGGCAGCCGAGGTGCGGCACAGACGGCGAGGGTGCCAGCCCAGCAGAGACGGCGCTGAGGGGCAGGGGCGCAGGCCGCACCACGGAGCAAGTCGGGTGACGGCGCCGGGGACGACGACACGCTACGACGTAGCACAGGCAGCGCGCGGAGCGGTGGCGCAGCTGGGCGAGGCGCAGCATAGGCGGCATGCACGCACACGGGGTGTCGGCGACGCGCGCAGGGCCGACGCTGGGATGGGCAGCGCGGCGGCGGGGCATGCGCGCAGCCGGGCTGCAGTGCACATGCATGCATGTGCGCGAGCGGTGCAGGGGCTACATGAATGTATGCAGATCGAGCATGCAACGACAGATCGGTAGAAGGGCCTTTGGAGACGCACGCTTTACATTGAGTTAGGCCTAGTGTTGGTGTGTTGTGGGGTGAGAGTTGGCGGTTTTGTTGTTTTGGCTAGATGGGCCTAGTGAGATCATCAAGCTTGATCCGAGCTCAATTTGATCTCAAGGAGTGTGCGTGATCTCTTTGTCTAAATGTATGAACAAGCATGGCTGATGAGGCTAAACTGGCTGTTTAGCCGACTCTATATTTAGCCTCTAAGATCCTACTTCCTCCATCCAAGAATATAAGGCATATGTCTTGATTTAGTCTTTCCATTAATATAAGGTTTATTTCATATTCTAATGTAAAATAAATGTGTTTTTTCTCAATACCCCTAATAAATACTTTGTTTTAGCTTGTATTCCCTATATGCATGGTATTGAATATAGCGCTTAGAGATATTATCTAGGGTTAGTATAGTCATTGCAAATTCTTCCTTAATCTATGTGCAAAACAGAAATAGACCTTATATAGTTGGATGGAGGGAGTAATTCAAATAGAAATAAGATTTTCACTTCAATAAAAACTTGGAAGTTCTCCAAAAATCATGGAGCATGTAGATGTTCACTAGCACAGAAATGCTCATCCGCGCCCCTTCATCACTGGCGGATACGACAGGAACCACCAGTGATGTGGCCGGCCCCACCTGCACACCACCTAGGGGCCCTCAAGAACCGCCAGTGATACCAGTGAATGAACAACCGCCAGTGATAATGGACTATCACCGGTGTTTTTGTGACAGAAGCGCTAGTGTTACGTTCACTGCTAGTTTGCATAAAGAACCGCCACTAATATGGTTCCATATCATTGGCGGTTCTTTCTGCAAACCGCCAGTGAATTATCACTGGTGTTTTGCGTAAAGAACCGCCAGTGATATGGAACCATATCAGTGGCGGTTTTTAAAAGAGCCGCTATTGAAATTATCACTAACGGTTTGCATAAAGAACCGTCGGTAATATGGAACCATATCAGTGGTGGTTTTTAAAATAACTGCAGTGAAAGTATCACTGGTGGTTTCGTGACAGAACCACCAATGGTACTCCATTATCACTGGCGGTTTTATCTATGGCCTGCCAGTGATATGAGCCTTCCCTATCCCTAGGCCCTAGCTCCATTATTACTGCTCTGCTTGGCTTCTTCCTCCTGAACTGTAGCGGTGTTCGATTTCTTACTGCCCCCATGTTTGGTGAAGTTTTAGTGTTGATGACAAAGTGAAGACAAATGGGGTGTTCTTAGATTTCTCAGAACCCTGGGTTTTTTTGGCTGCGGCATCAAGTGCGGAAGACTAAGGATCTTTATTTAGAGGATGGCCAAAGAGGTTATGGCATCGTTAGATATAGGTCATTTATTTTCGTTTTTGCTATACTCTCAAGGGGGGTTCGGGAAATTGTGGTGATCGCATGGTTAATCCCTATTTGATGCACCTAGGTTGAGTTTTCAAGCCTTAGAAACCTTAGGAAAGGTTTTGAGTCGAGTTGGAACCTAGGTGAGGTGTTGGTGGTCTGTCGTTGTGCATGGCAGACGGTCCTCCAAAGTGGTTCGGCGCGTGGCGGACCACCTTGGCTGAGAGGGTTATTTCAAGTATTTTGGGTCCCCTGTTTTTTCTATTGTGGCTGACGATCCGTCACGCTGGTCCAAGGCACGACGGACCGCTTTGGTAGAGCGGGTGGTTTTCGGGGTTTCTGCACGTTTTGGTTGCGGCGGACAGTCCGGCGTTTTGACGGACCGGTCCGCCATGTGCATTTTCTAGCTCGTTATTTTCCTAACGGCTAGTTTTGAAACTTGGGGCTATAAATAGGGGCTGAAGGCCTCTTCCTTGGGGTTGCTCATCCAGGTTTAGTTGCTTGGGTCCCAAGAAGAGTGAGACGCATTTCTTGATTGATTCTTAGCCAACCTTTGATAGGATTGAGCCCAAGTTCGTCGGTGCATCAAGTGGAGGTTGATTTGTATGATCAACTCATCTTCATCGAACTTGTTGCTCTTGGAGGTCATCTCTGAAACGGCAAGGAGGTGGTGGTGGTCTTGAGCTCTCAAGAAGTTCTTGTGGGAGCCAAGGCTATGTTCTTGTGAGGGGATTTAGGAGTCTTCCTCGCCGGAGTGGCACCTCGACTACCCCGAGTGGGTCGCCTAGGCTCTAGTGACGAGCCCTTGGTGTAAGCTATACTCTTTGTGGGAGTGTTTCAACGTGGACATAGGGAGCAATCCCGAACCACGGGAAAAACTCCATGAGCATCCCTTGATCCCTACTCTTACTATGTGCTATTTACTCCCGCTTGCTTATATGTTGTTTATTGGCTTGTTTTATTCGGTGCTCGTTGTTTTAGTGTCCTTGCTTGCTTGTTATCACCTAGAGTAGAAGAAAGTTTTGATTTTGTTGACTAATCAAGAAGAACAAAAATTAAAAATTGTGTCTTTTAGCCAATTCAACCCCTCTTCTTGGCTCTAGGAACTTTTCAATAGGTATCAAAGGCTAGGTTTATCTTGCATAGCTTAACCGCTAGATATATGGCGAGTGAAGGGGTTAGTCTTGGTAGGGCTTCTTTGTTTGATGGCTCTAACTATGCTTATTGAAAAGTTCGCATTCAATGCTATTTAGTAGCCATGAGTTATGATATTTGGCTTGCTTGTGAGACAGGGTATCCTGCCTCGGTAACGCTCTTGCACCCACCGAGGTGGAGATGAGACATTGGCAATTCAATGCTCAAGCTAGAAATGCCTTATTTTCATCCCTTAGCCTTGAGGTATTCGAGAGGGTTAGCAATCTCACCTCCGCTAACAAAATATGGACCACCCTCAAAGGTATCCATGAGGGGTCGACCACGGTTAGGGAGGAAAGGATGTATTATCTCAAAGAAAAGTTTGATGACTTCAAGATGCTTCCAAATGAAGATGTTAATGTTATGTTTTCTAAGTTGAACCCTCTTATCAATGAGCTCAAGGGAGTTGGGGAAAATCTTCCCGACAAGGACATTTGCTGGAAGATGGTCCAAGTGCTTCCTTCGAAGTACCGCCACCTAGTGGTCTACCTCAACAACAACGGTGAACTCAGAACCATGATACCAACCGCTTTTTCGGGGAGGATCACGGCCAATGAGCTATTTCTCACCAGTCAAGGGGAGGGTCCAACCAAGAAGAAGAATATTGCTCTCAAGTATAAAGACAAGGCATCAAGTGATCTCAAGAATGATAATGATGAGAGTTCCGGTGATGATGAAGGTGATGCTCATGAGCTTGCGCTTCTCATGAAGAGAACCAAAACTCTTCTCAAGCGCATAGGCATCTGAAATGAGCACAAGAAGAAACTCTCATCAAGAAATCCACATGCCGAGTTTATGTGCTATGAGTGCCAGGAAATTAGGCACATAGCCGCCTTTTACCCCAAGAGAAAGAAGAACAAGGGCAAGGTGAAGAACTACGACTCCGATAAAGAGAAGGATGATCCCAAGGAGAGGAAACGATTTCCTCGCAAGATGAAGTTTAAGAAGATGAATAAGAAGGGAAAGAAGGAAGCTTATATTGGAGAGTGGGTGACTGATGAAGAGAGCTCAATTGATAGCTCTTCATTCGATGAAGAGGATACCCGGTCGAAGGAATTGGCCGGACTTGCTCTACTCCACCACCTCCTACCTTTCCATTCTGTCTTATGGCTAAGCATGAAGACAAGGTATCATCTGACTCTCCCTCATATAGTGAATTAGTTGACCTTATGGAGGATTTGCAAGATGCTATGATTAAGGAAAGGTCTAAATTCAAGTCCCTTAAGAAACTTCATGCTACTTTAACTAGTGAATTTGAGAACTTGAGTGAGAAATATGACTTGCTTGAAAATGATCATAGATTGCTCCTTAGCAAGGTGTAGGAAAAGTTGATGTGGGAATTTCTTGTGACTTGCATGTCTTGGATGATGCTAGTGCTAATTCATGCTATAATAAACTAGATGTTGGAATTGCTTGTGATATGTTTGATATGGATACTTCTAATGATGCTATTGCTGAGAAGGCTAGTGTGGGTGTATCATACCATCTCATTAATGATGTTAACGGATTTTATAGTCTATGTTGTGATGCTAATTCTTCCAATACCCATACTAGTCCTTCCAAATTCATGAAAACCATGTCGAAGACTCTAGGACTTGATGCTAGTAGTTCTTCAAAGTCTTGTATCAAGGATTGTGTTTATGCTAGGAATTCTTGAGAGCTTATTAAGGAAAAATTGATGCTTAGAGATAAAGTAGCTTCTTTGAATTTGAGGTTGGAAAATGTATGAAAGGAAGTGCCTCTCTTGATCGAGTACTAAGAGAGTAAAGGTATTACTTGAGCAAGCATGGACTAGGGTACTATGTGTTATATTTGCCAAGACTATTCATCAAGAAGGGCACTATGTGATATATTTGCCACTCCCATGGTCATAAACCTATAGGTTGTCCTTTGTCTAGATCATCCAATGCTTTGTCTAATAGAAGCAAAATTATTGATGCTAGCTATGCTCTCATGAGGAAAAATGGCAAGATGGTTGCAAAATTTGTTAGAAAGCCTAACTCTAAAGCTAAGATGGTTAATGCGGTACGGGTGCCTAAGTGTTTGATCGTTAACCCCCAAGGGCCCAAAAAGATTTGGGTATCTAAGGCCAAAACGTAAAATGTTTTGGTGTAGGTGAACTACAAGAGTGGTGGCCGGCATTGGGTTCTTAATAGTGGATGCACAAAATATATGACTGGCAACTCGCGTATATTCACCTCCTTGGAGGGTGAAGGTGATTCCAACAATAAATACTTTTAGCGAAAATACCAAGAGAAAGGTAATGAGTAAAGGTAAAATTGCTATCTCCAATGACCATTCTATTGCTAATGTTCTTCTAGTTGAATCTCTCAATTTCAGTTTGCTTTCCGTGGCGCAAATTTGTGATCTTGGTTTCTCTTGTCTTTTCCTCAAGATGGAGTTGTGGTTCTTGACAAATCTAATGATTTGGTGTTCAAAGGCTTTAGATTCCAAAATCTTTACTTGGTTGACTTCTCCTCACACCAAACAGAAATCTCGACTTGTCTAATTGCTGAAACCTCTCTTGGTTGGCTTCGGCATAGACGTCTTGGTCATGTTGGCATGGGGACTTTGAAGAAAATATTTAAGAATGACCTAGTGGTGGGTTTGAAGGATGTAAGGTTTGAGAAGGATAAGCTTTGTGGTGCTTGCCAAGTCAGCAAGCAAGTGGCTAACTCTCACCCTATCAAAAGTACCATGTCCATCGCTAGGCCGTTGGAGCTCTTACACATGGACTTATTTGGCTCGACAACCTATAAGAGCATTGGTGGGAATTCTTATTGCCTAGTTGTTGTCAATGAATTCTCTCGCTTCACTTGGGTTTTCTTTCTTCCTAGCAAGGCTGAAATGGGAGGGATTTTCAAAAAGTTTGCAAAAAGAGTGTTATTAAAAAGATTAAGAGTGATAATGGCACGGAGTTTATTAACGCTTCCATTGAGCTTTATTGTGATGAGTTAGGGATAAAGCATGAGCTCTCCACCACTTATACTCCTCAATAAAATAGGGTGGTGGAGAGGAAGAACTAGACTTTGATAGAGATGGCAAGGACTATGCTTGATAAATATGGCACGCTGGATATCTTTTGGGTGGAGGCGATCAACACGGCTTGTCATGCAATCAACCGCCTTTATCTTCATCGACTTCTCAAGAAAATTTCATACGAGCTTTTGGTGGGAAGGCGACCGAACATATCCTATTTTAGGGTGTTCAGTTGCAAGGTCTTCATCTACAAGAAGAGAACCCACCTAGGGAAGTTTCAACGCCGGTGTGATATGGGTATCATGTTAGGATACTCCTCTCATTCTAAGACATATAGAGTATACAATAATGCTACCGGTCTAGTTGAAGAAACATATGATGTCAAGTTCGATGAATCTAATGGCTCTCAAGGAGAGCATGACAACTTGAGTTATGTAGGTAATGCTACCGGTCTAGTTGAAGAAACATATGATGTCAAGTTCGATGAATCTAATGGCTCTCAAGGAGAGCATGACAACTTGAGTTATGTAGGTGACGAGAAGCTTATGGATGCTATGAAGAACATGGAGGTGGGCGATGTACAACCTACAGTGGCGGCAAGAGATCCCAAGCCGGATGATATCTCTCCCTACTTGGTAACTCAAGCTAGTACAAGTGAAGGAGAGGAGGAAGATGAGGACATCCTAAGAGAGCTGCCTCAAAACTTTTGTGCCTACCATTCCATCACCAAGGATCACCCTATTGATCAAGTCATTGGGGATTTAAGTAAAGGAATTCAAACTCGCTCTCGTCATATCAAATTTTGTGAGCATTATTCTTTTGTGTCTCTTGTGGAACCTAAAAATATAGAAAAAGCTCTTCAAGACTCAAATTGGATCAATGCAATGCATGAAGAGCTCAACAACTTCAAGAGGAACGAGGTTTGAACTCTAGTAGAGCGGCCAAGGGATCATAATGTGATTGGAACCAAGTGAGTCTTCCACAACAAGCAAGATGAGAACGGCACGGTGACTCGCAACAAGGCACGTTTGGTGGCACAAGGGTTCATCCAAATCAAAGGGCTTGATCATGGTGAAACCTATGCCCTCGTAGCGCGTCTTGAAGCTATTAGGTTCCTTTTTGCATTTGCTTGCCTCCACAATATTGTGCTATTTTAAATGGATTTGAATAGTGCATTCCTAAATGGATATATTAAATAGCTTTTTTTTGTTGAGCAACCCCCCAGGTTTGAAGACCCTCATTTCTCTAATCATGTTTACAAGCTTTCTAAGACGCTCTACGGGCTTAATCAATCACCAAGGGCTTGGTATGAGCATCTTAGAAATTTCTTGTTAGAAAAGGGTTTCAAAACCGGATGGGTAGATCCTACACTCTTCACTAAAAGTCATAGAGGGTGACTTCTTCCTTTGTCAAATCTATGAGGAAGATTGCAAGCCCATCAAGACTCCTATAGCGATCAAGACTTATCTTGACCCTGATGAGGGAGGTAAACTGGTAGATCAAAAACTTTACCGCTCTATGATTGTTTCCTTGCTATATCTTACTGCTTCTAGACCGGATATCATGCTTAGTGTTTGCTTTCGTGCTAGATTTCAATCTAGTCCTAAGGAGTGTCATTTAACCGTTGTCAAAAGGATTTTGAGATACCTAAAATTTACCCCTAGCATAGGCTTGTGGTATCCCAAGGGTGCTAGATTTGAACTAGTTGGCTATTCGGATTCTGATTATGCAGGTTGTATGGTTGATATGAAAAGCACTTCTGGGGGATGTCACTTGCTAGGTAGATCTTTGGTGAGTTAGGCTTCCAAGAAGCAAAACTCCGTGGTGCTATCAACCGCGGAAACGGAATACATAGCGGCAAGGAGTTGTTGTGCCCAAATCATCTCTCTCACTCAATCATTGCTTGACTTTGGCATAAAATTTGAAAGGGTGTCTCTCTTCTGTGATAATGAAAGTGTTGTGAAGATAGCCAACAACCTGGTTCAACATTCCCATACCAAGCACATTGACATTCGGCACCACTTTCTTAGGGATCATGTGGCTAAGGGTGACATTATGATTGAGTATGTACGAACAGAAGATCAATTGGCGGATATCTTCACCAAACCACTTGATGAGGCACGATTTTGCAAATTAAGAAATGGACTCAACATACTAGATAGTTCCAACATAGAGCGAGTGCTTGATTGTGTGCCCTTCTTGTATTTTATGGATGATGATATTCCCATCCATCGTCCTAGGGGTATTTCTATCCGGGGGCCGGGTTCAGGGGGAGAGCCTATGCCCGCACGCCATAGCACATCTGTGTTGGGAGCACAGCAGGGTGATAATAATGATGACTTAGATGATTCAGAGGACTCTGATTATGATGCATCTGAAGAAGAACAGTTTGTTGATACAAATCTGGTTTATGAGAGTATGGTTTCGGGTTCAACCATTGGCGGTACCCCTCTTCCCTAGATATCTCTAAACTGACGGGGAAGAAAGTTAGAAAGATGGAGTTTGTGCCTATTGAGCGATGGTTTTTTCAGCAAAGGCAAGATACATCTGATCTCCGCTTCTCCACTCATATTCAGAGAGATCCATTATTTGCTTATTCCTAGATGGAACACCCTCTTAGAGTTCATCAATTCATAGCTTAACAGTTCATCAGTTCATAGCTTCGGAGAGGGTGTTGGGGATTACTCATATCATAGACTACTTCATTGCTTTGATCATACGCCTTGATTGAGAAATCTTGTCAGTTGGCGGGATCTACACTGGAAAGCTGGGATTGTAATGGAGTTTTATGCCACACTCTATATTTCTGAGAATAGAGAAACCTTGGATTTTATGCTCAATGGTGCCTGGTATGCTTTTTCAGCCACTGAGTTTGCAAAGTCTCTTGGTCTAGTTCATGACGGAGTCAGACTGTATGACAAGGCTTTTCCAGTTATTGAGAGATGGCTTCAAGGTGTATTTCCCTTTAACAGCCATTGCCGCCATATCTATGAGGATATTCATGATGCTTAGTTTGATGTCACAAAAGTTAGATGCTTGAATGCTAGTGCAGTTATGGAAAATAATATTCTCCGCCACACTCTCTTGCCCCTTGGAGGGAATAAAGGAGATATCACTATTATATACGCTTGGGTACTTCAATACTTGATGAATAAGAGATAAATCAATGTGGCAGACTTGTTCCTTGGTGAAATGGAAGAGGCTATTGGAAGGAAGGTGACTCAGGAATTACCTCTTGCTCCTTATATCTGCTTGTTCTTGAGAGAAAGACACATCATTCACTTTAATCAGCTAGGGCAAGTTCCTTCTACATGGATTAAAGAGTACAATGTATCTCGAGGTGTTCTTCGTGGAAGAAGTATTCCTCAAGCTCATCCTCCTAAGAATTCTCCTAAGGATGAGGAAGAGGTTGGCGGTTCTAGGGATGAACAAGAACCTCAAGGTGATGAAAAATTTGTGCCTCCTTCACCTCCTCCTCCACCAGTTGTAGCTTCAATGCCTCCTAGTACTCCTTTACCCCCCGCTACTCAGGGTTATGATGTCAATGCTTCCTCTTCGGCCGGTACTTTCACTTTTCCAGGGTGAAATGAGTTTTTATATCAAGCTCAAGATCACTTTGCAGATTTTTGGAGTTTTGTTCATGATTGGAATGAAAAGGAAAATGAGAACACAAGAAAATTTTCTGAGATGTTGGATTGGAGAGATAACCACTACAACGATCATATGTATCTCCATGAGCAGTTTGAGAAGATCAAACAAGATCAAACTCAATTCTTTCTCAATCAAGTCCAATGGAACAATGCTATGATGGCAAATTATGATAACCAACAACGGCAACTCCAAGATATTTCTAGCTCAATTCAGCTTTTTGGGAACAATCTCTTTGAAATGGCACATGATACCAACTATGAGCCATTTTGGCATCCTTCTCAAATGCAAAAGGAGAGTGAACAACAAGAAGAAGAGGATGATGATGATGATGATGGTGACACTGATAGTGCTTCAACAACTCCTTCTCTAGCTCCTACTTCTTCTACTTTGCACAACGGCCTCACAACATACTTTCAGCGCAAGCTTAAGGATTTCAATGGAAAGGGCAAGAAATGAAGCATCTTCTCCTTTCTCTCCGACGGCCTCAAGACTAGGACCGTTTTTTTCACTTGATGCCAAAGGGGGAGTAGTTAGGGAGAGTTTAGAAGTTAGGGAGAGTTTATATCTTTTATCTTATTTACTATGAGTTTGGAGTTGAACTTGTATTTTTAGTCGTCTTGCTTGGTTGTGATATGCTACTTTTATGTGAACCTTTTGTTATCTATTCATGTTGCTTAGATCAACCGTTAGCTTAATTATGCTCTTATTGTCTTATTCAATTATATTCCGCCATATATGATTCTATTGTCATATTCTCGTATATGGATTAACCCTCTTGTTGAGAAAATCTTTTACACATGACCAAGTACTTTATTGCCATATCTTTGATCATGATGAGCCACATTGAAGTACAAGTACTTCAACTCTCAAATTTATTCAAAACTCTCAAGGTATTGTCATCAATCACAAAAAAGGTGGAGATTGTTGGATTTCTTATTGCCCCCAAGCTTGGTGAAGTTTTGGTGTTGATGACAAAGTGAAGACAAATGGGGTGTTCTCAGATTTCTCGAAACCCCGAGTTTTTTTGTTGCGGAGCGGAAGACTAAGGATCTTTATTTAGAGGATGACCGAAGAGGTTATGCCATCCTTAGATATAGGTCTTTTGTTTTTGTTTTTGTTTTTGCCGTACTCTCAAGGCGGTTCAGGAAAGTGTGGTGATCGCATGGTTAATTCCTTTTTGATGCACCTAGGTTGAGTTTTCCAAGCCTTAGAAATCTTAGGAAAGGTTTTGAGTCGAATTGGAACCTAGGTGAGGTGTTGGTGGTCTGTCGTTATGCACGGCGGACGGTCCCCCGAAGTGGTCCGGTGCGTGGCGGACCACCTTGGCAGAGAAGGTTGTTTCGAGTATTTTGGGTCCCCTGTTTTTTCTGTTGTGGTGGACGGTCCGTCGTGCTGGTCCGACGCACGACATACCACTTTGGCAGAGTGGGTGGTTTTCAAGGTTTGTGCGTGTTTTCGTCGGGGTGGACGGTCCGTCGTTGTGCCGGATAGTCCGCCGTGTGTATGCGACAGACGGTCCGGCGTTTTGACGGACTGGTCTGCCGTGTTCATTTTTCGGCTTGTCGTTTTTCTAACGGCTAATTTTGAAACTTGGGGCTATAAATAGGTGTTGAAGGCCTCCTCCTTGGGGTTGCTCGTCCAGGTTTAGTTGCTAGCGTCCCAAGGAGAGTGAGTGTCATTTCTTGAATGATTCTTAGCCAATCTTTGATAGGATTGAGACAAGTTCATCGGTGCATCAAATGGAGGTTGATTTGTGCGATCAACTCATCTTCATCAAGCATGTTTCTCTTGGAGGTCATCTCCGAGACGACAAAGAGGTGGTGGTGGTCCTGAGCTCTCAAGAAGTTTTGTGGGAGCCAAGGCTACGTTCTTATGAATGAATTTGGGAGTCTTCCCCGCCGGAGTGGCACCTCGACTACACCGAGTGGATCGCCTAGGCTCTAGCGACGAGCCCTAAGTGGAAGCTATACATGGGAGTGCTTCAACGTGGACATAGGGAGCAATCCCGAACCACGGGAAAAAGCCCATGAGCATCACTTGATCCCTACTCTTACTATGTGCTATTTACTTCTGCTTACTTATGTGTTGTTTATTGGCTTGTCTTATTAGGTCCTAAGTTTTAATTTTGTTGCCTAAATCAAGAAGAACAAAAATTAAAAATTGTGTCTTTTAGCCAATTCAACCCCCCTTCTTGCCACTAGGATGTTTTTCAAGCAACGGCGGTAGAGTGGTGGCTGTAACTAACTCCTAAAAATTATCAAATTTCTTGAATATATCAAGTGGTTTAGTTGTTTAAAAGTTAGTGGTACCTATTCCTTTTGCTAATTGTTTTTTTAGGTGGTGTTATGCATGTGAGGTCTAGTTAGATCTAGATCTAGAGTTGGATAATTAATATCTCTAGCTTTTTTATGCCTTTGTCCATTTGAGGTGGATGCATGAGAGAGCACTTAATTAATGACCCATAGTTTTGAAGTGGATGAGAATAATTTATATCCATATAAGAGCAATTAATTCATGCTAGCTAGCTAGTTTTGAGGTGGATGAGAATAATTTATATCCATATACATTGTTCATGCAAGCCTTGTCCAATTGAAATAGTGGATGAGAGAGCAATTAATTAATTTCCATAGCAATATCTTGTTCATGCTACCTTGTTTGAGGTGGATGAGAATAATCAATATCCATATTTCTTATTCATGCATGCCTTGTACAATTGAGGTAGTGGATAGGATAGCAATTAATTAATTTCTCAGGCAATATCTTGTTCATGCTACCTTGTTTGAGGTGGATGAGAATAATTAATATCCATATTTATTATTCATGCATGCCTTGTACAATTGAGGTAGTGAGTGGGAGAGCAATTAATTAATTTCTCAAGCAATATCTTGTTCATACCAATGAGAAAGAAATTTCTTGTTGATATATTTGTGTGTCCATTTTATTTGTTTTATTTTGAATGAAGGTACCAATAATTAAATTAAACTGCTATTAAATTAGTGCAGATAATGGATAGATCATAGATGTACACGAGAAATTGTGGGACGGAAGAGTATGTCAATGGCGTATAAGGGTTTATAAGAGCTGCCATGGTGGATATTCATGAGAGGGGGATGACATGATTTCTTATCCATGTATTGACTGCGATAATATGAAGTTGTTTAGAAACTCAAATCAAATCGAGTTTCATCTAATGAAGTGGGGATTTAAAAAGGTTATTCACGTTCGATGTGTCACGGTGGGAAAGAGATTACACATGAATGTGATAATTATGGCTTTGAAGGGGGTAACGATGATGCGGGTCCCGAGGCAAAATTTGGTCCGACGATGAGTACAATTTTGATAAGATGATGCAGGATGTAGAAATGGACTATGGGACCATGGAAGAGTTTGTTATATTCAAGAAATGGTTAGAAGAGTCAAAGAAACCAATCTTTGATGGCTGCAAGGCAAAACACATTATCTTGGCTGTTATGCTTGAACTCCTACAATTAAAGGCAAGGAATCGTTGGTTCGATAAGAATTTTACGGAGCTTTTAGGATTGCTAAAGGATCTTCTTGCACAGGGAAATGAGTTGTCAGAAACAACATACCTAGCAAAAAAAGTTATTTGTCCCCTTGGAATGGACGTGCAGAAAATCCACGCATATTCGAACGACTGTATCATGTACCGTCACGAGTACACAGACTTGCACACGTGCCCGGTCCATGGAGCATTACGCTACAAGAGAAATGACAAATCCCGCCAAGACGACGGTGATCAGGACGTCGAGATAAATCAAGGACCTCTAGCTAAGGTTCTGTGGTTCGTGCCATTGACTCGACGATTGATACGTTGGTTTGGAAATCAGAAGGAGTCTAGACTACTCAGGTGATACTCAGAGCATCATAAGAAAGATGAAAAGCTCAGGTACCCTGCAGACACTCCCCAGTAGAGAAACATTGGCCATAAGTTTCCGGAGTTCAGTGCGGACTCTAGAAATTTGAGGTTTGGGTTGAGCACAAATGGTATGAATCCATTTGGTAACTAGAGCAGGAAACACAACACTTGACATGTGAATCTATGCATATATAATCTTCCTCCTTGGCTGTGTATGAAGCGAAAGTACATTATAATGTGTCCAGTAATCCAAGGTCTGAAGCAGCTCGGAATGATATTGATGTGTACCTAGCACCATTGGTAGGGAAACACCAGACATTGTGGAACAAAGAGGGTGAAGGTACAGGACATGGACCGACGGGAGACCTTCACACTACGTGCCATGTTGTTCTACACCATCAACAATTTTCCCGCACTTGGAAACCTATCGGGCATGACTACAAAAGGTAGCAAAACTTGTCCTCACTGCTTAGAGGATACCGAAAGTGTGTGGCTAAGGAACTCTCGGAAGACTGTGTATATGCGCCATCAAAGGTTTCTTTGCATTCATCATCCATATCGAAAGATGACAAGACATTTGATGGAACTAAGGAGAATGGCTCAGCTCCATGCACAATCAGCGGGAATGAAGTCCATGACATGCTTATAGATTTCCATGCCGTGTTTAGGAAAAGAGAAAAAGGACGTAAGAGGAAATGTCAGAATGGCATATGGAAGAAAAGATCAATTTTATGGGACCAACCTTACGGGGAAGACCTTTATGTTCGACACTGCATAGATGTGATGCAAGTTGAGCTAAATGTCTGTAACAGTTTGGTAAATTTATTATTGAATATCAAGGACAGAAAAAGGACGTGCTAAACGCACGGCTCGACTTAGTTGATATGAACATAATAAGTGAGTTAGCACCGGTAGAGACTAGTACGGGCCGAACATTCCTCTCTCCAGCCTGCTATACTCTATTCAGGCCAAGCAAACCGAATTTTGCCAGTGTTTGCACGGTGTTAAAAACCTGTCCGGTTACTATGCCAACATGAAGAGGATTGTTTCGATGGATGATTTGAAATTGTCCGGGATGAAGTCTCATGACTGTCGTGTTCTAATGACTCAGATGATTCTCATAGCAATAAGAAGTATATTGCCTCCGAAGGTCCACTGTCATGCACCCCGATATTTCTACCAGCTTGAGTGGCCGAATACTAGTCCCAGAAGATCATCGCTAGTATTGCACTCAAGCACAGTTTGGAATATCATCGCAGGCATTGCAATAACTAGAAATTAACAGTTTACATAGCATAAATAACATCCTGTTGACATAGACATTCACATAGTCTTGCACAGGACATAATCAAATCATAAGAACACAACGGAAGACTTCAAATGCGACAATACTCTGAGGTTGAGACGGAACGCGTAGCTAATCACCTTGACCCTCCTGGTCACAACTGGCACCGATGTCGAGATCTTCCCCTGAACAAATAATCCGTGATCCATATAATGAGTACACGGCTACCCAGCAAGCAGTCCTTAATAATGAATGCAGGAACAAAGGATGGGTTTGGTTATTTCGCTAAAACAACACCTATCTATTTGTTTATTTATTTTTGATTCATTGACTACCCTTTTAACACACAAGCGTAGCCAAAGGGAGGCTAACCGGCTCAACACGACGAGCGTAGCCATAGAAACGGCTAACCAACTCAAAAGAGAGGCACTCCCTGCCTACACTACCATCAAGTTAATTAATTAAAATACATTGGACTATCTTGTGTCAAACTACTTCCCCCGCCCATAACCGGGGGCACGTTTACCATGATAGTTTTAACTCTACAGAGTGTGTACACGTTCTCCACAAGCCATGTCTCATCCCAAAGAGAGAAACAATACAAAAGCCGTTCACTGCTTTCACCTTCCCCAATAGTGTACCCTTTCTTTTCGTTTCGCGCCCCACACGCTACGCTTCGACAAGGCCAACAGTCATGCGCATCTCCTTCAGCCGGACCTGGTAGCGCACCGTATGAGGTTAGCCCCCATTTAAGCCATTCGAAACCAGTGATAGCTAGTCACGTCCGTCCACTACGAGTACACCGAAAACAGGTTTCCACAGCTAATAAGTTAGGGCCAGAAAGCACAAGTGGCTGTACAGTTCAGGTTCGGTATGGTAGTCACAAGTATACGGTCCTTATATGACAGAGGAGACCTACACATCTCAACCACCAGCCCAAAATCCGCCGCTTCTGGGTCTCCTCAAATCAACTCACACCACATTGATTTTAGTTGATTAGGTTTGACAAACAAAACCACGAAGCCACAGCTTCACGGATAAAAGTTTAATAATGAGTGAAATCTATCAACTACCCATCCCAGAAGCAAGACTAAGCAACTACACAAAGGATTAGGCTAGGAAAACAGTACCAATGGGCTAACAATGGTAGGCTAAATCATATTAGCGCAGGACTAACATGAAAATAGTATCAAAATAGCACATATGATGATAATTCAAGCATGCAAATCAAATTAAGATGAAATAAATAAATTTTAGCAGACTAGGAATTCAATATGAATCTAGCTTGCCTTCGAAGAAGTTTGGATCTGGATCTCCTCCTTCGAAAGGCTCCGGGACGACTCCCGTACAACAGGTACACGTCGGATCTATACGAAGAATAAACAAGACAGAAATAAATAACAAACATAGAGAAAATAATATGATAAAATATATAAAATTCTTAGGATTATTTGTGATTTTTGGGCTCTGGAATCATCTAAATCGGAGTTCGGATGTTCCTAAAACAATTCGTGGAAGATTCGGGAAAATAGAAAAGGCTGGAAAAGAATAAACCGGTTAACCGTGGTTAACCGAGCAAAAACCAAGGAAAACCTAGTTGACCGGCGTGGGCGGCAAGGCTGGCACGGCTCGGTGCTGTGGGGCACGTGGCGGCCGTGGATTGGGCGACGTCGTGTGGTCTCCCGCGAGGCGGGGACAGCGGTGGCGGCACTCGGTGGCGGCCATTAGGCGGGCGCGTGGCGGCGGGGACATGCACGCTTGCGCGAGGGCAGCGGCGACATGCGGTGCACACAGGTGGGTGGAGGCGTGTCGCGCGAGGTGATGGCAGCGGTGGCTAGTGGGAGGCACGTGGCGCGCGCGATTGGCGACGGCGATGGGAGTCTTGGGCGCGCGAATGCTGCGGCGGCAGCGGTTCGCCGGCGGCGATGGCAGGCGGCCAACTCCGGCCAAACTTCGGCGGCTTGTAACATGCTTGATTATCCACCAAATTGGGGCTTCCATATATCCAAATTGATTGTCTCGACGAGACCTACAACGTGTTGGCTTTAGATCTAGGGTTTGGACACTGGAATTCAAGAGATACCTCGGTTATTGCTTTGGGGCTAGGGTTTTGGGTGGCTAGGGCTCCAATTCCGAGGCTCCGACCTTGGGGTCTGAGGGAGAGGGTCTTGGGGGGTATTTATAGGGGTTGGGGCATGGTGGAGGAGTCCTATTAGTGGTAGAACTTGATTTGGACTAGAATTGGGTTAAATATAGAATATTAAGAGTCCTAATGGGCTTAGGGTTGGGTGAGGGGTTTTGGGCCTATTTTGGGCCCAATAAGGCTACCTAAGCCTGATTAGAGCCTTTTCCTAATATTATTTTATGATTTTACCTTTTATTTTCTTTATTAATACTATGTGACATAATAATTTTATTAGGATGTCACAAACATCCCCCCTTAAGGAGAATCTCGTCCCCGAGATTCGGAAAGATCCTTGAACAACTCTGGGAACTCTGCCTGCAGATCTTCTTGTCCCTTCCATGTTGCTTCCTCTTCGGTGTGATTAGACCATTGTACCTTGTAAAACTTGATTACACGGCTGCGAGTACGTCTTTCAGCTTCCTCCAGAATTTTATTGGTCTTTCCTTGTAGGTCAGATCCTCTTGCAAATCCATTGCCTCTACTGGCATTTGCTCTTCAGGTACTCGCAAACAGTTCCGAAGTTGAGAGACATGAAACACATTGTGGACGCCAGACAGATTCGGTGGCAACTAGAACTGATAGGCAACTTCTCATCTTGTGGCGGTGATCTCGAACGGACCAATGAACCTAGGTGATAGCTTCCCTGACACGTGGAATATGCGTAGTCCTTTCAATGGCGACACTTTTAAATACATGTGATCTCCCACGTTGAATTGTAGATTCCTTCGACGTTTGTCGGCATAACTCTTATGTCGGGATTGGGCCATCCTCATCCTTTGTTGAATCATCTTGACCTTCGCTTCAGCTTCTTTTAGGATTTCAGGACTAAACAACTTTCTTTCTCCTGTCTCACTCCAGTATAGTGGTGTGTGACACTTCCGACCATATAACGCTTCGAATGGAGACATGTGTATACTTGTCTGATAGCTGTTATTATAGGAAAACTCGGCATAGGGGAGAGCTTCGTCCCAACTCTTGGAATCTATCAGTGCAATTGATCTGAGCATGTCCTCTAGAATCTGATTGGTCCTTTCGGTTTGCCCATCCATCTAAGGGTGATAGGCACTACTGAAAGATAAATGTGTCCCCAATAAAGAGTGGAGTTGTTGCCAAAATCTTGAAGTGAACCGTGTACCTCTATCTGAGACTATTCTCTTCGGCACACAGTGCAGACAAACAATCCTTGACATGTACAATTCTGCTAACTTGTGACTTGGGTAGGTCGTCTTGACTGGTAGAAAATGAGCTACCTTAGTCAGCCGATCAACGATAACCCATATCGAATCATAACCCCTTTGGGTTCTTGGCAACCCAATGATAAAGTCCATGCCGACTTCTTCCCACTTCCATTGTGGAACTTGTAGTGGCCGAAGCAATCCTGCTAGCCATTGATGTTCGGCCTTCACCCGCTGACAAATATCACATAGAGCTACATGTTTGGCAATGTCCTTCTTCATACCTGGTCACCAGTAATTTTTTTCAAGTCAAGGTACATCTTGGTGCTACCCGGATGTATAGAATATGTTGAACCGTGAGCTTCCTTCATGATTAACTCCCTGAGTCCTTCCTTCTTTGGTACCATGATTCTTTTACCAAACCAGATAATTCCCGCCTTATCCATATTAAATCCTGGAGCTTTCTCCATTATCAGTTTCACAATAATGTCGATAGTATCTTCGTCATCTTCCTGGGCTTGTTTGATCTTCTCCTCTAATGTGGGCTGTACTTCCATCGTATACAGGCATCCTTATGCCACGACCTCTAGATTCAACCTTTCCATTTCAATCTTCAAACAATTATTTCTCGGCTTACGTCTCAATGCATCGGCAACTACATTAGCCTTCTCGGGGTGATAATGGATTCCGATATCGTAATCCGCTATCTGTTCAAGCCATCTTCTCTACCTTAGATTGAAGTCTGGCTGCGTGAAAATGTATTTGAGACTCTTGTGGTCGGTATATATCTCCATATGATTTCCGACAAGGTAGTGTCTCCAAATTTTAATGCATGCATAACCGCGGCTAACTCCAAATCATGTGTCAGATATCTGAGTTCATGCGGCTTTAACTGCCGGGAAGCATAAGCTACTACTCTTCCCTCTTGCATCAGCATAGAACCCAATCCAAGCATTGATGCCTCGCAATACACGTCGAAATCTTTATGTAGGTCTGGCAATACCAAGACCGGGGATGTGGTCAACTTACTCTTCAAAGTTTTGAAGCTCTCCTGACATTGAGGTATCCATTGGAATTTGACGTCCTTCTTCAACAACTGTGTGAGAGGCTTCGCGATCTTGAAAAATCCTTCGATAAATCTGCGATAATATCCTGCTATTCCCAGAAATCCTCGGCTCTTTGTCACCGTCTTCGGTACCTTCCAATCCAATATTTCACTGACCTTAGAGGGATCAACTGACACTCCTCCTTCTGAAATAACATGTTCTAGGAAAGACACTTCCTTCAACCAAAAGTCACACTTGCTGTACTTGGCGTATAACTGGTTCTTCCTCAAAATGTCTAGCACAATTCAAAGATGCTCGACATATTCTTCCTCATTCTTCGAATAAATTAGAATGTCATCGATGAACACCACGACAAACTTATCCAAATATTCCATAAGTATTTTGTTCATCAGGCTCATAAAATGTGCCGGGGCATTAGTAAGGCCAAAAGACATTACCAAAAACTCGTACAACCCGTAATGAGTAGTAAATGTCGTCTTCGAAATATTCTCCTTTCTGATCTTGATTTGATGGTACCCAGATCTCAAATCAATCTTTGAAAATACACAGGCTCCTTCCAATTGATCGTACAGATCATCAACTCGCGGAAGAGGGTACTTGTTATTGATGGTTACCTCATTGAGCAAACGGTAGTCTACACACATCCTGAGTGTACCTTCCTTCTCCTTCACAAATATCACCGGTGAGCCCCATGGTGAAGTGCTAGGTCAGATAAAACCTTTATCCCTCAGTTCTTGAATCAGCTTCTTCACCTCAGCCATCTGAGTAGCATTCATACGGCATGGCCGTTGAGATATCGGGTTGGTGCCTGGTTGCAGGTCAATAGTGAACTCTACATCTCGGTCTGGTGGCAACCCTGACAAATCATCCGGAAACACGTCTGGATAATTACTAACAACCGGTACTTCCTCCAATGGCAGTCGTTCCTTGTTGGTTGTCTTCACCTCCAAATTGATGCACTGTTCCAACCGGACTGCCTATCATAGTCGACTCATATCGGACTTGCGTACCATCGGTATTGGTCAGGATGACTGCTCAGCTAGCACAATCGATCTGTCCTTTATACTTTATCAATCAATCCATTCCCAAAATGATCAGTATTCCCTTGAAATCCAACATAATTAGGTTCGACAGGAACTTAGAACCCTCGATTTCTATTTCCATTGCTGGACATCCCACACTTGTGTTCATGGATCCTCATAGGGATTGAATTACTAGGGATTGTTTTAGAGAAACTATTCTCCATTGATTTTTAACTACTAAATCTTTTGTAATAAAAGAATGCGAAGCTCCGGAATCAAATAAAACGGTAACGGGTACTAAGTTCACTAGGAACTTACCAAGCACAATGTACGGTGCCTCTTGAGCTTCCTCCGCGGTGACGTGGTTGATGCGTCTAGATCCCACTTTCGATGTAGTCCTCGGAGCATTATGGACACTCTTGCTCGAATCAACGTGCAAGGATGCACCTCCTTGATTCTTCTATTGCTGGTTTTCTGGCTTCGTCGGGCACTGATGAGCATAATGTCTCACTTGATTACACCGAAAATAGGTAACTCCTGTTGCTCCTCCTGATGCATTCCTGTTTGACCCTTGGTTTGCATTCTGATTTGGGCAGTGAGCTTGCTGATTAACAGTCTGGCTCTGACCTTGTGATTTTTGCACAAAACGTGAGGTCTGCCTTTGGTTCTAATGATTGTGTCCCTGATATTGCGGTCTGTTGGAGTTCTATCCCTGTGAAAAGCGACGATGGACATTACAGTCGTTCTGCCCTTGGAAATTCATCTTCCTCTTCCTATCTTCATTGTGTTTGCGCTAAGCTCCTTCCAAGATTATGGCCTTTTCAGTCAGTTGCTCGAAATCTTGACATTGGAAAGGTAGCAATTGTATCCTCATACCAGAGTCCATTCCTTTAGTGAACCTCCAAATCTTGTCCTTTTCTGTGGGAATCAGATCTGAAGCATTGCGAGACAATTCTATGAACTTGTTGATATACTGCGCTATTGTCATGCTCCCTTGACGCAAATTCTAGAATTCGCGTTTCTTCTCGTCCCGCATGCTCTGGGTACGTAGGTGTTCTTGAATAACTCCACAAACTCATCCCACTTCAGGTTGTGGTAGTTCAGGTGTGCATTGCAGTAGTTTTCCCACCAATGAGCGGCATTTCCCTTCAGCATATGAGTAGCAAGCTAGACGCTCATAGTCGTCACAATCTGTCAGGTATAGTTTTCTCTCGACATCCTTAATCCAGTCATCTGCTTCTGCCGGATCTCTGGATCCAGAAAACTGCGATGGCCTTGTCCTCATGAAATCGCTAAACTTGGACTGCGGATGGTATGGTGTGACTTGGGGTGCCTGTTACTGAACCGACGGGTTGTTCAACCTCTCCACAATGAGATTCAATGCTTATAAGACCAAGTTGTCTTGATGTTGCTGAGCAGCAGGTTGGGGTTGCGGGGCAGCAGCGGCAACTGGAGCTTGTTGAGCGACAATATTGACTTGAGGGGCAACTTCTTCCTCTTGCTGAACCCTGTTCTGATTCTGGCTAGCAGCTTCTTCCATTCCATCAACAGGCGTTGTAGCACGATGTCCACGGCCTCGACCTCTGCCTGCGGGAATAGCACGACCTCTTCCTCTTCCTCTTGGCATCTACTCCAAGAAAGAAATAGGAAAATTGAGCAACTAAGACGGTAGTGACATCCTTTAGCGAAAATAATTTGAGAAAACAATTTCCTGGCACTCACTACAAAGATCGAAAATGAAAGATCCGACACCAGACCAAGTACATCAGCAGATGTCGCTTAGTCGCGATTAAGAAGCAAATCATTACATGATATACATGCACATGCAACAAATTAGTTGTTATAATAATGCTTTATTAATGGCTAATTAATCTCCGGTACTTATGGAATAATAAAAGTTTACTTTAATGGATAATTCGGCTTTTAATAATCAAAGAAAACAGAAGATTTTCGAAATTGTACGGAACAATAGATTTTTTTTGGAAAATATTTTTCTCCTTACTGAAAAGTTTTTCCAACTTCGAATTCTTCATTGCTCTTACTTGCGTCCTCAAATTCTTCTCTTTGAACTTCGTGTCGATGCGGGAATTTAGACAATTCACAACACCAGAATTTAACTAATAAGTATTTCATTAATATGCTTAGGTAATGAATAGCCGTATCACACTGAGAAACCAAAATTGATACGGTCTATTCCAAACATTTTTAACAAGATACGAACGAGGCTAACATGAGTTTGATTCTAGGTGGCTCGACTAGTACTCCTAGTACAAGGCCTCTTTCTCATTGCAGTCTCGTGCTGTTCTTCCTATTTACGCTTCTGTTCTTCAAAAGCCATCTTCTGCTCATGCATCTTATCCATCTGTATGTGGAGGTACTCCTTCATATCTTCGTTTACTCCTCTAACTCCTTCTCTTGCTCCTTGAGGCATTCTTCCTTGGCCTTCAGTTCCTTTTCGCGAGTGTTCAATTGCTTCTCTTGCTCGTCGAGCTCTTTACTCCAACATAAAATGGTGTCGTAGTCCTCCTGCATGGAGTCATATTCTTCCTTTAAAGTCTTTCTCTTCTGCCCTAGTAGCTTCTTCAGGTTCTCTATTGCAACCTTTTCTATTTCTAGCTATTCTTCCTTCTTCTCGACCTCAATCCTCATTAGTTCGCTAGCAGCGATCCTCATATTCTGCGATCACTTAGCTTGATGGAATTCTCTTTTCTCCTTGATGAATGCCTCCTTTCTCTCTTTCTCTTCTTCGTGGAGTCGATCCAATTCTTTAATTAGGCCTTCTGTCTGTTCTGCTTTTGCTTGGTACAATCGATCCAGTGCCTTCACGTACCAAGTTTGACTCACCAGCTGTTTGTTCGGCTCTTGGGTGAATTTGGGTACTTCGCTTGGATCATACTTGGTGGCATAGCGGTGTCGACGTGGAAGGTAGTGGTAGCGAGTCCCCTCCAGTTCATCCGCATAGATATCCCTGATATGCCACCATCTCTTCATCCTCGAAGGCGTTAAACATCATCGGTATCCCCCCACTGTCGAGCTTCCGAGGGTGAATGGTCAACGTACACCACCACTGCTGGAAGGTGTCCACCTGCACTTCCTGACACTCATAGTCCAGCATCAGGTCTTCGAACTTGAGTTCTTCTAGTATATCGTGCAGTAGCAGCGTCATCCCTCTTTCATCCAAGATTTCCACCATCTAGGAAGGAAAAGACATGCTAATTAGGGAGGGTGAGAGAATAATGAGTTAAATGAGGAAAAGAGAATTTTATAATGATTTTTGAAAAGGTTTTCAGCTCCTTAGGGTTTTAGGCAACTAGCTACGGTATCCTAGAGTCAACCTCTTGCTCTGATACCAAATTTGTCGTGCACCCCGGTATTTCTACCGGCTTGAGTGGCCGAATACTAGTTCTAGAAGATCATCGCTAGTATTACACTCAATGACAGTTTGGAATATCATCGCAGGCATTGCATTAACTAGAAATTAACAGTTTACATAGCATAAATAACATCCTGTTGACATATACATTCACATAGTCTTGCACAGGACAAAATCAAATCATAAGAACACAGCGGAAGACTTCAAATGCGACGATACTCCGAGGTTGACCCAGAAAGCGTAGCTAATCACCTTGGCCCTCCTGGTCACAACTGGCACCGATGTCGAGATCTTCCCCTGAACAAATAATCCGTGATCCATATAATGAGTACATGGCTACCCAGCAAGCAGTCCTTAATAATGAATGAAGGAACAAAGGATGGTTTTTGTTATTTTGCTAAAACAACACCTATCTATTTGTTTATTTATTTTTGATTCATTGAACACCCTTTTAACATACGAGCGTAGCCAAAGGGAGGCTAACCGGCTCAACACGACGAGTGTAGCCATAGAAACGGTTAACCAGCTCAAAAGAGAGGCACTCCCTGCCTACACTACCATCATATTAATTAATTAAATCACATTGGACTACCTTGTGTCAAACTACTTTCCCCCGCCCATAATCGCGACACGGCTACCATGATAGTTTTAACTCTACAGAGTGTGTACATGCTCCCCACAAACAGTATAAAAGCCTTTCACTGCTTTCACTTGCCCCAATAGTGTACCCTTTCTTTTGGTTTCACGCCCCACATGCTACGCTTCGACTAGGCTGACAGTCATGCGCATCTCCTTCAGCCGGACCTGATAGCGCACCGTATGAGGTTAGCCCCCATTTCAGCCATTCGGAACCGGTGATAGCTAGTCACGTCCGTCCACTACGAGTACACCGGAAACAGGTTTCCACAGCGAATAAGCTAGGTCCAGAAGGCACAAGTGGCTGTACGGTTCAGGTTCCGTATGGTAGTCAGAAGTATAGGTCCTTATATGACAAAGGAAACCTACACGTCTCAACCACCGGCCCAAAATCGCCTCTTCTGGGTCTCCTCAAATCAACTCACACCACGTTGATTTTAGTTGATTAGGTTTGACAAACAACACCACGAAGCCACAACTTCACGGATAAAAGTTTAATAATGAGTGAAACCTATCAACTACCCATCCCAGAAGCAAGGTTAAGCAACTACACAAAGGATTAGGCTAGGAAAACAGTAATAATGGGCTAACAATGGTAGGCTAAATCATATTAGCGAAGGACTAACATGAAAATAGGATCAAAATAGCACATATGATGATAATTCAAGCATGCAAATCAAATTTAGGTGAAATAAATAAATTTTAGCAAACTAGGAATTCAATATGAATCTAGCTTGCATTCGAAGAAGTCTGGATTTGCATCTCCTCCTTCAAAAGGCTCCGGGGCGACTCCCGTACAGCAGGTACACGTCGGATCTACACGAAGAAGAAAGAAGACAGAAATACATAACAAACACTTAGAAAATAATATAATAAAAATATGTAAAATTCTTGGGATTATTTGTGATTTTTGGGCTCTGGAATCATCTAAATCGGAGTTCGGATGCTCCCCAAACAATTTATGGAAGATTTGGGAAAATAGAAAAGGCTGGAAAAGAATAAACCCGTTAACTGTGGTTAACCGAGCGAAAACCGAGGAAAACCCGGTTGACCGGCGCAATGGCGCCTTGACTGGCGGCGTCTTGAGGGACATGTGGCGGCTGTGGATTAGGCGGCGCGTGTGTGTCTGGCGGGGACGGGACGAAGGCGGGGCACGCACGCGCGCTATTTGCCATTTGGCGAAGAGCACGGTGGGGACACTCGCCGCGCTGAGGAGGGTGGCGGCGACACGCGGCACACGGCGGTTGGGTGGAGACGTGTAGCGCACGCATGGGCGGCGGGCAGCGGCGGCTGGTGGGAGACGCGTGGAGCATGCAGATTGGCGGCGGCGCATGGGAGTACACAGGTGCGGAAAGCGGGGCGGCGGCGGCAGCGGTTCGCCGGCGGCGATGGCAGGCGGCCAACTCCGGCCAAACTTCGGTGGCTTGTAACTTGCTTGATTTTCCACCAAATTGGGGCTTCCATATATCCAAATTGATCGTCTCGACGAGACCTACAACGTGTTGGCTTTAGATCTAGGGTTTGGGCATTGGAATTCAAGAGATACCTCGGTTATTGCATCGAGGCTAGGGTTTTAGGTGGCTAGGGCTCCAATTCCGAGGCTCCGACCTTGGGGTCTGAGGGAGGGGGTCTTGGGGGTATTTATAGGGGTTGGGGCGTGGTGGAGGAGTCCTATTAGGGGTAGAACTTGATTTGGACTAGAATTGGTTTAAATATGGAATATTAAGAGTCCTAATGGGTTTAGGGTTGGGTGAGGGGGTTTTAGGCCTAGTTTGGGCCCAATAAGGCTACCTAAGCCTGATTAGAGCCTTTTCCTAATATCATTTTATGTTTTTACCTTTTATTTTCTTTTTTAATACTATGTGACATATTAATTTTATTAGGATGTTACATCCGCGGACAATCACAAGGCTCTGTTATTTTTTCAATGCAATCTATTTGAAGGTCATCGATCCTCATGTTCTTGGTTCGTTGCAGACCGAAGCAGTAACAATTTTGTGTGAACTTGAGATGTATTTCTCCCCATCCTTTTTCGATATTATGGAACATCTCATTGTTCACCTTGTCCGAGAGATAAAGATATGTGGCCCGGTGTTTCTACGCTACATGCATCCGTTCGAGAGGTACATGGGAATTCTAAAATCCTTCATACGCAACCGATATCAACCTGAGGGTAGCATCGTTGAAGGTTATGCAATAGAGGAAGTGATCAAATTCTGCGTCGATTACAAGCCTCAAGTTGATTCAACCGGTGTGGCTGTATCCCGCCACGAGGGTAGGCTGCATGGTTCGGGGACACTTGGCAAAAAACCGATCACTCCGATATCGACATGTATTGTAAGGCCCACTTCACTGTCCTGGACCACATGACTGAGGTGAGCCCTTACATCAATGAGCATAAGGAAACTCTACGCCGCCAGTATCCAAGGAAAATGGAGGCTTGGATAAAAAAAAGAACATAACCGTTGATTCAATGATTGGTTCAAGATACGATTCACAGGAACACCATGTATTGATCTACTCCTATGGCTAGCAAAGGGCCAATATTCACAGTCGTGACATGGCAAGGATATGACATAAATGGATACACATTCTATACAATTGCTCAGGACAGGAAGAGCACAATCCAGAATAGCAGCATTCGCATAGATGCATTTCAGGAGGAGCATAAATAAGGTCACATAAAGCAGAGTATGCGCTCGTACCATGGATTTATTGAGGAGATTTGGGAGATGGACTTTGTAATTTTCAAAATCCTCTTGTTCCGGTGCAGATGGACTTTGGTGTGACCATCGTGGACCTTGAACGTGTGGGATACAGATATGACCCTTTTCTGCTCATAAACCAAGTTTTACAGGTCTTCTATGTCATCAACCCAGCTGATAAGAAGAAACACTTAGTTCTTAGCGGAAAAAGAAGAATTGTTGGAGTCGAGAATGTAGTGGATGAGGAGGAATACAACCAGTTCGATGAGATACCTCCATTCGGTGATGGCATCGACCCTGGGTTAAAGGAAACGGCTAATACAGTAGGCTATGTGTAGGCTATGTGCGCATCGATCGTCAAGAAGGTCTAATCATATAATTATCGAGATGTCAATGTAATGTCGTCATCATTTATAGGACAAATATATATTTTCTAATCATTATATATATTTTTTCTATTTTTCTATGCTTTATAGAATTTTTCCAACTTATTTTCCATAGTTAAATACATTTTCCTGTCTTTATATTGTTATTCAAAATAGCACACTCGAACTAGCTAACATAAAATACGTAAGCATGCCCTTTGGATCGAAAAGTCCCAAGGGCACACTGGTTTAAACTATTACTAGCGGCTCTTTGGAAGAACCGCTAGTGAAATTATCACTGACAGTTCTAACATAGAACCGCCAATGATGTAAACTATCACTAGCGGCTCCTTGGAAGAACTGCTAGTGAAATTATCACTAGTGATACTAAGATAGAACCGCCAGTGATGTAACTATCACTAGCGGTTCTCGGTTAAACCCGCAAGTTATAGGCCCTACAAATTCCCCACCGTGCTCCCGCACGCTTCACTCGCTCACCAAAATTCTAAGTCCCGCTCTAGGTTTCCTTGCGAAAGTCGCCGCCGCTGTCCCCATCTTCGGCGCTGACCGTCCCCGACCCCGACCGCTGCCGTCGTCGACGTCCTCGGCGACCCCATCCCGGACCCCGACCCCTGCCATCCCTATCCTCAGCGCCGACCGTCCTCGACCTCGACCACTGCCGTCGCCGACGTCCTCGGCAACCCCGTCGCCAATGTCCTAGGCATCCCCGTCCCCAACCCCAACCGCCACCATCGCCAACGTCCTCAGCAACCCCGTCCCCGACCCTGACAACCGCCGTCCCCATCCTCGGCGCCGACCATCCCGAACCCAGACCGCTGTTGTCGCCGATGTCCTCGGCGACCCTGTCCCCGACCCTAACCACCGCTAGGTAAAAGTTCCTTAGTAGGATCAGAGGGTTTATATTTACCATCAGGATTTACTATCCAAATGTTTCAATTGTTTTTCATCTGATGTATGTTGAACATAGTATTACTGCAATATATTTTTGTATAAACAAGATTTTATATAACTTAGTCACTAAGTAGCCGTGGTCCCTCAAATTGTGTTTTCTCATATGAAACCAACTCATGTTGTTAGTAACATGAGAACGACTTAGGGCTTGTTTGGTTCACTGCCTAAACATGCCACACCTAAGCTTAGGCGCGCCACGGTGCCTTAGGCATGCGTTTGGTTGACACGCTAAGCTTAGGCGTGCCACACATGTTAGGCAGCTCTAGAACCCTTTGCTTCACAAATTTTCGCCACACATTGTGGTGGCCAAATCGGCCGCCACACTTCCCCGCCGCAATTGCCACAAGACGACGAAGCTGCAGGGACCGAGCGACCTCGCCAGAGAAGAAGGGGACGGGCTGGACGCCGGGCGAAGTCGCTGGGGAAGAAGGGGACGGGCCAGCCGCCGGGCGAAGTCGCTGGGGACGAAGAGGCTGCGGGTTGCGACCTCGCCGGAGAAGAAGGGGACGGGGCCGGCCACCTCGCTGGGGAAGAAGAGGCCACGGGGCGCGCGACCTCGCCGTGGAAGAAGAGGCCGTGGGGCGCGCGACCTCGCCGGGGAAGAACAAGGGGACGGGGCCGCCCGCGCGTAGTCGCCGGGAAGAAGGACGGGCCGGCACCGGGCGAGTCATTGGGAAGAAGAGGCCGGGCGCGACGACGCCGGGAAGAAGAAGGGGACGAGGCCGGCCGCTGGGCGGAGTCGCCGAGGAAGAAGGGGACGGGGCCGGCCACCTCGCTGGGGAAGAAGAGGCCACGGGGCGCGCGACCTCGCCGTGGAAGAAGAGGCCGTGGGGCGCGCGACCTCGCCGGGGAAGAAGAAGGGGACGGGGCCGGCCGCCGGGCGAAGTCGCTAGGGAAGAAGGGGACGGGGCCGGCCACCTCGCCGGGGAAGAAGGGGCCGGCCGCCCGGCCACCTCGCTGGGGATGGGGAAGAAGAGGCCGCGGGGATGTGGCTAAATAGGGATGGGGCAACAAACCAAACGCATGCCACACATATTTTACCCATGTCTAACCTTAGGCATGGCAATGAACCAAACACTTCCTAAGTTTGCCAAGTTAGTCATGCCACAAGTGTGGCAACATGCTAAGCTTAGGCGTGGCATTGTTAGGCTACAACCAAACGGGCCCTTAGTGCTTTAGGATAAATAATAAGCTTATATCCTAACTACTTTACTGGTAATTCATTAAAGTTTCTTTTCTTATCAATATAAAAAATAAGAAATATTATATAGAGGACCCTTGATGTGCTTTGTTTCAAATCAGCTGTATATTTAAAAATAATCAATAGTTTATAGAGGGTGCCACAACGCTTAAAAATCGCTTAAGCGTCGCTTAACGGACGCCATACCGCACTGGACTAATGTGTGTAGATGTACTCTTAAGATGAGTACTAGTGATTCAAGCAGAGGTAGCCTATAAGAATTGCATTGCATCTCTCTTAATTCCTTTTCATTTGAATTGTTTTGGGGTAAATTACAAACACAGAATACATGGCGTCCACAACCCCGCGTACAACTCAATCGGATCTGGGCGTTCAGGCTGCCACTTAATTGGATTCGGTGCCTCCTGCTGCCCCTCAAGCGCCAGCCACTTAATTGCTCACAAGAACAAGGGTTAGGCGAGGCGCGTCCAAGCTGAAGACCGATGTTGTCCACACCATCACGAAGGTTGACCGGGTCGGTACACCGTTGCTTCCTCCAAAGGTTGCGTGGAGTATGGGACGATGTGCGGGGTGGTAGCTAGGTCTCGAGTCCCTTGTACCACCGAGACCTGGAAGGACCTCACCGACCAAGAGAGGGGCTAGCTATGGGAGGAGTTGTGGAGGTCTTTTGTTTTCCCCGAAGAATCCCCTGACGTTGTGCGGAGAAGTACGCTATACGCATGGGCAATGCCTGGAAGTACTAGAAGGTGACCCTCGTCAAGGACTTTGTCAAGGAGGAAAAGGATCCCTTCGCAAAGTACCCTTTCATAACCAATGAGGTGTGGGAAGAGTTTAACAGGATGAAGACAACCGCCTAGTTCCAGCAGAGCAGTGCCACGCGCAAGGCTATCTAAGAGAAGAACACCCACCCCCACAAACTTGGCACTAGCGGCTATGCGAGCAAAATACGTGAGTGGGAGCAGGCGACTACCACTTCAAGCGAGCAATCAGAAGCCGCTACAAGGCTCACCAACCCACGTGCCGACCACTGGTACAGGGCCAGGGTTAAAGTCACACCGAAGGGTGAAGTTTTTCCAAGGCCCGAAACCACGGAGGTCACCAGGAAACTGGTAATTTATAGTCAACCATTTAGTTTTTTGCGATTTTCAATTCTGTAATTTGTAAGACCCCTAATTACAATGTAATTACAATGTGTCTACCTGTTGCAGTTTGAGTACGACTCCCTAGCTTCGCAAGGCTCATTTTGAGATAAGAGGGAGCGGGACATCTAGTCCAAAGCCCTCGGCAACAAGGAGCACCCGGGCTGCACACGGGGCGTCGGGGTGTATGTACCATGGAAGGATGCATTCCCCAATGACCCTGACTACAAGAGGACATCTAGGGTTGCCTTTGAGGCAGATCTTGCCGAGAAGCTACGTGCAGAATGGGAGCGTCGAGTACAACAGTTGGAGAAGATAATAAAGAACAGACCCGAAGCCAACCCTCCCAAAGCCATTGATGCCAACCCCTCCATTTAAAAGTAGCTGCGCATCAGCATGTACACCCGATGGGGCTACCGACACCCAAAACCCGGTGGACCAACTAAACGTATGAATGTTTACATATGTCTTTTCGTATGCAAGCAAGTTAGTCTGTATTCTAATAGGAACAAACCCCGATGTAGGAGATTGCCCATTGCAAGCTCTTCGTAACGTATAGCACCGCTCTTTCCCTCGAGGAGGGGCTGTGGGTGGTGTACCCATGTGAAGAATCGGTCTCGGCGACTAGAGGGGGGGTGAATAGGCGCTAAATAGATTTCAGCCCTATTGCTTTGCACCCAACGCTCCTCTCTTCATAACACAACACACCTAACTCACCACAAGCCACAAGGCAAGGATGAACTTAGGGTGCAGCAGTGAAAAACTACACACGAGTGACTACACGAGCACCGCAATAGCTTCAAATCGACAGCAGCAATTAGAACTCTCTTGCACCAAGTGTACCCCGGGTATTCATGGATGAACCATGGCCAAAATATGGGAGTTTCCTATCACTCAGATGGTGCAAGGTGCTCTAAAACTAATCCACATGAAATCCCACTTAAGCCATGGAGAAACAAGACAAAGGTCAAAAGTTACTTTAGCTAAAGTAATCCAGAAATTTTCAGCAGCAATAGACCAAGTTCAATGAACCAAGAAGCCAATATTTCAGGCTCCAAACTTCATGAGGATTTTTCTCATGGCTGGTTCATGAACCTAGTTCATCCATGCCAAATCGTAGCTTCAAACTCCTTGTGGAAAAATCAGGAAAAATCAAACAATCATAGTCTGTCTGCAGCCACGTCCAGAAAGTTTGGGGCTCAAAGAACAGATCACCGCGCCCAAACTAGAAAACGCCTTGCCTTGAAATGTTTATGGTGGATAGGCAATGGAGTCAGGAAACAGTTCCAATAAAAAGCACTCAAAAAAGAGTTTTCCAAATTTCTAGAAAAATAAAACACTCCACGTAGGTCAGGCTGAAAGTTTCTGGACAGCAACAACTAAAGGCCAAAACCACTTCAAATCTTTTCTAGGATGCATGAACTAGTTTAAGAACCATCTATACATCCTCAAGACATCACAAGTGTGGTTCCAAACCAGGAAGAGATCAAGTAAACCAAGAACACATCAAGAAACTAAATAAAAGATCAAAAACCAAAACCAAAACTCATCATGAACAAGTGAAGAACACTAGAGAGACATGAGGGATTGAGGAATAGGATTTGTATTCAGATTTTTGAAGTGTTTACACAGCCTATCCAGGTTGGTGGAGACATCCCCTCCACCTCTCTTTATATAGGCAAACCGGTGAGGATATATCGCGACATATTGACCCATATCGCGATATATTGCCTCAACCACTCATCCACACATGGAGGGCTGAGATTAACCCACTCAACCATCCATTTAACCAGGGTTTTCTTCACATGGGTTCACCCTTAACCCAACCTGGGGTTTTTCACACATAGGCTAACCCCACAACCTTAATCTGGGTTTTCTCGGGCTAACCCAGAACCTGACCGGGGTTTTGATACCGGCTAACCCAGAACCTGCCTCGGATCCCTGAGCATCCACAGTTGTCGCGTGACTCCAGTCCTTCTCGCCTCACCTAGCCTCACCTAGCCTTGCCTAGTGCGCCACGGGTCCCACCGGACCACCTCAGCACATGGCCTCAATGCATGGCCTCAGTGCATGGCCTCAGCGCATGGCCCTGAAGGCATCCGGCCGCCACCGCACACCTGCAGTCATAGAGATCAAAGGGAACAACAAGAGAACCAAGCCGAGGGTCACTACCTCGACCTGGGGTAAGTCCAACATTCCAATCATATCACCACAAGTCCCAACACACCAAGTGACACAAGCAAAGCCATGTTGATTTTTAAAATGAGTTACCAATCATGTCTCAAAACTTTGACCAACTAGCACATATACTCATCACCAAACATGGGAGGCAGCTCCACATGGTCTCACAATCTCCCCCTTGATGAGTATATTGCCAAACTAAAGAGCTACAAAGTTTGAGACAAACCAATTTCCAAACTCTCTCAAAATTGTCGAACTCTCTCCTCCTTTTGGCAATATAGGCAGCAAGGCAATGGTTTCACTCCCCTTCTCTCTCGGCAAGGTACCAAAAGATGCAATATAAACAAACTTTGAGAATTATGCAAGTTTAGAACCAAGCAAGTAAACTCAAGTACCTTTAGAGATAAACATGCTACCTCGTACACATTTAATGCTCAAAGGGATCATGCCATAGCTAGGAAAATAAAGCACAAAACAAGAGCAGGCTATCAACAAGAGCATCACATAGTAAGATCACAAGACTAGAGGTAACACTAGGCAAGGAACCAAATGAACAAGACTAGAAACCTAGTTCAATGCTTCGAGAGCTACATATGAATACTTGAATCCTCAAAAATCTTTGTGTTTTTCTAAGGGACTCAGATTTTGAAAGGATCAAGTAAATCCAATCCGTAGGGTAACCACGCACAAAGGCCTCCTCTTACTCTTCTCCTCATGTTTATCCCAATTTTAAACATTACACAAGTTTAATCATTAGTGAACGTCGGATTTTGGGAAGGTTTAGCAAGGCAAACACGTAGGGTAACCACGCACGAAGGCCTCCTCTAACTCCCCTCCTCATGTTTGTTTACAAACTAAAAATATTTTTTTTATATCATGTTTCTGCATTTTTTTATAATTTTTTAATTTTTTTTGTCAATTTTTCAACTTTACAAACATGAGGATCCAAACATAAATAAGTAGCTCAATCTAAGATTGCACTAGGATGCTAGAGTGTCCAACATCATGCCAAGCCTAGCACACATCTAGTAGAGAGACTTGCTAGTGAAAACTACAAGTGATACCAAGTTTTCATTCAAAATTTTAATTTGAAGCACATGGCATGATTAAACATGAGCACATATATGACAATAGTAGCAAGTTCATCACTAGAGCACCATGAGCATAACAAGCAGAGCTTCACAAGCATAATAAACAAAGCTCATGGGCAGAAAATGATACCAAGCTCCCCCTCAACAAGTGAGTCAAATTTTAAGCTTATTTTGTTTCAAGTTGGCAATTATCAAGTTAAGCATGAACCAAAGCTAACTGAAGGAAGCAGGCATCAACCCAAACAAAGAAAGATAAACATAAGCAAAACAAAAACAGAAAATAGTAAGGTATATACATATACTACAAGCGAACAAGCACAAAGCTCCCCCTCAGCCCAAGCTACTCAAACTCACAAGGCCAAGCTCTCCTCTCAGAGTGGCAAACCTAGAGCCATCTAAGGGCTTGGTGAAGATAGATGCCAGCTGGTGATCACCATCCACAGAGCAGAGTTCGATATCGCCCTTCTCCACATGGTCTCTAAGGAAGTGATACCTAATATCTATGTGTTTGGTCCTAGAGTGCTGCACGGGATTTTTGGCAATATTAATTGCAGAAGTGTTGTCACAGAACGGTGGCACACTCCTGAGGGAAATCCCAAAGTCACGCAGAGTTGAGCAAATCCAAAGCACTTGGCTGCAACAACTAGCAAAGAAGAACATACTCACCTCGGCGATGGATCAGGCAACACTCATTGCTTCCTAGAAGACCAAGAAATGAGAGAAGTGCCAAGAAATTGGCAAGTGCCAGAAATGCTCTTCCTATCTATCCTACAACCGGCAAAATCAGCATCTGAAAAGGCTCTAAGAGACAGACAAGAGGCTGAAGAATACCGAATTCCTAGGTCCAAGGTGGCTCTGAGATAGCGAAAGATGCGCTTCACCGCCTGAAGGTGAGAGACGCGAGGGCTGGCCTGAAAACGAGCATAGAGACACACAGCAAAGTGTATGTCTAGCCTAGAAGCAGTGAGGTAAAGGAGAGAACCTATCATGCTACGGTACTCCTTCTGGTCGACAGGATCACCACCAAGGTCAGGGTCAAGAGCAGTGGTGGTCACCATAGGTGTAGAGACTGGCTTCCCATCAGACATTGCAAATCTTTTCAGAAGATCACGAGTGAACTTGGATTGGTGAAGGAAGATCCCATCAGAAGATTGCTTGATTTGGAAACCAAGAAAGAAGTTAAGCTCACCCATCATGCTCATCTCAAATTCAGAACTCATTAACTCAGAAAACTGTGAGACAAGCAAGTCAGAGGAACCACCAAAGATTATGTCATCGACATAAATCTGAACCAAGAGGAAGTCTTCGCCGCTCCGCCGGATGAAGAGAGTCTTATCTACATGCCCCATCTCAAAACCATTCTCAAGCAAGTATGACTTAAGCCGCTCATACCAAGCCCTAGGAGCCTGCTTAAGACCATACAAAGCCTTGGAAAGCTTGAAGACATGGTTTGGGAACTTGGGGTTTTCAAAACCAGGGGCTGTCTAACATAGACATCCTCCTCAATAACACCATTGAGAAAAGCACTCTTTACATCCATTTGAAAAAGCTTGAAACCCTTAGAAGCAGCAAAAGCAAGCAAGATTCGAATAGTCTCAAGTCGAGCAACAGGAGCAAAAGTCTCATCACAATCAATACCCTCGACTTGAGTGAAGCTTTGGGCCACTAATCTGGCCTTGTTCCTCACAACAACTCCATCCTCATTGCACTTGTTTTTGAATACCCATTTTATGCCAATCACATTCTGACCAATGGGATATTCAACAAGCTTCCAAACTTTGTTTCTCTCAAAATTTTCTAGCTCCTCATGCATTGCATTCACCCAAGTGTAACAGCCCAAAGTTATGATAATATTTTGAAAACACTTCTGTACCATTGCATAAGCTATGACGTTTCCCGTAAAATTTCTAAGTGACAAACACACATTTCTAGACTTTAGAAGCCATTTGAAATTGATGATTTTTGTTTGAATAAAGCACTAAATAGCTAATTAATAAACCCTTGCATAAGAATTTATAATTTATAGCACTATTTAAGAAATTGTTGAAATATAAGATTCTAATGGACCTTAAATTGGGAATATATTTTCATATTCATAAAACATCCATACACACACACATATATATATATATATATATATATATATATATATATATATATATATATATATATATATATATGTATACACATAATCACATAAGCCTAAATATGTTAAATTGCTCTAAAAATCCCAGAAAAATCCATAGATTAGTTTAAACCCTAATAGAGAGTTTGACCCAGATGTTGACCAATTTGACCTGGTTGGGCCCACATGGCGCCTTCCTATTCCTTCGCCCTTGCGGCATTTGGTCAACGCTCTGCCGGCCTGGCCTTCCACCCCGCTCAACCGTCACTCCCCGCCCAATCTCGGGAAGATCTTCAATTGGCGGCTTGTGTGTGTCGCTGGACCTGTGGACCCCACCTCCGACCATGACGCGACGCTGCCATCGCCATGCTGCCGCGCTTTCGCCATGACGACTTGCCGTCTTGTCGGCGGCGGCTCACGCGTGGAGTTCCCAGCACCGCCCACCTTGCCCAATGGCCGACTTGGTCGCGCCATCGATGCCCCCGCACCGCTGCGTCTCCGGCCGCAATGCCGCCGAGAAGCCATCTCGCCGCCCGCTCAGACATTCGCCACAAAACAAGCCACCGCCCAGCTAGCCAATGAGCACTAGAGCTCCTCTGTGACCGCCTCACATCTTCGCGATCGCCGGTCAAGAGCCGAGCTCGGACCGAGCTTATATGCCACCGCGCCACATCGGCCGCTTTCTCCCTCTTTTCACTCTCACGCCGCCCCAAAACCAGACCTCCTTAGTCTCCACATTGTCTCGCTTTTGCCGCCATGACCTCGTGAAGCTCCCGCCGAAGGAATTGGTCCGAGTCATCCCGAGCTCGTCGAACGCTTATCGCCACCGCCGACCGCCTGTTCTTCCTTGCTCGGACCTGCACGGGACGCCGATCATCATCTCTGGTGAGCTTGGCGGCAAGCCCTTGCTCGGTGAGCCGCCGCCTTCCCTCACACCGTGCTCCCTCTTTTGGCTCGAGGCTTCACGGTCTCCCCAAAGATCGTGGCGCGCCGCCTTCCTTGCTCGGACTGCGACGGGACGCCCGATCATCATCTCGGTGAGCTTGCGGCAAGCCCTTGCTCGGTGAGCTTCGCCGCCTTCCCTCACACCGTGCTCCCTTTTGCCCAGGCTTCGCCATCTTCACCAAAGATCTTGAGCGCGCGCCTTCCTTGTTCGGACCCGCACGTGGGCGCGCCGATTCAACCGTGCCCCGACCACCTTTTTGCTCGGTAGCACCCACTAACCCCGCGATAGCTCATGCGCGCTTATTTTTCCATAAGCTCGACCCTAGGTCATTTACTCATGTCCGCCGGTAGTCTGCTCCGCCGCCGGGCATGGCTCGCCAGCGTCCGCCGTTTACGCCTCGACAAGGGCACCCCTAGATGCGCGTTAGCTCACCGATTCCACCAACCCAAGAACGCCCCAAACGGTGCACCTAGCTCGGCTAGCCGTCGGCTAGCCTCGGCCGTCTTGGCCGCGAGAAGGAAGACGATGACGGCGAGCCGTCCGATCCGCGCTTAAGATCCGTGCGGCTTCACCGTGTGTGGTCGCGACAGTGGGCCCAACAGTCGGCCTTCATGATTTAAAACTCCGCTGCTTCTTCGTCGCCGACATGTGGGCCCTCGGTCCCACATGTCGTGGTAAGTGGAGGCGCTATGACCCCAAATACTTCACTCTCGAAGTTACGCCTTCAATCACGTCTTCGACGTGGTTGGCTCGGCCATGAAGTTAGCGGGCGGCCCAAGATTGTTCACCCTTTTTTCCCAGATTTTATAAATAAAACAAAGACGAGAATAGAAACGATTTATTTAAAATAGGTAGATATCATTAAAAATTCGGAAAAATTAGGGTAAATACTAGAGCTTGTGTTGGATTTAATAAAAATAGTACCATACACAAGAATCAACACGGTTCCTAGATTAAATCCATTAAGCTTATTTTAGGTATTAATTCATATAAAAATAAGAAAAAATGGAATGTTGTGTATTAAAAATAGATTAACAATTAAGTTAAACATAAGAAAATCATGGATGCCGATAAATGACTTTTTGGACCTAGGTGAATATAGTATAACCTATAATATGTTTCCTAATTACATGTTAACTCAATATTGGTATAATTAGGAAACATGAATAACTAGCTACATGTATCATGTTAACATATTCTAACTATTTAAAGTACTTTAAAAGACGATAAAACCATATTTTGTCCTATTGGGTTAATTAGGTAGAAATTTCATTACACATATATATACATGTATCATGTGCATCATCTCACAAGCACTTCGCGCCATTCCGCTATGATTCATTATTTAGAAGGATCATGGAACTTTCTCGATATATATATATATATGGATTCATGTAGATAGTTAAACATAGGAATCGTAAATGAGCGAATCTGAAGCGACCTCGATTGCATTTCATGCATCATTCTCTTCTTCGCCGCATCGTGTTTATGATGAATTGTTGATTCTCCGCTTAGACGTAGAGGATCCGGAAACACTGTTCGAGGACTCCGCACAAGACCCGGACTTCAATTCCCAAGGCGAGTTAATATCTACCCTCAAAGGAGTTTGCTTTTATTAGGGAGAATCTCGATTTTCCCTAGTGCGAAGTTAATACCTATCCTTAATAGTGTTGCTTTTACTAGGAGAGGATGCGCTTTCCTAGTGCAAGTTAACATCCAATAATAACATATTGAATCCCGATTTCTAAAGTATTTATTTTACAAGATTAAACCGCATGCCTTTTTAAGTACTTATGCCTACTTGTTCAATCATGATGTATCATGCCATTTATTTTCTTGCTATCAATTTACCATGATGATGTTGCCTTGAATTAATCATCTGTCATTTGGCTTGCTATTGATCGCTTTGATGATCACCCTTGGTAGCTCGGTTAATTTAAATAATCTGATTTAGACTCCTAAGTCTCGGTTAAAATCTTGCTTAGACATTGCTCAGTCCAACTATTAATTTTAGGCTTAGAATTGCCTCGGGCCGTGAACCGACATTCACCGGACATGATCACACAAAGAATATGGTTAATCGAATTTGGGCTCGCATGCCGGTGTGTATATGGTTGTGATGTCTTTGCAATGCGGACTGGGTCCGCATTGGGTAAGAGATGAAGTAGTCGGGCTACGTGATTTGAGGAAGCTAATCGCCCACATACGTAGTGCATGGAAGAGGCCGGCGAGATCCGCGTAATGCCGCGGCTGCGCCCAAAAGGAGGGTTCCGCCACATCGTGTGAATCACACGGAGGGTGCGAAGTTAGCCAAGAAGGAAGTGCATAAGGGTGAGGCCCTTAGTGGATCGGCTGGGCTGAATCGTGATTCTCTGCACGGGTGCATCGTGATGCACAGCAGACGCCATCGACTATCCGCTGCGGGAGATAGTTCCTAACACCACAACGCCCGCCATCGCGCGGTAGTGCAAGTATTGGGGATTCAGGGTAGTTACGACTGCGGGCGCACCTGCTGCCGCCATGCTTGAGGTGAAGACGGTTTCATGTCGCATCCGAGGATGATCTAGGTCCATTCTTCAGAGAGCCGTGAGTCTAGCGTGGGTCGGCAAACCCAGCTAGGACGAGACCGGTACTTTGTCGGAATGTGATCCACAACGAAAAGCGCCACACTCGGAAGATGATGGCAGGAGTGGGAAGAGAACGCTTGGCGAGTGCTTGAAACCGCCATGGGTTTGGTCTGTAATCTTGAAATGAAATATGATAAATAATCAATTTGATATGGAATTTGGTTAAACTGCTAAGTCATAGGTTTTGATTTCCAAAAGCGGCTTTTTCGCAAATAAATAAACCCAAATTCCTTTGAAACCTCTATCACTAAATGCATTGGGTTGGGTGTTAGCTCGCCAGTGTTTGGATGACACTTGACCTCGCATAAATATCTATCTTTAGACATGGAGGAGCCCGTCGAGGAAGATGCCTACGATTGTCATGAGGAAGGAGATCCTCGATGCACTGTGACCGTGAGTAGTTGCTTAAGATAGGGTTTAGTGCGTTCCACCAGTCGTGTGTGGTTACACAGCTGCTGGTGCGATTTTGTTATTCTTTTGAACTTGCAAGTTGCCCTTTGGGAGATTTCCGCTACTCGATGAACTTTGGTCTTGGAACTAAGGCTTAAATGCCGTTTGCTACTAATGCGATCGGATGATCGCTGTTATGTAATATTTGGACACCGATGTATGAAATGATTCCACTAGTAACGCTTGCACTAGCCTCTTGATCCAGGGCCTAGTGCAGTCCGACTGTTCTCGCTAGGTAAGCCGAGAAGGGGCGCGACAAGAGCTGGTATCAGAGCATACGACTGTAGGAACCCTAAACCCTGCCGCTAGCCAAGGATTGCGTATAGTTTATATAAAATATTTTTCCAAAACTGCTCTTGTATATCTTGTCTTTTAACTTTCACAACTATACTATTTCTTACTTAAAGGAATTCTTCTTTCGTTTTTGTAGATGGATGAGCAGGTTTCCCACAGCTTTTCTCTGGAGCGTGCTACCTACGGTTACGACGACCCTTTGCACGCCAGCCAGATGGTTCTTGTCCTCCGCCAGGTTGTCGGACTTCACGTGCTTTAACGACCGCCCTTGCTACTCGAGGCTCGTTCGCACCTGCCCGCTTAGGGTACATTGTAGAGGTTCGAGTCTACTACCACCACTGACACAAGGGCCCACACCACAGATCTGAGACGGCCGGGACCACTTGCACCACGCTATCGATGATGCGGCAAAGATTAGCGTCTGACGGGCTCAGAGAGAGGTACCACGACGACTTGGAGGGCACTTCTTTCGCCTCGACCTTCCTTTCAAAGACGCCGCACTTCTCCCAGGCTTTACCAGTGCCCCGCCTTCACTGAGGGACCACTTGGAGAGGGTTGCTCGCCTTCTCCAGGGCGCGGAGACAGACCGTGACAGCGCTCTTGAGGAGATCGGCTTCCTCCGCTACTCTCTTCGTACAGCAGACAACCGCCTGCGGGTGGTCGGACGGCGTCTTCACCACTACGTCGTGAGCCGGCGATGAGTAGACGCCAAAGGACTCAAGACTTGCCCGGTTAGCGCGGCAATGGCGAGGACCCTTCCTTTCTCCGGGTCCTCGCCTTCCTCCACCGAGTACCCTAACCGCCAAGACTACCATGCGGAAACGGGTCTTCCTCCTAGTGCCTTGGTGGGGATTCCTCGTCACGACACTTCCCGGCTGACCTCTTTGTCACTGCAGGAGTACTCTTCTGACTCGGAGACCTCCGTGGACCTACTTGCTCCCCGGTTGAGCCACCTCTCATGCTGTTCTTCTTGTGGTTTCTCGGCGATCGCTAGAGGACTTCTGGCTACTTCCACCGCTACCCGGTTGGGAGACCGGTGATAGTTTACACTCGTCGTCCCGCCCTTGAGTAGCTAGTTAGCTTGACAGATCGACTTAGATCGAAATGTGTCTTTTGTTTCGCCATAGTAGATGATTGGCGACTTGTATCCTTGTCGATAATTGTACTTTTGTGGTATGATGTAAAACTGATTTGACTATTGCCTTTTGGGTATCTTAAATGACAAGCGTTTAGTGGTCGCATTTATTCGATTTCTTTGATATTGGCCTCATGCATGCATATTTAGCTATAATGTTAAGGATCACCGTCATGCGAGATGGTGCGTGGTCGTGGAGCCGCCTGCCCGTGGCCAAGGGGCGATCTAGGCATGCGGTGCTTCGTGGCCAAGGAGCTGGCCAAGCCCGTGGTGCCGCAAGCAGCTAGAGGTCGTGGCATGGCCGAGGCCGAGGTAATCTACCTCCTCCTCCGCAGAGACCCAACCATGGCCCAGTCTTAGCTTATCAAGCACGGATGTTGGGTCAAGTCTTGTTTAACCAATGAAAGTGACAGAATCGAAATGAGGATCCAAACATGCTGCCTTTATGCGGACCAATCCCCTACCTTCGCTCAAGCTACCGATCCCATGGAAGCGTAAGACCGGTTACGACTGTGACCAAGAACACAGAGTTGATCGATGTCCGAAATGGAGAAAGTACGCTATTCTCCCACCGCTAGTAGGACCCGCAGTGTGTGGTGGGATAATTATGTCGCCACCCGGCCAGTGTGGATGAAGAAGAAATGGAAGAAAATGAACTCTTGAAGATGGAGATGCCGACGAAGCTCAACAAGTGATAATGTTTGAAGTGCCGCCTTTATGTTCCCCACCAAGGATTCATTCCATGGGAAGAATTTGTCGCCGCTTTGAAATTTTCACATACCCATAGGAATCACCAGATGAAGAAGTATGAGTTCATGAGACTCTCTCAAGGGGCGATGACAATTTCTGAATATCTTACTAAGTTCAATGAGCTTGCAAGATATGCCCCCCAAGACATCCACAATGAAGCCGAAAAGATAGATTGGTTCCTAGAAGGGATGGATTTTCGGTACAAATCCCGCCTTAGGATTTTGGAGTATCAAAACTTCCACCAGTTAGTCAACAAGGCCTTGGTGTTGGAAAGGGACTTGAAGGGCGAGGATCTCTCGCGTAAGCGCAAGATGGCTGAACGTACGGTCGCCGGGTCAAGCCGTACGGGACAATTCAAACCTCAACCTCCTCGAGAGCCGGACAAACAATCTTCCATGTTCAACCGAGGATATGCTATGAGGGTGGGCGCGGTCTTTGAATCTCTGGTTTCGTACTCAAGCACCAATGCTCCCGCAATGCACCGTGCACCCAAAATAGGATGACAGTAATCGCTACCTATGCCACCGACTGGACACTATCTTGCCAACCGCCTAGTCGAATCGCGCAAAACCTCAAGGGAATGTTGTGCGGGGTCGTGGCGAGAGGTCGCCCACCGCAGAATCAAGCTCAAGGTATGGGGCGTGGGAGACTCAACAATATCACTCTGAGTATAAAGACAAGAAGATGAAGGAGTACTTGTGGAGTGCGTTTGGACTTCACGACTCCCGGTACAAGTTTTATTTGATTACGGTGCATCACATTCCTTTATTTCACAAGAATCGTAGATAAGCACCACTACAAACCTTTCCTCTTAATAAGCCCTTCACCATTAGATCTCCGTTGGGATACTTAAGGCCTATAGGTCCCGCAAATGGGTAGAAATAAGGAAGGAAAGAGTAGGATTCTATTTCGACCTAATGGTCATGTCCGGATTAGGAGTTGATGTCATAATCGGCATGGATTGGCTAAGACTCTATAAGGGAGTATTAGATTGCGCCAAGCGAAAGTCGCTTGTAAAGGATGGTGTGTTTGAAAGAGTATGGAAGGTAGATGAACCCTACAGATGGGGTAGAGCCATCTGGTACCTCAAGGAAGACAACCCGAGTAAGGTAAAGGTAGTCCAAGAATATTTGGGCGTATTCCTGATGACTTACGGACTACCGCTGATCGAGAGGTAGAGTTTGTTATAGAGTTAACACACATGCAGCCCAATCTACAAAACATATTTCAAGATGAACTCGGAAGAATTAGAAGAACTCAAGAAACAATCGGACGACTTATTAAGCAAGGGTTTGATCCGCCAAGCTCATCTGCTGGGGATCCCCGCCATGTTTGTAGATAAGAAGGATGGTGGGCGAAGATTAGTGGTGGACTATAGGGCGTTGAGCGCCGTCACTATTAAAAATAAGTATCCTCTGCCCGGGATCGATGACTGTTTGACCAACTCCAAGGAGCTACGTTTTCCAAGATCGACCTTCGATCTGGATACCATCAAGTAAAGGTCGCGAAGGATGATATACCCAAAACAAATTTTCACCACTCGGTATGGCCTGTTTGAATATTTGGTCATGTCTTTTGGGTTAACCAATGCACCGCCTATTTCATGAACCTCATGAATTTAATCCTAATGGAATACCTTGACAAGTTTGTTGTCGTCTTCATTGACGACATCCTTGTGTATTCCAAATCGGACGAAGAGCATGAAAAGCACACGAGGCGGTGTTGGATAAACTTCGAGAGCATAAGCTATATGCAAAATATAGCAAATGTGAATTTTGGATTAGTGATGTCGGTTTCTTGGGACATATTATATCTGCTTGAAGGAATTAAAGTGGACCCATCTAAGATAGATACGGTCATGAATTGGAAAACACCCGCCATCAAAGGAAATTCAGCGATTTTCTAGATGCAGCGAGGATATTATCGGCGTTTCATCGAAGGATTCTCAAAAATTTCCGACCACTAACTCGGCTATTGAAAAAGGAAAGGAAGTTTGAATGGACCAAGATTGTGAACTCGGTTTCGAAGCTCAAAACCCTTGACCACCACTCTGTTTTGGCCACACCTAATATCGCCAAGAAGTTTGAAGTATCTTGTGACGCTTCCCGACAAGGATTAGGATGTGTATTGATGCAAGATGGCAAGGTTGTGGCGTCGCATCACGGCGATTCTTGCAAGCACGAGGACAATTACCCAACCCATGACCTAGAACTTGTCAGCCGTAGTTCATGCACTCAAGCTATGGAGACATTTTACGATGGGAAAACAATGTGACATCTACACGGATCACAAAAGCCTAAAATACGTTTTCACCCAAGCCAACCTCAATATGAGGCAAAGAAGGTGGTTAGAGTTGATTAAAGATTACAACCTAAATATATTATACCACCACAGCAAGGCCAGCGTGGTGGCGATGCTCTAGCGAAAGAACCGGTGCAACTTCGATGGTGATCGAGGAGAAGACATGAATACTCGGGAAGATACCTCCTCGAGACAGCTCTTTGGAAGAATTGAATAAGTTATGCCTAAATCTCGTAAAATCTGGAGAATTAGCCAACATCACGGTTCGGCCAGATCGATCGACCGTATCAAAGATAAGCAACAAGATCATCCCAGTACCCTTAGGCTCGAAGGACTGATGAATAGGGGTTTGAACAAAAATTGTTAGGGCGAACAAGGAATTCTTTGGATGGAAAAGAGGATCTTTGTGCCTCATGACCCGAATTAAAGGAAGAAATCTTAAAAAAGCACACGAGTCACCGTTTTCCATGCACCGGGATGTACAAAAATGTACCAAGATCTGAAGGCAATCTTTTGGTGGCCCCAATGAAACGAGATGTAGCGTAATATGTGGCCAAATGTAATACTGCTGCTCGGTGAAGGCGAGAACACCAGCGTCGGCGGGTTCTGCAACCAATCAAAATCCTGAATGGAAGTGGGATGAAGTGACCATGGACTTTATTATAGGACTTCCCGGTCTCGAAGTGGACATGACTCTATATGGGTAATAGTAGACCGGTTGACCAAGGTAGCTCATTTTATCCCATCAAAACCACTCACAAGGGTAGCAAACTAGCGAGAACTATTCATCGCCTGGATAGTAAGCCTTCATGGAGTTCCCAAGAGAATTATATCGATCGTGGATCACGGTTTACCTCAAAGTTTTGGGAAGAACTCCATAGTGCCTCGGGCACCAAATTGTCATTTAGCACACCTACCACCCTCAAACCGACGGACAAGCGGAAAGGACTATTCGAACTCTAGAAGACATGCTTGAGCTTGTGCTTTGGAATTCCCGGCAAAATGGGAAAAATGGTTACCTTATGCGAATTTGCTTATAACAACAGCTTATCAAAGCGATGCGCAAATGTCACCTTTTGAAGCTCTATACGGAAGAAAATGTAGGACCCTCTTTATTGGTCCGAGTGCGGAGAAGGGCGGTATTTGGAAGGAACACCTGCAAGAAGCGAAGCAAAGGTCAAAACGATTAGGAAGCAATTGCTTGCTGCCCAATCCCGACAAAAGAGTTATCTTGACCATCGTCGGAGGGACCTATCTTCGAAGTTGGAGACTATGTGTATCTCAAGATCTCACCCTTCAAAGGAACACGAAGATTTCAAGTCAAGGGAAAATTGGCCCCAAGGTTTGTGGGACCTTATCGATCTTGTCTCGTAAGGGTATGGTAAACTACGAACTTGACCTTCCCAAGGAGTTGGGAGAAGTTCACAGCGTGTTTCACGTGTCCCAACTCCGAAAGTGTTTGAAAAACCTGAAGGAGAAGTAGCTCACCGCTCTTGACACCCTACAACCCAACTTGGGATATCAAGTCAAGCCTATTCAAATATTAGAGACTCGGAAAAGAAGCTCAAGAATAAGACCATTCGACTTTGCAAGGTGCAATGGAGCAATCAATCCGGAGGACGACTTTCATGGGAACCAGAGAGAAAATCGTCAAGAATTCCCCTACCTATTAAGCTTCATAGAAATATCAATCTCGAGGTCGAGATTTGTTTTTAGGGGAGGATTTATATGACCCAAAGTTATGATAATATTTTGAAAACATACGTACCATTGCATAAGCTATGACGCGTTTCCGTAAAATTTCTAAGTGACAAACACACATTTCTAGACTTTAGAAGCCATTTGAAATTGATGATTTTTGTTTGAATAAAGCACTAAATAGCTAATTAATAAACCCTTGCATAAGAATTTATAATTTATAGCACTATTTAAGAAATTGTTGAAATATAAGATTCTAATGGACCTTAAATTGGGAATATATTTTCATATTCATAAAACATCCATACACACACATATATATATATATATATATATATATATATATATATATATATATATATATATATATATATATATATATATATATATACACATAATCACATAAGCCTAAATATGTTAAATTGCTCTAAAATCCCGGAAAAATCCATAGATTAGTTTAAACCCTAATAGAGAGTTTGACCCAGATGTTGACCAATTTGACCTGGTTGAGCCCACATGGCGACTTCCTATTCCTTTACGCCCTTGCATTTGGTCAACGCTTTGCCGCCACCGCCGACCTTCCACCCCGGCTCAACCGTCACTCCCTGCCCAATCTCGGGAAGATCTTCAATTAGCGGCTTGTGTGTGTCGCTGGACCTGTGGACCCCACCTCCGACCATGACGCGACGCTGCCATTTGCTTCATTGCTGCCTGCTTTCGCCACGGACGACTTGCCGTCTTGTCGGCCGGCTCAGCGCGTGGAGTTCCCAGCACACGCCCACCTTGCCCAATGGCCGACTTGGTCGCGCCATCGATGCCCCCAGCACCGCCGCGTCTCGGTGGCAATGCCGCCGAAAGAAGTTATCTCGCCGCCCGGCTCGAGACATTCGCCACAAACAAGCCACCGCCCAGACTAGCCAATGAGCACTAGAGCTCCTCTGTGACCGTCTCACATCTTGGCGCGACCGCCGGTCAAGAGCCGAGCTCGGACCGAGCTTATATGCCACCGCGCCACATCGGCCGTTTTCTCCCTCTTTTCACTCTCCGTCGCCAGGCCAAAACGGACCTCCTTAGTCTCCACATTGTCTCGCGTTTGCTTCGCCATGACCTCGTGAAGCTCTGCCGAAAAATTGGTCCGAGTCATCCCGAGCTCGTCGAACGCTTCTCGCCACCGCCGACCGCCGGTTCTTCCTTGCTCGGACCTGCACGGACGCGCCGATCATCATCTCTGGTGAGCTTCGCGGCAAGCCCTTGCTCGGTGAGCCGCTGCCTTCCCCTCACACCGTGCTCCCTCTTTTGGCTCGAGGGCTTCGCGGTCTCCCCGGCATCGTGGCGCGCCGCCTTCCTTTCTCGGACTGCGCACGGGCGCGCCGATCATCATCTCTGGTGAGCCAAGCGGCAAGCCCTTGCTCGGTGAGCCGCTGCCTTCCCCTCACACCGTGCTCCCTCTTTTGGCCAGGCCGCCCGATCTTCACCAAATCTTGGCGCGCCGCCTTCCTTGCTTTCGGACCCGCCGTGGGCGCGCGATTCAACCGTGCCCCGACCACCTTTTGCTCGGTAGCACCCACTAACCCCGCATAGCTCATGCGCGCTTATTTTTCCATAAGCTCGACCCTAGGTCATTTACTCATGTCCGCCGGTAGCCTGTTCGCCGCCGGGCATGGCTCGCCGCGTCCGGCCGTTTAAGCCTCGACAAGGGCACCCCTAGATCGCTGTTAGCTCACCGATTCCACCGAACCCAAGAACGCCCCAAGCGGTGCACCTAGCTCGGCTAGCCGTCGGCTAGCCTCGGCCGTCTTGGCCGGCGAAGGAAAACGATGACGGCGAGCCGTCCGACGCGCAAGATCCGTGCGGCTTCACCGTGTGTGGTCGCCGACAGTGGGCCCAGTTGTCGGCCTTCATGGATTTAAAACTCCCAGCGGCTTCTTCGTCGCCGACATGTGGGCCCTCGGTCCCACATGTCGAGAATAAAATGAGGCGCCTATGACCCCAGCGCCTTCACTCTCGAGTTCGCCTTCGGCACGTCTTCGGCGTGGTTGGCTCGGCCATGAGTTAGCGGGCGGCCCGAGATTGTTCACCCTTTTTCCCAGATTTTATAAATAAAACAAAGACGATAAATAAAGCGATTTATTTAAAATAGGTAGATATCATTAAAATTCGGAAAAATTAGGGTAAATACTAGAGCTTGTGTTGGATTTAATAAAAATAGTACCATACACATGAATCGAACACGGTTCTAGATTAAATCCATTAAGCTTATTTTAGGGTATTAATTCATATAAAAATAAGAAAAAATGGAATGTTGTGTATTAAAAATAGATTAACAATTAAGTTAAACATAAGAAAATCATGGATGCCGATAAATGACTTTTTGGACCTAGGTGAATATAGTATAACCTATAATATGTTTCCTAATTACATGTTAACTCAATATTGGTATAATTAGGAAACATGAATAACTAGCTACATGTATCATGTTAACATATTCTAACTATTTAAAGTACTTTAAAAGACGATAAAACCATATTTTGTCCTATTGGGTTAATTAGGGTAGAAATTTCATTACACATATATATACATGTATCATGTGCATCATCTCACAAGCACTTCGCGCCATTCGCTATGATTCATTATTTAGAAGGATCATGGAACTTTCTCGATATATATATATATATGGATTCATGTAGATAGTTAAACATAGGAATCGTAAATGAGCGAATCTGGCGACCTCGATTGCATTTCATGCATCATTCTCTTCTTCGCCGCATCGTGTTTATGATGAATTGTTGATTCTCCGTTTAGGCGTAGAGGATCCGGAAACACTGCTCGAGGACTCCGCACAAGACCGGACTTCAATTCCCAAGGCGAGTTAATATCTACCCTCAAAGGAGTTTGCTTTTATTAGGGAGAATCTCGATTTTCCTAGTGCGAAGTTAATACCTATCCTTAATAGTGTTGCTTTTACTAGGAGAGGATCGCTTTCCTAGTGCAAGTTAACATCCAATAATAACATATTGAATCCTGATTTCTAAAGTATTTATTTTACTGATATAAAGCGCATGCCTTTTAAGTACTTATGCCTACTTGTTCAATCATGATGTATCATGCCATTTATTTTCTTGCTATCAATTTACCATGATGATGTTGCCTTGAATTAATCATCGTCATTTGGCTTGCTATTGATCGCTTTGATGATCACCCTTGGTAGCCCGGTTAATTTAAATAATCTGATTTAGACTCCTAAGTCTCGGTTAAAATCTTGCTTAGACATTGCTCAGTCCAACTATTAATTTTAGGCTTAGAATTGCCTCGGGCCGTGAACCGACATTCACCGGACATGATCACACAAAGAATATGGTTAACTGGAATTTGGGCTGGCATGCCGTGTGTGTATATGGTTGTGATGTCTTTGCAATGCGGTGGGTCGGCATTGGGTAAGAGATGAAGTAGCTGGCTCGTGATTTGAGGAAGCTAATCGCCCACATCGTAGTGCATGGAAGAGGCGGCGAGATCCGCGTAATGCCGTCTTGCTGCCCCAAAAGGAGGGGTTCCGCCACATCGTGTGAATCACACGGAGGGTGCGAGTTAGCCGAAGAAGGAAGTGCATAAGGGTGAGGCCCTTAGTGGACTGGCTGGGCTGAATCGTGGATTCCCCCAGACGGGTGCATCAGGGATGCACAGTGTGACGTCACTGACTATCTGCCTGCGGGAGATAGTTCCTAACACCACAACGCGCCGCCATCGCGGTAGTGCAAGTATTGGGGATTCAGGGTAGTTACGACTGCGGCGCGTGCCTGTCTGCCGCCATGCTTGAGGTGAAGACAGCCATGTCGTCATCCGAGGATGATCTAGGTCCATTCTTCTGAGAGCCGTGAGTCTAGCGTGGGTCGGCAAACCCAGCTAGGGCGAGACCGGTACTTTTTGGGAATGTGATCCTGTGAGTCGCCACACTCGGAAGATGATGGCGAGGAGGGAAGAGAACGCGTTTGGCGAGTGCTTGAAGCGCCATGGGTTTGGTCGTGTCTTGAAATGAAATATGATAAATAATCAATTTGATATGGAATTTGGTTAAGCTGCTAAGTCATAGGTTTTGATTTCCAAAAGCGGCTTTTTCGCAAATAAATAAACCCGGCCTTTCCTTTGAAACCTCTATCACTAAATGCATTGGGTTGGGTGTTAGCTCGCCGGTGTTTGGATGACCTTGACCTCGCATAAATATCTATCTTTAGACATGGAGGAGCCCGTCGAGGAAGATGCCTCGATTGTCATGAGGAAGGAGATCCTCGATGCGACCGTGAGTAGTTGCTTAAGATAGGGTTTAGTCGTTCCACCGATCGTGTGTGGTTACACAAATTCTTTGGTGCGATTTTGTTATTCTTTTGAACTTGCAAGTTGCCCTTTGGGATATTTCCGCTACTCTGATGAACTTTGATGCGTAACTAAGGCTTAAATGCCGTTTGCTACTAATCGATCGGATGATCGCTGTTATGTAATATTTGGACACCGATGTATGAAATGATTCCAGCTGTGTAACTCTTGCACTAGCCTACTGATCCAGGGCCTAGTGCAGGTCCGACCGTTCTCGCTAGGTAAGCCGAGAAGGGGCGCGACACCAAGGCTCACTAGAAAGAGCTTGAGTGACATTTGAGGGTTCAAAGGAAGCAACAAAAGCAGTAGAGAAACAGAACAGAGAAACACCAGACATCGACCTAGTGACTCTCTCATCTAGGTTTCCTATGATCTGCTGAGGAGGGTATCTCTATGAACAAACCTAGGCAGACCCAAAGAAGTGACCTCCTGCTCAGAAGAAGAAGCAGGACCACGAGCTGGACTAGGATCAGAAACAGCACCAGACTCAGAGGAAACAGGTATTGGCTGAGAAGAGTCTAGAGGCTCAGAAACAACTGGAGGATCTGGAGGCGATGGCACTGCAGACTCATGCTCAGAACCAGAATCATCTACAGGAGTAGGCTCTTCTATAAAGATTGTTTCAGAAGAAAGGTCGGAAGAAGAGATATCTGGTCTGTCACCTGGACTAGCCTCATCAAAGGTAACCTCACACGTCTCAAGCACTCGCTTTCCCTCTAGGCTCCAAACCCGGTAGTTTCTGGCTGAAGTGGAGTACCCCAAGAAGATCCCATCGGCAGAGCGAGACTCAAACTTGTCTAAGTGACCAGACTTCAAGATGAAGTGCTTGCACCCAAACACCCTAAGATGGGAGACACTAGGCTTCCTACCATAGCGCAACTCAAAAGAGGTTTTGTGCAACTTGGATCTAAGAAACACCCTATTGGACACATGACAAGCAGCAGCTACAGCCTCAGCCTAGAAGTACCTAGAGGTGGAGTACTCATCCAACATGGTGCGAGCCATTTCTACCAAGGTCCTATTTTTCCTCTCCACAACGCCATTTTGTTGAGCGACGAGAGGAGAAGAAAACTGATGCTCAACACCTGACCTCTCACAGAAACTTGCAAACTCAGAGTTCTTGAATTGAGTGCCATTATCAGTACGAATGGTCCTGAGAGCACCTGGAAACTCCACTGAAAGCTTGCGGTACAAACTTTGAAAGTGGCTGAACGACTCGACCTTGGTAACCATGAAGAAAACCCATGAATACCTAGAGTAGTCATCCACGATCACTAGCACATACCACTTCCCACCCACAGACTGCACACGAGCAGGACCAATAGTATCCATATGCAGCAACTGTCCTGGTGCATTAGTCATCACAAGGGTGACTGGTGGGTGAGAGGCGGCAACCATCTTGCCATGGCAACAAGGAGCACAGACTAGATCCTTGACCATTTTGAGTTTGGGCAAACCGCGAACAAGGTCACGGCTGCTAACTCGAGTCAAGTGATCAAAACCAATGTGACCCAATCTCCTATGCCAAAACGAAAGATCCCGAGAATTAGAAGCAATCAGACAGTGAGAAGAACCAACAGAGGAAGAATCAAAATCAGCCTAAAACACTCTGCCCAATCAAGAAATCCCACAAACAAACTCACCAGAGGAACTGAGAATCTTGCAAGAGCTAGACTTGAAAGAAACCTCAAAACCCTCATCAACAAGCTGAGACACACAAAGCAAATTGTATTTCAAATTGCGACTAAAACAACGTCCCGGCGACGACCTAGGACTAACTCGAATCAACACAGAAGCTAGCACGCGTCTGAAGAAGCATCCCCAAAGGTGATGGTCTCACCATTGGGAACCCGGAAAGAGAGGAGAACCACCTAGACTCCCGGTCATGTGCTCTGCAAAGACCCAGAGTCCACTATCCACACCTCCTTCTTGCCCCGCCTACGCACCTATCAAACTCGACGAGAAGAGTGTGCATCAGTATTGGGGAAAACAAGAGTAGACCTAGGCACCCAATACTGAGCAACAAAGACTAGCACGAGAAACTCTAACAAACTCAAAGAATCTCACCACAAGACCTCTCAACTCCGCCTACCACCTCTACTAGGTGAAGGAGCACGCCATGAGCGTCTACCCCGAGCAGCAGGAAAGGGCACATTCTCGAGGGCGGCGTTGAAACCGAGGACGGTCAAACCTAGGTGGGACAACAAATGGAACTCGCCAGATCCAAGACACAGTCGACGGAAACCCGAGGACAAAGCCCGACTAGGTGCTGCCTAGGGAAACCAACTAGGTTGTAGCAGAACTTCGGAATGTGGCCTACCCCGCCACAAAGATGAGTGCAAGAGTACTTGACCTTCATAGGGGCAAAAGTGACTTGATCTTCCTAGGAATAGGAGTTGGGACTACCTTGGGCTTCTTAGGGTTGGACCTACTTTAGGAGACTTCTTCTCAACAAGGACACCCTTGCCCTTGCTAGAAGAAACAAAGAAGAGAGGACACACCTTACGAGTAGGCTTGTCTTGTAAGACCCAAAGACTCTTGAACACAGTCTTCTCAAGGACTCCGTGAGACACCTCTATCATCCCGCCATTCTTACTAGGCTGTGACAACTCGAGGAGGGTGGCGCTTGATATGATCAAGCAGTCAAAACCTAGACCTCTACCCCGGGAGATCTTACTCGGTCAAGGATCGGGTTAAGCTTCTTCTTACCACCTACAAACTTCTCGGAGTGCTTATCGGTACTCACACTCTGATGAAGCCGAGGACGAACGTGCAAGAAGCGGTGAGGAAGGTGCGAAGAAGAACTCAGGTGTCCACTACCCGGTCCTTACCCTTCACTTCTGAGATTTGCTCCCGAGCAACTCAACCTCTCTCCTAAGAGACCGACAGAAAGGCACTCAACATTACGAGCCATAGCTAACCTACCCTCAAACCTCTTACTCATGTCCTCATAGATTCTAACCAAATCATCATCTGTCTCACCACATCTAGCACAAGAAGTAAGAGCGACCAATGTATCATTAAGTTCCTCTACTTGAGCTTGCGGGTTCAAGTTTTTAGTGTCATGAGAGAACAATCATTGCACGAGTGAAAGCTCTGATCCTCATCTGAACCGACAAGATCCTTAGGTGTAACAGATCTCTACAACCCTCAAGCTGGCCGACTTGGGTCCTTAAGTGTGTCAAGTGAGGTGCATGTATGATCAGACAAGCAGAGCGATAAGAGAACTAGGTGCGAAATAGCTTCAATCAAAGCATTCCTAGACTCTTCTAGCCGACGATACACTAGCATGCTTAGCCTTAAGTAACTCAAACTCAGAAAATACACTATCATGCAGAGTCCTTAGGGCATTCAATTCATCCACAAGCTTATCACATTCTTTCCAACCATCAGAATCAACAACAGCAGGACAAGAACAAGACTTGGATTGCAACTTGCTAGAGAGACTCGCGACCTCAGACTCTAGACTACTACAACGCTTCCTAGATATGCCATAAGCTTTCTCCAATTTAGTAAGAGCATCTAGGAGCTGGTCATAGGGTACCTCGTCGTCAGAGTCTGAGTGGTAGAGCTCGGAGTCGGAGACGTCGTTCTCATCCACCGCCATGAAGACCATGCCGGCGTAGTTGTCGTCGTCATCGCTCTTGCTCTTGTCGACTTGCGGATCATCCTTGCCTTCGTCGCTCCATGTCTCGCCGAAGTCGTCGAGGTTCATCCCATCCAAGGCTGCGAGCACCTTGGAGAGAACCTTCTTCCCGTTGAAGAACTTGACGCCCTTCTTGTCGTTGCCACCCGCAGTATTCTTGTTGCAGTTCTTGTTGATGTAGTCGTTCTTGCCTCTCCCAAGCTTGGGGCAGTAGAGCTTGATGTGGTTCAGCTCACTACACTCAAAGCATCTCACAGGACCACCCCTCTTTCTCTCTCGAACCCTCCTGTAGGAGTTGCTAAACTTCCTGACGAGCAAGCACAATTGCTCCTCGGAACAGCAATCCAACTCCTCATCAGACAACTCAACCAAAGCAGTAAGAGAGAAACTCGAATCCAACACAGAAGAAGCAGGAGAACGTCTAAGAAGAGGATTAGCAATCAAAGTTGTGGAAGAAGAACCAGATTCCTTGGACAGATGTTCCAACTCATGTGTTTTCAGATTTGAGTACAGACCATCAAGAGTCAGCTTGTCAAGATCAGCTGCCTCTCGGATAGTTGTGACCTTGATCCCCCAGACCTTAAGATCCAAAGCAGAGAGAAAGTGACGAGCATTCTCCGCGTCAGTGAACGTGGTCTCAACTGAGCGAAGATCGCTGAGCACCTTGGTGAATCGACTGAAACAAGCATCCAGTGATTCCACAGGCCTCATTTCAAACTTGTTGTACAATCTCTTGTATTGATCCTGCCGCACTGTCTTAACCTTGACTGTCCCCTCATGGTAAGCAAGGAGGGTAGTCTAGATCGTGTGCACAGACTTGATATGAGCAACTCGCTCATACTCAGTCCGACTCAAACCCTGAACCAAATAGTTCCTAGCCTTTGTATTCAACTCAACATCAGCAAGATTTCCAGCTGTAATCTTGTCGTCATCAGGCACTTCATAGGGATTCTTGACCTTGAGCCATATATTATATCCCTGTGCCATCACGTACGACTCAGTCCGGGCCTTCCAAAACACAAAATCTTTGCCATCAAAAACAGGGGGCTTGGTCGAGTACTTATCACTCGCCATGTTGCCAAGAACCAAAGGAAAGGCTCCAAAGATCTGTGAAGATCAAACCTAGGCGCAACCCATCTTTGCTCGATACAGCTTGAAGAATCGGTCTTGGCGACTAGAGGGGGGTGAATAGGCGCTAAATTGATTTCAGCCCTATTGCTTTGCACCCAACGCTCCTCTCTTCACAACACAACACACCTAACTCACCACAAGCCACAAGGCAAGGATGAACTTAGGGTGCAGTAGCGAAAAACTACACACGAGTGACTACACGAGCACCGCAATAGCTTCAAATCGACAGCAGCAATTAGAACTCTCTTGCACCAAGTGTACCCCGGGTATTCATGGATGAATTATGGCCAAAATATGAGGAGTTTCCTATCACTCAGATGGTGCAAGGTCTCTGAAACTAATCCACACGAAATCCCACTTAAGCCATGGAGAAACAAGACAAAGGTCAAAAGTTACTTTAGCTAAAGTAATCCAGAAATTTTCAGCAGCAATAGACCAAGTTCAATGAACCAAGAAGCCAATATTTCAGGCTCCAAACTTCATGAGGATTTTTATCCTGGCTGGTTCATGAACCTAGTTCATCCATGCCAAATCTTAGCTTCAAACTCCTTGTGGAAAAATCAGGAAAAATCAAACAAGCATAGTCTGTCTGCAGCCACGTCCAGAAAGTTTGGGGCTCAAAGAACAGATCACCGCGCCCAAACTAGAGATCGCCTTGCCTTGAAATGTTTATGGTGGATAGGCAATGGAGTCAGGAAACAGCTCCAACAAAAAGCACTTAAAAAGGATTTTTCTACATTTCTAGAAAAATAAAACACTTCACGTAGGTCAGACTGAAAGTTTCTGGACAGCAACAACTAAAGGCCAAAACCACTTCAAATCTTTCCTAGGATGCATGAACTAGTTTAAGAACCATCTATACATCCTCAAGACATCACAAGTGTGGTTCCAAACCAGGAAGAGATCAAGTAAACCAAGAACACATCAAGAAACTAAATAAAAGATCAAAAACCAAAACCAAAAATCATCATGAACAAGTGAATAACACTAGAGAGACATGAGGGATTGAGGAATAGGATTTGTATTCAGATTTTTGAAGTGTTTACACAGCCTATCCAGGTTGGTGGAGACATCCCCTCCACCTCTCTTTATATAGGCAAACCGGTGAGGATATATCGCGACATATTGACCCATATCGCGATATATTGCCTCAACCACTCATCCACATATGGAGGGCTGAGATTAACCCACTCAACCATCCATTTAACTAGGGTTTTCTTCACATGGGTTCACCCTTAACCCAACACAGGGTTTTTCACACATAGGCTAACCCCACAACCTTAACCGGGTTTTCTCGGGCTAACCTGAACCTGACCGGGTTTTGATACCGGCTAACCTGAAACCCTTGGATCCCTGAGCATCTACAGCTGTCGCGTGACTCCAGTCCTTCTCGCCTCACCTAACCTCACCTAGCCTCGCCTAGCCTCGCCTAGTGCGCCACGGGTCCCACCGGGCCACCTCAGCACATGGCCTCAATGCATGGCCTCAGTGCATGGCCTCAGCGCATGGCCCTGAAGACATCCGGCCGCCACCGCACACCTGCAGTGACAGAGATCAAAGGGAACAACAAGAGAACCAAGCCGAGGGTCACTACCTCGACCTAGGGTAAGTCCAACATTCCAATCATATCACCACAAGTCCCAACACACCGAGGGACACAAGCAAAGCTATGTTGATTTTTAAAATGAGTTACCAATCATGTCTCAAAACTTTGACCAACTAGCACATATACTCATTACCAAACATGGGAGGCAGCTCCACATGGTCTCACACCATGCCTTCCGGGGATGAAGGTTCATGGTGCGGACATGGCAGTGGGCTTCGCGAAGGTCTAGGTGGACGCTGTACTGGACAACACAGCAGTGAAGATCCCACTGGTGAATCCCCCCTAATGATGACATCACCACAGTGGGGACTACTGTCCATTCGTTTGTCTAGTGGCCCAAGAAGGACATTGTCCTAGAGACCCACCCCGAGCTGGAATAGGTACCTGAACCCGAACCCCTATAGCCACTCCACAAGAAGAAGAGGATAGACCCCCAACGAAAGCCAGATCAGAGGCGGACGCTAAACCTTCGAAGACTCAGTCGAGCTCACAAAGTCAGAAGCCTGTCGTATCCTCACCGGTGAAGAATCAAACATCACAGAAGGGGAAACACAAGGTCTAGGAATCTTATACACCCAAAAAAAACCTGCACTGGCCACAGGGGAACAAAGCTTTTAGGTTAGGAGCATCACTTGCTACCGAGGCCGCATTAAAAGACATGGGTATCAGCTACCACAACCTACATACGTATTACATCCAGAAGTCCCACTTGCCCGAGAGAGACCGAGAGTCCGCTATCACAACTAAGCTAAAGGCCAAGCATTTCGAAGACAACGAAGAATCTTAATTTTCGGTGGCCTTCGAGGACCTATGGCACATGTACCATCTAGAGGAGCTAGACGTCTCGCTCCTCCGATGCTTTTTCAATGAAAGTGTCTGCAATTCTCATTCCTATTTAAAACTCCTACCTGGCCTCCTAGACTTATATAACAATCGCATATATCTTTACAGCCTCCTGAAGCTAACGGCCAAAAGAGCCAACAACCCAGCTGGTTTTCTCGATCCCGCGATTGTGATCCATGATAATATCAAACAAGATATCAATCGAGTCGGGAACTACATCAAGAAGTCAATGTTGTGGCAGAAGGACAAAGAATTCTTCCTTTTGCCATTCAACAAAGCTTTCCATTGGATCTTGGTAGTCATAGAACCAACACAGAACAAGGTTGTATACCTCGACTCCAATAAAGAGAGCCCCCATCACGACTTCAGTGATTTGACGAATCTACTCAACCGGGTTTTTGAGAAGTACGTCAAACAAGGGGGGACACATGATATTGCTAGGGGGCACTATTCTTCGACACATTGAGAAATTCCCGGTAGATGCTTAAACATACTTCTCATATGATAAAATTGAAATATCCATAGTGCCTGCTGAACTAATTATTGTGCCTTGTTATCTCTACTTATGTAGTACCACCAGCAGCCTAGAGGCCATGCTTGCAGGTTTTATGTTGCCTGCCACATGCAAGAGGTTATGGATTTAAGGCCGTCCACAAATCTAGAAATCAGCCAGGCGAATCTCCATAACAATATTTTTGCCGACATTAGAGAATTGATCGCTAACTTTATCATGACACAAATTATAGATCCAAATGGTCATCTTAACCCATATAATTAATTTAGCATGGACAAATGTATGTTAATCTTGTATGATGTGCCCGACATATGAACACTCTGTGACGAATCATGAATAATTTTTGATGAATATATATGCATGTATTAATTCATGCATATATCTATGTGTGAATTTATAGATATGGATGTGTGAATGAGATAACTCTATGGATGTGTGAATTTATATATATGGATCTGTGCATGTTTCAATTCATATCTATGTGTACTGTACGTATCAATTTGTATGGATGTGTGGTTGTATGAGGTGAAATGTTTGTGTTGTTGATTCGTCGTCAAACTTACTGGAAATTTCTAGCTGTATGGATGTGTGGATAACAATTATGGATGACAATTGTCGCCGGGAAATCTTGCCGACGGTGAGGTTCGGCGCCCCTCCCTGGTGCTGGAGAGGACGCCGAGAGTAGTGGTGGTGAGAAAGCAGAACGCTCAGTGAATAAACCAGAGTGCTAATGTGTATGATCAGAATGCTTGTTCTCTTTCAATGATGAGCTTATCAATTTATACAACTCTAGGGTCAGGGTTTACATGTATGGGAAATACCCAAATTACCCTGACCAAGGGAAAATACCCAGATTGCCCTGATCTCTAGGTCGTTGATCATAAGATCCACGGCTAGGCTAGCTTTCTTACAATCCAAGTTGCTCTAATTTCTAATGTACCCTCAGGGGGACACCCACTGACAAAGCTCTTGATTTGATTCGCTCTTGTCAGAGGCTGTCGCGGGGTCTTCGTCCTCTAGCCCGGGACTTGTCAAAGATTACTCTCGGTCACTCCGCAGGGTCTTCGTGAAGTTCTCGGCGAGACTTCACTCTTCTACCACCCTTCGGGATAAGCCCCGAGGATCTTCATCGCTCGAGATTTACCCGCGAACGTTTGACCCTTCGCGTCCTTCTCCTGACCCTTCGCGGATGTCCAAGTCTTGCTCCCATCCCAAGGGGTCTTGAGGTTATCTCAGGCACGCTTCACTGCTTACCCCTTCGGGTAAGGATCTTCATGAAGGATCTTTACAGCATCTTCGTGAACATCCACCTTTCTTGGAGATGGGGTGGCTGCCCCTACAACAGAAGCCCTTACGGTCACGTCGCCACCTCGCCGTGGTGCCTGGCCGGAATATCCAGCTTCCCCCTTCTCCACGTCGAGGTGGTTTTCCCGAAGATGCTCTTTCTTCTTTGTTTCCAATGATATCTTCGCTCATTGATGTGACTTGGACTAGACGTTCTGACAGTGTCAGTGGCCTCGAAGTTGACGCGTTGATCCTGCCGTCAATCGTCACACGTGTCATCAGATCTGTAGGCGTCCGTTGGAATTTTCTTTTGTTTTTTGATTTTTCTTTTTGTGCCTGTTCGGTTTCTTTGCGGCGCATCGTCGCCATTGGTACGGACACGCGGCGATCATTTGTGTCCGATTGGCTTCTATGTAAGGGGTCGCGTCACTGTTCTTCTTCCACTCACTCTCTTCAAACTCTCAACCTCCCGCTGTCTGTTGCTCTCGTTCTTGTGCACTCCTTCCGCCGCCGCCGGTTCTCTTGCTCCTGCGCCCTTTTTCTGCCGTCGCTGGTTTGCTTACTCTTGCGCGCTCCTTCTGCCACCGGCAGTTCCCTCGCTCTTGGGCGTTCTTTCCGCCGCCGCCAATAGATCATCGCCGCGGGTTCACCGCCTTTCTTCATTGCCCTTTGAAGTTTTCAGGTATGGTGCTCGCCCACGTCATTCGTTTAGTTCGGGGTATGGAGTTTCCAGTCCGCTATGGGTTTTGTGCCGGCGAACTTGCCGGCGAGGTTCTTATCGACGACGCTGGTTGCGCCGTCGTTCACATTGATTTTTCCCTTAACGTTTGGCTGTCCAAACGTTCTGCGGCGGTTTGCTTCTCTCTTTTTTATTTTTATTTAATGTTTTCGAAGAGCCGCTTTTTGATGTGCTGATTTTCTCTATGCAGTCCTCGGAATCTCTGATGGCTCCGAAGAAGATCCTAAGCCCTGCGGACCTTGCGCGGCTGTCTTGGGAGCTGAGGCAGTCTAGGATGACACCGGATATGCTCGCGAAGGTGTCAGACGGCTCCGTTGCTGACGAGGCGGACTTCAGACTTCCGGGGCAAGAGACGACTCCTCGGCCGAATGCCGACGAGGCAGTCGTCTTCAACTCGCAGGTGAAGGTGGGACTTCGGATACCGTGCACCCGCCTCGTCGGGAAGGTCCTCGAGCTGTACAGGGCGCAGCTCGTGCACCTCTCCCCGAACGCCGTGGCCCAGCTTGCGGTGTTCGAGTAGGCGCTCTGAAGCCATGGAGCGCAACCAAGCGCCCGAGTCTTCGGGTTTCTTCACGAAGCTTGGTGGCAGGGGAAGACCAGCGGCAGCGCCTTCGGATGCTTGAACTTTGTCGTCAAGTCGGCACACTCGGCGGACTTTCCTTCCCTGGCCACGAAGAAGAAGTGGGATGGACCAGCTGGGCTAAGCTGGAAGCTGTACTGGTTCTACCAGAGGGTGGATGCAGCGGATGCGCCATTGAGATACACCCCGGAGGCAGCGGACTGCATCAAGTTCCCTGTGGAGAAGCTGTCCGGCTCCGAAGAGGCGCAGCGGCTTCTCCTTCAAAGGATCAGCAAACGGTTTTCCATGCGCTGCCTTGCCGAGGAGTTCTACGCGGCCAAGGTGGGGCCGCTGATGCGCAGCTAGGAGGACTTCGTCATCGTTGGTGAGGGAGACGACCACCTCACTCTTCGTGATGAGAATCACCGCCCCCGAAAGCTGGAATCGGCCGTGGAGAGGGCCGAGGGATGTTCGGGCCACTTCGTCCAGACGAAGTTGCGCGGGCCCGCGAAGTTGGTGTGGGCGCACGTGTCAACCGCATCCTTGAGGTGGTTACCCCCTAGGCGGAGCCCGAGCCGAAGAGGGGCGGGAAGAGGAAGCTGCCGAGGGTGCTGCCGCGGGCCCGTCAAAGCGGCCCCGTGGTGAGTACTCCTTTACCCGCCATATATCTTCGGTCTGTCGTTTCTAACTAGTTTTTTGAATCAGAAGCCGCCAGCGCTGAGGACGAGGAAGAGGACGAAGAGGAGGTCGAGGAAGAGGGCCGCCTAGCCGAAGACGACCGCACTTCACCGGACGCGCAGAGTGCCGCCAGTGGTGGCGACGACCCACTGGACGTCCTGGTCAGCAAGACTCCTTCGGGGCCGTTAGATCCCGATCATGGTTCCAACGAGCCGCAGGATAGCCATGGAACCGGGTCTCTTCCTTCCGGTCGAGGCCCCTCCCGAAGGAGGCTCCATGGATGTCCAGGCGGAGGCCGAGGACTACACCGCCGACTTCGTTGTTGACACGGAGCTCTGGCTGGCTAATTCTCCTTCCGCCGAAGGTTGGTTACTATACCCCGGTATGCTTTTTACCTTGTTATTTTTTCTTATGATTGTTTTTTTCTGAGGGGATTAATGAGGAGCCACCTTCGGTGCCTATCTCTGGGGCCGTTGGCGCCAGTACTGCGGCTGATGCCGTTCTGGCATTGGTGGCAACCACTTTCGTGGAGAGGGGTCCTTCGCCTTCTGCCCCGTTTGCGCCTAGCGCTGGTTCAGCTTTGCCGGCCATCCCTGCGCCCGGCGCCACTTCTTCGCAGCGGCGACAACCGTCTAGGGTGGAGCTTCGCATGCTACACCCGTGCCCAATGCCGCCGCTGTTTCCGATGGCTTCCTTTTGGAGCCCACCGCTGTCGTCCACGATGAACATGTGGAGTCCATCCTCGGGGGGGGGGGGGGTACCTTCATCACTCCTCGACCGTTGCGAGGCGTTCCCTTTACTGGTGAACATGCGCAACGTCGAGTTGAGCCTTGCTTCGGTAACATATATATTACCATTATTTATTTATTTATTATTATTATTTTAAGTCTTCATGTTATTTATGTTTGTATTCAATTTTGCAGAGTTTGGTTTGGAATCGTGCCGCATCGGCACAAGTGCTAGGTCTCTCGGAGAGGTGTGTTGCTCTTGAGGGTCACGTCGCGACGCTCAACCGAGAGAACCACATCCATCGTGAAGTTAGCGCGAAGGAGAAGGAGCTGGTGGTCCTGCTCAGGTCAGAAAAGGAGCAATTGGAGCAGCGTGCGAACACCGCCGAGGAGGCCCTGGCTGTGCTCCGTGCTGAGTTCGAGGCCCAACGAGCCGAACTAGAGTCGTCGCGCAAGGAGTGCAATGGCCTGCGCGACGAAGTGAAGAATGGAGCCGTGGAGCCTGGGGCTCTTCGGGGTTCGGCGGCAAAGATTAAACAACAACTGGAGGCGCTGCAAGCAGAGCTTCTTTCTTTGAGTCAGGTCTTCACCAAGGAGATCACTAGACTCAGGACCGTTGCCGTGAACGCCCCTCCGAGGAATCTTGCTTTGGCCCTCAAATACTTGAAGGAGGCAATCGGGACCTTCGTGGAGGGGTCTTTGCACTACGGGTCAGACTGCGCCGTCAGTTCTATTTTTGCGTTTACAACGAAGCTAAAGGGCGCGGGGTGCACACATTTTTTGGGGAGCTCATCTCCAAGTGCGACATACCCTTCGGCCTTCATTGCCAGCTCGTTCGACCGTGACTCCCGCTAGGTTGTTCGGGATTTTTTGTTTAAGTTTTGGCGAGCTAGGGGTCCTGCCTTCTGCCGCGCTTTCATGGCGCATGCGAGGAAGATGACTGCAGCGGCCGCGGTTGGTTCAGCAGGGCCTCTGAAGATAGGAGAGCCCAAAGTGCCATCTTCCGAAGATCCTCCGGTCCGCCCCGCTCCCTAGGATCCTAAAATCCCTATAGATCCGAAGGGCAAAAGGCCAGTAGAGTAAACTAATGTTCAGGATTGTAATCTTTTGCTAATGTAATATATGATCCTTTGTTGACTTTTTATTCCGAAGCTGTCCTGTATCATGAGTGACCTTGTCTCAATGTTTCGTTTTCATTTGCTGTTAGTCCTTTGTTTCGCTCCTATTTTATTATACGACGCGTTAGGTTAGTTGGCGTTCGCGAAGACTTATGGACCGTGAAGACTTCGGGTGCTTGGCGCGAGCGCTCTTGACCTCGTGCCAGCCCCTTAGTATTTAGCGTTTTTCTCGTTTGCAAAGGCTCATGGCCCTCGAAGGGATTTTCGGGTGCTTGGCGCGAGCGCTCTAGGCCTCACTCCAGCCCCTTGGCGCTTTTGCGCATTACACGTTCGCGAAGGCTTGTGACCCGCGAATGTGATGTTTTGGGTGTCTGGCGCGAGCGCTCTTGGCCTCGCGCCAGCCTCTTGGCGCTTTTGCGCATTACACGTTCGCGAAGGCTCGTGGCCTGCGAAGGTCATGTTTCAGGTGCTTGGCGTGAGTGCTCTTGGCCCCGCGCCCGCCCTTGGCGCTTTAGCGTGTTATATGTTCACGAAGGCTCGAGTCCTGCGAAGGTCCTGTTTCGGGTGCTTGGCGCGAGTGCTCTTGGCCTCACGCCAGCCCCTTGGCGCTTTAGCGCATTATACGTTTGCGAAGGCTCGTGGCCTGCGAAGGTTATGTCTCGGGTGCTTGGCGCGAGTGCTCTTGGCCTCACGCCAGCCCCTTAGTTTGAACTGTCTGCAAGGGAATGCTCCTTTTCTTTATTTCATTTGAAATTACATTTTGACAATTACATTCCCATAGGATTTTTTCGGTCGCAGCCGGTTTTGGGCGTCTAAGCCTCATTAAAAACTCCGCTCGTAATACCTGCTAGGGAAAAACCGAGTAAGAGAAAAGAGTACTCAGCGCTTTTACACTGTTTTATGGGTAATATCTTATCAGGCTCTTCGCGTTCCAAGTGTTTGGGACCGAAGAGCCGTCAAGGTTGGAGAGGTGGAACGATCCTTGTCTTGTTTGTTTGTTAACAATGAAGGGTCCATCCTAGGTGGGCTCTAGTTTGGATAGTCGTTGTGGCATTTTCCGAAGGACCATGTCCCCTTCTTGGATCTCCCGTGGTCTTACTCGCTTGTTGTAGGTTCTGCTCATTAGCTCATTATATTTTTCTAAGGTCTCTTTTGCTTTAAGCCTGTCCTCTTCGACCGTGTCGGCCAGTGGTTGATCAGTAATCTTGGCTCCGCCTGTTATGAACCGAAAGGTCTTAGCTTGGATTTCAGCCGGCGTTATTGCCTCCTCACCATACACCAGCCTGAAGGGTGAGTACCCCGTTGGTCTTGTGGGCGTTGTGCGAATTGCCCACAATGTCTTCTCCAGTTCTTCTGGCCATTTTCCTTTGGCTTCATCTACCAATCTTTTTTTTACTGATTTCATGATGTTTTGATTTGCCCGTTCCACTGCACCGTTCGCTTGTGGGTGTCCCACAGAAGCATAGCATATTTTGGTGCCGAGGTTCTCACAGAATGACTTAAACCTTGACGAGATAAATTGTGATCCATTGTCAGCTACTACTTCTTGTGGTAATCCAAATCTGCATATCACATTTTTCCAAAAGAAATGCTGGGTCTTCGCAGCTGTGATGCTCGTTAATGGCTCTGCTTCAACCCATTTGGTGAAGTAGTCAATTGCAACAATGATCCATTTAAATCCTCCTGAAGCCTGCTTGAGCTCCCCTACGATATCGATCCCCATCTCGCGAAAGGCCACACTGGGGGTGAGGGCTGTAGGCTTGTTGGCGGAGCCTTCGGCTGATTTGTCATCCATTGACATCCTCATCATCTTTTGATGAATTCCTCTGCGTCGCTATTGGCTGTTGGCCAATATATTCCCATGCGCAACACCTTCGCTGCGAGAGCCCTTGGGCCTTGATGTGAACCACAGACTTCTGCGTGTATTTCCGCCAACGCTTCCTTTCCCTCTTCTCTTGAAACACATCTCATCCACGGCGTGCCGATTCCCGACTTGTAGAGGAGGCCATCCATCATGATGTATGTTCTTGCACGTTGCTTTGTTGCGTAGGCCTTTTTGCTATCCTCGGGTAATTCACCATCCCGAAGATATTTTACAATGATCTTTCTATAAGTTGCACTTCGGGACATATAGACGCTCGTGATATTGCTTCATAAAACACCCCTTCAGGTATTCTTGTAAAGTATGCTGCCGTCTTGGCCAACTCATCTGCTCTCACATTTTCCCCCTTGGTATTGTTTTCACAGAGATCTCCATGAAATGATTCTCCATTGTTCTTACTGCTTCCAGATATTTTGCCATTTCGGTGTCTTTGGCTTGAAAGTCTTTTGTTATATGCCCTTCTATCAACTTCGAGTCGGTGTAGATGACGACCCTTTTTGCTTCGAGGGATTTTGCTTTCCGAAGGCCCAATAGAAGTCCTTCGTATTCAGCCGCATTGTTTGTCGTCTTAAAGTTTAGCCTGAGAGAATATTACAGGCTCGCGCCCTTCGGGTCGATTACAATTCTTGATGCTCTGCTCCCTTCTAATGTGAAGGAACCATCGGATTTTATGCTCCACAAGGGGGGTAGAGCCTGGCCTTCTTTCGAAATCTCCGCCGGCCACTCTGATATGAAATCGGCAAGTGCCTGAGCTTTAATGGCAGTCCTTGGTTCAAAAGCGATGTCGAAGGGTGCTAGTTCTGCAGCCCACTTCGCGATCCTTGTTGTGGCGTCTTTGTTTTCAAATATAGACTTCAGAGGATATGCTGTGGGCACCATTATCTTGAATTGTTGAAAGTAATGCCGTAATTTTCTTGATACCATAAGTAATGCATAAGCTATCTTTTCTAGTTCGATATAGTTTTTCTTTGCTCCTTGCAATGATTCTGATACATAATATACCGGCGTTTATCCCCATTCGGCTTCATCCTTGACGAGGACTGTGCTAACTGTGAAGTGGCTTGCGGCTAGATACAGGGTAAGGTGTGTTGCCCCCTTCGGGCTGGCGAGTCTTGGCAATTGTTGAAGATGCTCCTTCAGCCTTGCGAAGGCATCTTTGCATTGAGGTCCCCACTCAAAGGGTGCTGTCCATTTAATTATGTTGAAGAAGTGTTTGTATTTTTCTGCGGCCTTGGGAGAAATCTCCCTAGGGCGGCCAGCTTTCCCAGGAGGCTTTGTGCTTGCTTCTTATTTTCTGGATCTTTCATGCATTGAATTGCATCAATCTTCTCCTTGTTAGCTTCTATCCCTCGGTGCGACACTAGGAATCCCAGCAACTTTCCTGTTTCCACTGCAAAGGCGCATTTTGTCGGGTTCAATTTTATGCCTTCTGCTCTCAGGCTTGCGAAGGTCTCTTGAATATCTTCGCAGTGGTCCCTCCTTCGCTTGCTTTTAACGACAATGTCGTCGACATATGCTTCCACATTTCTTCCCAACTGTTTTGCAAGAACCTTCGCGATGAGCCTTGCGAACGTTGCGCCTGCATTTTTTAGACCAAAAGGCATTCTTCGGAAGCAATACGTGCTGAAGGGTGTTATGAAGGCCATCTTCTCTTCATATTCCTTTCACGTTTAGCGAGTGTTCGATCGTCTCCCTGGGGACCCCTTAGACTCTCCCGGCACCCAGACGAAGATGTCCCTGTTTTGCCGAAGCAAGTTGATGACGTTTGCTTCTTCTTCTTCGGAGAGGGCGGTTCCGATGGATATTGTTCTCTCTTCATTCTCTGGGAATAATAGAATCTTCTTCGTTTCGCTCTCCGACACAGGGCTTGTAACCCTTCTACTGTATTGAGTCGACTCTCTCGTAGTTTGGGTGGCTTGAGCCTTGGCATGCCTTCAAGTTCATTTTTTCTTGCTGATTGTTAATTTCCTCGGATGGTGATGACTCCCCTTCGGCGGGCAGTTTCATACACAGGTAGTTGTGATGTATAATTGCCCCGAAGGCATTGATGATTCCTTTTCCAAAGATTGCGTTGTACCGATAGTCCATATCAACAACATCGAAGTAAATACTCTTTGTGATCTTTCTCTTGCCTTCATGGAAAGTAACAGGTAATGATATCTGGCCCACAGCAGCCACAGGCTCTCCTCCGAACCCTATGAGCGGCATGTGCGAAGGTGTTAATCTGTCTTCTGGTATATTGAGTTGCTTGAACGCGCTGGTGAAGATGATATCTGCGGAGCTTCCTCCATCGACTAGCGTCCTTTGGACATCATATTCTGTGATTTCTGCTGTGATCACAAAGGGGTCTTGGTGTGGGAACTTCACGCCCTTGGCGTCAGTCGTATCAAAGGTTATCAGAGGAGCCGGTGCTGGTTTACTTGACACCGAGACATGTGACACCTCACGAATGAACTCTTTTCTTTTTCTGTTCGATGGGAGGTTCAGCGAGGATCCTCCGGTGATGACATGGATGACCCTTCGGTTTTGCTGTTCGACATTATGAACCCTCTCGAGAGATTGGCGATATTGATCCCTCGGACGCTGGTCTTGCCTTCGTTGTCGTTTCTGGTTTTGGTAGTTTTCACGTTGCGTTTTAACATCCCTGCATTCCTCAGTTGTATGTGAATAGTTCTCTCCATGCACCGTACAGTATTTCTTTTCCTTGTTCTCTTGATTGTCTCCTCGGAATCTGTCATTCCTGTGGTAATTCTCCCTCCGGTAATTGTCATTCCTTCGATCATCTCTTCTAGTGCTATCTTTTCGGTTGCTGTACTCATCCCTTCGGGAATTGTAATCCCTTCGGGGATAATCCCCTCTCCTATTGTTGTCAATGGCTCTTCGCTTGTCAGTTTGTTTGGGTTCAATGTTGGTTATCCTTTTGTTGGAATTTTGATGTCTCTTATTCTTCTCTAAATTGCTCTCTTTGTGGCTATCCCGATCCTTGTGTGTATTTAGTTGGCCTTGCCTCCTCAAATTCTCCTCTTCTCCCTTTGCATACCCCTCAACTTCATCGTAGAGAAGCGCAGCTGTTTTCGGTGGGTCCTGAGTCAACTTGTGTAGAAGGGGTCCCTTGAAGCTCTCTTGAATCGTTGATTACCAAGAATCGATACATCTCTTATCGGCATCGTCATGTGACAAATCTTTTGTAGTAGTCCCTTGTGCTTTCTTTCTTGCGTTGTTCCAAGGCGAAGAGGTCCCCTTCTACCATTCTCTGGATATAATTGCCTTGAATGTTGTTAGCGAAGGCATCTTTGAGTTGACTCCATGAATGTATGGACCCTTGTGGTAGTGAAGTGTACCATGATAGTGCGGTACCCTTTAATGTCAGCAACAAACTCTTCGCCTTTATATCATCATCTCCGCCAGCCGCTTCTACCGATGTGTCATATACATCTAGGAATTCATTTGGGTCGGTGTCTCCAGAGAACTTGAATACACTTGGCATTTTGAATCCTTCGGGCCATTTCTTGCCACGAAGATGTGCGCTCAGAGGCCCTTCACTAGCCTTCCTCGGCTGTGTCACCATTACGTTTTGCCGATGTTGCTCATGATCTTCCTCAGGGTAGGGGATCCTTCGGGGCACATAGTGCTGCTGGGGCTGCATGGTTACGAGCTCTCTTCGGAGAAGATCGATTTGTTCCTCCAACAGTTTTCTTCTATCTTGCAATGATGTCTTCGGTAGATGGGGGGTCTCCATGTTGACGTTCTTGCATGGGATGGGTGGATGGGTCTTGCTGCATCTCGTCTTTGATGGTTCTGCTGGGTCCTGGATCGTCGAGTCTACCACCGCCTGCTTCCGGGGCACCTTGGCCCTGGTTCCTACAGCCCTACAAGTTAATGCCGGGGGCTCTTGGGACGCTTACGCCAGGTCCTTGCACCGCCATGTCTTCCCGCCGCCGTTCAGTCGTTGGCGCGGTGGTGATCGCCCTTTGGGCCGCTCCCTCCGTCGCCTCGCCACTTGCACCTTGCTCGTTTTGGCTTTGCCGCTCCCACCCTGCGCTTCCTCCACCGTGCCCCGTTTCCGGCGGCCCGTCGCCACCGACAGTTACGACACTCCTCCTGGGTCTGGCCATCGCCGCAACGCTCACCTCCTCCCCACGGACGGCGCCAACTGTCGCCGGGAAATCCCGCCGACGGTGAGGTTCGGAGCCCCTCCCCGGTGCTGGAGAGGACGCCGGGAGTAGTGGTGGTGAGAAAGCAAAACGCTCAGTGAATAAACCAGAGTGCTAATGTGTATGATCAAAATGCTTGTTCTCTTTCATTGATGAGCTTATTAATTTATACAACTCTAGGGTCAGGGTTTACATGTATGAGAAATACCCAAATTACCCTAGCCCAGGGAAAATACCTAGATTGCCCTGATCTCTGGGTCGTTGATCGTAAGATCCACGGCTAGGCTAGCTTTCTTACAATCCAAGTTGCTCTAATTCCTAATGTACCCTCGGGAGGACACCCACTGACAAAGCTGTTGATTTGATTCACTCTTGTCAGAGGCTGTCGCGGGGTCTTCGTCCTCTAGCTCGGGACTTGTCAAAGATTACTCTCGGTCACTCCGTAGGGTCTTCGTGAAGTCCTCGGCGAGACTTTACTCTTCTGCCACCCTTCGAGATAAGCCCCGAGGATCTTCATCGCTCGAGATTTACCCGCGAACGTTTGACCCTTCGCGTCCTCCTCCTGACCCTTCGCAGATGTCCAAGTCTTGCTCCCATCCCAAGGGGTCTTGAGGTCATCTCAGGCACGCTTCACCGCTTACCCCTTCGGGTAAGGATCTTCATGAAGGATCTTTACAGCATCTTCGTAAACATCCACCTTTCCCGGAGATGGGGTGGCTGCCCTACAACAACAATATATATGTATTATGGATGTATGGATGTGTGGATGATATATAATATATAATTCTGGATGTGTGGATAATAATTCTGCTTGTTTTACAGAGGGCATGGCTAGCAAAACCTGAGGCTAGCCAATTTGCAAAAATTATTTTAGGCTACCAGGGCTCATCACTGGCGGTTCTAAGGTAAAGCTGCCAATAATAAGTTCTATCAATGGCGGCTTCAGATATCAGCCGCCAGAGATAGTGCACATATCACTGGCGGTTCATATCTGAATCGACAGTGATAATGAACACATCATTGGCGGCTGGTGTAAGAGCCGCCAGCGATAGTGCACACATCACTGGTTGCTCTTATAATGACCACTAGTGATAGTTAACTATCACTGGTGGCTGGTATATGAACCTCTAGTGATAGTGGATATCACTGGCTGTTTTAAGACCGCCATTGATAACCCTTGGTTATCACTGTCACTTAATCACTGGCGGTTCAAAAACCGTCAGTGATAAGGGTTACGACTCGCCAGTGATAGGGTTTTCTATGCTAGTAGTTGGGTGAAGCCTAACGTCATGTTTTAGCTATAATCAGGTGACTAGGTGGGCTGGCCATGTATGCAAAGTGAGGCAGAGTGTAGGTGGTGAGATAGACCAAAGTGCCGAGGCAGAGCGGTGTTGGGCGCCAAAGGGAGTCAAAAACAAGGGACCACTCGCAAATATGAGGTCTTGTCCTATTACCATCACTCTCCTTGCCTTTGAGACAATAGAGATGAGGAGTAGGCAATGGCGCCGCTCCAGGATATATGGAGTAAGTTGATACCTTATAGCTAGGTAGTTGCCCTAGTTTCAGTTCCGGTGTTGGGCCGACTTTTCTTTTCGGCCAGCGTGTTAGGCCCATTGGTGTTGTAAACTGAAAACACTAGGGTTTCTCCCCTCCTAGTGTCCATCCTCTTCTTGTTTCTCAATTCTTCCTCTCCTTTCTCCTCTTCTTTCATTTTTTTCCCATTTTATTGCTCTTTCTCTACTCTCTTCTAATTCTTTTATCAAATTAAATAAGAAAGGTAACGAACCAACTACTTGAAGCCACTAGCCAATAACCAAGTTTGACTGGCAGAGCTAAACATTCTAACATATGTTTTATCATTTAGACCAGTAGTCTGTTGTCCTCTATTTTTTCAAAATGAAGCATAATTCTTCCAACCTATTTTTTTTTTATTTCGGCACATCATATTTGAACCTTGCAAATACATGAAGTCCTCTCTGATAATAGTTTTTATAATCTTGTTTGGATGCTCCTTGACAAAAAAAAAAAGACAACCTGTTACGCACAAAGTTTGACAAAACATTAATTCCATAACCACCCATCCTAAATTATACGTATTAATGTAACACATGTCATAAATCTGCAAAAATGAGGAAAGGAGAACCTAGCCTGACCAGGTCATTCAAAACCTGAATGAAAGAAATCACCATCCGTTCAACAATAGCAACGGCAACTCAAGAAAACAGAAGACTGGCATGCAAAAAGCACCCAACACAGGAGACGAATCGGACCACGGGAGGGCTCATCCAACTGGTGTGAGGCAGGATAAAAGCACAAGAAATTACCAACAAACCGGAGGGCTATCAACATAGAGATATTGTCGTTCATCCTGAGGGCCTCATGGGCCGGTCTGGACCGAAGAGCAAAGCAGGGAGTGGCTTACTAGCGCATGGCAAGTACATCCATCTGACGTGGGAGCATCGCACCATGCGCGCAATGAAATGAAAGGACTCTGATTTTTTGGCGGCGTGATATCACAAACACTCATCGTAAATTATACGTATTAATGTACCACGTATCATAAATTGGCAAAAAAAAAAAAGGTAAAGGAGAACATGACATGTCCAGGCGATACAAAACCTGAATATAAAAAATCACCATCCGTTCAACAACGGCAATGACAAGTTGACAACTCAACGAAAATAGAAGGGACCGACATGCAAAAAGTGCCGACCATAGGAGAGCTCATCCAACAGGTGGCAGGCAGAATAAAAGTGAAACAAATTACCAACAAATCGAAGGACCCATCAACACAAACGTATTATCTATTACCTATAGGGGTAACCAACCCAGCTTAGCCGTGCTTCCACGTCGGCCGGAAAAAACGGACCGTCCGATCTGCCCGTTGCCTTTGATCCAACGTCCAGCGTGCAATGTCCGATTGCCAATGCAAAAAGGCCCCTATGCTTCTCGGTTTCACGTTGCAGTCCCTATAACCTTACGAAGGAACCCTTTCGTGTTATAGCCGTTTTTCGTTTGCCCCCCCGCATTCTACCTTTCCTCAACCCGCCGTCCTTCCACCATCACAACCCTATCCACACTCCAGGGCCCTTCCTCCCCGCCCATCCCCACGCCTCATCCTCTGCCCCTCGACCCCGTCGTCCCAAGAGAACTAGGGTTCACCGCCACCCTCTCGCTCTTGCTTCGCCGGCCGGCACCGCTCCACCGGCCCATCCTCACGCCTCATCCTTTGCCCCCCCTCGCTCTTGCTTCGCCCGCCGGCGCCGCTCCACCGGCCCATCCCCACGCCTCATCCTCTGCCCCTCGACCCGCCTCCACCTCTCCGCCGTCCTCCCCATCTCCGCTTTCTTCCGCCTCCCCTCCTCATCTCCGCCTCTTCTCCGCCCGTCTTCGCCTCGCAGCCCTCGCGTCGATCCCTCCTCTCGTCATGGGTCGTCGTGTGGGCTTCAAGGCCTCGGCGGCGGCGGATCCGGTGACCACGATGGCGGCGGATCTAGGCCGGGTCCGAAGTGACTAGGTCGATGGCCGCCAGTCGAGAAATGGGGTCCATGGTGGCCGGATCACGCGAGGTGGCGGCGGAGGCGAGATCTAGGAGGAGGTTGGGAGCGAGGAAGGAAGGAAGCCATGGCGAGCGACGTGCCCATGAGCCCCGAGCTAGAGCTTCTCGACGACGAGATCGAGGGCATCTTCCACGCCCTCTAGTGAGTCGGGTCTCCCCACTGCCGCTCCAAAGTTCTTTTTTTTTTCTTTGTTCCTGCCCCGATCTTGTCCGTCCTTCTGTGCCGTGTGGTGACCTGTTGAACGTGCTGAACCTGAGGAGCTTCTTGGCCTCAGATTTTGCCAAACAAGGCTCAAATTTTTTCCTCAAAGTTTGAGCTTGGCTCAACCTCACAAATGATTTGTTTGTCTTTGCAGAATGGTTCCAGATGATGGACAACATCAAGGACTCCAACAGGTAGTCCAAGCAGCTGGAAGATCTCACTGGGAAGATGAGAGAATGCAAGCGGTAGGTCTGGTGAATGCTGTGGTTTTTATGCGGCTTAATCAAAGAATTCGATCGTTAATTTTGATTGGATTTTAGGACCGCCGTGAACCTGTTCGATCATATTCCTCACCGACCTCTTTGTCTAACCATGCATAGACAGGGCTATGTTCCATCTTACTGCTTCATTTCGTGGGAGAGATGCCAATTCCTGAATTATTTCTTTACGTTTCAAACTGTGGCATTCAGGCATTGTTACTGCCAAGTGCTAACTTCTTTCTTCCACTTTGTGCTTCCAGCTGAGGCAAAGAGGCAACTGCTTGCTTGCCTTCAGTCGCTTTCGATGAGAACGATGACTGGGACCTGCAGCCCGGTGGCTGCTACTTCTTCACATGCAACATGTCCTATTTGGTGGCCTTTGTAGTTTGCGAAAAGTGAGTCGCTCAGATCACCTTCTCCTTATTAACATTGCATTTACATTATCACTCAGAATTTTGTATCAGAGCTAGCAGTGCATGCCTTCTAATTAATTTTTTTCGATGTGTCAGGTTGCCCAGAGGTAGTTTGTTTCTAGAACCAATATGCATGAACAAAATACTCAACTGATCTAGGATGCTTCAATAGCATTAAATTTACTTCTTCTTAATGCGGCAAATTGTTGCCTTGCTTGAAAAATACATATACCCATTCTGTACACAGAAACACTAAATGGACTCTGATTTTTTTTAATGAAACTATGAGAATTTTTTATGAAATTGATGCATGACATAAATAGTTTATTCGAGTGCGTTCTTTGCTTGTGCAGAAATGGCCGTAGCGTTGCTTAGACATTTCGGTGCCCTTGTTTGGAGAGAGAGAGCTCATTCTCCTTCTGCAGATATGGTTTTTATCTCAACTTATGTACTACTACTTGCTAAGAGTTTGTGCCCGTTGGTTTAATTTCCTTTCCAATGCTAATCATCAACTCTTCTTGTGTGTTGTGTACTTGGGAGCTAACCTCTGTGTTGACGAATACGAATGATAGATTTGATTCAGCTGACGTCAAACTAATTTCTGTCGGTATTGCCACTCCAAATAAAGCCTGTATGCTGGCGGAGCGTGTATGTAGTGTGCTTCGGTTTATACCTTATCTCTTACCCTCTTGATGCACACACTGTGAACTGTTTTTAATCTGGCTTTAGACTCGATTTTTTTACCATATAAGCCTCATCTTTTCAGCTATAAGGGGGAACATTATTTGATTATCAATTCAATAATTGCAATAGAGCATTGTCATATTTCCACAGTCATGCCTATATTTTAATCTAACATTCCAAAGACTTCTTTGGATTTCCAAAAAAGATTGCCTATATGTTGTACATAGTTTAGTACCACTCTCCCGAAATTTTTATCCCTAACTTTGTCTAAAATTTGTTTATTTGCGCTTGCCTTATCCACTTGATTGCCTCTATGCGCATCCTGAGCGCAAGGTACTAATTCGCATGATCGACATCAATGAACCTCTTTGCATTTGCATTTCTTCAGTATCATCGCTAAACAAGAACTATATGCACATGATATTACGATTGAACTTCGCTTTCTTCCACATTGTATCATTATACTTGGAACCATCTCCTTGCCTCTATGCGATCCCGAACGCAAGGTATTAATACATGATCTGACATGATCTGACATCAATGAAACCGTTGCATTTGCATTTACTGTATCATCTGATAACCAGTAACTATATGCACATAATATTGTGATTGAACTTCTGCTTTTTCCCACATTGTATCTGTTATGCTTGAAAGCATCTCCTTGCCATTTGATTATCTGGGTTCTACTAGCAAAATCTATCCCATAAACGTGTATTTCTCATTTTAGAGAAAAGATTTGGAAAGTACACTGGCTGTGGTCAATCAGGAAAATGTTAATTCAGAAGCTGCAACCGTTTAGGCCAGAGTGAGAATTAGAGAGGTTTTGGTGTCAGTTAATTTGGAAGGCCTTCTAGAGCTAATTTGGTCTCATATGTATCGGATATCCTTATTGTATTTCTTTCTAATGAAATTACTATCTATGAGTTCTTTTCTTTTATTTGACCTATTTAAACTCCATGATGTTCTTTTGATGTCAATGATTTTTGAGGTTATATTTAACCATGCAATTTGCGCCCAACTGAACAACCGGGACGCGCGCGCAGGCGCGCTATCCTTTCTAGTTGTCATTCATCCTGTAGGCCTCATGGGGGTCTGGGCCGAGGAGCAAAGCACAGAGCGTCTTCCTGGCGCATGGCAAGTGCATCCATCTGACTCGAGGGCTTTGTACCGTGCACACAATGAAATAGAAGGACTCCGGTTTTGGGGTGACGTGATATATATGGCGACCACTCATTCTAAATTATACATATAAATGTACCACATGTCATAAATTTGAAAAAGATGAGGAAAAAAGAACGTGACCTGACCTGGTGATTTAAAACCTGAATGCAAGAAATCACCATATGTTCAACATCGGCAACGGCAACTAAATGAAAACAGAAGGGACCGGTATGCAAAAAGCGCCCAACACAGGAGATGAATCGGACCACAGGAGAGCCCATCCAATGGGTGGAAGGCAGGATAAAAGTGAAAAAAATTACTAACAAACCGGAGGCCCCATCAGCATAAACATATTGTCGTTCATCCTGTGGGCCTCATTGGCCAGGTCTAGGCTGAGGAGCAAAGCACAGAGCAGCTTACTAGCGAATGGCAAGCACATCCATCTGACGTGAGAGCATCGCACCGTGCATGCAATGAAACAGAAGGACTTCAATTTTGGGGCGACGTGATATGGCGACCACTCATCCTAAATTATACATATTATTGTACCACATGTCATAAATTTGGAAAGGACGAGAAAAGGGGAAAGCTAACCTAGTAGTGATTTAAAATCTGAATGCAAGAAATCACCATACGTTCAACAACGGCAACATCAACTCATGAAAACAGAAGGGTTGGCATGCAAAAAGCGCCCAACACAGGAGATGAATGAGACCATAGGAGAGCTCATCCAACGAGTGGAAGGCAGGATAAAAGTGAAAGAAATTACCAACAAACCAGAGGACCCATCAGCATAAACATATTGTCGTTCATCCTGTAGGCCTCATGGTCTAGGTCTGGGCCGAGAAGCAAAGCACCAGGCGGCTTTATTGGCGCATGGCAAGTACATCCGTTAGACATGGGGGCATCGCGCCTTGTGTGCAATGAAATGGAAGGACTCCGGTTTTTTGGGCAGCGTGATATCGCGAGAGAGGGCCCATGCTACGCGATTTGTAAGATAGAAGATAATTAAAGGAAGAAGTAGTGATTAAATTCTTACAAAAGAATTATATATTTTTATCTAGCGATTAAATTCTTACAAAAGAATTATATATTTTTATCTAGCGTCGACTTATCGTAAAACATCACTTCTTTAAATCTAAACATATGATTTTTTAGGCTATCTCTAACCATTTTTTCTTCATTTCATTCCCTTCCCCATTTCCTTCCCAAATCACATTCTCTTTATTTCATATCATCTCCAACAGCATCCCTTTGAAGAGAATGATATAGAAAAAGGAGAGAGAATCCCTTTCTGAAGGAAATGGAGAAAGAAATCTCTTCGCGAAAGGATTGTTGAAGGGAATCCGTTGGAGCGTTAAAGGAAACGGGAATCTCTTCGTGAAGGAAATGGGAGCCGCAAGGAGAAGCTATTGAAGATAGTCTTATACTAGCTAATATGGAATTGCCGCTCTTTAGAGTGGCAAATATGCATTATTCCGTTATGTTATCTCAAAATTGTTTCTAAAAACTCTTAAAGCATGATGAACAGAACTTAGCCACAACCATTCAGTGGCATGTGATTCAAGCATTACTCTACATTTGCTTGAACTTAGCATATTACTCCGAATAGCGGTAATCATATCGCTACCTCTAAGCTCTTTGCCATGGTAGAGAAAACTCGGATAAAGAAATAATGCCTAAATTCATGGCTTGTTTCTTCGCACGGCTACCCCCCCTGCGTCGAAGAAACTCGAGATCTGAAATCCCCCGCCGCTGCCGAATCTGCCCGCACGAACCCCACATCCACAACCCCGCGACATCTCCGTCACCGGGAGTCGTTTGCCCGCCGACGGCCACCACCATCATCCCGGCCGCCGCACGAACCCCACAACCCCACCGCATCTCCGTCCCCAACCTCCTCCCGCAAGCGCTTCGAGAGGAGGAGCCGCCGGGAGTCGATTGCCCATCGACGGCCACCACCATCGTCCCGACCGCGAGCGCAGGTACCGGCGGCGGGACCGAGGCAGCGACGGCGGCATGGGGCTGGACTACTACAAGGTGCTGCAGGTGGATCGGGGCGCTTCCGACGACGAGCTCAAGAAGTCGTACCGGAAGCTGGCCATGAAGTGGCACCCGGACAAGAATCCCAACAAGGACGCAGAGGCCAAGTTCAAGCAGATCTCCGAGGCCTACGAGGTTCGTGCGACGCGCGTCTCTCTCTCCTAGCTGCTCGCAAGGAATGGGTATTGATGCGCTTACAGAGAAATAATGTTCTTGTGATGTTGTTCGTGAGAAGATCTGTTTTTGTTTCATGCGGCCTTGGGTGCTATAATGCTGTTTGATCTGATAATTATCCAGCAAAAGGTTGAATTTTGGCGGTGCTTCTGGAATCCAACCTAGTAATTTAGGTTAGGCCAATGCGTTTTTTAAGTTTCTGTTGTTGTTTCGGTAGCATTCATCCTTGTTATTTTGTTGCCGTCGGCAAGAATGCTTGGGCGGGGCTATCTGTTTGGAATTTAACCATTTAGTTTTCTTTTTGATGTGTGCTTTGTAACTATTGAAAATTGGCATGCTTTGTACCTAATGAGCTAATGCTGAGATGCAGTTTTACAGTGCTAACCCATTTTAAGCTAGAACTGCACTGTGGTGTAAGATTGTGGTCCTTGCATGTTTACAGGTGCTAAGTGATCCCCAGAAGAAGGCAGTCTATGACCAGTATGGAGAAGAGGGGCTCAAGGGGCAGGTGCCGCCTCCTGGAGCAGGTGGGCCTAGCGGGTCTTCCTACTTTGGTGGGGATGGGTCGCAATTCCGGTTCAACCCTCGCAGTGCAGACGACATATTTGCCGAGTTCTTTGGGTTCACGAGCCCATTCTCAGGCACGGGTGGCATGAGGGGATCAAGATTTGGGACGTTTGGTGATGATGTATTTGGGTCCTTCCCTCAGTTCCCTGGTGAGCCATCAATGCACGCCACTCAACGGCTCCAAAAGGCTGCACCGATTGAGAACCGACTCCCATGCAACCTTGCCGACTTGTACAAAGGTGCTACCAAGAAGATGAAGATTTCACGGGAGATATTAGATGGTGGAGGGTAAGCGACTATATTGTCATGTGGATTTGAACCTAGTTGTAGCTCTTCCAGTATTGCATTGCTATTTGAATAGGAAGCATATTTTTAGTGGATGGGCCATAGAGAGTAGTGACACACTTCCACAAGTTTAGCGACTTGCCAAGCTAAACGGAAGTTCTGGGGCTGAAGTGAGGAAAAAAAACATTTTGGGCCAAAAAGAAGGTTCAAAACTATCTCCTAAATAAGTGCGCGAAGGGAATGGCATGTGAACAAACTGGTACTTTTCTCCCAGGACTGGTGGGTATGTTTTACAATTTTCTTGTGCCATGAAGCAAAAAAAGGAAACATGTTTCGAATGTTCTAACGAAAGCGATTTACGACGAGTTTCTAAAGGACCACTTTGATAGGAAAGATAATGCTGCAATCACCCCTACACTGGATAATAGAAAGGCAAGAAAGACTTGGTCAAAGAAGTATTGGAAACACATAGCTTTTCACCATGAATTTTATTGTTCTGAGAACTGCTTTTCTTGAGTAAAATATGCAAGCAGCGTTTTGTTTTAGTGATGTGAAAGTCATATTACCATTTCATGTGGGTCTATGAATTAACCGAGATAACATGACATGGTGAATTAACCGAGATAACATGACAGGAAGAAAATGAAAGTTGTGAGTATACTAGTCGCCAAAATTGGAACTTGCACATGTTTATGGTTTATAGGTGTGAATTAAAAAGATAAGTTGCGATCTAGGGTGTATGTATGCCATGCGTACCTTCAAAATACTATATTGTTTCAGAATCAGATTAAATGGAAAGCCAAGGTTCCTTTGAAAATACATGCTCGGGACAGAACAATAGTGTGATGTTAGGTTACAGTTTGCTTAGGTCTTTTATTTAACAGTGTCACGTACTCACATTGCCATTTTTTATTTTCCAATAATTGCATGTCTTTGTTTGGTAGTTTGTGTGACTTTCCTAGGACTAGTAATCTGTGTGAGTGCTCCGCCACTAGTATATGTTGGCAGATCTTCTGTCTATAATGGTGAAGTCATTATCAAAGTAAGCAAATTTCACCGGTTTATATGCACAAATGTTATTCGGTCATTCCAATTTGTATTTGGACAACTTACTGTTGATGTTGCTATGAATATGGAATGAGATAAATCATAAATATATAATTTACCAAGCATTGCAGTCGAACAAGAAACAAGTCAAAATCCAAGCATTTTTTTGCATATCTGATATGTTAACGATCTTCTACATTATTGTATCTGAACACATTGTCATCTATTATTTGTTACAGTATTCCACATTTTTAGTCTGAACACTACAATTTTTAGAATAATCATTGTATTACTGTTACCAGCAATAATGTTGCAATACCTAGTCACTAACGTGGCCACATATGCATGATGCATACACTGTATGGCAGTCATGGTCATGCTGATTAGGGTTCTTGGGATGAGCATCTTGCCACATTCCCATACTTGTCCAGTTTGATCACAAGTTCTTTTGCATGGTTTAAGAGCTTGTAGGACAAAATTTCTCATGTTATTTAAACCTAAGGTCTGGTTATGAACCCAGTTAAAATTTCTGGTGGCACTTGATTGGCCCATATATCATTCGATTGCATTCATTCTGAAATTCTCTTTTCAAATAAGATGCTATTATTTTTTCATAAAACTGTTTGATCACTTTATTCATTATGAAGGATAACTCCTCATGACATGGACTTAATTTTCATCAACTGATTGACTTGGGCTGTTTCGCATTCCTGGCTTATTATCTAGTGGCCCTATCATTGTTTGGCTCTCTCAACTATTATGACTTGAGGTTCTTATTGGGTCAGCGTTTATCAATCTTATTTATTTGACATTGATTTCTAACTGGTTGAACAAAATGGAAAATGGATATCTTTTTCTTGATGCCCTCTCTTGCTTATGCATGAGCCATATTGGTATCTTGGGATGTCGTCGATTATTTTGGCTTCCTTTCACCAACTTCCATTATGAGGACAAGTTGTTTCTCCCATATGGGAGGGAAAACATTAGAACGAACTCAACTAAGATGCTTCAGGCAATAGGTTCAATCTTTTGAAGTTTTTCCTTTTTTCTACATATCTTTGTTGGATTGTCTTGTATACTTGGCATGCCATTTTTAGGTAGTCTGTGATTGGCTGTTAGCTACTTTCATTTCATGCCTTACTAGTGTGTCTTCATTCTTTGGCAGGAGAATGGTTGTTGAGGAAATCCTAACAATTAACATAAAACCTGGATGGAAGAAAGGGACAAAAATTACTTTTCCTGAAAGGGGTAACGAATCTCCGCATGTAATTCCTGCAGATATTGTATTTGTAATTGATGAGAAGCCACATGATCAGTTCACAAGAGAGGGGAATGATCTGGTCATGACACAGAAGATTTCCTTGGCCGAAGCCTTGACCGGATGTACTGTTAATGTAACAACATTAGATGGCAGGAACCTGACAGTACCAATAAACAATATCGTTTACCCTGGCTATGAGGAAGTTGTTCCCCAAGAGGGCATGCCAACTCCAAAGGATCCTACCAAGAAGGGCAACCTTAGGATCAAATTCAACATCAAGTTCCCCTCAAGGCTGACATCGGAGCAGAAAACTGAAATTAGGAGGCTACTGGGATCCTGAGGTGCGGAGTATATCATCAGGATGGCTGGTTTTTTACTGGGGCGCATTGGGTACATTCAGATGTTAAGCTGTGAATACCAGTGGAAAGATTCAGTTTTGCGAAGAAATGCGGGTTCTGGTAATCACACCTTTGTAGCTTAATTTTTTTTGGCTGAATAATCTTATCAAAAATAGATAGTTCTTGTGAGCCTGCTGTGGTGATGTGCACCCAAGCGCCTAGCAAAAGCTAGTGCGTCGTTTTGCTTTGTTATATATATTGATTGATTTCTCATCATACTGGGTTTGATGAGCTTACTGATTGATACTGAGCTTTCTAAAACGAATATTGGGTGAGTATTCTTTTGCAATCTTCTTGATCGTCACGGCCTGTGCGTGTGAGATACTGAGATGTACTGCGAGTATACTAGTGTATGCTTCGCCGCCGGATCGTCGCATGGACGGCTGCTGCGAATTGTTGTGACCCGCCATGCCTCTAGAGTTCACAATGTCCTGGATTATGGCTTACAGTATCCTTGATTATCGTGTTAATTCTTGATTATTTGATATTCGCACGTATATGAGCAGCTCAATAATGAAAATTGCCTAGAGAAATTCGTCATTTTTTTAAAAATATTGAATCTAAAGTTCAAATCTGGAAATAAAATATCAAAATTCAAATTTTAGTCGCCACCGTAGACTAACAGTTGGTCGTAGTCTATGAGACTTAGGTAGTGTCTAGAAAGCTCATAAAAAGACTGAAGAGTACAACTTATATGCTCCACCCGAGGGATAGTATATTGACAACTAAGTATCAATAACGACTTTAAGTGAAACTTATTTATAGAAAACCTGTAATTTAAGACTTAGTCTATTGTTCAAGTTGTGGATATGTGTAATAGGTCTCCATCGAAACACTTGTATATCAAACACAAACAGAGTTTGGATGGACAGACAAATCTCATTGCAACTTTGAGATCTAGTAGGGGATTGTTAGAATATATGAGCCTAGCCCATGTTTTTTTAGAATAAATTTCTGGAAAATGAAATGTAAGTGAAACTTGTTTATAGAAAACTTGCAATTCAAAACTAGTCTATTGTTCAAATTGTGAATATGTGTAGCTTGAAACTCTAGGTGGACGTTCAATCCTAATATATCTCCATCGAAACACTTGTATATCAAACAGTGTTTGAAACAGACAAATCTTATTGGAACTTTGAGATCTGGTTGGAGATTGTTAGAATATATGGGTCTAGCCCATGTTTTTTGAGAATAAATCCTAGAAAATCTCAAAGCCTACCATATGGAAGGGGTGTGGGAACCCTTCAATGCCATATTGCTAGTTGAGGTGAGGAAACACCAACTTAAATAGTAGAGTGTGCTCCACCCCACTATCTTATGTGGGAGAGAGAAAGAGAAAAACACACGCTTACTCACCTTACCTTACCTTACCGGGACAAGCACAGGCTCGGGCTGGGCCCGGGATGGGACGGTGCAGGTGTACGACACCTGCGTGAATGGTCCACCGAAATCGGGTCTAGTTGCTTGCGTAGGCGCGGCCTCATTTTGCAGTTTTATTTTTTTTACTCTCTGAAAAATTCAGGATCGATTGCGAGATAAGGAGACCGTGTCAAGTTTGATCGTGGTATGTCTCGTGACACGTTCGACCACTCAATCCACCATATATATACCATACGGTTGCCACCCAGGAGTGACACAGAGAACGAAAGTTAGGATTTTGCCTTCGTCCAATTTGTTGCGCCACCATCATTAGACTACTCCGTCCTGCTGCGCTGGCGTGCACCTTTAGAGAACAGGTCTCTGGAACCCATCGCTCTTGAGATCTTGCACTGGGAGAGAGCAAATAAGGTTTTTTGGAAGCGCTCGGCATGACTGCTTATGATCTGCTTCCTCGAGGTTGTCGCCGCGATCCATTTCAGCCAATACATCGTGGGGTCGTCTTCACCTCTTCCTGGTTTCGCTTCCGAGGAAGATCAGTACACTCTATCATGTCATTTTTCTTTTTTTTCTGTGCACAAGTATATTTTGGATAGATGTGTGTGTGTTGTTATTCCATACATGTCTAGATTGTACTTGTGCAGCGTGAATTTGATATTTATTGAGTTCATCATGATTTATCAAGTGATTATAGTAAACCTAAACGTGCTAGATTTTCCATCATATGATCAAACCGTCTAAATTTAGTATTTCTGTTTCTAATAGTTCTCCATGTATGGTTGCAATTCACAAAACAATGCTGTCGTGAATTTCTCAAGTAATGGACATGCAGATGTTCAGATTCTTTAGCATCCACTAGTCTTCCGAGAGAAATTTTTGTTCACTTGTTTTCTAAGAGCATATACAATGGTTGAAACGACTACTATCTATAGCTGCTGCCATTAGGGGTGAAAATAGTCCAGGTATTATCCGGATCCGACCGGATCCGTATCCAGATTCTACCTCAAATGATAGCCATTTTGCTATCCGCACGGATCCGGATCCGAGTAATTATCCGGATAAATAATCTGGATCCCAGTCTGGATACGGGACAGGCAGGATCCGACGGATCCGGTACTCGTGGGAAGTATCTGGATAATTTAATCTGGGTACCAGGATAGTTACATAAAGTTGATTTATGCAGAGCATGATGGTAAGCAAATAATGCATAAATTTATGGATGTGTTGAAAAATATGTGAGATACATGTAGTTCTAATATGGCTTGCACTTCATCTAAAAGGGATCCGATATGTCTCATGTGAGTTCTTATGTTGACATTGATGATGACACCGGAGAAGATAATAGTTTCTTGCTTGATCCAAATGAAGGTCATACAATTCAGTCAGAATTAGACACATATATTGGTGGAGGAATACCGAGGTTTAATGATAAGAATATGCGCTTTGATATATTGTCATGGCTCTATTAATTAGATGGGGATATGGAAAGTTGAAAACAGTAGGAAAACCCGGTATCCGTATTCGTATCCGTATCCACTGAATCCGATTCAAAATAGGATCCAATACTTTTCCGTATCCATATCCATATCCGGCATTATCCGTATCCGATAAAAAAATATGAGACAAATACAGGATGACCACTATCCGATCCGGAATTGGACTGTTTTCACCCTTAGCTACCATGTCATCTATAGACGGTCCTTGGAGACAACACATACAATAGGTCCTTGGAGACAACACATACAATAAGGTGTTTATATGGCTCTCTATGAACAACACAACCATTTAATACTTGTATGGAGCTGGTGATCAATTGTGCATTTCATTTTGTATACTACTTGCCACTTATTTTTTAGACTGATTTAGATACATGACAAAAAAAAGAATAATATGATCGAACATTTCACATGGAAAAATTTGCAGTTGTATGAACCTCCAAACACACAAGTGTCGGTACGCAGGATCACAAAAAGTATCAGTATGATTCTTAACGGAATAGCAGGCTAATTGTTCCATGCGAGAGAAAATTATGCGGTATGCAAGTATCGGTATACAGTATGCACGCCACATAGGTTTTAAGCATATTGAACTCCTTTTTCAATCATTTTAGTTTGCAATTTTAGAAAATAGCCAAATTTGTATTGTAGAATCAGTATCTGAAAGTAAATGGCACCCGGAAGGCTATGTCAATTAAGCTAATTGGGACTGCAGAAAAGATATCACTTTTTAACCTGCACGGAAGTAAGTTTCCGCACAACTCATGTCAATTGCCCAAGGCATCCATTCAGTAACAAGTTGGAAGACTGAATTTGAGCGGCTCCAATCATCTAAAATACAAACACGTTCTTGAACACACAAACCAAATACGAACATTTAGCTCTTACAGGAAGAACTAGCTAAGCAACGCCCAATGTCATCATTCATACCAGATATGAGGAAAAATTGGAGATGGATTTGTAGGCCGCAGTGGAGGAAGAACTAGCTAGAAATGCCAAAATCTTAATATGACAATGTACTGAAGAAGGCACCGGCGTCGGTGATGAGTTCGATGGAGACTGCAGTGGAAGCGTGGAACTGATAGAGGAGGAGATGGCTTTAGCTACGCTGGCGAGATTTGGCCCCAGAATCCGTCGGCCACTGGCCACCGTCGTTCGTTCGTCGCCGCTTCGCTCAGGCTTGCTCCCGCCCGGTGGCGCCGCTGCCACTCGCTCTCTCCAGCCCGACCGCGCTGCTCGCGACTCGAGTGCTCCCACCCGGCTGCGCCGCTTGCATGCCCCCGCTTGGCCGGACGTGCCGCTTGCTCGCTCCCGCCCGGTCGCGCCGCCACTCGTTCCTGTCCACCCGGAAACACCGCTCGCCTGCTTCCGCCTAGCCGCCGCGCTCGCCTATTCCCGCCAAGCTCGGCCATCGTCGCTCGCTCGAGGTCAGCGCCGTGTGAGGAGAGCCGTGGAAGGACCGGCCGCCGGAGCCGATGGAGACGGTGCTGCAAGAAGATCGGAGATGTTTCCCCTTGGTGTTAAGCACGGCCAGAAAAAAGAGGGTGCACAGGGAAAAGGAGGGGTAGGGGATCCTATGTTTCCTTGGGCTTCGCCGCTTCGGGATGCAGTCGACGATAGCTGGTTAGGAGCATCCGCAGGCGTTTTATAACACTGTTTATCTTAATAGAGTAGCTGATGGAAGAAAGGAATCTTTTAGAGTATAGTGTAAAGTGTGAAGAAATTTTAGAGGGATGAATAGAGTATGTAGGAAATAATGGTATAGAGTAGCAATTTGAAGTACCAGCTGTGGAAGCTCTTAGTCGACTCTTTCCTTTCCTCCCCTTTTCGTCTATGTGACATGACATATGTTATAAATAGCTAAATTGTATCATTATATATGTTCTAAAAGCATCTCCATCAACTACTCTATCCTCTCACTCTACAACACTATTCACTACTTTCTCTATCCAACATTCTAAATTTCCTTCACACTTTATACTAGACTCTAAAATATTCGTTCCCTACACCAGCTACTCTATCTCAAGCTACAGTATTATAGAGTATCTGCTCCAGATACTTTAATATATGTACATCAGTCCATGCTAGTTCATATTGACTGACACAAAGTAAAGTCAAACAAAAAATAAGAACTTTAACTAAAGAAATTTAACAAAAACATGCAACCATCAGGTTGTAGGATCAAAGCTCGCTTGAGTCAGTTACATGTAATTCCAGCTATAGGCTTAAGTTCTCTTTTACTATCGCCCACTTCTCCGCTAGAATGTGTTATGGTCTGATATTTGAAAAGGGCAGAGTGAACGCCGGCGAGATATCATCGACAGCGAGGCTGTGCATACCACGGCTAGTACTAGACAAATCTTAATTTTTTTAGATTAATATTACGATCGGCTGGTCCTCTATACAAAATGGCCTCCTAACAAACATATATAAAATATGGCAGATTGAAACTGATGGAAACTAACAAACTTTAGTTCCTAACAAGCCTACTAAATATCTAAGCTATGGTACTGTTCACGTATGTGAACAGTATTTTTTCAGCGTCTAATCCTATCCTATCCTATGCCTGTTGGGCTCATATGCACGTAACAGTATCCTTATCCCAATTCCAATTCGATGTACAATGGTGCATTGGAACCTTTTTTTAAAAAAAATTCGCGGCCTGTTGGTGTTGCCAAATTTCACTGTACAGTTCCAATTCCTCATTCCATTGCACATGACATTAATCTAAAGTTTCAGATCTTACTCAACAGTTACTTTCGTATTCTTTCTAATTATTCCTCCTTGTTATAATCGGCAGGAATTTCATTATCATTTTCTCAAAAAAATATTAACTGCACGGTAGACGTTCGGTTGTGAGGCCGATACAGCAGGCTGTCCGAGCAGGAGATTTACGCACAAAGGAAACGAAAGCTGAATGGATGGATGGATATATGGGCTGGGCTGGGCTTTTATTCAAAACTAACTAAGCACCCCGCGCGCTTCGAAGGCACGGTCAAGACAGTAGGTACAAAGAACATACAAACATTCGTACTAAATAAGGGTACTTAATTGGAAATCAACGAAGTACATATGGTACGAAGTATTGTATATATACACAAAAGTATAGGCATAGCAATGTCTAATGGTCTAAACTTTTAGAACTTTTCTTGCTTAAGCCTGTAAGTAACTTGGATGGTTGTTCTCCACGGAAGAATGACAAAATAATGCCACATGTACGTAATATGGCCGCAACTGAATAAGACATGAGCTCAAATTATTAAATAAACTTAGATTAACTTAGCTAATCCTTGGCTAATTATGTGAACACCTAAGCAGCGGAAGTAATTAATACTAACCTTGATTAGACAAAGCCATTAGGAGTAAACCGTGATTAAGGTCATGGATTGGCCCGCGAGAAAAATCACCGAGAGAGATTGGTGATGACAGGGGCCGTAGGAGATGCAAGGAGTCGGTAGCAGTGACGACCTCGTGCGTGTTGTAGCGGCGTCGGTCCTTTCCTGAACTCCAGTGACAAATCTCTAGATCGGACTGGATTAGAAGCAGCTAGCCCTTATCTCTGTCACGGCTCTTTGCTAGCCCCTCCCTTATATTTATAGTCGCTGTGCACTAGGGAGCCGAAACCAATTAGGTTTAGACGTCCCTCATCAGGACACTAATTGAGTCTGTCTCGTACACGAATTGAGATCAACTCCAACACAAATAACAACTCGGTTTCCAAAGCCTATGTCGTTGTTTATCCAGTGGATGTAAAATAGTTTGAGCTCTTTTTTTATTTTTCACCTTTTCTGAGTTATGCTTCATATAGCCTGGAAAAGAAATAAACTAAAAAGAGATGAAAAATTATACTCACACTGCAATAGTAGGTTAAACTGACTGGTCTCCATTTGTTGAAGATCTGATAGGCCTATCTCTTTACCAACGGATCTATTGGCAGAATGAATCTCTCATATATTGGGTGTAACATCCTCATTTTCAAAATAAAAATCATGCATCATGCATATGCATTAATTTTTGAAATTCTTTAAAAAAAATTAAAACATTTGAAAATGAGCATGTTGCTTGCTAAGTGAATTTATAAAAATGATAATTAATTAAATCTATTTAGATTTACTAAAATAGTTATCTATTCGATAAATAAATATTAAAGTGATATTTTGAATTTCAAATTTAATTTAAATGCTTAATTGAATGTTGGACTTAGTTTTATTTTCCTTTTCTTTTCATTATTTCCTCCACCTTGGGCCCACTTCTCACCCTCTCTCCTCTTATCCTTTCCTTCTTCTCACTGCCGATCCCCTTTGTCTTCTCTCTTTTCTTGCCTAGGGAGCAGCCAAGGCAAGGAAGGTCTCCTAATTTCTTCTATGGCCTTCAATGCCATTGATACCCTTAATCACAAGGGGTCGTTTCCCTGTTAATTCTGCGCCAGTAAGCCCCAAATCCCCTTCCTAATTCCCCTCCCCCTATTTAAGCCCCTGTCGAGCTCTCTCTTCCTTCCTTTGCCATTTCTTCAAATCCGATGCGAGTGAGCTTTCCCTACTCTTCCTTTTCTTTTTACCCCCTATATTGACACCCCAGTGATCCATTTTTTCCATCATATCTAGGAGATCATCGTCGGAGCGGCCTGGACTGGACAACAAATTCGTCATCTTCCTCGCTGGTGTCACCTCTACCTCGTCGCTAATTCGTCATCATCTCTCGGTAATCTTCCTCCCTTTTTGCTCCTAGAGCATCCCTAGGTGTAGTAGTACTCATCCCCTGGGCCAATTTGGCCGGAGCTAGGCCGTACGGTGCCCCCGCCATGCACCTCCTACTTCACCATCGTGGGCAACGCCGTCCCGTCGTGTCGTCCACCCTCTCCCCATGGACCTAACCCCTTTTGGCATTCCTGTGACCCCCCGGTGCCCGTGAACCCTGTCGCTGCCCTAATTGCCTACCGGTGAGCCACGCCATCACGAGTCGCCACCTCAGTTGTCGTTGTCGTCGCTGCCGTCCCTTCCTGAGCACGCCGACTCCACCAGGAGAACCGCCTCACCACGCCGTTCCTTCGTTGCCTCCTTGTCGTCACCGCCGCGCCGCCATTCACCACCACTACCTGTGGGGCCTGTCCTTTGCCCACCACACGATCTGCACTAGTCCCTGGATCAGTACACTAGTGCACACCTTTCACATAGCCGGAATCATTTCATACAAGCGGAAGTCTTATATATTACACAAATACCTGTATTAAGCCCCAGGGGCTATTAAGTATTCAAACGGCACATTGGCCCAAATAGTCAGAAAGTCCAAAAGATCAGAGTACGCAAGACCCAAAAGATCCAAAGGGTCTCGTGCCGGCTATGCCTAAGCACTCGACTGGAGAGACGCCCTATGCCTCGCCCTGGTCGTCAGCGAAATCCTGTCCTTCATCTTCATGGCAGGCGTACTGATCCTGCTCATATTCTCCATCTAAAAGAGAATATGAATGCGAGGTCAGTGTCATCCAAACACTGGCGAGCTAACACCCAACCTGATGCAATTTTAGTGATAGGGGTTCCAAAGGAAAGGTTGGGGTTTATTTGTTTGCGGAAAGCAAGTTTTCTAAATCAAAGCCTATGACTTAGCACTTTTAACCCAAAGTTCTGCTAATCATTATTTTCATTAATTTGATTCACATTTCACAATCCACATTCCACCAACCACAGTCCACATTCCACACCAGTCCTTAGATCTCCTGCACACACCTGCCATCTCATTCCGGTGTGGCGCGCCCTGCCATGGATCTTACGCCAAGTGCCCGTTCTTCCCTAGCCGGGTGCCACGCCCGCACTAGAGTCACGGCTCCTCGACACGTAAGACCTAGATCATCCCACGGATGACGACATGATCTTGTCTTCACCTCAAGCATGGCAGCGAGCGGTGCGCCCGCAGTCGTACTATCCTGAATCCCCAATACTTGCACTACCGCGCGATGGCCACGCGTTGTGGTGATAGGAACCAAATCCGCGAGCATTTGGTCGGCGACTTCCGCTGTGTGCCTCATCGCACACCCGTCCGGTCCACTCTACGAGTCACATCGGATCCGGCCACCACACACATTCACATTCACTTCCTTCTTCGCTATCGTTCCTCCGTGTGCCCCGCACACGATGTGGCGAACCACCCCTGTGGCGGCGATTGGCGACTACGCGTGTTGCCCGCGCTCCTCACAAAGACCGCGTCTGTGAACGATAGCCCTCTTCACATCACACCAAGAGCCTTGCTACTTCCACCTTAACCACAAGTCGGACCACGTCCGTTTTCCCAATCACATCCCAACACACACACGGCATGCGAGCCCAATTTCTAGTTTTCAAGTTTGATATGTAATCATGTCCGGTGAATATCGGTTCACCGCTTCGAGGCCAATCTAAGCCTAAAATTAATAACTGGACCTGAGCAATGTCTACGCAAATTTTAACCAAGACTTAAGAGTCTAAAATTGTTTTATTTAACCCTAACTGGCTATCAAGGGTGATTTTCAAGGCAATCATTCATAAAGTCAAAGGACAGATGAGTATTATCAAGGCAATATCATCAAGGTAGAACAATAACAAATGATAATAAGGCATGATAAATCATGATTAAGCAAGTAGGTATTATTTACTTAAAAAGCATGCAATTTAATACAGTAAATAAAATATTTAATAAAACTGGGAATCAATATGATCCATTAGAGTGTTAACTCGCACTAGGGAAAGCTAACTCTCCCTAATAAAAGTAAACACAATTATGGTTTAAGATGTTAACTCGCACTAGGGAAAGCGCATCCTCTCCCTAGTAAAAGCAACATTATTAAGGGTAGGTATTAACTCGCACTAGGGAAAATCAAGATTCTCCCTAGTAAAAGCAAACCCTTAGAGGGTGAATGTTAACTCGCCTGAGTCCTGAGAGTGGTAGGGGTCTTCTTGCTGTTCTTCAAATTGCTCCTTGTGCTTCTCCGTGTCTATTAACGGAATGAATTTGAAGAACAAATAAATAAAATACCAATATGCGACGAGGAAGCATGATGCATGAATGCACGAGCTTCTAAGGCGATCGTGGTTACGGATGCTAGTTATGCTAGGGTTTTAAGCATAGTAGCGTAGAGAGATGCGATGCATGGATGTGCGAAATACGATTTATGTTTTATTTTGTTATTTCTAAAATTTACTTCAATTAAAATATATGTTCAATTCTAATAATACAATATAAACAATTGAATGTTGCTAATTAAGAATGTTTTCTTTTAAATAAGTAATTACGAAAATAAACTATTTACTCCAAAAAAAAGTATAAACATTAATTTAGTTATACCTACTCATTTCCAGAAATTCTCAGTCCTTTTAAATAGACATAAACAATTAATTCACTGTTTATCACAGGTTTATAGGTATTTTCCTATATCTAGAAAATTGCGAAAATAAAATATGCTCGAAAAATTATGAGAAATTTATGGGAGCTAGAATGTGTCCCGATCTATCTATTTTAACTTGTTTCACCTAAATCAAACAAATGAGGAATTTTTCGTGGCCCTATGAAGTCCATATTTTTCATTTACTTTGTGCTTCTTTGCCAGATGCAAAGAATCGCACGACGACAAACCAGAAACAGCAAAGAACGGCGGCAAAGACGCCTAGCAAAGAAGGTTTAGCACGCAAGCGAGAGCAAAGCAATAGCAAAGCACTAGCAACAACATTTAGCGAGGAACATCGGCAAGAATCAACGCAAGGAGCAAGAAGAAGAACTAGAAGCGACATCTGACGGCGGAAGAATGTCATGCGATCATCAGCAGAAGAAGACGCAGCAGAGCTTGGTGCTCCTTCCTTTACTCAGAGCGGCGGCAACTCCAAATAAGCAAAGGCACAACAATCGGGAGCAACCGCTAGGAGGCGAGGTCAGCAAAGAAATAGAAGCAAGCACCAAGAAGAAAGCGAGGAGTAAAGAGGTTAGAGGAGAGTGAAGGAGGAGAAGAAGAAGAGTGAGGGGAGGTCACCTGCTGGCTGACACTGGAAGGAAGCAAAACAGGAGTCAAAAGGGAGATTGGGGTTTGGCAATGTGGAGTTTCACCAGGAGGAGGCATAAAAAGAGTGGGTAAGGTGGAGGCCGATTTGGGGAAGAGGGGGAAAAATAGGAAGGAAAGGTAATATATAGGAGAATCATCAATGTTTTCAGAGAAAATAATATTATAAATAGTAAATTCCATTTTAAACTATTTATAATTTGTAAATTCTCTATAATAGAGAAATTATAACAAATTGGTTTTAGGTGATTAAGGTTTATTTTAGCCAGGATGTCATAATTACTGACTAATCAATTAATTAAGGGTGGTGGACCAATTAATGTACCATGATTAATATATTTCTTGAGTCCAGAATGTTTTTTCTATATTTTCTATAATTTTTCTTAGATTTTTATTAGTTTATTTATTTTAGATTGCAGAAACCCATTTCTCCCATTTTTATATATATAGGTTAATACCCTAAAAGCAAGCTAATGAAATTAATCGAGAAAAATGTTCATTATTGTTCATGTTAACATTTTTAGTAAATCCAGAATACGATCTAATATTTACCATAAATTTTCTATCATATTTGGAGAAGTCTAACTATTTTTAATAAATCGTTTCTAATTACTTGTATTATTTCTATTCGCTAAATCCAGGAAAAACCGATGAACAGTGCTGGGCCGGCCTGCTAACTTGCGGCCAAGCCGGCCACGCCGAAGGCGCATTTCGGAAAGACGTTAACGTGCGTGGGAAGCGCCCACAACGGAACTCGTTTTTACTGAACCTGACATGTGGGCCATGGGTCCCACATGTCAGCGACACCTTAGTTATTCCGCGCGAGATTTAAATCTGGACAGTATAAAGCACGCATCTTGGCGATGATCTAACGGCTAGGACTTCATCTCCTACCTCCGGCCGGGGCGGCGGTGGTGACGTCATGAAACCGGTGAACTTTCGGCGACGCTCCTGCGGCGCTACAGTGCACTAGTGTGGTTGATTTTGGGCGCTACAGGTTCCGCGCGAGTAGCCCGAGGACGTACTATCAAGCTATTCGCCGGCGATGGCTTGGAACGGCGACGAGCCGCAAGGTGGCGGAGAACTCCTACGGGAGCAACTAGCTAAGGCTCTACAAAGCCCTATAAGGTAAACTAGGACATGTATGAGCTTAAGGAGGACATGAGGAGGCTCACCGAGCTCAAGGTCGGGTCGGAGATGGTGTGAGGCGTGCTGGCGACGGTGAGGCCGAAGCGAGAAGAAACAGGCTCTCGTCGGCGGGGAACTCTGTAACTCGGGGTTCAATTGACTGGGCGAAAAATGGGAATGGTTGAGGTGATACTCCATGCACAGGGAATCGACGAGGAACTCACTGTGGAGGGAGCAATCGGGAAGGGCGTGATACAGCGTGCTCCCGAGTCGGCGGTGGTGACGTGGTTCTCAACGGCGACTAGAGGGATCCGGGGTCAATTCCTTCGGTATGGAGCAACTTAGGAGTGAGGTGGTGTGGGTGCGCGCACAAGTTAGAGACGAGGGGCACTCGGCCAAGCTGTAGCTGTGAGCGTGGGGAAGAAACTTCCGACGAGCATGGCTATGGCTTTTATAGGCGAGGCCGGGCCTAGTTACGGATTTGTTAGCCTCAGGACGAGCCGGAGCGGTCAATGGGAAGCTCAGGGCACTATTGGTCGGTCGGGGCGGTGGCGAACGGACAAGGATGACGAAGCCGAGGCGCGCGACGAACGTGATGTGCTCGGGCGGTCGGTGCGTCTTGTGAAGATCAACATAATGCAATATGGCGACCCGATTGGGCAGCATGGGCGGTGCCTGGGAACGGCAACACAAGCAGGCCAACACGGCGGCCTGGACGACACGCCATGTCAGGCGGCGGCGCCCAGCATTGGCGGCGAGGCCAATCCGTCCCAGAAATGGGGTCCACAGATCATCCGGACAACCACTAACGGCCAAGGGAAGATCTCTACCAAAGATCCTGGGCAGAGGAGTATAAATTTCGCCGGGGAGATCAGTTGGTGGCCGCAGCCAATTTGTTGATGAAATGCTCATAAGAGCAAGATGAAGGGGATCGCCATGTGGGCCCCACCTAGGTCAAGATTGGTCCATACTCAACTTAGGCTGCCACTTAGGACCTAAATTAGTCTTTAGAATTTTTGTAGGATTTTTAATACAGTTTATCATATATATATATATATAAATATACACACAAGTGTACATATACATATACAAATATATATGCACATATCCATGAGATTTATAGTGATATTTAAAACCACTAAAAACACCTAGTCTAAACATTGCTACATTTTAGGTATCCATGATCAGGTCCTAAGTTTAATTTTTTTCACTATCTTACTCAAGTTAGTCAGCCAATTTTTGTTCTAAATAATATCAAGAAGTCCAGGAATTTGTATTTTCGCAAAATTGTCTTAAAAGATGTTGGCGTTGCATCGTTCAAACATCACAAAAATGTTTTCAAAAGTATCGCCCAATTTTGGGCTATTACACTACCGCGTACCTGTACCTCTATGCCACCGTCCCTTGCCCCAAGTCCCTGACCGATGGGCTCCACCTATTGGTCAGGCCCTACCATAATCGAGCTAGACCGGGCCGCACCTGTGCAGTTGCACCGTGGGTCGCGCCGCACGCCAGCGCCTATTGGTCCGTGTGCCAGAGTGGGCCGCGACCGCGCGTGTCCACATGCTGAGCCAGCCATGCTACACAGTGTTAGGCCGCACTATGCTGGCATGGCCAAATTAGTTTTCTAATTTTTTTATAATAGTAGAACTTGTTTATTTTGTATCTTTAATTCTATAGCTCCTAAAATAGTGAAACAAATTTTAATTTTGGGCGAATTGCATACGTGCCATTATAAAGTTTCAAAATTGCATGCCATATACAAAAATGCCACTAGAGTGGCATTTTTGTACATGCCATGCAATTTTGCAAACTTTTGAGTGGCATGTATGCAAGTTTTCCAATTTTTAAAATGATTATAAAATTGAGATCTACTGTTCTGTAATTTTCATGTGCATGCATGTTATTTTTTGTTGTTTTCTATATTGTGATTATTCTCATAATTCATGTGTTAGATTCGGGTGCTGCTGACATGGTTGTTGATCCAGTGGAGGAGAACGCTACTTTTGCTGATCAAAGCAAGCCATTGTTGACCATATCGTACCCAACTTTTGTAAATGGTTTCTAGTGTTACAAATGTCCATGCTATGTTAATTAGTAATTTTAATCTTGACTAGGTTGTTAGCTAAGATCTCAATTGAATATAATTCTGATTAAACTTGATCCTTCGAAGCCTTAGGATATTAATTTGTTGTAATATTACCAACATTCACTTGTTTAGTTTAGATTGTTTTATGCTTAGCTATGCTATTAGCATCTAGCTGTTATTATCAATTGTGATCATCATCATGTCCGTGCTCATTTTATAATTGTGTTTTGCAAGAGCAGCCGGTGGTGCCATTTTTGATAAAATGGGTTAGAGCTAGGTAGTTGGCCTTACCAGAGGGTTTGGGTTTTGTAAAAACCTTAATTGGGGTGGATGGTTGTAAGGCGGGTGCGGTAAGCACAATATTTGGGCCGAATGTGGGAACTACCCCAATCCTTAAGGATCGGTACCTTATGGTTGTCAATCTTAAGTACAATGGTGTGACCATGAGTTTCTATTATGGGTAGGGCCTGGCTGAGTACCCTTTGAATTTTTGGTTTGGGCATCCCATCCGATGGAGTAAGAGCGATAATTAATAGACAACCTACAGATACACGAAGGGCTTCTGTCAACTGGGGCAACCAACACAGAATCCTTAGCGGGGATGCCTAACTAGGAGCTAGTTGGTTAAAAGCTTTCTCATGATCCTCTTTTGGGTCATCTCTCATGGGCAAAACATGCCGGCAACATATCCGGTGCACCCAAATATTTGGTGCAACCGTGGTGCACCCCTACTAAAAAAAGTTTCAAAAAATTTTGAACAAAATCATGGATGTACATATGAACTTACCCCATCTACATATAAAATATCATGATCAAATTCGTCCTATGCTAGAAGTTACAAAAAAGACAAATTTCCCATCTACTATTTAAGTTCAAATGCACCCCAAATTTGTCTTTTTTGTAACTTCTAGCATAGGACGAATTTGATCATGAAATTTTATATGTAGATGGGGTAAGTTCATATGTACATCCATAATTTTTTTCAGAATTTTTTGAAACTTTTTTTAGTAGGGGTGCACCATGGTTGCACCGAATATTTGGGTGCACCGGATATGTTGCCAAACATGCCATCTCTGCAGAGTGTACAACTACCATGATAGTCGTGCCCACGGTCAAGGATGAACGATGAGGGTGTGTCACTATAGTAGTTTTCTTACCTGTTTTGTTTTCCAAAGAATTTTAAAGAGAGAACTACGATCGGATTCATGTGTTTTGTTTTCTAGAGACTCACAGTAGCAGCTGAGAGTAAAATAGGGATTTTGTTGCAAAACTGGTATAGAGAACCAGATTTTGGTTAAACCAATGGGGAGCCGTAGTTTGGAAAAGAAAATTATTTGAAGTATCAGATTTCCAATGTTTTCTCAAATGCTTTCAAAGACATAGGTCAACCTTTGCAAAATTGGCATGGCAAATGAACCCTATCCTTTTCTTGTTAAATCTAGATTGGCATATGTCAATTTGGCTTGCCGAGTATGAGGCATACTCACCCTTGCGTGTCATGTGGGGTTGCTCATTCTAATGAGCAGACCATGATCTATAGAGTTCCAGGAGGATGACTTTGCAGATGGAGTCCAAGATGAAGACTACTACGACGTCTAGGAGCGTGTACCTGCAGTTGTGGTTGTGGTGTTGTTTGGATCTTACCTTTAAAGTTGAACTTGTTATTTAATTCTTCCGCTGTCTTGAGGCCATTGGGCCTAATGTGCCATGTTAGCCAATGCCCTGATATAATAACGTTTAATTCATGATGCTTATGATCTAAGCTGTGAATCCATGTGTATTAATTACTTGATTTAGAGACCAGTAATGCACAGAAGGGACTCGATTCTATTCTACGGGTCCCATCATTGGGACCCAAACAATAATGCTAATAACATCCATAGACGACCGAAGAATAGATAGGTTTTCTAAAGGATCCAACCTAGCGGATGACAATCTTGCTGGTTGTATGAACATCCTTGAATTTTGAGGACACACAGTGAAGGGTACAATGCCTCCTTTCAAGATTGAAACCATCCTTGTTAATATTTTTAATTTAAGCTCTTCAACCCACGAGCCAATGCTTAATCTTCATGCATTGCGACAATTAACATATGTACCCTACAAAATGGTTGTATCTGTGTCAAGGAAACTGGTTAAAGACAGGCAAGACTCGGGAGTGCGTTTCGTCTAACAATATGTTCACACATGACGTAAAATATGCCATCCGTACACATAAGCTTCCTAGGATGTGAATGTCAGACCAAAAGAGTAGCATATTTTGCATATCCATATCAATTTTGTTATATTGAAGCCATTTTCCGTTTTAAAAAATAATTTGAACTACCCTGTATTGATAATTCCTTCATTAATTGGGCAAAAGGAATAATACCTTAAGGGCAAACTGACTGTGAATGGCAGCCAAGGTATAAGCTTACAAAAATGTGGATGTGAAACTAAAATAGTAGCACACTTTTCGAAGACCACTACGAAGCAAAACTAAACATCTGGTGCCGCCATTTTAATATGGCCAGACATGGTTTTGTATGAGCCCTATATATTGGTTAATGCAACACCATACAAATGTAGACCAACACCATCCAATACACATGGAGATGGAGTCTTTCCTGCATTTCTGCGATTTTGTATAGGACTCTTTTGTAGTTTTGCTTACATGTTCGGACAAATAGATCTCCAACAGATTCTTTTTACAAAATCCGATCCGAATAGCTGCCTATCATTGTGTCATTTTACTAATAACATATAAGACCAGAATTTGATTCGTAGATATACAGAGCACCTTGAAGTTAAACATCATATTGGTGCCTTCTGCCTTGCCTGGTACACCTATGTAGCACTATGGTTTTTACTACCTGAAGGTGCCTCTAGATGCCTACAATGGCACTATTTACATGCTCTTCCAGGAAAAACAGGCAAAGCACATAAAACCAGCATGCTTGTAGAACCTGTATGATGGACTAAAAATCTGTAGAACTTTGTAGAACCTGTATGATGGACTAAAAATCTGTAGAACCTGTTTCATAATCCACAGCATGTCTACAAATGGTAAACCTTGTCAGATTTTGTCATTCACCTAGCACGCTGCAACATCGGGCCAAAGCCTAATTGCCTGAAATTAGAAGCATAGATTAGAAGAAGGCAGCAGAAGAAGGGGAAGGACTTGGGGGGTGGTTAATTGTGCGTGTATCGGTGTAACAGGTGGATGGGAACGGTGTGGTGGGCAGAGAGGGAGGAGGAAGAGGACCTGGGGCGAGGCGCGGGAGCTAGGGGGTCTCCTCAGTTGGATCCGACGGTGGAGGAGGAAGGCAAAGTGGTGAGCTAATCCAGATGAAGTAGGGGAGTGCATCGCGGGAGCAGCGGCGTCAGCTCGGGAGAAGGGGAGGGATGTTAGGATTTTAACGTGATGCCATCTAGAAACGACACCAGAGACATGATGTTTGGTAACACAGTTCGGCGCTCGGCTATATCTACGGGACATGACTATGGATGCTCTTCCCCAACACCGCAGCATACTGGCCGCTCAGGTCACGGCCACATACCAGTCGCGTCCCATGCGAACCTACGCCGCTACTTTTGTCGTTGTGGGTTACATCGGCGGTGCTCTTCTTTATATAGGGTACAAGATATAGAGTCCGACTTAAATTCTAACCTACCTTGCCTATTACAACTCATAATCCAACTATAACCCGACTCGTACATATATTCAACACCAACTCTAACAAACTTCACATTGGCGAATATGTCCTTCACCATCTCGAAGTTGTCGTAACATTCTGTGTGAACCCGTGTACCCGGACACAAGTTGAGACTTTGCAGCTTACTAAGAGCCACTAGACAAGTCCGACTTGACCTCATACATGCCGACTTTTGGAACAAAACTCCGCTACTTAGCAACACCTAACTCTGTGACTCCACCTGCAAGCACTCCCTTGCACCTTGAAAAGATACAAAGCCGATCTCTCACCAATCATCACAGTTTCGCCACCCTTCATGATCCTGATGATCTTCCTATCTGTAGCTTGGAACACCCATCCCATCATGTAAGATCCTGAAGAAAATCAGATTCCTCGTTAACCCTGGCACATGCTTCACACCTTAAATTATTCGGTCAACTCCACTATGCATCTTGATCTTGATGGTCTTACTCCAATGACACAATATTCCATGTCACCACCCTTGATGGCTCCTACTCCAATGGCACAATATTCCATGTCAGCACCCAAGTAGACCGATCCAAAATCACCAGCCGTGTAAGAAGAGAACCATTTTCTTTTGTGTGTCACATGAAAAAGACCAACTGAATCCAACATCCACACTTTAATTGAATGCATATTTGATATTGAGAGAATATCACCACCGTCGCTTTTCGAGTCACCTATAGCCATTGCCACATTAGCACTTACTTGTTCCTTCCTTGTCGGTCCAATCCTACCTACCACGGTTTGCACCGCCCGATCTTTTTGCCTTCTAGGACAGATCACCGGTCTCACCACCTAATCCGTTCACCTTCTCGAATAGATCTCTGGTGTCGGGACTCCAAATTGAGAATCTGGTGCCCCTCATGCATAACTAGTCCAGGATCAATTTTAATGAGCACAAGTGACTTCATAATCAGATATCAGATCCATATCACAAATAACTATGAAAGAAATAATTATTATTAAACATCAGAGTAGCGATCTTACGATCAAAGCTTACATTTAAATGCCTTGGAAGCTAAACTCTTCAATAAACTGCAGCGAAAAATGGAATATCTTCAGCACAGCTAATCCATATACCCACAGGCAATCGACTGGGGTAGCGCAACCTAGTACTCGCCTTCATCTTAAACTTCTTGTTGATGTTAACACTTTTTTCTACAAAGTCTTGATACCGCCGAGAGGAATAGGTAGCCCACAAACAAAGTTTGCAAGTATGATTATAAATGAATACTCAGCATATCCTACAAAGTGGAGTAATGCAATTCTATCAATTATATGCAAGCTTAGTACAAAGGATAGGCCACATGGTTATTTTACGGTAAACAACATTTAACAAAGACATAATAAAATAATAGATTCGAAAGCAAGTAAGTAAAACATTTGATAAACAACATTTTAATCCATAAGCCCTGGCATACAGCCTAATCATAGCACAAAGCTCGATAACCTGCACCTAGCAGTAACCACAATGATAACCCACCATTTGCATTTAAAATATTATATCCTGCTCAAGTATAACCAAGCATTTGTTTATGACCGAGAACACGGCTATTCGTATAGTTTTTAACACTCCGCAGAGGTCGCACATCTTTACCTTAAGATACAACATATCTCAACATCTGATCAGGACGGAGACGCCTGTAACTGAACAGTCACGAGACTAAATATAAACAAGTGGCCCTCTCGATGACTATTGCACCACCCAGAACCAAACATCTGGATCACTACGCTGCACACAGCTAGTACAACAACATCACGTAGATGATGGCTCTCAGAAGCAGCACTTCTCCCCCAAAAAGCCCTCATAAGCAGCTCTTACCTAGCTTGCCATGAGGTACCACAAGCTCGCACCTATTAACTTAACTGCTGGACTCAACTAAAGTCAAGCTCATGGTTTGTACTACAGTTTGTCTAGCATGCTTTTACAAGATTAAGTCCTTAAAGAAACTAAGACAAGATTTCCTTCTAAATTTGCATCATAACCCTGTCATTAGGCTTCCACACACATAGTATCACTTGCATTAGTTAAAACACCCACCTAGGTTGTTTAACAAATTGCACCACATGCAAACAATCATATAAGAGCACCACATGCTTAACCAATATGGAGCAACACATGTCTCTCTCACATAAAAGCAATATATGCCTTACTCTCAGTTCAATATCTCTCTTTAGTCAATATTAATTAAATCAATCCTAAGTAACGTGCATGACTAAGCAAACTAATAACGACTAACATCCCATATGGTATCATCACTATCCAAATAAAATGATGACACATCTAGGTTACAAAGAATAATGGGCAATATAATATTTCAAAGGATGCATATAACACAAATTGGAATAACTAAATTCCCAATAAAGTAATTTAAACATAGCAATGCAAAATTTAAATCAAACTATTTTATTTGCAAGTACGATCAATATGATCAAGCACTGTGTGTGACTTACCTTGCAGTGGTATCTCATATACTTGGTCTGATTCTTAATTCTTCTCATTAAATATATCTCCTTCATCGATAATACTTTGTACGATAATCCGCTACGTGAATAAATGATGAAGAACCAAATAACATCCAAACAACGACAATACAATTTGCAAGGTCAAATAAAACTTACTGAATAACAATTCATAGTTCTGTAATAATTTAGGATGAATAGAATTAATATAAATAAGAAGACTATAGATAATAGGAGTTTGATGAATGAGATGGATCAACAAATGATAGGATGAAGAATAAATAAGTGAATATTCCTCGATATTTGGTTAGTTAATAAACTAAATAGAGAATGTCAATGATCTGAAATAGAGGATCATGACGTTCATGACACACGGACTCTCATGTCATAAACTGGACACAATTGAATTAAAGTCACATAAGGAAACTACATTAGGGTTTCTATCTCTGATGGCATAGACGATTAAGAGCAAAGAAGTGATTAACTATGTTAAATAGGATTAACAACATGACAAAGTGTATAAGTTATATGATAAAGAAACAACCTATATTACAAGTCTACGACAGTTTGGAATTAAGGACAATAGAATTATCGGAATGACGCAATGATGTAATTGTTCATGTCATAAAGAACTGTCATAGCAAATGTGATTAATAACCATGTAACATCGGTATGGTTGAATTAATAATGACATAATAGAGGAACAAATAGTAGCAATGGTATCACCACTAGGTACAGTGGGTTGAACAGAAAATGTACAGGAGCTGTATGTATAGGATAGGAAAATGGTTAAGAATGGTAAAGGCACAAATAATATTTCCAGGGCTTGCAAAGTATCAAAACGGAATGAAAATGACCATATGAACATAATAACATCGTTGGATTTCTTAGAAAGGATTCACAGTGGCCGGTGGCATAGTATGGGCTTAGAGGCATGGTTTAAATATTAGGTCATGACATGAAGCCATAGATCATCCGAAATAGTGTGTCTAGGAGGTAGAGCACGATGAGTACATCTCTAGAAAAATTAGGTTTAGTGTAATATATGAACAGAATGTTCCGAAAACACCCATAGAAGCTTCTATGGCAGTGATCTTGCAAAATTCAAATCGACTAGCTAGGGATGTAAAAAATTATGAAATTTGACATGATGATAGATGAACATGTATAGCACAAAGTGACACGAATATAATTTCTAAAATCTCACTGTGTCAGCGAGGAACGCGATGCCAATCTAGAGCCATGGCATGGGTGCAAGGACAGCAACTTTCTGGCCAACCTGGATATGAGACATGGTGAGCACGGTGTAGAGGAAGATTATACAAATCTGTTTTCGAAGGTTTTACCTTCAGATCATGGACGAAATTTAAACGATCTACTAGAAAAAATACAAACCGGAGAGACATGGAACTCACTGTACATTGATCCGGCGGCCAATCCCTTTGGTGGAAATCATCATGATGATCCATAGCACAAAGTGAAGCGGGTGATTTTTGGATTGAATCTCTAGAAAAGCGAGGGACGCAAAGCAAAGTTCGCTACACGTCGACGACGGCACGGCGGCTCTGTTCTGAACTGTTGGGGCCCACCGGCAGCCCTTCGGGGTGGATGGCAGCTAGGGTTTGCTAGAGGGAGTTGTGGGGGTACCATTTTATAGGGTAGGGGGCCTTATGTGGCACGGATCGCGAGGAGCAAGAGGAGGGGCAGCGGCTAGGGTTGGACCATGGATGTTGATTGATGGATCAGAACACCTGATCTTGCAGGGCAAAGACAGGCTGGCTTTGCCTAGGCCTTGGCCAGCCCATAAGGGGAAAAGGGAAGGATGGGGGCGGCCCATGGAGGAAGATGAGGCCTAAGAGGAAAGCAGGTGGGCTGGCTCGGCTGGGTCTGGAGGGAGAAAAGGTTGTGGGCTACCAGGAGAGATAAGACTCAAAACATTTTCGGAATTAATAAATTTTATATTTTCAGAAAATGCTGGAAAACCAAAATAGCTTAGTTTAAATATCAAATGGATCCCTAAAATCCACAAAAATTTTAGAAAATACTTTGGAACATAGAGAACACAAGAAAATAGTTCTTCCATATTTTCATATTTATTTGGATTACATAAAATAATTTGAAAGCTCCAATGGACAAAAACAACAAATAAATTGATTTTAGAAATTACCAAAAAACTCTATAAAATATTTTATAATAATATAAACACAAGATAAATAATCTTGGAAATCTTTATGGTTTTGTTTTAATCATATGATTTATTTAAAATTTAAATAATCCATTAATAGGAAATAGCTTTAAGAAAATCATTGTGTCGGCGTATTTCAGCCGGCAGATTTGTCCGAGGGGTTAATCCGGTGTTCGGTAGAGGGGGTTTGTGTAGCTAGCGCACCTCTCTCCTCACTTGCTCTGGATGAACTACCTAAGAACACTCAAGAATACGCAAGGTTTCCCTAGGTTCAGGCCCCCGAAGCGGGTAACAGCCCTATGTCTTGCTTGAGCTCTTGTTACTAGTGGAAAGTGTGTGTTCTTCAGAAAACCGTCCTCCTTCTCATACACACGAGCTTCCCTTATATACTCCGGGGCTGGCTAGGGCAAGCGGTGTGGGGATGTTACATTAATGACACTGGCTACTGTAGCCACTATCCTTCTTTGTTTCTTCGTCTGTACCGCCGCCTGCCAGCGCCCCATCCTGTCCGAAGGGCAACTTGGATGCGACAGGGAGGACGCCTGACACGCGCGCCTTCCTGCCTTGCCTCGGGTAGTGCAAGCAGAACGGGAGCAATCATGCCGTCAGGGGGTTTTATACGCCGGGCCACGCCCGGTCATTCGTATTTAATGACCCCGATCCGATGCGATCCGGGAGCAAACTTAGAGAGGAAGCCTTCCCTTTTTCTCAGTCGCGCGCGTCCAAAGCTGACTGACAACGGGGCCCGAACGCCCTCCAGCCTTGTCAGTTAGCCATGTGCCCTAGTCGCCCAGCACCGGGGCCTAATCGCCCGCCTGCTCGCCGGGCGGCCCCGTGCCCTGGTCGCCCAGCGCCGGGGCCTAATCACCTGCCTGCTCGCCGAGCGGCCACGTGTCCTACCTGTCGCCCGACGATGGGGCCTGCACGCCCTCTCGTGCGCCGCGCGACAAGCTAAATCCTTTGGCAATAAACCTTTCCTTCTAACTCATGTGCCTGTGGTCCCACACAATAGTGGTGGAGAGGGCACCCTGGTGTAGATTACACCGACATATTGAAAATATGAATAAAATCTTTAAGGTTAAAATAACTTCTACAAAAATAAATTTTATTAGTTAGAGACCTTCATTTCCATAAAAAGGTTGTCAATTTTTAGAAAATCATACAAAATCTTTTATTAGAAATTGAAATTTAAGATAATTTATGGAAAAATTTTCAAAGAGCCATTTTTACAAAAAGTTTTTGAAAGTCTAAAATTTTGGGATGTTACATCTAGCCTGATCGATTGATCCGCTCGCCTCCTGGCATAGATCGTTGCTGACGTCGTTGTCAGCTTGTCTGATCTCTCTGGTCACACCACCTTCAACCTCTAGGAATACCTCTCATTCGGAAACTGCACATTCTCTTGCTCTAAAAACTGCACTCCAAGTAGTTGTCACCTCTGGGAGTACCTCTCCTTTAGAACCCACGCATCCGCTTTTTCCCAGAAACCGTGCATCAAACGGTTATCACGGAACGAGGATCTGAGCTCTCTGAACCCTACTCTATTTTTTCGTCTCCAGTCTCTAGATGCTTCTTACTTCAAAATCCGCACAATTGCTTTAAGGCAGTGTTCTTTTGGACAGTTGCGTTTGCATTTGCTTATAAGCTGAAAATCTGTTATTTTCGTACAAGCCAAACGTTTTAACGTTTGGTAGTTAATTTTTATAGATCTCACTATTTCTTCTTAGAGATTTCAAAATACTGTGGCATCGGTATTGTAGCAAACAGTACCACGAAACTGTACCATTTCTGCTGTGCGAAGTTACCGTAGATCACTGTAGCTATAGTGATCTGTGAGGTGGACGTCAGAGGCACAGCAGAGAAGTGCAAAGTCAGAGGATACAAATCGCTCCATCGTGGGGCCAGCATTTCTTGCGTGACGCACCCATCACTGGACTCTTTTTTTTTTGAGAAGGGGTGAAGATTTCATTCATATGACCAACCAAACCCTTTTACAAAAAGGTCCCTTAGTAAACACAATACGACAAACACATTTTTAGAAGACCCAATTGCAAACCCATCACTGGACTCTTATAGGACCCACCCTGCACGCCACCAGCAGCGCAGGGTGGGTCCTATAAGAATATGTGTGCATGTTCCACTTTGAGTCATGAAGCAAAAAAAAAGAGATGCTACGTAATGACCGTGTATTATATACATGACAGTGTTTTATGCATGGCCCATGCACGTTATTAAACTTGTTGCCGCGTTGGTAATATTCATGAGGAGGAAACTGTTGCTATGGCTGGTTTCCAATTCCAAGGAGGTCACGAAAGCCACTGACGTGATAATGGTTCTGAGGCCGGTGCCAGGAGGAGATTATCATCTATAAGTTGATGACAGATGACATACAAAGTCTAAGAAACATAGCGCTGTTGACTCAACCCGAAGACAAGGCTAATAAAAAAAAATGTCATCAAGCTACCCTGATTCGATGTTCGGCGAGTTTCCCGGGCAACCCTACTTCAATATATTCTTCAATTCAAGGTTCGGTAAATTTCTTGGACAATCCCCAAGACGCGCTACATAAAATATCAACATCGGTTACAACGATCAAGAAGCCATCAACGTCTATATCCAAGAACGGACATGCAAGAATACCCCTCATGACATCAGCAAAGTCGTCGACTTCAATTATCAGCCAAGTGCGGAGCCGTGCACCCAACAACAACACCAATTCAACATGCCGTTTGACGAAACAAGATCAAATAACACGGGCGGACGGAACCAAACAGCTCTGTTAGACATCACGTGGGCCCAATCTACCCCACGTGTTCTGCCGTCGCCAGACCGGTCTACACCAACAAACACGGTGAACCACGAAGCGAAGAGGAGAAGAAGAAGACCAAGCAGCTTAATCGGAGGTGTTTCGTTTGTCTACTCGCGGATGTAATTAACTGGAAGTTCTTCCGAGACCCCAGGATTCAGAACCCCACAATTGTCAACAACGACAGAAATCTACAGCGCGCAATCTTTCTACAGAGACTTGTATTTTATTATTATGATAATGAAATATAAGCTTTCCTGTCCTTTTCTTCACACGCCACGTGTGGCCCGCTTGGCGTACCTGAAATTCTTCTAGCGCGTCGCCGCACCACGCAATCGCTCGCGCACCTTTGCCGCCGGCCGCGTTGGACACCTGTACCCGACACATGGCTCCTACGTGAACCTTGCCTGCCAGCATGACTTGCCCACCTGTGCCAGCCCGGCCTATCCCCCTGGACGCCCATGGAACATTATCGGGACCCTAGATTGAGAGTCTGGTGCCACTTATATCTCACTACTTCAAAATCAATTCTAATAAGCACAAGTGACTTCATCAGTAAATATTAGATCCATATCACAAACAACTATAAACGAAATAATTATTAATAAATATCAGGGTAACGATCCTATGATTAAAACTTACATTTAAATGTCTTGGAGGCTAAACTTTTCAATAAACTGCAATGGAAAAGAAATATCTTCAGCATAACCAATCTATATGCCCACAGGCAATCGACTGGGTAGCACAACCTAGTACTCGTCTTCATCGTAAAACTTCTTATCGATGTTATCTCTTTTCCCTGCAAAATCTTGATTCGGACGAGAGGAATAAGTAGCCCACAAATAAAGTTTGTAAGTATGAATACAAACGAATACTCAGTAAATCCCACACAATAGAGTAATGCAATTTTATCAATTATATGCAAGCTTTGATACATGGTTATTTTGCAGTAAACAGCATTTAACAAAGACATAATAAAATAATATATTTAAAAGTAAGTAAGTAAAACATTTGATAAACAACATTTTAATCTATAAGCTCTGGCATACAGTCTAATCATAGCACAAAGCTCGACAACCTGCACCCAGTAGTAACTACGGTAATAACCAACCATTTGCATTTAAAACATTATACCCTGCTCAAATATAACCAAATATTTGTTCATGACCGAAAACAAGGCTATTTGGATAGTTTTTAACACTCTGCAGAGGTCGCATGTCTTTACCCATAAGATACAACATATCTCAAGATCTGATCAGGACGGAGACACTTGTAACCTAACAGTCATGAGACTAAATACAAACAAGTGGCCTCCCGATGACTATTGCACCATTCAGAGCCAAACACCTAGATCACTGAGCTGCACACAGCGAGTACAGCAACATCGCTTAGGTGATGGCCCTCATAAGCGGCACATATCCCCCAAAGAACCCTCATAAACAGCTTTTACCTAGCTTGCAATGAGGTATCACAAGCTCGCACCTATTAACTTAACTGCTAGACTCAACTAAAGTCAAGCTCATGATTTGTACTACAGTTTGTCTAGCATGCTTTTACAAGATTAAGTCCTTAAAGAAACTAAGGCAGCACTTTCTTCCAAATTTGCATCATGGCCTTGTCACACAGGCGTCCACACACACAGTACCACTTGCCTTAGTCAAAACACACATCCAGATTGTTTAACAAATTGCAACACATATAAACAATTACATAAGAGCAACACATACTTAACCAATATGGAGCAACACATGTCTCCCTCACGTAAAAGCAACATATGCCTTTACTCTCAGTTCCATATCTCTCATTAGTCAGTATTAATTAAACCAATCCCAGGCAACGTGCATGACTAAGCAAACTAAATACGATTACCATCCTCATAGTATCATTACTACTAAATAAAATGATGACACATCAAGATTACAAAGGATAATTGGTAATGCAATATTTCAAAGGATTGATATAACACAAATTGGAATAACTAAATTCCCAATAAAGTAAATTGGACGCACGGTAATGTCTCCCTCCTCGAGCACAAATTGGATGCACGGCAACGTCTCCCTCCTCAAGCAAGACGCAGATTGGATGACACCATTCATCCAATACCTTGCAGACGGGACATTGCCCAAGGAGGAAGCCGAGAGATCCCGGCTTATTAGGAGAGCTCCGCTATACATGTTAGTGGACGGTGCCCTGTACCGTAGAGGCATACTTGGGATCCTTTCCAAGTGCATCTCCCAGGAAGAGGAGAAATTCCTATTTAAGGAAGTACACGATGGCGTCTGTGAGACACACTCGTCCCATAGGACCCTCATAGGAAAGGCCTTTAGAATTGGCTACTAATGGCCCACGACCACGGCTGACGCTCAAGACATGGTCACCAAGTGCCCGGCATGCCAATTTCATGCTCGGCTAACTCATCAGGCAACGTATGTCCTGTAGACGATCCCCCTTTCCTGGCCGTTCGCAACATGGGCGATGGACATCCTAGGTCCATTGCCTAGAGGGATCCAGGGTTGCCGTCCTCGCCGCCGCCGTTCGGACGCTGCCCATTGCCCCTGCCGCTCGCCCGCAGCGAGGACGCCCGCGCGCCGCCACCCCCGTGTTATCGCCCTCACTGCTGCATGCCGCCACCCTAGTGCCCGTCCGCCGCCCTCGCCCTGGCGCCGACCTCACGCCCTCGCCACCTGTCGCGGCCCTTCTCGACTTACCTTTCGAGAATTGGTTGGACCTGCACTAGGCCCTGAATCAGTAGGCTAGTGCAACAGTTACACAGTCGGAATCATTTCATACATCGATAATTCAAATATTACATAACCGCGATCGCTAGATCGCATTAGTAACAAACAACATTAAGCCTTAGTTACAGTCCAGTGTTCATCAGAGTAAGCGGAAGTCTTCAAAAGATGCAACTCACAAAGTTTTCATGAAGAAACAACAAAATCACACCAGCAGTTGCGTAACAACACACGGCTGGCGGAACGCACTAAACCCTAACATTGAGCAACTACTCCTGGTCCTGAAATTGAGGGTCTCCTTCCTCATAACAATCGTAGGTGTCTTCTTCAACGGGGTCTTCCATGTCTAAAAGTTTGTAAGTAGGCGAGGTCAGTGTCATCCAAACACTGGCGAGTTAACACCCAGCCCCATGCATTTAGTGATAGAGATATCAAAAGAAAGGTTGGGGTTTGTTTATTTGCAGAAAGCCAGTTTTGGAAATCCAAACCTATGACCTAGCAGTTTTAACCAAATTCTCTATATCAAATTAATTATTCATCATAATTCCATTTAATACAAATTCCAGTCCCATGGCAGTTTCCATTCACTCTGCCAAACGATCTCCTAATACTCCCGCCATCATCATCTGGGTGTGGCGCACCCATTGTGGATTGCATTCCCTAGAAAAGTACCTGGTCTCGTCCTAGCTGGGTTGCCAACCCATGCTAGACTCATGACTCTCTGTAAGAATGGACCTAGATCGTCCCTCGGATGACGACATGAAACTGTCTTCACCATTCCGAGGCAATCTAACCCTAAAATTAATAATTGGACCTGAGCAATGTCTAAGCAAGATTTTAACCAAGACTTAAGAGTCTAAATCATTTTATTTAACCTAACCACACTATCAAGGGTGATCATCAAGGCAATCGTTAATAAAGTCAAATGATAGATGATTTCATCAAAGCAAGATCATCATGGTAAATCAATAAAAAGTAATTAACATGGCATGATACATCATGATTAAGAAAGTAGGCATAATTACTTAAAAGGCATGCAATTTGATACTTTCAATGAAATATTTTCAAAATTGGGTATCAATATGATCTAATGAATGTTAACTCGCACTAGGAAAAGTGTAGACTCTCCCTAGTAGAAGTAGACATCATATAGGAAAGATGTTAACTCGCACTAGGGAAAGTATAGACTCTCCCTAGAAAAGCAAACAACCTAAAGATATTAACTCACCATGGTCTTGGGGATTGAAGTCCTGATTCTGTGTGGAGTCCTCGAACTGCCCTTCCGGATCTTGTACGCCTAATCGAAGAATCAACATTTCATCATAAACACAATGCGGCGAAGAAAAGAATGATGCATGAGATGCAATAGTAATCGCTCGAATTCGGTCGTCTATATTTCCCATGTTTATATATATATATATATATATATATATATATATATATATATATATATATATATATATATATATATATATATATATATATATATATATATATATATATATATAGTGTAATTTCTACCCTAATCCGATAGGAGGAAATAGGATTTTATTACGTTCATAGTATTCCAAAATACAAGAATATGTTAACCAACATTTTGTTCGAAGTATTTCCTTCATCAACTTATCTTATCATTTTTATCCTAACATAATAGGGGTTAAGTGAGTGTGTGTGGAAGATATATATATATATATATATATATATATATATATATATATATATATATATATATATATATATATATATATATATATATATACCATGAGATTGCATATTATAAGACTAGTTAAAATAAAAGCTTTACTGTATTGAAATGCTGTGAAATAACTACTTTGGACAGGTACATTAATTTAGGATAACCAGGTCATAAAATAACTAATTAACCATACTTATTAATTAGGCCAATTATAAGATAACATGTGATTAGGAGTCATACCATAGATTTTATATTTTTCCTAGGTCCAAAAAGTTATCACACTATTCATGATTTTCACATATTTTATTAAGTGTTAATCTACTTTTGATTAACAGAAACCCATTTCTGTTATTTTCTATATAGGTTAATACCCTAAAGGCAAGCTAATGAAATTAATCCAAGAAAATTGTTCTGTTACTGTTCATGGTAATATTTTTATTAAATCCAACATAATCTCTAGTATTAACCATAAATTTTCTAGCATTTTTCAAGATCTCTAGTTATTTTTAATAAATTGTTTCTATTTACTGCCTTTGTTTTATTCACAAAATTGGGGGAAAACCGGAGAACTGTAATGGGCCGGCCCGCTAACTTGCGGCCGGGCCAGCCATGCCGAAGGCGTAAACCAAAAGGGTGCAACTCGCAAGCGAAGGCGCCAGCGAGGTGGAGCGCTTTCATTCAACCTGACATGTGGGCCATCAGCGACGCCTTACCTATCTCGCACGCGATTTAAACTTAACGATCTCACGTACGCATCATGGCGCAGATCCAACGGCCGGGACATCATCTTCCACCTCCGACTGGAGTGACGAAATGACGTCATGAAACCGGCGATCTTTTGGCGATGCAACGTCGGAACTACAGTGCCCTAGCAAAGGTGTTTTTGGGCGCTATGGTTTCCTTGCGGGTAACTCTAGGACGTGCTGTCAGGCTATTCACCGACGATGGCCCGAAACGGCGACGAGCCGCACGATGGCGGAGAACTCCCACGGGGGTAACTGGCTGCAGCTCTACTAAGCCATATGAGCTATACTACAATGTGTATGAGCTACAGGGAGGTACAAGGTCGCTTACCGAGCACCAGGCTGAGGCGAAGAAGGCGGGGATCAGGCTGGCGACGAGGAGGCCGAAAGAAGGCGAAACAGAGCACACGCCGCCAGGGAGCTCCGGTGATCCCATGGTCCAATTAACCTAGGCGAAAGATGGGCAAGGGTGAGGTGATGCTCCACGCGTGAGCTATCGACATGGGACTCACCAAGAAGGGAGAAATCAGAAAAGGCGTGAAATGGCATGCTCCCGAGTCAGCGGCGTGGACGTCGTTCTCGTCGGTGATTAGAGGGCTCCTGGAGCAATTCCTTTGGCGGGGAGCAAGGCGGGGGTGTGGCGAAGCTAATGCGCAGAAAGGTGGAAGGTGGGGAGCTCCGGTTTGGGCTGTCAACGAGAGAGAGAAGAAAGGAAGAAGAAGAACGGTGCGGCACGGCCATATTTAGGCCTGGTCGGGGCACGCGCATTACCCAGCGGTCATGAGGGATACTCAGGCGATCACTAGGGAGCTTCGTCGCTGATTGGGGAGCTTGGGCGGTGGCGTGATTCGCTGCCAAGGCTGAGTTGCTCCGAGGTGGCTGATCGCGCAATCGTGTGTAGAGCACCGGTCAAGGGCACAGCGACCCGGTGAACTTGAGTGCGAGGCAGTGCAGGGGATTGGGCAAGCAGGGCGGTGCCTGGCAGCGGCCCGCGTGCGTGGTCGACAATGCGGCTGGTCGACACGCCATGTCAGGCGGCGCCGCGACCATTGGCGATGAGGTCACTTTAGCTCAGAAGTGGGGGCAACGGTTCAACCCGACAATCACAAACGGCCAAAAGACGATCTTCGGCCAAGATCCTAGCAGAAATGGAGGTTTTTGCGCCGGAGAGAGGAGTTTGCCTGGTGCAACCGAACTGCTTGATGAATTGCTCACAAGAGCAAGAAAGAAGAGGTCTGCCATGTGGGTCCCGCCAAGGGGTCAATTCTGGTCAACACTAGGTTCAAACTATCATATATGGTCTAAACTATTTTCTAGAATTTTTGTGGGATTTTTTATGGGAATTTATCCTATATATATATATATATATATGTCTATTATGGGTGTATGTATATATACACACACACATAGGAGATCTTTGAGGGGTTTATTTGAAATTACAAAATCATCCTAGCCTATTCATTGCTATATTTTAGATATTTATGATCAGAGCCAAATTTTAAGTTTTTACTTAACTTAATCAAGTTAATTTAGCCAATTATTAGCTTATAGGATTTCAAAGGTCCACAAAATGAATCATTTTTGCAAAAGTGGCTTTCAAGGAAAATGTCTCAGCAACGTACAAACATCACAAGAGTGATCTTCAAAATAATACAATTTTGGGATGTTACACCACCCCTACCCTTGCCGCCGCCCCCGCGCCCTCGCCGTCGCACCCTCTCTTTGCTGCCGCCTAAAAGTAAGTGTTCTTACTCCTATAATTAAATTACGGTAGCTTATTTAATATAATTAAATATTTTATTTAGTAATTTAAATTAAGATAGGTTATTCAATTTATGTTTAGTGTATATTAAGTTATGTAATTAAACTATGGTAGTTTAATTACTAATTTACATGAAGGTACGTTAGTTTATTAAATTATGGTAGTTTCTGTACTAATTTAAATTAAGGTAGTTTATTGCCTAATTTAAAATAAGGTAGTTTATTTACTAATTTAATTAAGGTAGTATTCTTGTATTGACTCTAATTTATTATTATGTTTTTATTTTCAATTAATATGTAGTGTTACAAAGGGTAAATTTTGTACATATTAATTACACTATAGAATATAGAAAGTAAACCCAACCTATACGTCACCCGTTTGGGAGCGACACAGCTCACATTAAATTGTGAGATGTGTCATTGCCGAATTGTCCACGCTTTTGGACAGCCTAGGGATGGACGGCTTAGCGCGGTTTGTCGTGGTATGTTGTAGGATTCAAATGAAATTTCGGCTACATAACCTAGTTGTTCTCCGATGCACAAGTAACAAGCATGCATTCAGAGAACAGCGGGGTTATGCTGCTGAAATTTCATTTGAATCCTACGACATGGCACAACAAGCCGCGCTAAGCCGTCCATCCCTAGGTGGGTTTTGGATTTATCCTTGCCTAGAACTCCTGCTAAGGCCAGTAACCCATTTTCGCATATGATTTTTGCATTCAATAGTTGAAAAGATGGCACAGGACCGTGGGTGGATGTATGATGGATAGGATAAGGCTGTGAATCACACGTAAGATTGGAAAGTAAACACACAGGCTTTTCTGGATCGGGTTTTCTCCCCAACTCCTCCTGGTGGGGTAGCGAAGTGTCTTTGTGCTAAATGTTGTCTTTCTAGGAAATGGGTTGATGTAGAATGGATGGATAGAAATAGCTTGAGGCAAGTGAATGGTACGCTAGGATCTCTCTTGCATTACCATTATCCTGGTTTAGTGGTCATTAATGGCGAACCTAAGCCAACCCTGAAGTGGGCGCAATACCAGATAGCTAGCGGGTGTGGGTGGCTTTTTTTTTGGTAGTTCTATGTGTTTTTTCCATTCTCATATGTTTTGCGAGCAATACATACAAGTAAGCCGTATGCAAAGATCCCAAAAATGCATAGACTTATGTCTATTTCGTTGTATATTTGTATTCATGCTTTAACTATATGCAAGTTATAAATTTTATCAAGGACTAGATGCTAATTAGCTTTGTATATATATCCATGAATGGTCGTTCTTGCTATATATGTATATATATATATATATATATATATATATATATATATATATATATATATATATATATATATATATAAGTTGGCTAGTTACTACTCAATTTAGCATTCCTCTCCATACTAGATGCAAATTGAAATTTAAATTAGGATTTGTCGAGATTTACTTACTCATGCTATTATTTAATGTAATTTGCCAATTATAGTTGCATTTGTCAACAATTCCTTGTTTTTGCTTCAAGTACATGAAATTGTCAAATAAGTGGTTATTTCAGTATTTCTGTTATAACTAGAAGAAAACTACAAATTTAAACTTATAATTGTCGACATCTAGTTTTGCGTGCTCTTATTTAATGAAATTTTCCAATTACACTTGTTTTGTAGGAATATATGCCGCACCAGTTCGGAAGACCACTAAATCTTCCTCCGTTCCGACCTCCACCCTTATTTACCCCGCAATCTCCCAGCATGGTATCGTCAATTATTTAAATTTATTTTAACATAATCTAGCTATTTCTAACATATTTTTGTTAATATAGGGTTCGGTGGCCCCCACACCCAGTTCGGCGTGGCATGCCCCAGTATTTACGTCGGCTCGGGCCGACGTAAGTAAGCTGTCCACGGTTTGCCGGCTTGGCATGCCCTAGTATTTACATTGGCCCACTGGCCAACATAAATAAGCAGTTCACTGTGGCAGGTAGGACGACGTAAATAAGGCATCACCAGGTACACGGTGATGTGTGGCCGATGTAAATAGGTGCCATGTCAACTCCTCTCGCCGGCTGAGAGCGATGATTCCTATTTACGTCAGCCTATGAGCCGGAGGAAATAAGCCTTATTTACATCGGCGCTTGCATCGATTCACGTCGGCTTTTGTCTTATTTACGTTGGCTTCTGGTCGACATAAATAGGTCGGATTCTGTAGTGATATTTAAGTTCTTAATAGTTTGATGATTAGTTCAAATTGTTTATTTAAGATGGGTTTTTAACTTGCTGGTGATTAACTTTGGTACCTAAGGATCATTAAAGAGTTCCCTATAATTCATGTGTGCGATTAGGGTTTTAATTCACGAAAAAGTTTTATGCTCAAAATTTAGGGATGTTACCTTTAGCCCCGACCAACCCAGATTGTCATCTACTATACTTTTGGGCCAGTTTGTCTTGTATTGTGCTTTTGGTCTTCTTGTTAGTGTGATCTTGGCTAACATGGAAAGCCCCATGATTAAGGCCGTAATTAAGGGGATTCCCCCCCAATAATCCGCGCCCTGATCGAGGGTGCGATTCACACGTTTTGGTCGCGGCCCCCCATCGTGCAGCGCCAAAAGAAACCGAAGGGAGGCCCGGCACCATCTTAGCACCGACGTGCTTCGTGTTCCCTCGTCCATCCCCACAAACCCTAAGTCCTAACCGATCAAGGTTTGCACTGCATCGATCTGGGAAGGCTGTCGCCGTTCAAGGACGTCGCTGTCCGCGCTGCTAACCGACTCCCTGTGTCCTCTACGGCTAATCTGCTCTGGCTCGTCACCAGGCAGGCTTAACGGCCTAAACCTATAGCTTCCTCCAATGGTAAACTCCCTCTAATCTAATGTTCATGGGTGTTCATGTTTTAGGCTATGTCGATCTCGGTTAAAGTCATGTGTCTAAGTCCTACATTTGGTATCAGAACACCATAGCCTAGATATGAACCCTAATTGTCTAATTTGGCTCGGATTAAAGGGTTTTAGAACTAATTTATGTTCGTAACGAATTTAGAAGACGGTGAATTAGACAAATAAGAAAATTAAAATCAAAAGCCCTAATTTTTCTCATATCTAAAACCCTAAATTTTTCCCCTTTCGATTTTGCTTCGGATTAGCAAAATTTTCATGAAATTTGAGAGAATTGGGGTAGAGAAGAAAGGATGAAGACCAATTTTTGGTCAAATTAAGGCCAATTGGAACCCTAAAGTCTAAAGCCCCAAATTTCCCCAAAATTACCGAAAACCTAAAATCCCCAAATCGGATTTTTGATTTGGGCGCACCTGATGTTAGTCGCCGCCGGTGAGGTCCTCAGCAGCAATCGCCGGCGCCACCGCGTCACGCCTCCGCTGCGCTGTGCTAGCCCAGGGTGTGCCCCGCTCGGTCGTCACCTTCGCGCAGCACCAAGGAGCCACTCGACGGTGGCGCACGCAACGGCGGAGAAACGCACGCGCACGCCGGCGAGTAGCTCCTCAGCGCCGCCGCTCTTGCGCCGCAGATCTCGCACTGCCCCGTTTTCGCCGCCGGCCGCACCTCCCGTGTCGCCTCTCGCGTCCCTCATGTGGCCGTCGGCGACGGGTTAAAGACAGGAAATAGAAACCCTAGAAGCCGGCTTGCCGCTGTCTTTTGATCCGGCGGAGCGTTTTTGAGACGTCCGATCTTCATCGATGGCTCTTAGCCATCGTGGGCGTCGGCAGGCCTTTGATGGGCTGAACTCATCCGCGCGCCCAGATTTTGGGCCAAGCGTGAGCATCACGCGCACGCTCTATAGCTGGGCTGTGCGCCGGTTTTGGGGCCCGGCCGATTTTATGTTTGCTCCTTTTATTAATTTCCAGTGCATTTCCAATTATGTATTCAAATATTACTTTAGAATAATGATTATGTATCAAGTCTCATGCACTGTGAGATTTTTTTAATGACCCATTTCTAAATTCATATTCCGCTGTGCTAATGTTTTAATTTCATGAATATAATAATGACTTCTTATGTTATTTATTGCTGTTAAATGGCATTTTCTTGTGACTAAATTATTATATCTCTAATTAAAAATGGATCCAACATGAAATTTTAAATTAGAGATTTTGGTGCCTTATAATTATAAATCTGACCAAAGTTGTTTTATAATTATGCGTCTTTAATGTGAACATTGTTTTAATTCATTTTCTGCCCAACAGTGATATGAATTAGAACAATATTTTATGCATGTTTTTAGTTGTACCAATGTAGATTAAAACCATGCTTATGTTGATTATTATGTCATTTTCCAGCTATGAACACTTCCTCTGTTGCTACCATCATTGATGGCATTGAGCATCTGATGGGAAGCAATTTCCCCGCCTGGAAAGAAAGGATCCAGGTTGTCCTTGGAGTGCTTGAATTTAGATTATGCTTTTAGGGTTGATGTTGCTCCCACTCCTCCCGCCGTTGGCACGGAGAATTATGATGAGCTTAAGAAAATTTATGAGGCTATTGCCGAATAGTGGGAGTGGTCAAACCTCATGTCTCTCATGATTATGAAGACCTCCATTTCTGTTGGGATAAGGGGAGCAATCCCTGAATCCGAAAATGCCAAAGAATATTTGGCTAATGTAGAGGTGCAGTTTAAGGGCTCAACAAAGACTTATGCTACCACCTTGATGCAGAAGCTCTTAAACACCAAATATAATGGGACTACTGGCATTAGGGAGCATATTATGATGATGACGGACATGTCTAACAAGCTTAAGGGCTTAGACATGTCAATTTCAGATGGATTCTTAGTCCACTTCATTATGTCCTCTTTACCTACTGAGTATAATACTTTTAAAGTTAACTATAATACTCAGAAAGATAAGTGGACCTTGGCTAAACTTACTGCTATGTGTGCACAAGAGGAGGAGAGACTGAGAACTGAAGGGAAAGATAATGTCAATCTTGTTGGCATTGGGAAGAGAAAGGCTCAATGGGGCAACAAGCCCAATAAGAAACAAAACAGCTCTCCTAATCCCAATAAGCCTTCTTCAAGCAACCCTAAGGCATCAAATGATAAGGGATGCCATTTCTGTGGTCAGGAGGGGCACTTTCAGAAGGACTGTGTTGGCTTTCTGAAATGGCGCGTCAAAAGGGTAATGAAATAATTACGTTTGTTGATGAATCCTTTTATGTTGATTATTCCCTTAATACATGGTGGATTGATTCTGGTACCACTGTGCACGTTTCAAATTCATTACAGGGATTCCATACCGTGAGAACACTAAGAAGAGGAGAGAGAAGCATTAGGGTGGTTAACAGGAAGGAAGCTGAAGTTGAAGCCGTTGGATCACTTCCATTAGTATTAGATTGTGGCTTTACTCTTCAGCTGAATAATATCTTTTATGCCTAGTATGAGGAGAAACTTGATTTCTGTTTCTATGTTGGATGATGATGGTTTTAAATGTTTGTTTGGAGACAATAAATGCATTATTAAGTTTAATTCTAATGATGTGGGTCTTGCCATCCGACAAAACAAACTTTATATGCTTCCTCTCTATGAATCTTCTGTAAATGCATGTGTTGGTAGTAAACAAAAGAGAAGTATAAATGAGACTTTGTCGAATTTGTGGCACTATCGTTTGGGCCACATTTCGAAGGGAGAATTGAGCGTCTCATTAAGGAAGAAATACTTCATCCCTTAGACTTCTCTGACTTAGATCATTGCATCGATTGTATCAAGAGAAAATACGTTAAACAAATTAAGAAAGGGGCAACCCATAGTTTAGGGCTCCTAGAATTGATCCACACTGATATATGTGGGCCTTTCCTACCAAATCAATAGATTGATATGACTCTTTTATTACGTTCACTGATGATTACTCTCGTTATGGCTATATTTATCCTATTCGTGAAAGATCTAAATCATTAGACAAATTCAAAATATTTAAGGCTGAAGATGAAAATTAGCACAATTTAAATATTAAAGTAGTAACATCTGATCGAGGAGGAGAATATTATGGGAAACATGCCACTTATGGCCAAATTTCTGGACCTTTTGCTAAGTTTCTCCAGGAAAATGGTATAGTAGCCCAGTATTCAACGCCGGGCGAACCTCCGCAAAACGGAGTGGCTGAGAGAAGGAATCGCACACTTATGGACATGGTGCGTAGTATGCTCAGTCGTTCTAGTTTGCCAATTAGTTTGTGGATAGAGGCTCTAAAGACAGTTGCACACATTCTTAACCGAGTTCCCAGTAAATCAGTGTCCAAGACCCCTTATGAATTATGGACTGGGAGAAAGCCTAGTCTTTGGTACTTACGTGTGTGGGGCTATCCTGCTAAAGCAAAAATCTTTAATCCACACATTGGAAAATTAGACCCTAAGACAGTAAGCTACCATTTCATAGGGTACCCTGAGAGGTCTAAGGGGTATCGCTTCTATTGTCCAGATCGTGTCACTAAGTTTGCCGAGACAAGACACGCTGTGTTTTTAGAAAACGATGGGAGCTCCAAGCCCAGGGAAATAAATCTTGAGAAAAAACGGGTTTATGTTTCTTCACCACATATCCCGGAAATTATTTTCCCTGTGCCTCAGGAAGCTGCTCCTCCGGTTGAAAACACCGTAGTTGCTCCTCCTGTTGAGGACTCAGAAATTGTTAATGATATACCTAACGATGAGCCTCAAGAGCCCCCGATGGTAACTGATGAACCAATTAATGTACCACTGAGGAGATCACAGTGAGAGAGAAGATCTGCCATTCCAAATGATTATGTTGTTTACATGTATGAAGATGTAAATGACATAGGAAAGGTAGAAGATCCCATCTCATATAAGGAAGCCATGAGGAGTGAATATTCATCTAAGTGGCTTGAAGCCATGGAGGATGAATTAAAGTCTATGAGTATTAATGATGTTTGGGACTTAGTAGAAATTCCTGACGGAGTCAAAACAGTAGGCTGTAAATGGGTCTACAAAACCAAGCATGACTCTAAAGGAAATATCGAAAGGTTCAAAGCAAGACCCGTAACAAAAGGCTTTTCACAAAGAGAA